>CM019712.1:11424791-12024791 GCA_009760885.1 Achatina immaculata | reverse complement strand
TAGTAAACTGAGCGGCTAACCACTCAGTTAACCAGGACACATTTATATGATCATCATCATCATCAGGTGCCGTGCCGACTGGCGTTGGCTATTATGCTTCTCCAGAGTACCCGATCCTTCATGCAGGACATTAGTTCAGTTGGTGATCTCCTCTCACACCATCCCGTCAGACTGTCCAGTATCATTTCTCTTGGTCTTCCTCTTGATCTTCTTCCTTCTATTTTTCCTGTTGTTATAATATTTTCAATGCCCCCTCTTCTCATTGCATGTCCTATGAAAGTACATTGTCTCTCTCTTATCTTTCTGACAAGGTTTTTTGTCTTTCCAGCTCTTCTCATACATTCTTCATTAGTTATTTTTGCTGTCCAGGGGATTCGCAACATTCTTCTAATAAACCACATTTCTGCTGCTTCCAATGATTTTTGTGCAGACTTGCCTATTGTCCATGATTCACTTCCATATAACAAGATAGGTTCAATATAGCATTTTAGGACTCGTTTTCTAACATTCATTGATAACGATGTGTTACCTAATATGTTTCTCATTCTCTGAAATGCAGTCTTTGCTTGGCCTATTCTGTTCCTAATTTCTGTTTTGCATTTCCCATCTGAAGTTATTACTGCTCCAAGGTATTTGAATTTCTGCACCTGCTTTAGAATGATTCCATTTAATTTAATACTGCATGCTGGTGGATTCTGTTTCTTAGATATAACCATAGTCTCTGTCTTTTTGATGTTCAAAGTAAGGCCTTTCTGCTCACTTTCTTTGGCCACTTTATCCAAGAGATTTTGCAGGTCTTGTTGGTTCTCCGCTATCAGTACTGTGTCGTCAGCATACCGAAGGTTGTTAATATTGTATCCTCCAATTTTTATGCCTGGTTCTGTGATGATTGTTCTTAGAATATTCTCGCTGTACAGAGAAAAAAGGTCCGGAGATAGTACACATCCTTGTCGCACCCCTTGTTTTATAGGTTGGTATTTTCCAATTCCATTTTCAACTCGAACTGCTGCTTCTTGCTGCCAGTATAGATGTTTTACAATCCTCAAGTCTTTGCCGTCTATATTGATGTCTTCAAGCATTTTAATAATTTCACTATGTTTCACCTTGTCAAATGCCTTGGTGTAATCAATGAAGCATAAGTAGAGATCTTTCTGTACTTCTAAAGCTCTTTCTGTTAGTGTTCGTAAAGCATAAATGGCATTGTGTGTTCCCTTTCCTTCAACAAATCCAAACTGTTCATCTGCTATTTCCATTTTTATCTTTTTCCTTGTTCTTCTCATAATTATTCTCAGAAGTAGCTTCGTTATGTGACATGAGAGGCTGATAGTCCGGTGGTCGTCACATTCCTTTGCACCTGGTTTCTTTGGTAGTGCTATAAACGTGGATTTAATCAGGTCACTGGGAATATAACCACTGTTGTAAATATCATTCAGTAACTTGGTTATTATTTTTATTCCTGTCTCCTCTAGTGCCTCTATTTCTTCTATTGTTATATTATCAGGCCCAGTCGCTTTTCCTTTCTTCATGTGTTTGATAGTATCTATGATTTCATCTTCAAGTATTGGCGGTCCATCACAGTTTTCAGTATCTGGTGTTAATTCTGGTCTTTCTCCTCCATATAGCTCACCGATATACTCTGTCCACAATGTCTTCTTTTCCCATTAACATTTTACCTTCTTTCGATTTCAGGCATCCTGTGGTATATTTTGTTTTCCTGCCTGTGAGTTCATTAATTCGTTTATGCATGTTTTTGCTGTCTTTATTATGAGTGTCCTCTATCTGTCTGCACTGTTCATTTAACCACACTTCTTTTGCTTCTCTGCATTTGCGTCTTATTTCTTTATTTATCTTGCTATATTTTTCCTCGTTGTTTTTACTCCTCCTCCTCTTGTCCATCAGTCCTAAGATGTCGTCTGTCATCCATTTATTTTTAGGGGCTTCTTTTTTCGGTGGTATTATCTCCTTAACAGTTTGGCGGATAGAATCTCTTAACATTTCCCATTGTTCATCTATATTTTCATCTATATTTATATGATACCCTGATATTTATGACACCCTGATATTTTTATATACAAACATATCCATACTACAAGAACTTAATGTTGAAGAAATTTGACTAGTAAAGAGGATTAAACAGAGAGAACTTAAATATTTTGGACACATTAAACGCCATGAGAATTTAGAGAAGACCGTTTTGGAAGGGTACATAATGAGGAAAAAGAGAGGAAGACCAAGGCGAAGATGGCTGCAAGACATCACTGATGATCTGCAAATAGATGCATCAGGTGCAGGGCATCTTGCTTACAGCTGAGAGGCCTACAGGAGAGCTGTTAGGGAGGCAAAGCTCTGCAAAGGACATGCAATTGACTGATATTTATGTGATACCCTGATATATATGACACCCTGATATTTATATGATACCCTGATATTTTTTTCCTCATGAAACGACCAAGGCTGAGACACCATCTATACCAGAAGCTGAAAATTGTCCCAATAGACCTATGACTCTGGGGCAAAGAGCAAGAGACAAGCACATCACATTCTCCAGGGTTGTCAGCTACACAACCCACTCAGGCAAAGGACCTGGCCAGACTCCTCCTGACTCCTTACAAGAAAAGCCTCTATGGTGATACCTGAGATGAAATGCCATATTTGTGAGACAGACTGGTGCTGATGTCGACCAAATGATGAAGAAGAAGAAGATCCATGTTTGTTTCTCTCCCCCCCCCCCCCCACTGTCATCTGATCAGCTTGTTAAGACAATATTTTCCTCTTAGTTTGAAGAACATACTGAAAAACAAAAACCATTAATCCTGAACTTCACTGACTTTAAAAAGCCATTTGATAGCATACACAGAGATTCATTGTGGAGAATTTTAAGTCTTTACGGAATACCATCTAAAATTGTCAGCATCATTAAGGACTTCTACAATGGATATGTTTGTGCAGTCAAGACAGAAGAAGGGATGAGCAAATGGTTCCAGATTGAAACAGGTGTGAAACGAGGATGTATACTGTCTCCTTTGCTTTTTGGAATTACAATAGACTTCATAACGAAAAAAATGCTGCACAGGCAACACAGGTATTGACTGGGTACATGGAACCCAACTAGAAGATCTTGATTTTGCTGATGACATACTCTTATCAGTAACAATGTGAATTCCATGCAAGAAAAAACAGTTAGTCTGTCTTCACTGGCTAGCAAAATAGGACTTGAAATTAACAAGGACAAAACAAAAATAATGAAACTTCCCATTAATCAAAATGGAAAAATACATGTAGAAGGGACAGATATTGAAGAAGTCAATCAATTTGCATACCTTGGCATCTACATAGACCAGGATGGTGACACCGGAAAGGAAATTAGAATTATAATTGCAAAAGTAGCATCAATCTTCAAGAATCTTGAGAACATATGGCATTCAAAAGTTATAAGCACAAAAACCAAGTTAAGACTATTCAATTCAAATGTAATATCCACCCTCATTTATGCATGCGAAAGCTGGAAAACAACTAAAGAAATAGAAAAGAAATTAGACTCTTTTGAAAACAAATGCCTAAGGAAAATACTTGGCATCAGGTGGAACAAATTCAAGAACAATGCAGAGATAAGACAGATGACTGAACAACAACTAGTCTCATGGGTGATCAGGAAAATAAGACGGACACATGTTGGTCATGTGATGAGAAGAAACGGTGAGAGAATCCCAAAACAAGCTATCAAGTGGAACACAACAGGCCAAAGAAAAAGAGGTCAACCATGTGAAACTCTAAAGAGGACACTATTAAGAGAGGCCAAATTAGCAGGCATGAAATCCCTTGATGAGGTTGATAAGTTCACCGAAAACAGGAAAACTTGGCGAACCACCTTGCATGCCCTATGCGTTTAACAGCACGAGAAGGATATAAGATACAAGATATAAGAAGTTTCCACTGTTCCCCCACCCCAAGTTTTCCAGCGACTATTTGGTTCTCTGTGTGTTGTATCTTTCTCTCCAAAACCACAACTCTGTTGCTTACATTTTCTTTTTTAATCTGTTAAACTGTCCAAAGTTTCTCTGCCATACACGATATTGGCTCTATATAACACTTTAACACTCTTTTCCTCACTTTTAAGGACATTTTCTTAGTATCTTCTTCATGTCATAAAAAACTGCCTTTGCCTGACCTACTCGTGATTTTATTTCGTATGTGCACCTGCCATCAGCTGTTATTGTTGTTCCAAGGTAACTGAATTCATTTACTTGTGTCAGTGTCTTCCTGCTTGAAATGATCTTACATTTTGGTATATTTTCTGTCTATTGTTTATCAACGTGGAGTGCAGAGCTTCTTTTCACTGATTCTATCGCCATGTGGACTACAGCGATTTATGCTCCGTTAGCCATGAGAGGTTTGTTAGTCACATTCCAATGATGTGGTGGGATAGTCGTGATTGCTTATGCTTCATCAGTTCCGAAGCAAAGCACTCTGCTATTATTATAATCAGTTACTGCTTCATTTGATAATCATTTAAAACTACTCTTTCTTCTGTTTTGGAGCTAAACAGAATCTCCATTGTCGTTGCTTCTGCAGACTTGCTAGCCATCGAAAATAGGTTGTCGGTGTTCTAAGACAAGTCTAGGAACTAGAGTTTCACCGCATCGCCTCTCAAATCTCTGCCATTGCGTCAGCTTAGTCTAGTAAACGAATGAAACTACATTAGATCATCCAAAAACCATGTCGGTTTTCAGTAAACAAACTGCTCGAGCGATGCTTAATATTTCGTTCTTTGCAGAACTATGGTTTGTGTATTGTCTCGTCTACTCTGTCCTACTTTTCCCCACATCTTTTATAAACTGCAAGTTTAAAAGTGATAAATTACCTAACTGAGCGATATAAAAATATTGTTAACATGATTACAGTGTAGCAAATTTCTAGCATATCGAGTACAAACTTCAAATTTCTTACTGAAAAATAGCCTTGTTTGTCGTAAGCATTGTCTCTTGTCGCTGCTGTCCTGGAAACATAGGAGGCGGGCAGAACTGACCAATCATATCCTACTTTACATTCAAGGAAGGTGAAAAGCGCATAATTTCATCTGAAAGAAGCAAGTCTATTGGTTGCCATACCCTTTACTGTCTTCACGCTAATAATAATAATAATGATAATAATAATAATACTAATGGCTCTCTTAGGAGTACCAATAATTACAATTTTACTGTTATTACTACTACTGCTACTACTATTACTACTACTATTGCGAATATTACTATTACTACTGCTGTTATTCTTATTCATTCATTCATTTGCATGTCCCTTGCGGAACTTTGCCTTCCTAACAGCTCTCCTGTAGGCCTCTCGGTTGTGAGCAAGATGCCCTGCTGCTGATGCATCCATTTGCAGATCATCAACGATGATAACAACTCATGAGAGCCATCTTCGCCTTGGTCTTCCTCTCTTTCTTTTTCCCATCATGTACCCTTCCAAGACAGTCTTCTTTAAATTCTCGTGACGTTTAATGTGTCCAAAATATTTAAGTTTTTTTCTTTAAGTCTCTTTACTAGCCAACCTTCTTCAATATTAAGTTCTTGTAGTATGGACATATTTGTTGCTTTTTGTCCATGATATTTGAAGAACTCTTCTGTGGCATTTAAATTCATTGGCATTTATGTGTTTCTCAGCTGTTTTGTTAAGTGTCCAGGCCTCACGGGCATATGTTGTGATGGGAAAGACGCATACCCTTAAAAATCTTATTTTTGTAGTCCTGTCTGTTCCTCTCCACAGATTCCTACTACTACTACTACTACTACTACTACTACTACTACTACTACTACTACTACTACTACTACTACTATGTCTCTGTTACTACTACTACCACCGCTACTACTACTACTACTACCAGAACTGCTACTACTGCTGTTAATATTATTTCGTACATCTGACATCCTTTCCGTGCCGTTAAACGTCACATACGCCTCGCAAGGTAGTTCACCAAGTTTTTCCTGTTTTCGGCGAGCTTTTCAACCTCATCCAGGGATTTTATAGTGGAATTTTAGTTTATGAGGGATTCACATGCAAGTTCCGTAATGTGATATATGTCATCGTATGCAAAAGATGCAGGATAACGTATATTGGTGAGAATGGCATCAGGTTAGGGGACCGCATGCAGAAACATCTGTACGATATCGCTCAGCATGCTTTGAAACCAGCCCCGAATCATTTCAATGGCCCCGGCCACAGAGGCAAATCTGATTTTCTGGTAACAGCCATAATGTCACGCAGATGACACAAGCCGCCTAGCGCTTGAGAACCGCTACATTCAGGATTATGGGACGCTAGAACCACACGGTTTGAATTCGTTATTCAGCCACACCTAACATTCTCCTCTTCAACAGTCATAATCCTTCTCCACTAAGCTCCACTCCATTCTCACTTGTTACACACAGTTCAGAACCTCCTCATAGCATCACGTTACAACCCCTCTACCCCAACTATAATCATCTATTTCACCTTCTCCTGGCTAGGTTAACATTGTATCACTCTCTCTCTCTCTCTCCCCTCCACAGTTTCACCATCCACCACCCTCAGATACGACCCAGCTATCACACATCACAAGTCTCCATTTAAACATTCTCTACGCTCCACCATGCCCATTCTGAACAAGTGTCGGGCACATTACATCTTCTTACAAGTTACAGTTAAGTGCTCTATTCATTTTATTTCCTTTTTTTATAACATGGCATTCATGTGAATACATACTTTATCTCATCTCTCTATTTCTTCGCCCTGTATGTTTTTGTGAGATCAAGGCTCACGCCGAAACGTCACAACTTTGTAGTCGTTAAATAATAAAGCTGTTCCTACTTTTTCCTTAGTTTATACAAGGGATTTCATGCCCACTAAATTGGCCTCTCTTAATAATGTCCTGTTTAGAGTTTCATGTGGTCGGCCTCTTTTTCTTTGGCCTGTTGTGTTCCACTTGATAGCTTGTTTTGGGGTATTACTATTACTACTACTTCTACTTTATTACCGTTGTAGTAACAGTAGTAATAGTAGTAGTATAATAATATGCGGCGGAGCATATTTGGGGTTGTCCCGAATACAGTGAACTCGGAGTCTGAATTTTGAACTTTGAACTTTGTACTACTTCTATTATTACTAACACTACGAATACTACTATTACAAAACTGCTACTACTACTACTACTACTACTACTACTACTACTACTACTACTACTACTACTACTAATAATAATAATAATAATAATAATAATAGAAACAGGCGTTGAAGCACGGAAGTGCCCAATATAAATGGCACATAAATTTTGTGTATGGGAGATCATATTCTAGTTTTGTTGCCATGGAACTTGGATCAGAACCTTTTTTTTTTTTCTTTGTGCAGCTGATGCGGTGAATTTGTTTTTGTACAAGCGTCGACTCGAATGTGGAGTGAATTTGGTAGATATCTGTCTAATAAATAAGCTTTGGACGTGTAATGCTTCCATGGTAGATTCCTACGCCATGTAGAGTTCCCTGTCCCATTGGCCAAGCTAGGTTCAGCCTGTATTGGGAAGCCAACGGTGAGTTGAGACAGAAGCTTGATCTTGGCGACTCCACGGGTCTTGACGCAAGAAGGAAGCCATGTTACGTTGACCCCTTTCTTCCTAGAATTTGCTTCTTCTCTCTGTACAAAGACAGAAAACTGGGAGCTGCGGAATTTGAACCCACTGCCTCCGAAGAGACTGTCGTCTTAAGGCTAGCGCCTCAAACTGCTGGACCACGCTGCCTGCACGTACAAAGGATAAAACTATGCAGAAAAGACTTCAGCGGGATCAATGTGGTACGACAGTGTGTTTCAAGTCTTTCATCATTCTTACACTTCGAGCACAGTTCACAGGCAGTCACCCCCCCCCCCCCAAAAAAAAATATCTAACGCCATATCCCTTACATGCAGAGATAAGACAGATGACTGAACAACAACTAGTCTCATGGGTGATCAGGAAAAGGAGATGGACATATGTTGGTCACTTGATGAGAAGAAATGATCAGAGAATCCCAAAACAAGCTGTCAAGTGGAACACAACAGGCCGAAGAAAAAGAGGCAGACCGCGTGAAACTCTGAAGAGGACATTGTTAAGAGAGGTCAAATTAACAGGCATAAAATCCCTTGATGAGGTTGAAAGGCTCGCCGAAGACAGGAAAAATTGGCGAACTACTTTGCGAGGCCTATGTGACGTTTAACGGCACGGGAAGGATGTAAGATATAAGATAAGAAGATATCCCTTAATGTAGTGATATATCACCCATTAGACTAAATAGGTTTGAGTCAGTGGGCCAGGAAGGACGGGAGGGGGGGGGGGAGAAGGAAATGGGACCTAAAAATTGAGGGGTGGAACTCTGTAACTCTTCTTCTTCTTCTTCTTCCTCTTCTTCGCCGCATGCTCAGCTTTCTAAACAGGGAGTCGGGTTGCCTTCACGAATCCTGTTGTCAGCAGGAGGTCCTCGTAGGAACCCCAGAGTTTCTCCTCCATGTTTTTGTCTCTCGGGGGCCATACCTGGGGTCCGAGGTCTCTTTATGTAGCGCAGGTCTGTAGTATGTGTTCAGGTGTCTGAGGGGACGTTTTGGCACGCGCACTGGACTGCTGGTGCAGCCTTTATCTTGTGGAGAGGAGCGTTTAGTCTGCAATATCCGATTTGTAACCCGAAGACTGTGGTTTGTTGTTTGTTTAACCTTAGTACTACGTCTTGTGGGTCTTCTGCTGTTTGTCCTGTGCCCCAAGATGTTTGGTATTTCCTTTTAACTAATGTTTTCATTTCCTTTCGCGATGTTTTGTGTCTGAATTGTTCTTTCTTTGTGCCTTCCCTCGCTAGTTTATCGACTGTTTCGTTTCTTGCAATGATATTATTGTTTCATATGACAAACTCTTATAACAAATAAAGTAAGAGAGCACAGTTTTGCAGGATTAGATCTTAAAAAAATAGTCTAATCCTACAAAACTGTGTTCTCTTACTTTACCGTGCGAAAGCCTCGTTGTTTCCTGTTTATTAAAACAATGTTCTTATAACTAATAATGCTACTCCGAGACTTTATGCTATCTAAAAGATGCTGACCTAACATCTGTGTTTGGCCTATGTTATATGGTAATAGCAGAGATCATAATCAGGCCTTGTATCAAGAGATGAACGATGTACGTCGGAGGGGTGGGGGCCCTTACGTCGGAGGGGCGGAGGCCCTTATTAAGTTCAGATTAGGGGCCTGGGTGGTGGTTAACCCGTCACTGCTTCAGCGTACAGCGACTGATGACGTCACTTATATGCTAATTTATACACCAATTATGTTGATCTATAGCAGGCAGGGATATATGGGCCAGTTTTAAAAAAAAAGACAAAAAAGAGTGAGGAAAGTGGGCAGAAGCTAGAGTGGTAGAAAAAAAGATGAGATAAACGAAGAACATACAACAATCCAATATTTCGGCAAATGTCTTTGTCAAGGACCACATATAAAAACAACACAGCAGATAAATACACGAAAAGTAAGTGAAAAGTAAAACTTATTTCTCCTGTATCTTCCTCGTTAGAAAGTCGGGAAACAAAATACGCCCAGATAGACGTAGGTAAGCACAGAGTAGACGCAGGAGATTGGCTGAGAAATGAAAGAAAGAAACAGTGACAAAGAATAGCTACTGGCGCATAACATGCCTTTATGTCTAGATGGCAACATACAAGATAACTACGATCTAACTGTTTCGACTTAGTGTAAAAATTATACTGTACTTAGGAACAGAAGTGGTTCATAACTCCGGGACTGTCTGTATGTGATTTTATTCCACAGTGTGGAGTTTGTTCTGTTAAAACGGCAATAAACGTTTTAAAAAAAAAACACATCCGGGGTAATTTCCTCGTAAAATGTGGCAGTCGTGACAAGTGATAATAAAATGTGTTCGTGTGTCATGAGAGTTTACTCTACCAGTTTTAAGCATGTCTTTCCCCCTCCCCCCCCCCTCCGCTCATGTAATCGACTCGCTCATGCAACACAATGCACGCGCGCTTCGATGTCGCCACTGAAACAAGTTACAAAGAGCAAAAGTTCCTGATTTACGCGAGAGTGCGATCAACATAATTCGCGTATAGAATTTACATGTATGCCGCGGTTGTATATAGCACCGATGGGAAAATCGTTGGTGTTTTCTCTAGTTATATTATAGCCCCCATGATATTCTGTTATGTTATAATTTTCCATGATTATGTGTTATTTTATAGCTCAGCTGATAGCCTATCTTGTTCAGGCGATAAATAATGAAAGCGATGAAAGACAGACATGTCTTCCTGTTGCTGATATTCGACACTACTTAGTCATCCCAGCTTGACTCCCTAATGGCTTGTTCATCTCCCTTGGACATCAAACTATAGTGGTGTACAAGAGTTGGCAAGGACCTGACATGGATCGTGCATCATTTATAATTTACTGCAGCTGTCGGTGTCAATTTGGGGTATTGTATTGAAAAAAAAAGAGAGAGAGAGAGAGATAGAGAGAGAGAGGAGCACGACTTATATGAGCGTTAGGAGACTTTATGAAGTGAACTACTACTACTACTACTACTACTACTACTACTACTACTACTACTACTACTACTACTACTACTACTGTTCCCTCTAAGCTGTGGGCCTATGAGGCCGTGCACAGAAAAAAAATCATACCGCGCACAAAATTTTTGGAGCCGCGCGAACAGAAAAATGAAACTGGTACTTTTATTTTCCAACTTCCAGATATTATTCCGTGCTATAACTGCGATCAAGAAAAATACAGTGATAGTGTCCGTTTTTCCTTTACTGTTTCTTCCTCGTTGAGATACAAGTATGACTTTCGGATCGGATGTTTCAGCTGGTCTTTTGTCGTGTAGTTTCAGTAGTATTGTAGCAGAATCGCTGAATAAGTAAACAATGAAATCATCATTGCAATTAACAAAATACCAGTAACCGAAAAGTACGGCAGGTTTATCCTGTTATTAAATGTACAAGCCTTTACAGCGCGCGCGCGTGTGTGTTAATATATATATATATATATATATATATATATATATATATATAAAGAAGGTAAAAGGGAACAAAAATGAGAGACAGACAAAGAGAGAAAGAAAAAGAAGGCAAGGGGAACAAAATGGAGAGACAGACAAAGAGAGAAAGAATAAAAAGGTAAGGGGAACAAAAAGGAGAGACAGACAAAGAGAGAAAGGAAAACAAAGGTATGGGGAACAAAAAGGAGAGACAGACAAAGAGAGAAAGAATAAAAAAGTAAGGGGAACAAAAAGGAGAGACAGACAAAGAGAGAAAGAAAAAAGAAGGCAAGGGGAAAAATGGAGAGATAGACAAAAAGAGAGAGAAAGGGGAACAAAAAGAAGAGACAGACAAAGAGAGAAAGAAAAAGAAGGCAAGGGGAACAAAAAGAAGAGAGAGACAAAAAGAGAAAGAAAAAGAAGGCAAGGGGAACAAAGAAATGAGAGACAGAAAAAAGAGGAAGAAAAAAGTGAAAAACAAAGTGTGTGTGTGTGTGTGAAAGAAAGAACAAGAGAGAAATAAAAAGATAGGCAGAGGAAGATAGAGGAAGAGGAAGACAAATAAAGGTAGAAAATGAGAAAAAAAAAGAAATAGAGAAAGAAAGAGCCAAAGAAAGAGAAGAGAGAGAGAGAAAACTATAGAGAGAAAGAGAGAGAGAGAGAGAGAGAAAGAAAGGGGGGGGGGGGGAAAGAAACTAGAACCTGGAACAACAATCAGGTACCAATTTTCACCACTGGATTAACCGGAACTCTCTCATCCGGAATCGAATTACTAACCACTGCTGCACCACACGACAGCACACTATAACCTCTGTCCTACTTTTAAGACCCCCAAAAATAAAAAAAAAAAATAAAAAAATAAAACATTGAGTTAACATCAATACCTTTTCCTGGTAGTCTTACTCGTTCACTAGACAAGCAAAGAAGATGTAGAAATTTCGTTAAAATAAGGACAGTTTTAACAAAATTGAATTCCACGGATTAGAAGTTTGCAGGAAACAGATGGTGCACCTTCCCTGAGGGGCAGATAACCTCCTTCAGTTTGACGCTTTACGTAAGGGAGATAAGTGAAGGTGGATGGATAGGTCGGATAGTAAACGTGAAAATATATTGTTAGTATAGTAAGCAATGATACTGGGAGGAGCGTGACTGTCATAGTCTCTTACCATGATATCTGATGATGATATTAAACAATATCATAGATAGATAGATAGATAGATAGATAGATAGATAGATAGATAGATAGATAGATAGATAGATAGATAGATAGATAGATAGATAGAAAGAAAAGGACGGACAGCCGAACACAGATAGATAGATAGATAGATAGATAGATAGATAGATAGATAGATAGATAGATAGATAGATAGATATTTAAAAAGTGTTAAGAATTGGGCATGCAGGCCCGTCTGACATTCTATCCTTTATCATGCAACTTTCACTCTGTTCCAGACATTCTACAAATATGCTGCTCATATACCGAAGATAATTAACAATAAAGTAACTACACATAAAAATGACTAACTACGTACACATATAAATGCCTAACTACAGTCGCATATAAATGACTAACTACATACACATATAAATGACTATGTGCCAAACAAAAATTATATTACTATTCAGAGAGAGAGAGAGAGAGAGAGAGAGAGAGAATGAGAGAGAAGGAGAGAGAGAGTGAAAGAGATAGATTGATCTTTATTTCAAATAGACAGAGACAGACAGACAGATAGATAGATAGATAGATAGATAGATAGATAGATAGATAGATAGATAGATAGATAGAAAAGGACGGCCGGCCGGACATAGATAGATAGATAGATACATAGATAGATAGATAGATAGATAGAAAAGGACGGACGGCCGGACATAGATAGATAGATATATAGATAGATAGATAGATAGATAGATAGATAGATAGATAGATAGATAGAAAAGGACGGACGGCCGGACATAGATAGATAGATAAATAGATAGATAGATAGATAGAAAAGGACGGACGGCCGGACATAGATAGATAGATAGATAGATAGATAAATAGATAGATAGATAGATAGAAAAGGACGGACGGCCGGACATAGATAGATAGATAGATAGATAGATAGATAGATAGATAGATAGATAGATAGATAGATAGAAAAGGACGGACGGCCGGACATAGATAGATAGATAGATAGATAAATAGATAGATAGATAGATAGAAAAGGACGGACGGCCGGACATAGATAGATAGATAGATAGATAGATAGATAGATAGATAGATAGATAGATAGATAGAAAAGGACGGACGGCCGGACATAGATAGATAGATAGATAGATAGATAGATAGATAGATAGATAGATAAAATCTTCATCTTCTTCAGTATTTGAGGACGGTTGGTCAAGCTCTGCAGCTCTTTCACTCAGACGAATTCCGCCATCTTCTCTGATCGTAAGACAGCCCTATAGCTTTTCTTTCTGTCATCTAACTCTTTCTCTTATCATCATACATCTACGCACTTACTTCCTCCTACCTTATTTAATAATCCCAGTATATTCTCTCTCTCTCTCTCTCTTTATCTAGAAGAATCTTTTCTCAGCAACATCATCTGTCATTGTTATTTACATTTACCTAGTACATTCTTCACCACCACCACCACCACCACCACCACCACCACCACCACCACCACCACCACCACCACCACCACCACCACCACCACCACCATCATCATCATTATTCTTGTTATAAAACTAGCATATCCTTCTAATTAATTCGTACATTGTCTTTCTTTTGCTGCCAGAACATCAATTGAAGTTTAGGCCTCAGAACATCAAGTGAAGTTTAGGCCTCAGAATATCAAGTGAAGTTTAGGCCTCAGAATATCAAGTGAAGTTTAGGCCTCAGAATGTCAAGTGAAGTTTAGGCCTCAGAATGTCAAATGAAGTTTAGGCCTCAGAATGTCAAGTGAAGTTTAGGCCTCAGAATGTTAAATGAAGTTTAGGCCTCAGAACATCAAGTGAAGTTTAGGCCTCAGAATGTCAAGTGAAGTTTAGTCCTCAGAATATCAAATAATGTTTAGGCCTCAGAATATCAAGTGAAGTTTAGGCCTCAGAATGTCATGTGAAGTTTAGGCCTCAGAATGTCATGTGAAGTTTAGGCCTCAGAATGTCATGTGAAGTTTAGGCCTCAGAATGTCAAATGAAGTTTAGGCCTCAGAATGTCAAGTGAAGTTTAGGCTTCTTGTTCTTATTCTTGTTCTTGTTCTTCTTCTTCTTCTTCTTCTTCTTCAGCTTTCCGGACCATTAAGGCTCATTGCTGCAGATAAAGTTCGCCTCTATTCCTCTCTATTCCAAATCTTCTCTCTCCAGTTGGTGGCACCGGTTTCTTTTATATGTTCCTCTATGTTGTCGTTCCTTCTCTGTCTTGGTCTATCCATGTTCTTGTCTGTCCTCTTCTATTCTTTCTACATGGCCCAACCCAGCGTAGTTCCGTACAATTTCGAGGCTTCTTTATCTGTTCCGTAACACTAATCTTTTTTTTTTTAACGGAGATGGGGTCGTTGACCCCATCCTCCAGCCCCCAACTTGGAGGACCAGGGCGCAAGTTTCGTCTGACCCCTATCCGCGAAGATAATTTCTCAGAATATCAAGTGAAGTTCAGTCCTCAGAATATCAAGTGAAGTTCAGTTCTCAGAACATCAAGTGAAGTTCAGTTCTCAGAATATCAAGTGAAGTTCAGTTCTCAGAATATCAAGTGAAGTTCCGTTCTCGGAATATCAAGTGAAGTTCAGTTCTCAGAATATCAAGTGAAATTCAGTCCTCAGAATTATCATGTGAAATTCGGTTCTCAGAATTTTAAGCGAAGTTCAGACCATGTAATATCGAGCCAGTTCCACGAAGGAACCTTTGCAGCAGTCAAAAGCGGGCAAACAAACAAAGAAACAAGCAAACAAACAAATTTCACGACAGCCCACCTACATCTATTCCAGTTGCTCTTTTCATGATTTCAACATCTTTTTTTTATATTCCCCCTCTCCCCACCCCCTTCCCCACCCCTTCCCCAATCTTTTTCAATTTAACGTCCTCCAAATCCATTTGTACTCTTGACTTGTCCTGTTTCGGCAACACCGTCACATTTATCCTGAAAATTATCCCCGAAACCGTATCCACCCCTAAGTGGCACAATTTCTCACAAGCCCCGTCTGCGTGCAAAAACAAAATCCGGTAGAGACCCAAAATTGTTCTTATGCTGGATCTAGACATGTAAATACGGTATTGATTATCAACTTAGCATTTCCATATCTGTCTGCAGACGCCGGTCGGTGGGTCAACTACGTCGTGGGTGAAGATCTTTGATGCCTGCCCACTCTCTCTGGCGCATCCTTTTTGAGAGTTGCGACACGACGCCTCCTTCTTCCCATTCCCCTTATGTTTTTTTCCGCTTTTGGGGAGGGGGAAACCCACCCCCACCCCCTACTAAAACACACTTTATTAAAAAAAAAATTCATGAAATTCTTACACAAGTAAGCACACCACTATTGTAATTAGCTGTAATGGCTGTGGCAACGGTTGTAGTCGAAGTACAACACTGCCGCCGCTACCACCAAAATTGCTACTATTACAACTGCCACTAAAATTACTACTATTATAATTTACACTAAAATTGCTACTATTATAATTTCCACTAAAGTTGCTACTATTAGAGCTACAACCGATACTACTACTACTATAACAAGTATTACTGATACTGATACTATTACAACTACTAACGGTATGGCTACTATTGCAGTTACTACCAACATGGCTATTGTAAATACTGCTGCTGTTATAACTACCAATAATACTACTGCTGTGACAACTACCACCAATATTACTGCTACTACAGCTACGATTAATATTGCCAGTTTTTACAACTACGCCTAAATTTTCTGTTATTAAAACTACCACAAATGTTACTGTTGTTACAACTCCTACCGCTACAACACCACCATCACTACTACTACTACTACCACTACTACCACTACTATTGCTACTACTACTACTACTACTACTGCTGCTGCTACTACTGCTACTACTACCATTACTACTACTACTACCACCACCACTACTACTATTACTACTACTACTACTACCACTACTACTACTACCACTACTACTACTACCACTACTACTACTACTACTACTACCATTACCACTACCACTACTACTACCACTACTACTACTATTACTACCACTACTACTACAACTACTGCTACTACTATTACTACTACCACTACTACTACTACTACTACTACTACTACTATCACTGTTACTACTACTACTACTATTACTACTACCACTACTACTACTACTACTACTACTACTACTACTACTACTATCACTGTTACTACTACTACTACTATTACCACTACCACTACTACTTCCACTACTACTTCTACTACCATCACTATCACTACTACCACTACTTCTACCACCACCACCACCACTGCTACTACTACTACTACTACTACTGCTACTACTATCACTACTACTACTACTACTACTATTACTACTAGTAATACTACTATCACTACTATTACTACCACTATGCTGCTACCATTGCTATTACTGCCACTAACATTACTACCACTACTATTACTGCTACTACCACTACTACCAATACCACTACTACTATTACTACTACTACTACTACTACTACTACTACTACTACTACTACTACTACTACTACCACCACTATTGGAACTTCTTCTTACAGTCTCAAATGCCAACCTGGCTATCCTCGAAGAACATAGCAGCCCACTTATCTTGTCTGCCTGGCTAGACATCTTGTTCTGGTGCTTGTGTTGGTGATGGCCATGTGCGCATCTTTTCTGCGTCTCATCTTGCCCGTAGCGGCCTGCAACAGATGCTGAGCTGTCATTCCCCCCCCCCCCCCCCAGTGCCACCAAAGCCCACTCCCTCACTTGTTATTCTGTAACAGAGTGTATTGTGTATAGCCCTGTAGTTGTGGTCTGTAGACCACAACTCATCACCGTGTGCCAAGCACGTGGTTCGAGAAAATTCGAAGTCACGTGGTTGAGTTGAGCGGGAGGTATGCATGGGCTGAGAAAGTTAGTCTTTGGTGAGAATGTGTTAGAGAAAGGTTGTGTGATTGACTCTAGTATGTGGTAGAGAGAGCCTTACTTGTTTGTTGTAGCAGGAGCTTTATTTGGTTTGTGATGTAGGAAGAATTTTAGTAGTTTTACTGCAGATTGGAATCTCGTTTAGGAAGAGTTTCTACCATTGGCAATTTGTTGGTAGTGAGATGGAAGAATTAGTTTTTCCCTGTGTTGGTTGAGGTTTGTTGATGATGTTGTAAGTATTGATTTTTTTGTGTATAGTACATTGTAAGGTTTTCGCCCATATGGCGTAGAGTTCGCTCACGCCGGGCACTGTTAATGTAATTCTTGTTCAGCCTGATGGCTATGTTTCCATCATTCATGATTTCACCCTCATTTGTCCATTAATAAATGTGCGTGGTCTGATGATATACTACACCAATTGGCTTTGTTGGAATTCTCATTGTTGACCAGTTGTTTTGGTTGGAAGACTGCCAAGTTATGTTAAGCTGTGTATTTGTATTATTTTGTGGAGTTGGAAGCCTGGGTATCTTGTTGTATTTTCTCAGTGTATAATATAGAAAATTAGGTGATTGTTAGAACACCAACAACAAGAAGAAATGTATAAGTTCAAACTGTACTCCACAAGTAGACAATGATCAAACCAGTAGAAAAACATTTTAGTTGGCGCCAATACTATTTCAGGGGTGCCTTAAAATTATAAATAGTCAGTCTATTACAGCATGTCTTCAGTTTGGTCTACATCTGATGTCTCAGTTTTTTTGTGTGGCATGGAAGTGTCTGAAAACGTTGACCTGTTCTGGTCGCCATAATGACAGGGGAGTTCACTCACTTCACAAGCACTCTCATTTCTAAGGACAGAAGTGCAGTTTCGCAACACTAAACACTATTGACGCATTACGGGATCTCAGATAGGAATTATTAGCTCGTTACAGCATGTTATTGTTATTACAATCGTCGCTAACAGGATCTTGTTTTATCTCGTACGACTTTATTTGGTCTATTTCTGTTCTATCATGCAGCGATTGATCCCGCTTTGTTGGAAACATAGCCAGCTAAAGAATGTCATAATCTATCTATCTATCTATCTATCTATCTATCTATCTATCTATCTATCTATCTATCTATCTATCTATCTATCTATCTATCTATCTATCTATCTATCTGTCTGTCTGTCTGTCTGTCTGTCTGTCTGTCTGTCTGTCTGTCTGTCTATCTATCTATCTATCTATCTGTCTGTCTGTCTGTCTGTCTGTCTGAACCCTAGTATTCTCCGTTCACGAGGCGTTTTGTGAAATATTATCTTATGTGATTTGAACTGTGTGCGAACACTGTGTTGCATACACATTCGCAATGATGGATGGGTAGCTCGAACACGCACAAGACTGCGCTCTGCCGTTAGTGCAGACTGAGGGAAAATTCGTGTTAAAAGAACGGTTGATAGTACAATGCAGCATCTACATAAGCTGGTAACGTAGGCTTCTATTGCGACTGTATGTGTTAAGGGTTTTATATGTACTGTATCATTATACGCATGGCTACGCAAATTGCTTTATTTACGTGAGGATTAGGACATGAGCTATACGTGTTCCATACGGGAAGCTGTTTATTTCGTCAATTCCGGTTACGTTCCCTGCGTCCGTTCTCCGGATAACGTTATGGGACCAGGGACGTATATACTGTAGGACGCTGTCCGAATGGGCGTTATGCGAGGGATACCTGTATGGAAGCAAATAAACCTATCAAATGATTTTGTATGTGAATTCAGGGGGGTCAAGACACTGTCCACCTTTGGGAGTCATGACCCCCAAAAGCTGACATGTCAGTGTCAAGGTTGTTGAACCAAAGACCGTGTCACCCTCACCTCTCAGTTGCTACCCTCAGTAACAAGCCAAGCTTTGTTTCACGGGGCAGGGATCGCCATATTTCCCCCCATGGTAGTGGAGTCTGCTAAAGAAGTATTGCACACACCTGCTTTTTTAAATCTTCACTCAGGGAGTCGGGGGAAGAAATCCGCTCCCAACCTGACAACGATGCTGTGTCTCAACATCTTCACAGCATCTGCTGCAAAAGAACACCAGGTTGCAGTTTCCGGGGAGAATGAAGGAGACATTCTACTACTACAGGCAGGTCGAGGCCCTTCTGACCCACACTTAAAACAAGGGGGGGGGGACCCTCCGGGCGTTGGATCCATGCATCAGTTGAATACCCGTCCCATAAGACCTGGTCACCCTCAGAGGCCAGGTACCAATTTCTACAGTCGGATGACTGGAGAACCTTCGCCCGGACTTCAACCACAGACCTTCGCCCGGACTTCAACCACAGACCTCCACCGGGACTTCAACCACAGACCTCCACCGGTACTTCAACCACAGACCTCCACCGGGACTTCAACCACAGACCTCCACCGGGACTTCAACCACAGACCTTCGCCTGGACTTCAACCACAGACCTCCACCGGGACTTCAACCACAGACCTCCACCGGGACTTCAACCACAGACCTCCACCGGGACTTCAACCACAGACTTCCACCGGGACTTCAACCACAGACCTTCGCCCGGACTTCAGGCACACACCTCTGCTAGGATTTGAATCACACATCTCAGCCAGGACTTTGAAGACACACTTTCGACCAGAATCCAACCACACACCTCGGCCCAGACTTGAACCACACACCTCGGCCCGGACTTGAACCACACACCTCGGCCCGGACTTGAACCACACACCTCGGCCCGGACTTGAACCACACACCTCGGCCCGGACTTGAACCACACACCTTCGCCTGGACTTGAACCACACACCTTCGCCTGGACTTGAACCACACACCTCGGCCCGGACTTGAACCACACACCTTCGCCTGGACTTGAACCACACACCTTCGCCTGGACTTGAACCACACACCTCGGCCCAGACTTGAACCACACACCTCGGCCCAGACTTGAACCACACACCTCGGCCCAGACTTGAACCACACACCTCGGCCCAGACTTGAACCACACACCTCGGCCCAGACTTCAACCACACACCTCGGCCCAGACTTGAACCACACACCTCGGCCCGGACTTGAACCACACACCTCGGCCCGGACTTGAACCACACACCTCGGCCCAGACTTGAACCACACACCTCGGCCCAGACTTGAACCACACACCTCCGTCCGGACTTGAAACACTACCGACATAAGCGACATAAGAGACGAGCGCCTTGTATAAAGATGAGAAGTTGTTCTAGAAATCGATGCAAATGCCTGTTGTATGCGACGTAATCGCACTGTTTGCTGCAGTGTCACATCATTATAGCAATTATAATAACAGTAATCGTAGTCGCTAGAGTAATTATTTGTTTGTTGTTAGCTATAGTCACAACAGTTGTTGCGAAAGGCGGTTTATGTAGTGCCTTTGTGCAGAGGTTGCAGATAAGAGTCTATGGACGAGAAATCGAGGTAAACTTTGAAGGCTCGACTTGGACGCGACTTGAGAGGTGAAGACATGTAACTATTGCTGCTATTACAACTACTACTTACGCTACTGCTACAAATACTAACGATGCTGTCCGATCTGATAGTCAGCGACCCCTAGCTGATATGAACTATAGCCGATCAAGACCCTGTCTCCCACGCCCCCCTCCCATTCCCAAAGGCACTTTTTTCTTTCGCTTCATTTAGGGACGGAAAGTAGCTGCCATAACCCACTAACAATCCGACACGTTTCTGTGCTTCCACATCTTCACAGCATCGGATGTAGAGAACACCAAGCTTCGGTTTCCGTAGAGACAGAAGAAGAAGAAGAACTACTATTACTATCATTATTATGTCTATTGCTACTACTACTACTGTTACTATGATTACTACTACTATTACTACTACTACTACTACTACTATTACTGGTACTACTACTACTATTGCTACTACTACTATTACTACTACTACTACTAATACTACTACTACTACTATTACTGCTACTACTACTATTACTGCTACTACTACTATTGCTGCTGCTGCTGCTACTACTACTACTACTACTACTACTACTACTACTACTACTACTACCACCACCACCACCACTACTGGTGCTGATGCAACTACCGCTACAATTCCTACTGTTCCTACTACTACATTTGCCACTACTTCTACATATGATATTAATGCTGCTAATACTACTACATCTACCACCACCACCACTACTACTACTACTATTACTACTACTACTACTACTACTACTACTACTGCTACTGCTAAAACCGTTAATATTGTTACTATTACTATCATTACTGTTTCTACTACTGCTGTTGCTGTTATTACAACACTACAACTACTATTGTTACTACTACTACATCTACAACAACTGCTACTATTACTACTCAACCAATCAAGTGCCGTGCCGCGCGGCGTAGGCGATCATTTCTCTCCACAATTCCCTGTCTTTAGACTTGATTATGAGATCCGCCTTTGACTTTCTTCCTAGCCACACTGACAGCCCATCCAGTAACTTCTCTCTCTCTCTCTCTCTCTCTCTCTGTCTTCCTCTGTCTCTTCTTCCTTTAATTTTTCCAGTTGCCACAATGTGTTCCAATTTTTCTCTTCTCAAAATGTCTGCCTCTGATCTTTGCTGTAATTTGCCTTTTTAACTCCAGCCTCTTAAGACTTCTTCATTGGTTTTCTTAGCTGTCCATGGTATCTTCAACATCCTTCTTATGAACCACATCTCCATGGCCTCCATTTCTCGCTGTACTCTCTTATTCATGGACCATGCTTCACACCCATAAAACAAAATTGGCTCGATGTAACATTTAAATACTCGAAATCTTGTTTCCATTGATATGGATCTGTTGCACAAGATGTTTCTCATTTTCTTAAATGCTGACTTGGCTTGAACACGTCTGCTTATTATTTCGTTGTGACATTTCCCATCAGCTGTTATAATCGTTCCTAAGTACTTGAATCTATCAACTTGTTTCAGTTCTGTGCCATCGATGGTAGTGCTACATTTTGGTGGTAATCTTTTCTTTGAGATGACTATCACTTCAGTCTTCTTTTTGTTCAGTCTGAGACCTTTACTTTTACTTTCACGAACCACGATGTCCAGAAGAGCCTGTAGCTCCCCTTCACTTTTAGCAATCAGAACTGTGTCGTCTGCATATCTTAAGTTGTTAAGGTTGCACCCGCCAACTGATATTCCTGGCAAGCTCTCTATATTTCTCATTATGTTTTTCGCTGTACAAGGAGAAGAGGTCAGGAGATGGAACACATCCTTGTCTCACTCCCAATTTTACGTCTTGGAATGCATCTATTTGGTTCTCTACCTTCATTGCTGCTGATTGCTGCCAGTATATGTTTTTGATGAGTTTAAGATCTTTCTACTAGTACTGCTACATCAACTTTACTACTACTACTACTACTACTACTACTACTACTACTACTACTACTATTATTATTATTACTACTACCGCTACAACTACTACTACTATTGCTACTAACTCTACAACTACTACTACTATTGCTACTACCTCTACTACTACTATCACTTATATTATTACTACTACCACCGCTACGGCTTCCACCACTGCTACTACTACTACTACTATTACTACTACTGCTACTACTACTACTACTACTACTACTACTACTACTACTACTACTACTACTACTACTACTACTACTACCATAGCAATATATCATCAAAATACAGTTCACAGTTTGAGAAAAAGAAAGCAACATAGAATGATATAACTGGTACACCTCATTTCTTTATTAAGTTACATTTTGAATGTTATTTTTTGCACTTTTTCTTTATATTGACTCTCTCTCTCTCTCTCTCTCTCTGAACCTTAAGTGCCCAATGCACATGGGGCTTCCGCAAGGGTTTTCCACAAACGCCTGTACTTTGCCTTTTTTCCGCTCTTGCCTCAAGTGAGCCTTCTATTGCTCAACATCCTTCTCTGCTGTTCTTCTCCATGTCTCTCTTGCTCTACCCCTAATTCTGTTCCCCTGTGGTGCCGACCTTAGTGCTATTTTTGATAGTGAGTTGTCAGTCATTCGGAGTACATGTCCCAACCATCGCCAGCGTCTTTCCTCAATAATTGCTGTCAGTGGCTTCATCTGCATTTCTGCCAACAAGATGTTATTTCGTGCGGTGTTTAGCCAAAATATTCTTCTAATTCTTCGTAAACATTTAGTCTGGAAAGAATTCAACTTGTTTTCTATAGTTTTGGTAATTTCCCAACATTCGCTTCCATTTCTCTTAAATACCCTGATTTTATATTGACTGCTATCTCAAAATTATCCCATGTCCCTTTTCAACCCAGGCTGTCCCAGCCTTCTCGTGTATACTTAATCATCACTCAGAAAGATTTATATTTTTTTTTAACGAATTATTCCGTTTACGGGTGTAAAATTGCTCTACTTAGTGTTGCTAAAGGAGAAAGGAACAAAGAAAAGTTAACAGTAACCAGTAGGAACAAAGAAATGGTTATAGAAATCAATAGTAAATCGTCTCTTTCAAGGACAACAGAGATGATGAAAGCCATTATGCTGAAATATTGGTGGTGTTACTGTTGTTTTTCATAACAATATCGTTGTTCCTTACTTCCTTCCTTCCTTCCTTCTTTCCTTCCTTCCTTCCTACACACTTACACCTCCGTCTAACTCTACCTGTACCAATTTTTACAGCGGTTACTATTACAATTGTTGGCTAAAACTTGAAATACCTCTTCTGACAACCACCTGCCTCCCCGCTGAGAACCACTGTCGCAGAAGGTAATCTAATCCACAAACTGACAATAAAACAGCGTTTAATATTGTTCTTGTCTTGTAGTTGTTCTTTCTCTTTGAAACTACGCGCGGAATGTTCTCAGCAAGGTTCTCAATCATTGAAGGTCTCGAGACAACAGCAGCATATATCATAACCAGGAGAAAGCTGCTGTAGCTTGGCTTGAAGACCCTGGATATAACCCCACAAAAAAAAAAAAAACGAAAAAAGATTTTGTAGCCAGGCTGTAAAGAATAAGTCTATTAAGAATCTATAAATTATTTACAAATTATATTATTGTTCATTTGTTAACGAAAATTTTCACAGTGTATTATTGTTCTGTGTTCTTATATTTGTAAATACTCGTAATTTACTGTAATGTTTTCATTTCAGCATTGACATTGTTATGAATATATCCACTCTCTCCTTTTCACTTTTTTCTATCAGGTCTTCATTTCATGGTATAAAAGACAACTGGTAAGGCCATCGTGTTCAGTTTGCAAATCATGAACATTTAACATTCAGTCCAGCAGACAAAACATGTAGTAGGGTATTTCATTATTTGTGAAGAATATTTGCAATCAAAGCAGTAACATAATAAATACTTAGTAGAAGGGGAATATGACTGTAGAGAAAGTCTAGCTGAATTTCGAGTTCAAACCGTGTGGCTCCAGCATCCCAGATTCCTGTATATAACGGTTCTCGAGCGTCAGGCGGCTTCTGTCATTAGTTACATTGTTTGATAGCTATTACTAGAAAATATATAATATTACACTTAATATTTAGTCTTATACTAAAATCATACACTTATATAAAAAAATATTGACGTGTAACATAATGAATTAACCCAGCTTAACAATATATTAGACGATGGTTTTGCTTGTAGAGTTTTTAGCCAAATACACGTTACTTTCACAATGTACTTTGCGACCTTTCTCTCTCTCTCTCTCCCTATCTCTCTCTCTCTCCCTATCTCTCTCTCCCTATCTCTCTCTCTCCCTATCTCTCTCTCCCTATCTCTCTCTCTCCCTATCTCTCTCTCTATCTCTCTCTCTCTCCCTATCTCTCTCTCTCTCCCTATCTCTCTCTCTCCCTATCTCTCTCTCCCTATCTCTCTCTCTCCCCTATCTCTCTCTCTCCCTATCTCTCTCTCTCTCCCTATCTCTCTCTCTCTCTCTCTCTCTCTCTTGAGGTCAAGATGGACACCACAGGGGAGCAGAAAAAGGCAAATGAAAAAGGTGTTTGTGGAAAACCCTTGCAGAAGCCCCATGTACCCTGGGCATTTAAAGTTCAGAGAGAGAGAGAGAGAGAGAGGTGGGAGGAAATGGACAGAAAATGGCAGAAAGCAAGAAAGAATGGAAGAGAAGAGACAAACAAACATTTATTTGTGCATAAGAGATGAGGGAAATAAGACCAAGGGGTAGACTAAGACAGAGATGGAAAGACAACATAGAAGAGAATATAAAAGAAATTGGTGTCACCAACTGGAGAGAGAAGATTATGAATAGAGAGGAATGGAGGCGAACTTTATCAACAGCAATGAGCCTTAAGAGCTGAGAAATCTGAAGCAGAAGAAGAAGAAGAAGAAGAAGAGGAGGAAAGCAAGATGAGCATATACAAATGAAAACATACAACAATCCAATATTTCGGCAAAAGCCTTTTTTTCAAGGATCACATACAGGAACAACAAAAAGCCTTTTATGTGTCCGACTTTCATACTAGGAGAAGACCAAAAGCGAGACAGTCTGTATTTTTCATCTGTTGTGTTGTTTTTGTATGTGATCCTTGGGAAAAAAAGGCTTTTGCCGAAATACTGGATTGTTGTATGTTTTTCATTTGCATATGCTTATCTTACTTTCTGCTATTTCTTGTTTCTGCCCATTTCCTCACTTTTTCGACAGTTTTCTAAAACTAACCCATACACCCTAGCCTACTTTCATTACAGAGAAATATAACAAAAATTGGAAACTGACTCCAAAGCCAGGCAAATTACAATCAGTTCTTCTGCTTGGAGCCACCGGCTTCTAACTTTGAACAAACAAACAGCGCTGACAAAGACACTCGCTTTCAGAGTCCCAACAGATATTTCACTACATTTTGTAACACTTTAAGCTCATTCTGTAACGTATGTCCTTCAGAACATCCGACTAACACATTACATTTCTACTACAATTACGGCCATACATCAAGGATCTCATTAGTTCCAAGGAAGAAGTTCCGCTTTCCTGACATAAGATAGATTTTCTAAAGTTTGCAGGTTAGGTCCATTAATCTTCCTTTTGACGACTCGAGTATCTATCT
Organism: Achatina immaculata; assembly: GCA_009760885.1. NCBI lineage: Eukaryota > Metazoa > Mollusca > Gastropoda > Stylommatophora > Achatinidae > Lissachatina > Lissachatina immaculata. Next base: position 11,998,613 of record CM019712.1, on the reverse strand, counting down.
AAATCAGAGGTTCCCAAACTTTTGGAGACTGTGGCACACTTGGTAATGCAATTTTCTGCCGTTGCCCAACTGTGTTCTTAATGCTGGATTCTCGTGCAGTTAAAAAATATATCCAAGTATATATATATATATATAATTTTCAGGGTTTGCGCACCACACTGGCTATATTTAAATTTTGTGTTTTATTATGGGAGGTATTCTTTTCAATGTCACACGTGGCCCAGCTTAAAGGCACAGATCTCTGGCCATTGCATCTCGCTCTGGGTTGAGACTAATAACTTAACTGCTGCGAGTTATCTAACAGGTCTCGGGTATTTATCATATAAAAAGCACCAAAAAAATGCAGTAAGTTGGTAGAAAAAATATTTTTTACTTTAATAATTTTCTTGCATACCTCTAGCTCTCTCCCGGAACACCTCTCTCTCCCGGCACACCTCTAACTCTCTCCCGGCACACCTCTAACTCTCTCCCGGCACACCTCTAGCTCTCTCTCGGAACACCTCTAGCTTTCTCCCGGCATACCTCTAACTCTCTCCCGGAACACCTCTAACTCTCTCCCGGAACACCTCTAACTCTCTTCTGGAACACCTCTAGCTCTCTCCCGGCATACCTCTAACTCTCTCCCGGAACACCTCTAACTCTCTCCCGGAACACCTCTAACTCTCTCCTGGAACATCTCTAGGTCTTTCCCGGCACATCTCTAGCTTTCTCCCGGCATACCTCTAACTCTCTCCCGGAACACCTCTAGCTCTCTCCCGGCACACCTCTAGCTTTCTCCCGGCATACCTCTAACTCTCTCCCGGAGCACCTCTAACTCTCTCCCGGAACACCTCTAGCTTTCTCCCGGAACACCTCTAACTCTCTCCCGGCACATAACTTTAACTCTCTCCCGGCACACCTCTAACTCTCTCCCGGCACACCTCTAACTCTCTCCCGGCACACCTCTAATTCTCTCCCGGCACACCTCTAACTCTCTCCCGGCACACCTCTAATTCTCTCCCGGCACACCTCTAACTCTCTCCAGGCACACCTCTAACTCTCTCCCGGCACACCTCTAACTCTCTCCCGGCACACCCCTATCGTAGACGCCTAACACAGCAACGTTAGTGAGTTAAGTCCAGCCAGGGGTGACCCCAGTCACATTGCTGTAGAAGTGCGTGGCCAACCTCTTCTGGAGTTTGGGATTGAAAGGCAGCGAAGCGTGACTTTGACCTGACCACAGTGGGTGTGTCAACAGGTCAAAGAAAATATAGACTCTTTCTCCCTCCCTCTTATTCTCCTTCTTTTTAACCCTCTCTCTCCCTCTTCTCTCTCTCTCCCTGTCTTTCTCCCTCTCTCTCCCATTCTTTCTCCCCTCTCTCTCCCTCTATCTCCCTCTCACTCTCCCTCTCCCTCTCTCGTATGGGTTTCTTTTTCCATGCCACGTGGTCAGTCCACCGAGATATTTTTCTCTTGGCCTTCCTCTCTTACTTCTCCCCTTGACCTCTCCCGTCCTTACCAGGTTCTCCAACGTCTGTCTTCTCTTGACATGTCCACGAAGTTTTGACTGTCTCTTTTTTTCTTATCATTTGAACACGTTTTCGTTGTTTTGAAACTTCTGTGAGGACCTCTTCGTTTGTTTTTCTGTCTGTCCAGAGTACTTGTATTTGTTTCATCTTTCTCCAAAACCACATCTCTGATGCTCCCAGTTTTTTTGTTTACAAGAAAAGAAAGGCCAGTCTATTAGCATTAAGGTTATCAAGAAACAAAATGGTGAAACTAAATAGCCGAGATCTTTTGGCACGTGACTAAATGAATTACATGGGTATATCTTATATCCTTCCCGTGCCGTTAAACGTCACACAGGGCTCGCATGGTAGTTCGGCAATTTTTCCTGTTTTCGGCGAGCTTTTCAACCTCATCAAGGGATTTTATGCCTACTAGTCTGGCCTCTCTTAGCAATGTCCTCTTTGGAATTTCACATGGTCGATCTCTTATTCTTCGGCCTGTTGTGTTCCACTTGATAGCTTTCACTTCCGGGTGACGTGCAAGATGGCGGGCATTTTTAAACGCTCTTGGTGGCTCACACACAAATCAGCGGGATTTCGCGTGATATATCACAGATCCTGAACCGTGATTTGGGCATAAAGCAACAAAACCAACCCAGCATTAGGGATACCAACTCCGAAGAACTCAGACATGGGTATGGGTACAAGATAAAGCCCCGTGCCATTTAAGGTGTTTTGGAGATACGGTGTTAGGCCCGTAGTTTCCATGACCTTCGGCACATGAAAGTGTGATGTGGTCAGTATCACATCATCATCATCATCATCATGTGCCGTACCGACTGGCGTTGGCTATTATGCTTCTCCAGAGTATCCGATCCTTCATGCAGGCCATCAGGTCAGTATCACGCCTGGCCGTATATACCTTCCAAGGTTTCTCTGGTACCAAGTTTTAGAGGCTGTGTGGACCCCGGGGCATTTGTGATACGGTGGTGTCACAAAAAGTCTCCACTGCTGAGACTTGAACCCGATACCACGAGATTAGTAGACCGAACAACGCCTAACCACTCGGCCAGCTAGACCGCCAGATTAATTACATGAGTCTCCTTCTTATTTATTTGAATACGTCGGCCTCAACTTTTTTAGAACCTAGGGATCATTTTCTTAAAGAACTGGTCACAGAAGTTAAACAATGCGCAGTATTCCTCACATGATAGTGATTGATAAATTTAACCTGTCAAAAACAAAGAAAATACATGATTCAGGAACATATTTTGTAATAAAACATCACGGAAGCCATGTTCTGCTTGGAAATGATGCTTAGTCTATTTTTAGCGCGCACAGCAATTTAAAAATACCAACTCAAGAGTACGGAACAAGATAATATCAGTGTTCATTCATTCATTCATTCATTTGCATGTCCCTTGCGGAACTTTGCCTCCCAAACAGCACTCCTGTATGCCTCTCGGTTGTGAGCAAGATGGCCTGCTGCTGTTGCATCTATTTCAAGATCGTCAACGATGTCTTGCAGCCATCTTCGTCTTGGTCTTCCTCTTTTTCTTTTTCCCATTATGTATCCTTCCAATACGGTCTTCTCTAAATTATCATGACGTTTAATGTGTCCAAAATATCAGTGTAGATATTTTTAAAAAAATAGTTGGTCAAAAGACGTTTAAATATCTTGAGAGAAGACTTGGCCAGGCTGTTGCAACAAAGCGCGTGAAAATAAATGCCTCGCTCTACATTCGTCCTTAGTTTCATGCACAATAAATGTTTACCTAATCATCATCATCAGGTGCCTTGCCGATTGGCGGTGGCTATTATGCCCCATCCAGAATACACGATCCTTCATGCAGGCCATCAGCTCAGTTGGTAATCTCCTCTCTTCCCCAAGCAAGAAAAAGTTGCTGAAAATAGTATGCTGTCGTATCCTTCCTGGGCATTACTTGGACCAATCAGTATGTTGTTTGTGGGTGTAAGTAATAAAGGCACTAGTATTAAGAGATGTTAAATGTTAGGGAGGCCGGGGTCTCTGGCAGTATTGCTTAATAAGAGTTTAAGTGTGAAACTGTATGTGTGAGTTCACTAGTTCATTCATTCAGACAGATAAACAGACAGACAGACAGATAGAAGACAGACAGACAGATAGATATAGATAGATAGATAGATAGATAGATAGATAGATAGATAGATAGATAGATAGATAGATAGACAGATAGATAGATAGATAGATAAATAGATAGATAGATAAATAGATAGATAGATAGACAGACAGACAGACAGATAGATAGATAGATAGATAGATAGATAGATAGATAGATAGATAGATAGATAGATAGATAGATAGATAGATAGATAGATAGATAGATAGATAGACATCTTCAGTCCAATTATAATCCAATTTCGGCACAATCGCAATCATCAAAAATCCAGTGACGAACAGCTAGACTGTCAAAACATTTCGACATACACAAGAAAAATAATTTTGCTAATTGAAAGTCTGTCGGATTTTAGACATACTTATCTTTGCCACACAATTCTCACCAAAATAACAGCAAATGTGTCAATAGACAGACGTAAAGACAGATTACATGGCTCTGCGTTTGTTGACTTTATGGAAGCTTTCGAAATAATTGACCATAGAATCTTTGGTTTAAAACCAAATAAAAAAACAAAACAAACTATAGGCTACATTATGACCTAGCTGGGATGTGATTATATATAGAGTCCCAAGTTAGATGTTCGAGGGATTGGTAGACTTTGTGCTCACCAATATTTTCTTTTGGAAGTTTCCAGAACAGAGCTGTGGCGTTCTTTAGGTGCTCACAATCAAAAGGAGGTTGTTCTCATTGTCGTGTTGCTGTTTAGGCTCCACGCAGGGCCCGAGGCTTCCGACTTTCCTTAACGTACTCGTATTTATGGGACCGGGTTTGGTCAGCACCTTACCTGGGACAAGGGGAAAATGACAGCAGTCTCTTATCTGGGACAGGGGAAAATGACAGCAGTCTCTTATCTGGGACAGGGGAAAATGACAGCAGTCTCTTATCTGGGACAGGGGAAAATGACAGCAGTCTCTTATCTGGGACAGGGGAAAATGACAGCAGTCTCTTACCTGGGACAGGGGAAAATGACAGCAGTCTCTTATCTTCGAGAGGGGAAAATGACAGCGGTCTCCTATCTAGGACAGGGGGAAATTACAGTCCATTATCTGGAACATGTGAAAATGACAATAGATTCTTATCTTAGACAGGGGAAAATGACAACTCTCTTGTCTGGGACAAGGGAAAGTGATAACAGTCTCTGGGACAGGGGAAAATGACGGAGGATAATTATAATCCACTGCCTTTAACAGGGGAAAATGACAAGTCTCTTAACTGGGATAGGGGAAAGTTATAGTTCATCACATGGGACAGAGGGAAAATGATATACAGGAAATATAAAAGTGAAAAAAGAATGAAAACTCGGAAACCCAGAGTTAGAAAAATATCAGACTTTTAAACAGACAACAAACAATGAGATTTAGAAAAGGAAGTGGAAGTGTTATCCATAGTTGATGCCTGTGTCTCACAAGACAGACAAACATACAGATAGATAGATAGATAGATAGATAGATAGATAGATAGATAGATAGATAGATAGATAGATAGATAGATAGATAGATAGATAGATATCGTCTACTCTTTCCTATTCGTTTCAGTGACCCCCAGAGCAGTGATGACCTTGCTGGTATGACAGTTCTATTGTCAAGGTCAGTGACCCCCAGAGCAGTGATGGCCTTGCTGGTATGACAGCTCTCTTGTCAAGGTCAGTGACCCCCAGAGCAGTGATGGCCTTGCTGGTATGACAGTTCTATTGTCAAGGTCAGTGACCCCCAGAGCAGTGATGGCCTTGCTGGTATGACAGCTCTCTTGTCAAGGTCAGTGACCCCCAGAGCAGTGATGGCCTTGCTGGTATGACAGTTCTCTTGTCAAGGTCAGTGACCCCCAGAGCAGTGATGGCCTTGCTGGTATGACAGCTCTCTCGTCAGGGTCAGTGAGCGTGAACTGTTCAAGACCCTATCCCCACCTTTTCCGTGAGTGCTCTTAGTAGCAGCCAAATCCTGGCCAACAGGGGAATGGTTAAATGTACTCCTTCTGGTAGTGGAGTCTAGTAAGAAGTTTTTTTGGGGGAGGGAGGGGTCTACTCCAGGTCTTCGTGCACAGCTACCGTGACCTACCCACGTTTTGTGGGACATTTGTGCTTCAACGTCTTCACACCATCAACTGCCAAGAACATCGTGGCTGTGGTTCCAGGAAGACAGAACAATCTTGTCTTGTACTATATTGTCTTATCTTTTTGTCTTATTTTGTTTTGTTTTAATTTGTTTTGTTTTGATTTGTCTTGCCTTATTTTGTTCTGTCTTGCTTTGTCGTATCTTATTTTGTTTTGTCTTGTCTTGTTTTATCTTGCTTTGTCTTGTTTGTCCTGTCCTACTTTTCATTGCCTTGTTCTTTTTCTTGTCCTGTCCTGTCCTGTCTTGTTCCATCTTGTCTTATTTTGTTTTTCTTGCCTTGTCTTGTCTTGTTCTGTCTTGTCTTGTCACCTATAATTTCGACAAGTAATATTTTGGAGCAAAACTAAAAATAAACCCAACATTTTCAAAGTAACGAAACAAACATTTTAAAAGTTTTTGTTTTTTTCTTAATTCAAATGATTCGTTCACACTCTAATTAATAAAAATCAACAACAAAATGATAACAGGACATAAAACAGGACATTTACACGTGTGGGAAGAAATAAAGTAAGGCTAATTAATGATGTGCTGCTGGCTATCGTAATATTTTATATTTTTATGTTATTTTTGTTTGTAACCATAATTTAATCATTTCTAAACGTATACGTTCTGTGGTAATCGGGAGACTAGAGGGTTAAAACACGGGCATTTAGGTGTTAATCTTGTACTGGTAACCTCTACCCCGAAGGATTACCCAAATCTGACCATCAGGGTATAGGACGCAGGGTGATATTTTGTGGGGTTTTTAAGGGAAAATAAAATGCGTCTAATATACGGAAAGTAACGATATGTGAAGTGTACATGTAAGAGCTGTTGTATTAGTTCCCGCGTCTTATATGCAAGAAATACGGCATGCAGAAATGGATGCATCAGCAGCAGGGCATCTTGCTTACTACAGAGAGGCCTTCAGAAGAGCTGTTAGGGAGGCAACGTTCCGCAAGGGACATGCAAATGACTGACTGACTGACTGACTGACGGTATGTAGAATGTACATGTACGAGATGTTGTTGTATTTTTGTATAGACAGAAAAGACACAATAAAATGTAAATATAAAAGAAAACAGCAAATGTGCCTGCGTAACCAATTCCTCACCAGTTCCTTTTCTCTCTCTCTCTCTCTCTCTCTCTCTCTCTCTCTCTCTCTGCTCATTTCTTTACTCATTTATCGATCAACGTATGCTTACAGAGAAATGTTTTCCATGCCATTTAGGCCCACTGGGGATACGGTGTTAGGCTCGTAATTTCCAAGACCATTGGCACATGAAAGTCTGATGTGGTCATTTTTAGGCCAGGCAGCAATTACCTTCCCAGATTTCTCTGGTAGCCATTTTTAGAGGCTAGGTGGATCTTGGGGCCTTTTTTTTGTGGTGGCACCAGAAACAAATCCCCACTGCAGGGAACTTGAACCCGGCACAACCAGATTAGTAGACTGAGGATCTATCTATCCATCTATCTATCTATCTATCTATCTATCTATCTATCTATCTATCTATCTATCTATCTATCTATCTATCTATCTATCTATCTATCTATCTATCTATCTATCTATCTATCTATCTATCTATCTATCTATCTATCTATCTATCTATCTATCTATCAATCTATCTATCTATCTATCTATCTATCTATCTATCTATCTATCTATCTATCTATCTATCAATCTATCTATCTATCTATCTATCTATCTATCTATCTATCTATCTATCTATCTATCTATTTTATAGTTTATATTATTATATTCTATGCATTTTTATTTATGTATATGTCTGCGTGTGTATGTGTGCGTGAGTGCTATTTTATTAGGTTAATTACTTCTTCTCTTTTACTTTGAATGTAGTAGTTAAATCTTACACTCTTTTGATATGTTTTTCCTAATTTAATTTTTATTTTTGTACCACATCAAGTGTGTGGGAAGAATGAAAGATGGAGTGATGAAGGGCAGAATGTAAGACGGGCCTGCGTGCCCAATTCTTTACCCTTTAAAAATAAAGATTATTCATTCATTCTATCTATCTATCTATCTATCTATCTATCTATCTATCTATCTATCTATCTATCTATCTATCTATCTGTCTGTCTGTCTGTCTAACTGTCTGTCTGTCTGACTGTCTGTCTGTCTGTCTGTCTATCTATCTATCTACCCATCCGTCCGTCCGTTCGTTCGTCTGTCTGTCTGTCTGTCTGACAGCCTGCCTGCCTGTCTGTCTGTCTGTCTGTCTGGCAGCCTGCCTGCCTGTGCTATGCTTACTGCCGCTGGAGGTCATAACTCCTCATAACTCTCTGTTTTGTGTTGCTCCTGTGAGTTGTTCTGGTGTCCTCTTTCAACGCCTTCTTCGCAATCGTTCCAGGATTTTCTTTCGCGGTCTACCTAGACTCTTTTTTCCTTCTAACTTTCCTGTTGTCACGATGTGTTGTACTTTACCTTTTGTCATCACACTTCCTGTAAATTTAGATTGCTTTCCCTGACTGTTGTAATTATTTGTCTTCTCGAATCGGTCTTTCTGTCTCTCTCTGTGTCTCTCTCTTTCTCTCTGTCTCTCTCTGTATCTTTCTCTCTTTGTGTCTCTCTGTGTCTCTCTCTGTCTGTGTCTCTCTCTGTCTCTCTCTGTGTCTCTCTCTTTCTCTCTGTCTCTCTCTGTGTCTCTCTCTGTCTCTCTCTCTTTCTCTCTGTCTCTCTCTGTGTCTCTATCTCTCTCTGTCTCTGTCTCTCTCTATGTCTCTCTCTGTGTCCCTCTCTCCCTGTCTCTCTGTGTCTCTCTGTCTCTGTCTCTCTCTGTCCCTCTCGTCTCTCTCTGTCCCTCTCTGTCCCTCTCTGTTCCTCTCTGTCTCTCTCTGTCCCTCTCTGTCTCTCTCTGTCCCTCTCTGTCCCTCTCTGTCCCTCTCTGTCTCTCTCTGTCCCTCTCTGTCTCTCTCTGTCCCTCTCGTCTCTCTCTGTCCCTCTCTGTCTCTCTCTGTCCCTCTCTGTCCCTCTCTGTCTGTCTCTGTCTCTCTCTGTCCCTCTCTTCTCTCTCTGTCCCTCTCTGTCCCTCTCTGTCTCACTCTCTGTCCCTCTCTGTCCCTCTCTGTCCCTCTCTGTCCCTCTCTGTCTCTCTACATTTGATTTTTTTTTGCCGTCTATAGTGTTCTTAATATTCTTCTAAGAAACATTCCCGTAGCTTCCAGAAGTTTCTTTGTAGATTTAATAACTGCCCAGGCTCCAAATCCGTTAAATTCTGCACTCAGTGTGAATACATTTCGTTATTTCGTTTTCTCTCTCTCTCTCTCTCTCTTCTTTATTCTTCTCTAGTCTCTCCTGTCACGTGTTGTGCTACAGTAGAATATGTGTAAACTAAGAAAAAAGTAGGATATTTATATACTCAGTACGCGAAGTGGCTAGTTCTCATGGCGAAGGTCTGGGGTTCGAATCCGGCCAGAGGCACCCCAGTCACCCAGCTGTAGAAATGGGTACCTGACTTCTTCTGGAGGTGGGGAAGGAAAGGCGGCTAGGCGAGATACTGACCATATCACCCTCTTGTGTGCTGACAGGTCAAGGAAAATATGGGCACTAACACCATATTCTTATATGCCTGTACGGCATGACGGGATTACCTTACAGCTTTGCTGCAGTGACTTCGTGTTTAGTTACATCAGTCATTATGAAGTTCCCTTGCGGAACTTTGCCTCCCTAACAGCTCTCTGTAGGCCTCTCGGTTGTAAGCAAGATGGCCTGCTGCTGATGCACCCATTTGCAGATCATCAACGATGTCTTGCAGCCATCTTCGCCTTTGTCTTCCTCTCTTTCTTTTTCCCGTTATGTACCCTTCCAAGACGGTCTTCTCTAGATTATCATGATGTTTAATGTGTCCAAAATATTTAAGTTTTCTCTGATTAATTCTTTTTACCTTCAACCTTCTTCAATATTAAGTTCTTATAGTATGGATATATTTGTTTTTTTTTGTCCATGGTATTTGAAGAACTCTTCTGTAGCATTTACATTCAAAGGCATTTATGTGTTTCTCAACTGTTTTTGTTAAGTGTCCAGGTCTCACAGGCATATGTTGTGATAGGAAAGATGCATGCCCTTAAAAATCTTATTTTTGTAGTTCTGTCTGTTCCTCTCCACAGCTTCTTTAGTTGTTTTACTTTTTGAAGTGTATGGTTATATACTTAGTGTTATATAACCATAGAGTAATTATTCATATGCTACAGTATAATCCCCTCGCATATATTCATGAGAAACCTTTTGCTAATGTATAGAGTAGTACAACCTTTCGGTGACTGTATAAACCTATACTTATGCTTTTCCCGTCATTCCTGTTTTAACTACAGAGTACAATACGCCGTTCCGTTGCCTGGGCTCGTGATGTCTGTCATTCTTGATTCTGTATTGGGGTTAAGGTGAGAGAAAGTAGTGGGACACGTGGGACAACCCCCCCGTCCCGTCCCGTCCCGTGAGTAGCTCTCACTGCCCGGCTAGTGTGCGAGCATAAGCCGCAAAATTTAGCGCGAGGTGAAACGCTACCATTTTGTCGTATTTACTTTTCCGTCTCAAGTCAACATCCGCATCTAGCCAAATGCATGGTTGCTGTTGTCGCTGTTTTACAGGACATTTTCTCCTAGGATTAGTTCAAAATGAACAGCCTGTTCAAACAGCCTGTTTATCACTGATTAACTTCAGTACTCAGGATACCAAAGTGGATATTGCAGGTTCAGTATAAAAAGCGTTTTCTCCTTTAATGATTATGTTTATATGTAGTAGAGTTATGAGTTTGTACGTGGCTTTGCTTTTTATATTTCAGGGTATCATATCGACAGGCTGTTGGCTGTCTTCTAGTATGTAGATGTCATCAGTTATAGAACAGCGGTGTAAGTTTGCTGTTGGGTTTTTCTTTTGCGGTGTAGGATGTATTTGAGGACGAATAAGATGTTCTTCAGCCATCTAGTGGTAGTGGTGATGTTATTAGCTTTAAATGGCGATGATGATGTTGATGATTACGTTGATGATGTTATGATGGAGATTCCAGGAGGGGGGGGGGGGGGAGCGTCGACGACGACATTTTTTGAGTTCGGAGGCGGGGACTAGAATACAGGAGCAATGTTTTTGCTTTCGAGCTGCCACGTCACACTTCTCCGCACGGTCCTCTACGAAATGGAGAAAACTGTGTTACGTTACATTCATGCATCACTTTATAGAATTCAAGTACAGCCTTTTGCTATAATTCAGTATTCCTGCTATACTTCAGCTCAGCCAGTGTTACTGCTATACTTCAATCTGTATTCTTGCTATACTTCAGTCAGTATTCTTGCTATACTTCAGTCGGTATTTCTGCTAAATTTCAGTCTGTATCCTTGCTATACTTCAGTCAGTATTCCTGCTATACTTCAGTCACTATTCTTGCTATACTTCAGTCAGTATTCCTGCTATAATTCAGTCAGTATTTCTTCCATAGTTCAGTATTTAGGTATATACACATGTTCATGATCACATACGCCTATGGAACTCTTCAAGAATAGATTTGTATAGGACCTGCCTACATTAATGGGTTTTTTCTGTACAATAATTTTTTTACTTCTTTATTTCATTCATTATAACTATTTGTCCATACCAGCTTCAAGCATTATTTATAATTATTCTTGCTTAATTCTTCTTCAAGTATTTTATCATTATTCTTGGCTAATCCTACTTCAAGTATTAATCATTCTTGGCTAATCCTACTTCAAGTATTAATTATTATTGGCTAATCCTACTTCAAGTATTAATTATTCTTGGCTAATCCTACTTCAAGTATTAATTATTCTTGGCTAATCCTACTTCAAGTATTAATTATTCTTGGCTAATCCTACTTCAAGTATTAATTATTCTTGGCTAATCCTACTTCAAGTATTAATTATTCTTGGCTAATCCTACTTCAAGTATTAATTATTCTTGGCTAATCCTATATATAATGAGAAGAGGAGGGCTTGAAAACATCATAGCAACAGGAAAGATAAATGGACAGAGATGCAGGGAAGACCAAGAGAAAAACATCATGGACGGCATAGCGTGATGGTAAAGATAGTCCCATAGCAAATGCCGTAGGGGATGAAGAGTTCGAGACCTCATTATGCTGGGACATCAGCGTATGAGGTAGGGTGGCCAGTTCCTTTCCTTCCCATATTTTCTCTGGTACCCATTTTACTAGGGTGGGTCGATCTCAGGTCTGTATTGGTCGGAAAATAAATCCCGCTCAGCTGGGGATTCGAACCTTCGACCATTCGGTTGCTAGACGAGTGCTTTAACCACTACACCATATAGCATGATGGTACTCAAAAAATCACCAAATAGAGCTGATGGAAAATTTCAAGGAATGACATCTATGGAGAAGCAAGGTGGCCAAACTCTGTCAGCATGGCATCTGATGATGCTGATGATGATCAGTCCTATTTGAAGTATTTTTCTCTATTCTCACATCTTGTTACATTAATTTATTCGATAATTCTCTCTCTCTCTCTCTCTCTCAGCCTTAAATGCCTAAAGCACACGGGGCTTCCGCAAGGGTTTTCCACAAAAGTCCTTTGCCTTTTTTCCCCCTCTTGCTCAAGTGAGCCCTTTTTTGCTCTTGTTCTTCTCCATGCCTCCTTTGGTCTACCCTTACTTCTGTTCCCCTGTGGTGTCCATCTTAGTGCTATTTTTGGTAGTAAGTCGTCAGTCATCCAGAGCACATGTCCCAACCATCGCCAGCGTCTTTCCTAGGTAATTGGTGTCAGTGGCTTCATCTGCATTTCTGCCAACAAGATGTTATTTCTTATGGTGTTTGGTCAAAATATTCTTCTAATTCTTCTTTCGTAAACATTTAGTCTGGAAAGAATTCAGCTTGTTTTCTATGGTCTTGGTGATTTTCCAACATTCACTTCCATAAAGTAGTACACTTAGAACATTACTCTTAAATATCCTGATTTTCGTATTCATGCTTAGTTTTTTAGATTTCCATATAGTCTGCAGCACTGCAAAAGCCTGGTTTGCTCTAGTAAGTCTGCTGTTGATGTCCTCTGTGCTGTCTCCATTTTCTACTACTCTACTGCCAAGATATACAAATTCGTTGACCTCCTCCACTAACTTGCTATCTATTCTCAGCAAATATCTTTTGTTCACATTTTGCTTCAGTAACAATGCTTGGAGACACACCGGTATCACCAGACATTATACCACGCTGAGATTTGCAGGAAACAGAGGAAGAGGGATGGAGGGAAGAGATTAAAGAAGCATTAAATATCCTATTATATGAAGCAAATTGCCAAACCTTATCAAGACCTCTATTTGTCCACTCAAAACAGAAAGGTACACGAGGAAGAAGACAAGACAAGATCTGTTTCCGTGTTGCACACCATTGTTATTTCTGAATTATTACCTCGTAGAATGTAATGGCGGAACAGTAATGAACTGCTGATAATAAGATTTTTAGAATCTTCGATCCGGCTAGGCTGGTTGAATGAATACACACACACAAGAACAAACATACATACGGATCGATATACGACAGACACACGGCCTAGGATGTTTCTGCAGGTACAGCTAGCCATACAACAAACATTCATGCTCAGCCGAGTCTGGAGAGAATTCCCCAGAGACTGGAGTATTCCAATATTTTCTTAAACTGAATTTTCTGCATGGACAAAAGCCAGGCCACGACACTGGCATCTGCTCTTCTCTCTCTTTAAAAAAAAAAAATGGATTCATCGACTAGAAGTTCTCTGCCGGCACTTTTGTCAATTCAGCTTGCTTGGAAATATTTTCCATGTGGAAAAAAAAAAATAACGAGTACTTTTCTAGCTGGTAAAATATATGGCTATTTTCAAGCTGGTAAAATTAATGCGTTTATATCCAACTGGCCAACTTAATGAGCATTCTTTGGGGGTTCCGTTCAGAAAAAAAATTTTTTTTAAATATATACTTTTTTATTTGTTAACTGATAAAATTAATGTGAATTTTTTCAGATCAGATCAGATAGTGCCTAGCTGATAGGTGTCGGGTGGGGTCATCTCTCTCAATCTTGCTCGATCATCCGTGTCTTGAATCAAGTCGATTGCTGTTTTCCCGTCAAACCCATGCTGTCATATGATATTCATGTATTTCTGTCTTTTCCAGATTATTCGTCTTTTTTTTCTTTTTTGGCATTTATCTTTCTTGTCATAACCAGTTTTTCAAGACTCTCACGTGTAGGAGGGATGGGTGGCTGAGAGGTTAGGCGCTCGGTTTACTAATCTGGTGGTACCGGGTTCAGTCCCAGCTGTGGGAATTTTTTTTTTTTTTTTTGGTACACGCTAAAAAGGCCCCGAGGTTCACCCAGCCTCTAAAAATGGGCACCAGAGAAACCTGGGAAGGTAAATGATACCAGGCTTGATACTGACCACATCAGACTTTCATGTGCCGAAGGTCATGGAAAATACGGGCCTAACACCGTATTCCCCAATATGCCTTAATGGGCATGGAAACGGGATTTTAACCCTTTTTTTAACCTCACGCCAGTTATGTCTGAGAAACTTTGATTGACGTTTTCTTACGTAGGGCACTAGTTTGAGATATTCCTTTGCCTGCTGTAATACTTCTTCATTTGTCTTTCTGGCTGTCTATATTATGCGAAACATCCTTCTTAAGAATCACATTTCAGTAGCCTTTATTCTTTGTCTGTTCATGGTCCATGTTTCACGTGCATAAAGTATAATAGGGCTCCATTTAGCATCTTAGAACTCGCTTTCTTATTTCCAGTGGCAGTTTCTGACTTGTTAATATGTTCTTCATTTCTCCAAAAGCTGTCCTTGCCAGTGCTATCCTTATTCTCATTTCTTCAGTGCACCAGTTGTCATGACTGAACTTGCAAAAAGGTAAAAGAAAGGGCAGGACAAGAGCCTATGAACCTACACATCATGTCTAGGAGATGGAGGTGGATTGGCCACACTCTGAGGAACCCGACACCAGCATAGCAAGACAGGCGCTGACACGGAACCCTCAAGGAAACAGAAAACGAGGAAGACCTAGACTTACTTGGAGAAGAGAAATGATGACAGTGCTCAGAGACAAGAGGTACACATGGAAGGAAGCAGAGAATAATTCCAAGAACAGGGATGACTGGAGAGCCTTTATCCGTGGCCTATGCTCTAAAGGGAGTGAAAGGCGATGATGATGATAATGATGATGATGATGAAAATTTACGAGTTTTGCGGTATTGTGAAATTTACGAATTGTGCTCGCAGTTCGGTAATTGATTGTTATTTTTCTAGCGGGCGAAAGTAATAAGTATTTTCCATGCCCATCAAAAAATTAACCAGTAATTTCCATCTCGGAAAATTAATAATTAATTTTCTTGCAGTTAACGAAATTAATGCATAATTTCTACGCTGAGAAAAATTAATGAGCAATTTCACAGCTGGGGAGGAAAAAAAAGGTAATAGTTAATTTTCAGTTATCATTATCATCATCAGGTGCCGTGCCGACTGGCGTTGGCTATTATGCTTCTCCAGAGTACACGATCCTTCATGCAGGCCATCAGCTCAGTTGGTGATCTCCTCTCACACCATCCCGTCAGACTGTCCAGTATCATTTCTCTTGGTCTTCCTCTTGATCTTCTTCCTTCTATTCTTCCTGTTGTTATAATATTTTCAATGCCCCCCTCTTCTCATATGAAAGTACATTGTCTCTCTCTTAATTTTTGACAAGATTTTTTGTCTCTCCAGCTCTTCTCATACATTCTTCATTAGTTATTTTTGCTGTTCAGGGGATTCGCAACATTCTTCTAATAAACCACATTTCTGCTGCTTCCAATGATTTTTGTGCAGACTTGCCTATTGTCCATGATTCACTTCCATATAACAAGATAGGTTCAATATAGCATTTTAGGACTCGTTTTCTAACATTCATTGACAAGGATGTATTGTCTAATATGTTTCTCATTCTCTGAAATGCAGTCTTTGCTTGGCCTATTCTGTTCCTAATTTCTGTTCTGCATTTCCCATCTGAAGTTATTACTACTCCAAGGTATTTGAATTTCTGCACCTGCTTTAGAATAGTTCCGTTTAATTTTATACTGCATGTTGGTGGATTTTGTTTCTTAGATATAACCATAGTCTCTGTCTTTTTGATGTTCAAAGTAAGGCCTTTCTGTTCACCTTCTTTGGCGACTTTATCCAAGAGATTTTTCAGGTCTTGTTGGTTCTCAGCTATCAGTACTGTGTCGTCAGCATACAGAAGGTTGTTAATATTGTATCCTCCAATTTTTATGCCTGGTTCTGTGATGATCGTTCTTAGAATATTCTCGCTGTACAAAGAAATAAGGTCTGGATATAGTATATATCCTTGTCGCACCCCTTGGTTTATAGACTAATATTTTCCAGTTCTATTTTCAATTCGAATTGCTGCTTCTTGCTGGCAGTATAGATGTTTTACAATCCTCAGGTCTTTGCCGTCTATATCGATGTCCTGAAGCATTTTAATAATCTCATCATGTTTCACCTTGTCGAATGCGTTGGTGTAATCAATGAAGCATAAGTAGAGATCTTTCTGTACTTCAATTTTCAGTTAATGGAAAAATTAATGCTTCATTTTCACGTTAGCGAAAAGAAATGAGTAATTTCCACTCTGACAGCTATTTTTTGTATTTTAAAGTCTGGCTGTTCAGTGTTTCTCAGCCTATCAGAGAGTACAAGGGGCCCATGTTTTGCTGTTTTAAAACATATTGTTTCTCATGTACTATGTCTAGTTTCGACAAATTTTGAAACTTTTTCTTCAAGTAACATTCATTGTCTCATCTTGTTTCGTCTTGACTTGACTTGACCCATCTTGTCTTGTCTTGTCTTGTCTTGTGCTATCTCCCTGTAATTACGAGCTGGTGTTCTTTGCAGCCGATGCTGTGAAGGTGTTGAGGTACAACATCGTATCGGCGTGGGAGCAGGTTATGGCAGCTATTTTTTCAGTCCCGGAGTACAGCTAAAAAGCAGGGGGGGGGGGGGTGTGCAAATTCTTCTTTAGCAGACTCCACCACCATGTGGACTATGGCGATCCCTGCCTCGTTAGCCAGGCTAGGCTTGTTACTGGTGGGTACCAAATGAGAGGTAGGATAGGGTCTTGATCAGCTATGGGTTCGCTGATTGCTTAATCGGACAGCGTCTTCACACCCCCTCCCCCCCCCCCCCCCCCGCTCCAAGAAGCAAAATCACCAGTAACATTTATTATAATCATCATCATTTAGGAGCCGCGTTAGCTCAGTGGATTAGTCACTCGCTCGACCTCCATTTCCACCAAAACCACAGTCACGGCCAAAACGTTCCTCGCAAGAAACTCCAAGGGTCCACCCAGCCTCGAGGGAAAAAAAAATGGGTACCAAGGTTAACTCTGTGGGAAGAAAGAGGAATAATTCCGCCAGCTACGGAGTTCGGGCTGATGGAGACACTAGTCGTCAGTTTCTGGTCAGCCGCAGGCCTAGTGGTTTCTTCGTGTACCATGACGCTGGTTCGCAACTCCTACCTTCACCTTTATCATTATTTGAACACGGGGTTTCTCTCCACGTGCTAGGTGTTTCGCCAGATCTGCCCACACTTTGGACGTCACGAAAAATTAACAGTACTGATTATTATTGTAACGATTATTGTAACTATTATTTTAACTATTGTAACTATTATTGTAACTATTAATCTAACTACTCTGCTCTCTCTCTCTCTCTCTCTCTCTCTCTCTCTGAACCTTAAGTGCCCAGGGCACATGGTGCTTCCGCAAGGGTTTTCCACAAATGCCCCTTCTTTGCCTTTTTTTCTGCTCTTGCCCAGGTGAGCCCTCTATTGCTCAACATCCTTTCTGTTGTTCTTCTCCATGTCTCTTTTGGTCTACCCTTACTTCTGTTCCCCTGTGGTGTCCATCTTAGTGCTATTTTTGGTAGTGAGTTGTCAGTCATTCGGAGCACATGTCCCAACCATCGCCAGCGTCTTTCTTCAATAATTGCTGTCAGTGGCTTCATCTGCATCTCTGCCAACAAGATGTTATTATTGTAACTACTATTGTAAGTATTATTTCAACTATTATTGTAACTATTATTGTAACTACTATTGTAAGTATCATTTCAGCTATTATTGTAACTGTTATTGTAACTAATATTGTAAGTATTATTTCAGCTATTATTGTAACTTTTATTGTAACTATTATTATAACTATTATTGTAACTATTATTGTAACTATTATTGTAACTTTTATTGTAACTATGACTAGCTTCAGCGTAATAAGGCGAACTGGAAAAAAATAAGGGACTAGGCTGGCCGGAGGGCCCTTAAAGCCAACCTTCTATGTTGGGGTGCCACAGGATGATGATAAATGCGTACTGGACAAAGCAAATTATCCAAACAAGAATATTAATCCTACTACTAATTATATTACGCAATTATTTTGGATGTTTATTTCCCCTTCACGACAAACTTTAACCCTTTTCGGTGGACTCTGCAAGGAAGGTTATAAACTGTAGGGAGTCGGGTGTAGGGAGTGTTGTGTTGTCTTGTCTCTGACATGTGCTGTTACACGTCGCATGTAATCTGACCGTTGGTGTTCGATATGAACCACATGATGTGGCCTGGCGTACTGTCACGCCATTTTCCTCCTAGATGTCAGTTATCTCCCACGATCCATCATTTTTCTTGATCTTTCCCCCGAGTCTGGTTTCTTGGCATTTTAAGTTGGTAGGCTTGTTGTTAGGCTGGTGGATAACCAGGGATTCATTTTCGTCACGTGGCCAGGGGAGTTACAAAAGCGAAGGCCAGCCTCCAAGGACAGTTGATTTCTTCTTGTTCTTCTTGATTTTTGTTCTTGTTGTTGTTGTTGATGTTGTTCTTCTTCTTCTTGTTCTTGTTCTTCTTGATTTTCTTCTTGTTCTTGTTTTTTGTTCTTGTTGTTGTTGATGTTTTTCTTCTTCTTCTTGTTATTCTTGTTCTGGTTCTTCTTGTTTTTCTTGTTCTTGTTCTTCGTGTTCTTCTTTTTTTTCTTGTTCTTGTTCTTTTTCGTATTCTTATTCTTTTTTTTCTTGTTCTTTATTCTTGTTCTTCTTCATCGTGACGGTTTTAATAGCAATTACTAGGAAGTCAAGATTTACATGTGTGAGTCTTTCTCACTGTCTCTCTCTTCCTCTGTCTCTCTCTTCCTCTGTCTCTCTCTTCCTCTGTCTCTCTCCTTCTCTCTCATCCTTAAGTGTCCAAGCCACACTGGGCTTCCGCAATGGTTTTCCACAAACGCCTGTCATTTGGTTCTTCTGTGGTGTCCATCTTAGTGCTATTTTTGGTAGTGAGTTGTCAGTCATCCAGAGCACATGTCCCAACCGTCGCCAGCGTCTTTCCTCAATAATTGCTGTCAGTGTCTTCATCTGCATTTCTACCAACAAGATATTATGTCTTACAGAGCTTGGCCAGATATTCTTCTAATTCTTCGTAAACATTTAGTCTGAAGAGAATTCAGCTTGTTTTCTATAGTTCTGGTGGTTTCTCAGCATTCACTTCCATAGAGTAATACACTTAGAACATTACTCTTAAATATCCTGATTTTCGTCTTCATGCATCCGTGACTAGGTCGACTGAAATGTTTAGAGACTGGCTTAGAAGAATTATGTGTATTTTCTATATTTATTCCCTAAAGCTGTCTGACATAAAATGTAGGAATTAGGTATAAATATGTTGACTGAGCGCGTTTATACGTTATTATAACTAAAATATATGTTTAAAGCTCTTTTATTTTTATTTTTAACATTCTCGCTTAATGTTAATAAAATGCAATTTTACATATTTTTATTCTCCAACACACACACACACACACACACACACACACACACACACACACACACACACAACACACACACACACACACACACACAAAGAGAGAGAGAGAGAGAGAGATATCATCTCTTTCCAATGAGGATTCGTTTCAGCAGTCATACTTTAAAAAAAAAAACAACAACAACAAAAATGTAAATAAATAACTAAATAAATTAGAGTAGCCTTATAACTCGTGTCTATTTTGGACCACACAGAGGACCACGGGACCTATCGAGGACCACAGGCGTGAATTCAGTAGGTTCACAGTGCGGTTTTTGGTGGTAGAAGTGAACGAAGAAGAAGAAGAAGAAGAAGAGTAGCCTTATAATTTGTGCACGAACGCCAAAATAAGAAGTTTTACATTAAACAAGTCCTGTATAGTGACAAAATAATATCTGAAAATTTACAATAACAAGCCACACTATTTCACTGGATCGGCTGTCTGGAAAATGAAATTAAGCAGGAAGTCGTAAAACGAATTGTTGAACGAACACAAATTAACAATTTAAAATCTACATAGATGAATAAATATTATTACGTATAAAAAAAATAGAAGGAAGAAGATCAAGAAGAAGACTAAGAGAAATGATACTGGACAGTCTGACGGGATGGTGTGAGAGGAGATCACCAACTGAGCTGACGGCCTGCATGAAGGATCGGGTACTCTGGAGAAGCATAATAGCCAACGCCAGTCGGCACGGCACATGATGATGATGATGAGATAATATTACTTAATCTTCTTCTTCTTCTCCGTTCGCTTCTACCACCAAAACCGCACTGTGATCCTACTGAATTTACGCCTGTGGTCCTCGTTAGGTCCCGTGGTCTCCTGTGTGGTCCCCGAAAGGACCACGCGAGATCCACGAGAGGACCACAATGGGTTCAGAGTATCGCAGGGCTTTAGCCTGTATTCTTTTATATTGCTTAATATTTTCATACAATATTTGTAAGAAAATGTGCAGATAAAAATAAAAACATGTGGACTGTGAGCCCACTTTTCGAGCTCTATAACAATCACATTTTATCGTAAACTACTTTTCGGCTGCGCAAGTCTGGCCATATCTGTAACACAACGATTGAAATTGAGAATAAAATGAATGGAAAAAGTAAAAATCAGACAACTAAAATATGGCTGTGATATCAAGAGGCGTAATACGATGTACAATATCGTAGTTTAGCGAAAGGTTCAGTGACAAAGAAGAGAAAAGAAAGACAGTCAAATTGAAGAAGGGACAGCATCAAGAGATGGAAAGCAGCTGGAAAGGACATCATCAAGAAGTAGACAGCGTAAAGAGGCGGACACACCAAGAGGTGGACAGCATCAAGTGATGGACAGTCAAGAGATGGACAGCATCATGTGATGGAGAGCATCAAGTTGTGGAAACATCAAGTGATGGACAGTATCAAGAGGTGGATAGCATCAAATGATGGACAGCATAAAGTGATGGACAGTATCAAGAGGTGAACAGCATCATGTGATGGACAGCATCATGTGGTGGACAGTATCAAGAGGTGGACAGCATCAAGAAATGGAAGGATTAATCCAGGCTGGGTAGGGCCTCCGATAGAAATATTATAACCTGGTACAGAACTCCTTCCCCTCATCTCCTCTTCCAACTTATCTTGTTCTTTTCATCATCTCTGGGGCCCCCTAAGTCTCCATGAAAAAAACCTCCGGGCCCCGGAGCACTGCACTAATTGGGACCCTGCTTCCCCTTCTACAGACCCTGCGGCCAACTTCTTCATAAAACCGAGGGAGATAAACAAAAGCTAACAGGAAACGCCTTGCAGACGGTCAAAAATGGATATAGCACATGATGATGATGATGGATCTTCTACAGAAGTACAATATGCATCCCTACTTGATGAAGAATTCTTGTAATGAGAAATCGATTGTTTGTCACTCGTTACTCGGGACACACGGGACGTGAAAGTGCAGCAGCCATGCAAAAAATTTTGCCGGCCGGGACGGAGTGGAGCTTATGAAGGTTTTGACTGGCAGCCAGAAGATGTAGGTAAACGGGTTGTCAATACTTCAGTGAAGTGTGATGTTTGTTTGTTTGTTGTTAATATAGTGTGGTTTAGCTTTATATTTGCTTTCTTTTTTTAAAGAAATAATAATAATAATAATCATCATCATCATCATCATCATCATCATCATCATCATCTGTGAATAATTAAAAAGTTATAGGCAGCCCTCTTATGCCATTAAGAACCGAGGAGATATGGTGTTGTATATGACGTATTCGCCATTTTTTTCCGTCCTTTTGATGATAATCATTCAAGTTTGTCTTGTTGTTGTTGTTGTTGTTGTGCTTCTTCTTCTTCTTCTTTGTCGCCTTCTTCTTTTCTTTGTCGTCTTCTTCTTCTTCTTCCTATTCTTTTTCTTTGTCGTCGTCTTCTTCTTCTTCTTCTTCTTCTTCTTCCTCCCATTCTTTTTCTTTGTCGTCTTCTTCTTCTTCTTCTTCTTTCTTCTCTTGTTGTTGTTGTTGTTCTTTTTTGTCGTCTTTTTCTTCTTTTTGTTGTTCTTCTTTCTTCTCTTGTTGTTGTTATTCTTCTTTTTTGTCATCTTCTTCTTCTTCTTTTTCTTCTTCTTCCTCTTGTTGTTGTTGTTCTTCTTCTTCTTCCTCTTTGTCGTCGTCTTCTTGTTCTTCGTGTTCTTGTTGTTGTTGTTGTTGTTCTTCTTCTTCTTCTTCTTCAAGACAAGCGGCATATATAAATCTTCTTGCTCATACGGAAGGTTGGTTGCAGTGCATCTCCTCTCTGCTCCGCCTCTTGCTGTCTCAGTGCAATAGGCCAAACTGGTCCCTGTCCATCTCTTGATGTTGTCCACCAATCTACGTCATTGTTGTCCTCTCGTTCTCTCTCCTTCCATCATGCCCTCAAGAAGAAGTGTCTTCAGTACAATATTATGTCTCTTGACATGCCCAGAGTATCTTAGCTCCCTTGGTTTTATAATTTTCAGTATCTCTCTCTTCAGTTTCAGTTGATCTAGTACCTCTTTGTTTGTTTTCTTTTCTGTCCATGAGATACGGCCTATTCTTTTATATATCCACATTTCAGGGACCTCAGTTCTCTTTTCTCTCGTTTTATTCAAAGTCCAGGCTTCTACATCATAAGGCCTGGCTGGCTGAGTAGTTAGCTGCTCGGTTTACTAATCCGGTGGTATCGGGTTCAGACCCACCAGTGGGGAATTTTTTTCTGGTACACACCAAAAAAAGGCCCCCAGGGTCCACCCAGCTTCTAAAAAATGGGTACTAGAGAAATCTGGGAAGGTAAATGCTGCCAGGCGTGGTACTGATCACATCAGACTTTCATGTGCCGAAGGTCATGGAAAATACGGGCCTAGCACAGCTTCCCTAATATGTCTTAACGGTGTGGGAATTTTACCTTTTACCTTACACCATAAAGGAATATAGAATATACGTAGTATTTTACGATGCGTAATCTCAGTTGCTGTGATATTTGTTTTGATGTAAGGATCTTCCTCATTCTGCTGAAAGTGTCTTTTCCCCGCCATTACAATCTGTTGTTAACCCCTGCTTCATTCTTCCCGCTGTCTGTTAGATCATGTCCCAAATACCTGAAGCTTTTCACCCGTTCAAGTTAAGTCTCCATTTAT
This sequence comes from Achatina immaculata, assembly GCA_009760885.1. Classification (NCBI taxonomy): domain Eukaryota; kingdom Metazoa; phylum Mollusca; class Gastropoda; order Stylommatophora; family Achatinidae; genus Lissachatina; species Lissachatina immaculata. Next base: position 11,975,440 of record CM019712.1, on the reverse strand, counting down.
TTTTATATTTACTGCTGGCTTTCTTTCTTCTCTGCTGATCACCATAACATTTGTCTTTCTTTTATTTATTTCCAGTCCGTTCTTTTGATTTTCATCGTTTATTCGCGCCACTAGATTATGTAGGTCTTTCTCGTTCTCTGACATCAGCACGGTGTTGTCTCCATATCTTAGGCTAATGATTTCTGTTCGATTAATGTTTGATCCAGGCATCTCTCTAACTTCTTTGAATGCGTTTTTTTTTCTGTGTAAAGGTTAAATAGACATGGCTGAAATCTAACTAACTTTCTCTAAATACTTTGAGTGGCTAAAGTAGAGAAGGCGAAAGCCATGTTGTGTAGAAATCGTTAAGTAAAGAAATGTAATGATGTAATAGGATTGGCTTGGGGAAAAATAGACTCATTATCAAACTGCCTTTGTCTTATTTATTCTAGATTTTTGTGTCAGCATCTTTTTTTTTCATTAGTCACTGATTGCACGGCTCACCGTTTTCCACCTACACACAAACAAATACATGATTCACTGCTCACCATATTTGTGAAGGCGTGCACAAGGATGTGATGTTTTTTTGGAGAGGTTGAAAAATGTGTATTTCTTAGACAACAGTTTTGAGACGGGTAAATGTTAACTGTTTCTGGAAGTTACTTTTCATCTGGTGGATGTTAACTGTTTTTTTTAAGTTACTACTGGTGGGTGTCTGAGTGGCGAAGTGGTTAGTGCACTAGTCTCTCGTGGCGAAGATCTGGGGTTCGAATCCGGCCAGAGGCACTCCAGTCACCCAGCTGTAGAAATAGATACCCGACTTCTTCTGGAGTTGGGGAAGGAAAGGCTGCTAGGCGTGATTCTGACCATATCACCCTCTAGTGTGCTGACAGGTCAAGGAAAATATGGGCACTAACACCATATCCCTGTGTGCCTCTAAGGCATGACAGGATTACCTTTATCTTTTTTACCTTATTCATCTGGTAGATGTTGTTTCTGGAAGTTACTGTTGATATTGTGGGTGTTAACTGTCTCTGGGAGTTACTTTTCATCTTGAGGATGTTAACTGTTTTTTGGAAGTTACTATTCATCTGGTAGATATTGTTTCTGGAAGTTACTGCTGATATGATGGATGTTAACTGTTTCTGGAACTTACTGTTGCTTCGGCCGATGTTAACTGTTTCTGTAAATTTCTGTTCATTTAGTGGATTTTAACTGTTCCTTCAGTTTCCGTGAAAACAAGTGGATGTTAACCGTTTGTGAAAGTTACTGTAGTACAAGTGGTTGTTAGCTGTGTCTGGAAGTTACTGTGAGGCAGGTGGATGTTAGCGTATTCCCTTATGACTGTTCTGTCAACTCTTGACTGACATAATGAAGTACACCAACAAGATGCCACGGGTATACCATAAAATAGAGCATCTTTGGTCTTCTGTCTGCAAGTTCTGCACCAACTTCTCACTGAAACAGAGAAAACTCTGTAAGTAGAGTCGATTTCAGTTTGACACGATCATTCGCCAGTTATATCTAATCTTCTGAATTGATTAAACATTTCTCAGTGGCACGTTCTGAATTCAGTTGAGTCTTAGTGTTGCTGCACCTTGCGTTCATTTCTTCTTACAGATTCAGCATGGTAAGTAGTCTTGGAAATATAGATGTCATGTATCTATTTTTGTTACATGCTCAGGCATTTGTCAGCTTTTTCACTGCCAAGAACTATTTTAACGTCCTTGTTCATTCATTCATTTATTTGCATGTCTCTTGCGGAACTTTGCCTCCCAAACAGCACTCCTGTAAGCCTCTCGGTTGTGAGCAAGATGCCCTGCTGCATCTGCGTCCATTTGCAGATCGTCAATGATGTCTTGCAGCCATCTTCGTTTTGGTCTTCCTCTCTTTCTTTTTCCCCATTATGTATCCTTCCAATACGGTCTTCTCTAAATTATCATGACGTTTAATGTGTCCAAAATATTTAAGTTTTCTCTCTTTAATCCTCTTTACTAGCCAGCCTTCTTCAATATTAAGCTATTGTAGTATAGATATATTTGTTCTTTTTTGTGTCCACGATATTTGAAGAACTCTTCTGTAGCATTTACATTCAAAGGCATTTATGTGTTTCTCAGCTGTTTTGTTAAGTGTCCAAGTCTCATAGGCATATGTTGCGATGGGAAAGATGCATGCCCTTAAAAATCTTATTTTTGTGGTTCTGTCTGCTCCTCTCCACAGATTCTTTATTTGTTTTACTTTCCGAAGAGCGATGGATGTCCTCCTTTTAATTTTCCTCATTGTATCTCCATTATTAGTTAGTAGTGATCCAAGATATTCAAAACTACGTCCTTGTTACAGTAAATAAAAAAAGGTAAAGGTTAAAAAAGTATGAGTTGTTAACCAGCGTCACTGCACACGGTCTTTAAACCATCAGTGTTCTGGTGCATCGTCTGCGGTTGACCAGAAACTGCCGACTAGTGTCGCCAGAAGCCCGAACTCCGTAGCTAACGGAGTCATTCCTCTGTCTTTCCAGAGCGTTAACTCTGGTGCCCATTCTTTCTTGAGGCTGGGTGAGCTCCGGGAGTTTTTTTTTTTAATGCAAGCCACGGTTAGAAATTAAAAACGGTGTCTCCTGGTAAGTGAGCAAATGACGGGTCCTATATAATAAATAAATAGGTCTGGTTTTGTTTTCCACTTTGTGGAGATTCAGAGTTTAAAGTTTTCGGTTTATGGGCACAAGGATGGACTGCTGGAAATATATACACGTCTATGTCTATATGGATTGGTGGATACTTGTATGTGCTATAAGTAAGTATATCTGGATGGATAGATGGATGGATGGATGGAATGATTGATAGATAGTAGTATTTGCTTAAAGCACTCGATGGATGGATGGATGGATGGATGGATGAATATATTGATGAATAGTCTTTTGTGCTATAAGTAAGTATATCTGGATGGATGGATGGATAGTAGTGTGTGCTACAAGTAAGTATATCTAGATGGATGGATGAATGGATGAATGGATAGATTGATGGATAGTAGTATGTGCTATAAGGAGGTATATCTGGATGGATGGATAGATTTATGGACAGTAGTATGTACTGTAAGTAAGTACATCTAGATGGATGAATGGATGATGTATGGATGCATGTTTATGGGTACAAGGATGGACTGCTGGAAATATATACACGTCAGTGTCTATATGGGTTGATGGATACTAGTATGTGCTATAAGTAAGTATATCTGGATGGATGGATGGAATGATTGATAGTATTATGTAGTATAAGTAAGTATATCTTGATGGATGGATTGATGGATAGCAGTATGTGCTGTAAGTAAGTATATCTAGATGGATGAATGGATGATGTATGGATCCATGGATGGATGGATGCGTAAATGTATATCTGCTTGAGTGGATGGAAGTATTCATGTATGCACGTGCGAATGGAAAATGAATGCACGAAAACTGGAAGGAAGTCTATACAAACATATATCAGGAAAAAAAGGAATGAAAAGATGGATAAATGGATAGATAGACTCAAAGATAGAATCTGTGGAGAGGAGCAGACAGAACCACAAAAATAAGATTTTTAAGGGCATGCATCTTTCCCATCGCAACATATGCCTGTGAGACCTGGGCACTTAACAAAACAGCTGAGAAACACATAAATGCCTTTGAATGTAAATGCTACAGAAGAGTTCTTCAAATATCGTGGACACAAAAAAGAACAAATATATCTATACTACAAGAGCTTAATATTGAAGAAGGCTGGCTAGTGAAGAGGATTAAAGAGAGAAAACTGAAATATTTTGGACACATTAAACGTCATGATAATTTAGAGAAGACCGTATTGGAAGGATACATAATGGGAAAAAGAAAAAGAGGAAGACCAAGACGAAGATGGCTGCAAGACATCGTTGACGATCTGGAAATGGATGCAGCAGCAGCAGGCCATCTTGCTCACAACCGAGAGGCCTACAGGAGTGCTGTTTGGGAGGCAAAGTTCCGCAAGGGACATGCAAATGAATGAATGAATGACTCAAAGATGGACACATGGATAGAAAAATAGCAGAAGTACAAAACTTTGAGATTTAGAACCCAAAAAATGTTAAGATCTATTTACATAAATGCGAGTTATAAACGGATCGCCGAGCCACCATAAAGAGGCAGGAAAGATACATTGAACATGATGATGATGGGCTCATATTCCAGTTTATTCCGCTGAACGTTTACGTGACCTACTTAACGAGAACTATTTTCCATAAATTACGCCGCACGTGTTTTAGCTTGTATCGATCCGCGCTTACTTTCCATTTGTATTTTCTACGTTTTTTCTTTTCTGAAATGTTGGAAGCTGAGAATGACACTATCAACAATACATGAACCATCAGTGTTTTTTTGTTTGTTTTTCTCAAAGTGTATACAATCAGTTCAGAGAAAAGACTTTTAATCTTAGGTGTTAAATAGACGAAGTTCAGTCATTCTCGCGGAATGATAGTTAAATAGCACACGAACTTCATTAACCTCAACAACGTAATTACGTTTAATTGCGTCTTTTTTTCACACTTCATTCCTTTCTCATATAACCATGGTTTTCCTCTCTCGTATAACCAGGGTTTTCCTCTCTCATATAACCTGAGTTATCTTCTCTCTCCTGTTCCTATCTCATATAACCAGGGTTCTCCTCTCTCATATAACTAGGGTATTCCTCTCTCATATAGACCAGTGTTTTCCTCTCTCATATAGCCAAGGTTTTCTTCTCTCTCTCTCTCATGTAACCAGGGTTTCCTCTATCATATAACCAGGGTTTTCCTCTCTCATATAACCAGGGTTTTCCTATCTCATATAACCAGGGTTTTCCTCTCTCATATAACCAAGGTTTTCTTCTCTCTCATATAACCAGGGTTTTCCTCTCTCATATAACCAGGGTTTTCCTCTCTCATATAACCAGGGTTTTCCTCTCTCATATAACCAGGGTTTTCCTCTTTCATAAAACCAGGGTTTTCCTCTCTCATATAACCGGGGTTTAGCCGTGATCATCCTCTCTGAAATGGCGTGACGTACATTCCAAAACACAGAGAACCAGGGCTTCTTAATTCTGCTTCGATAGCTGGAGTGGAACAATCTCACCTGTCTCCCAGAACAAAATGAACACTTACCTTTTATTCTGTCTCCATTGTCCTGGACTATTTATCTTCCTAAAAGGAACTGTCTACAGCTGGAGTCTAAACGATATCATTTGCCGAACCTTACCTCTTAAGACAAACTTCAGGTGCAAACGTTGGCTGCTGCTTAAGTAACATTTCGAAAAGAGTTTCATCATCATCATCATCATTGCCCGTCACATTTCTGTGGGAGTATACGTAGGCCGCAGTTTAAAGTCTGTCAGTTATCCCTGTTAACGGATCTGTTCCTTGCTTCCCTCCATGCGTATCCCTTATCCCTGATCACTTTCATAATTTCCCTTCTCCAAGTAGTTATGGGTCTTTCTTGATTTCTATTTCTCTGAGAGGTTCCATGTCAGTGCCTGCATTGTTACTCTGGTGTCTTGTTTCCACCTCCATTTTCTAGATGCGTTTTGTGGGTTCATAGGTTCTTGTCCCGCAGTTTTCCAGACCTTGTCGTTCCTGATCTTGTCCTGCCATTTAATACTTAAAATCCTCATACAGCAGCAGTTCATGAATGTTTGTATCCTCTGTTGTGTTGTCTTGGTCATAACCCATGTCTCTGAACCATATAGCAGGACAGCCTAAGTTTGGTTCCTGTTTTGATATTCTTTGATGGCCATATTTTGTAAAGTTTGATAAATGCAGTCCTGATTGCTAGCGCTTAAACCGAACTACTTCATGTCCGTTTTGAAACATTTAGATCCATAATTCTAAATCCCGTATAGACTTTGAGCTATTTCGCTTGGCTCAACGGACGGGTTGCAGTGCGTTTGCTAGTAAGAGTTAATCGACGAAAGGGTTGTTTTCCAGGGTTGTCATGACGTTCTTCTGGCATGTATGTACGAGGGAAAGTCACTAAGTAACTCGCAAATGCCTGTTACAAAAAAAAATACAAAAAACAAAACTAAATGTGACAGTAATTTGAAAACTTTTAGTTTTTGAACCTACATTATTCCCCTATTTTTCAACGTAATCGCCACCAACATTGATACATTTGTCCCATCGTGTAATCAGTGATGCGATACCCATGGCGTAAAAATCGTGAGTCCGATTTCTGAACCATTTTTTACTTCTGTTTCCACCTCTTCGTCACTCGAGTCTTCTCCCGTCAAGGTGGTTTTTCAATGGACCAAACAAGTGAAAATCACTTGGAACTAATATAGCGTGGATGTTCAAGAACTTCCCAACCCAACTGGCTAATTTTTTCTTGGATTAACCGAGCCGTATGTGGTCTGGCATTGTCATGAAGGAGAAGCACACCTCTAGTCAGCAGATCAGGACGTTTTCTTCGAAATGCATCCCGTAGCATCGACAGAACTTCATAGCACGATACAGAATTCACACTGTCACCATACTTCTGGGACTTGGCTAACAACACTCCTTGATAATCCCAGAACACTGTCAGCATAACCTTCCCCGCAGAAGGCGTAATCTTGAATTTTTTTGTTTGTTTGCGCATGGCGATGACGGGTGTTTCCATTGCATTGAGGCATGTTTTGATTCAGGTTGTTAGTGGTGCACCCAGGATTCGTCTCCAGTAATAATCCTTTGGAGCATGTCTTCACCTTCATATGCGTAATGACAGAGATGCTGCAATGACAAACCAAATCGGTTCATTTTGTGTTCATCATTCAGATCTCTGGGTACCCAACAAACTTTTCGAAAATTCAATTGCTCATGCATTATTCTGTAGGCTAAGCCACGTGAACATCCGATTGCACTTGCTACTCTGTCTATTGTTACTCGTCTATCAGCTCTGATAATCTCATTCACACGTTGCACAGTCGCTTCTGTTGCAGTCTGAACATGACGGATAAGTCGGACTTTGTATACAATTTCGGTGCGTCCCTGAGAAAATTTTTACCCAGTTATAGACCGCTTTACGTGATAAACACTTTTCAGCATAAACTGTACACATTTCCTTATAAATGTCCTCAACTGAATGTCCTTTAGCTCACAAAAATCGCACTACACTTCTCTTGTTCCTCTTTGGTACACACTAACAGTTGGGTAGCCATTTTGTTATTGCTTTGCGCATGCGCACGTAACTCCCAATGCCCCATACATACATCTATTATAAAGTTGGATGATGGTACTATCTAAGGATATATTTAAATACTACCTGATAACTGCCACTGATAAAATATTTCAATTTGCGAGTTACTTAGTGACTTCCCTTCGTATAAACAATGCCTGCCCTTGGAATCATCTATGTCTTACTGTAGAACAGTTATGGGTTTCAAGTCAACAGCAAAAGTGGGGGATTATAAATTTAGCAGCTGTCACATGGAAAGGGCAGGACAAGAACCTATGAACCTACAAATCATATCCAGGAAGTGGAGGTGGAATGGCCATACTCTGAGGAAACCCGACACCAGCATAGCAAGACAGGTACTAACATGGAATCCTCTAGGAAATAGAAAACGAGGAAGACCTAGACTTACTTGGAGAAGAGAAATTATGACAGTGCTCAGAGACAAGGGATACACATGGAAGGAAGCAGAGAATAATTCCAAGAAGAGGGTATGATTGGAGAGCCTTTATCCGTGGCCTATGCTCTCAAGGGAGTGAAAGAGGATGATGATGATGATGATATGGAAGTGTTTTTTTGACACTTTATGTGACATGTTTTCTTTTTATAACCCAGCATCTACGTCCAGACATACCCTAAAATTGTCACAAGTTATAGCAATGTGTCACACGATTATGTACATCTGTCACACCCTTTTGTTCATCGAGCACACATTTGTATCCATCCGTTACACGGGTTTAGCCATTTGTTATCCATCATCCTCCGTTACATGTACATACGTGACGGGTCGTTTGATCTTAAAAGCTTATGTTAGTGGGGGAAGAACCTATGTGGCACAATAGCAAGAACTGCCACCATGTGTGTATGGAGGTATAGACTTTACGTATCCACGTGTGTCACACGGTTGTGGTTATTCGTCACCTAGCTATGTCTGCTCGTCACTTAATTGTGTTCACCTGTGACATAGTTTTATTATTACATATTTATATTGATCTGTCACAGAGATATATTCATCTGTTACAGTTTTATATTGATCTGTGACAGGGTTATATTGATCTGTCACACAGTTATATTCATCTGTCACAGAGATATATGCATCTGTCACATTGTTATATTGATCTGTCACACACTTATCTTCGTGTGTCACATGGTTGTATGCATCTATCACAGAGATCTATGTATCTGTCAAATGGTTGTATGCATCTGTCACAGAGATCAATGCGTCTGTCACACAGTTATTTACATCTGACACACAGCTGTATTTATTTTCCCCTCTAGCTAGCTGCAGTCATCTGTCAGATACACGCCTATAAAACAAGTATCTACATTCATCATCTGGTTATAAGTGGCAGATACAGTTATTTCTCATGCATATTTCACCTTGCCTCACAGTTGTACCCATTCGTCACACGGTTATATATATTCATTATACTGGTATATCCGTCACACGAGTTTAAAAAAAAGTGTCAGTTATATTTAACCGTCATAGTGTTATATACACGTATCATACAGTTATATCCATCCGTCACACTGCTATGTATATTCGTCACATGATTTTATATACGTGTCATATAGTTTTATACATCAGTCACACTGTGTATACACCTGTCACATGATTTTATATACGTGTCATACAGTTATATTCAGAAGTCACACTGCTGCGTACACTCGCCACAATATTTTACACATGAGTCACACAGATGTACACATCCGTTACGTGCCTTAATACACCTGACACACGATTGTATACATGTATCACACAGTTATATACATCTACAACGTAGTTGGATACACTCGTCACACGATTTTATACATATGTCAAAAAGTTACATACATCGGTCAGTTGATGAATACATCAGCCACACGATTTTTAATACGTTTAAATCAGAAATGTACATCCGTCACACAGTTATACCCAGCTGTCACACGGTCCTATGTACACATACAACGCTATTCTCGTATACAGCGAAAGATTATGACCCTGGCCCCCTGATTATTATTGCAGTATGAGAACCGCTGTCTTCGTGTGCGCGAGTGTTTGCCTGCTCTTGTTCCATATTATTCCCAGCGCGTTCTACTGGATCTATTGATTCTCCCCCATCACATGTTGTCGGCCAGTGTGCTCATGAGTTTGTGTGAGAGCTGGGTGAGTGAATGTGTGAATGATGAAGGAATTAAGGCGAATAATGATCAAGAATAAATAGGAGTTAGTTTAAATAATCGCCCCCCCCCCCCTCTCTCTCTCTTAAAAGGCTGGGGGATGGATTAAAAGTATGGCCGCCATATGCTGGTTCAATGATGGATTTTACGTTGCTCGAAATTTTGTTCTAGATCTTGGCTACCTACCTGTTACAGATGTTGGGTCAAGGGATGTTGGGTTGTGGATCGACGCAGTATGCGGTGTACTGGTTGGGTTGTGGATCGGCGCAGTATGTGATGTACTGGTTGGGTTGTGGATCCGCGTAGTATGTGGTGTACTGGTTGGGTTGTGGGTTGACGCAGTATGTGGTGTACTGGTTGGGTTGTGGGTCGACGCAGTATGTGGTGTACTGGTTGGGTTGTGGGTTGACGCAGTATGTGGTGTATTGGTTGGGTTGTGGATCGACGCAGTATGTGGTGTACTGGTTGGGTTGTGGGTCGACGCAGTATATGATGTACTGGTTGGGTTGTGGGTCGACGCAGTATGTGGTGTAGTGGTTAAGCTGTGGACAGTTTTTCTAGCTGTCTGTATCTCGTTGATTCGTTTCTCTCTCTCTCTCTCTGTCTCACTTTCTCTCTCTCCCTCTCTCTCTCTCTCTCACTCTTTCTAACTTCTCTGACTCACTCGGTCCTCATATTACATACTGTATGAGGAAGGGCAGAGTGTTAGACGAGTCTGCGTGCCCAGTTCTTAACCCTTTGAAAATAAAGTCTGTTTTCTTAATTTTCTTCTGTCCTATTCACTTCCTTTTACCTTCTTTTACGCCATTCCATCCTCTCTTTACTCCCCTATCTTCTCTTTCCTTCCCTCCTGTGTTTACTCCCTATCTTCTCTTTCCTTCCATCCCCTCTTTACTCCCCTCTTTCCTTCGCTCCTCTCTTTACTCCCCTATCATCTCTTTCCTTCCCTCCTATCTTTACTCCCCTAACTTCTCTTTCCTTCCCTCCTCTCTTTACTCCCCTATCTTCTCTTTAATTCCCTCCTCTCTTTACTCCCCTATCTTGTCTTTCTTTCGCTCCTCTCTTTACTCTCCTATCTTCTCTTTCATTCCCTCCTGTCTTTAATCCCCTATCTTCTCTTTCCTTCCCACCTCTCAGTTTACGTATACTACTCCCTCGTATTTCTTTTCGGTGATTTTCTCTCATCTTACTTTCCTACATTACTCCCTCTTCTCCTCTTACTCCTCTCATTCTTCCCCCCCCCCTTCTTCTCCTTCAAACTTCTCTACACCACTCCCTCCTCTTCAATCCACTCTTCCCTTCCCTCTCCAAACTTCTCTACATTGCTCCTTTTATCCTATTTTTTAAAATATCACTCCCTCCTCATCATCTCACTCCCTTCGTCCCTCTGCCTCCTGTCATTCCCTCTCGCTCTTTGCTCTTCCTCTTTCACTTCCCACTCCCTCATTCCCTCTCCTCATCCCATTTTCCTCCCACCCCCCTTACATCTACTTCCTCCCCTATCTCACGCTCTCTCTTCTTTTATTCATCCTCCTCCTCTTCTCTCTCTCTCTCCTTCTCTCCCAGCTTTAAATCTCCTCATTTGCCTCATCGCCACCTTACCCAGCCCCCATCTATCCACGATAAAACACAACAATAACCGCACGTGAAATTCATATGACATCATCCATATGAAACAGCTGTTGATATCTGCCGGAGCGAACCTCACACGGGACAACAACCAAAAAAAAAAAATGGAGAAAAACAACCTCGCTGTCCCGGATATACGATATCCCAGATACCGATGGCCATACTTCATAAGCCAAAACATGCGCGTTTGCGCCAAGTTGGGGAAAATTACACCCAGAAATAGGAGTAAACAGTGAGAAAAATCGATGCCACGAAAACGACAATTCTACGGCTTAAAAATGAGAGAATGAAGTGTTTTGTTTCGTTTTGCCAGAGTTGGGAGTTGGGTGGCGTGTAAATACTATCAGCCTGGGGTTTTTTGTTGTTTGAGAGTTCCTTCCTTTTATGATGTGATTATGGAGAACGTTGTTCAGGTAGCCGTTGGTGATCAAAGATGGCGCAGTGTTTAAGGAAACTCCAGGCAAAGTTGGTTGGTGGATCTGTCTTAGGTCCTCAAGACGTTTGTGGTAAGAAATCTGTCGTGTTATTGTATATCCGATTAAGAAGTGAAGATTTCATATGTGAGTGGAGCCTATAAAGAAGTAATTTGTTCTCAGAAAAATAAATTCCCATCTTCTTCTTCAGACATATTCCTTTCTTATATTACTTCTTGTTGTTCTTGTTCTTGTTCTTCATCTTCTTCTTCTTCTTCATCTAATATATTCCTTTCTTATATTTCTTCTTCTTGTTCGTTCGTTCTTCTTCTTCTTCTTCTTCTTCTTCTTCTTCTAATATATTCCTTTCTTATATTTCTTCTTATTGTTCTTGTTCTTCTTCTTATTCTTGTTCTTGTTCTTATTCTTCTTCTTCTTCAGATATATTCCTTTCTTCTTCTTTTTCTTGTTCGTCGTCTTCTTCTTATTCATCAAATATATTCGTTTCTTATATTTCTTGTTCTTCTTCTTCTTGTTCTTCTTCTTCTTGTTCTTCTTCTTCTTGTTCTTGTTCTTCTTGTTCTTGTTCTTCTTGTTCTTCTTCTTCTTCTTCTTCTTCTTCTTCATATAGACAGATGCTGAAGGCCCGCCTCCAGGAATCCCGTGGTCAGCAGTTCTTTCTCGCGTTGCTCACAGTTTTCTGTCCCTTTTCTCTTCTTGAGGCAAAGTTTTGGGCCCTGAAGTCTCTGTAGGATGTGTTTTGGTCCCTGAGGATAGTTTCGGTGTGTGAAGAGTGGAGATTGGCATGTGATGATTGAGTGGGGGCTTCGACGTGTGAAGAGTGGGTTTTCGGCAGTGTTAAAATTGTGTAGATTGGTTTATGGTTTGCAGTGTCCTGTTTGGAATCTGAGAACTGTAGTTTGTTGTGTTCTATGCGGAAGGTGAAAACTGTGATTTGTTATGTTTGGAAAATGAAAACTGTTATATGTAATGCTCGGAACCTGAAAACTGTTAATTTGTGTGTTCGAAGCCTGATAACTGTGATTTGTTATGTTTTGAAACCTGAAACGTGTGCATTGTCATGTTTGGAACCTGAAAACTGTGATTTTTTTATGCTCGGAACCTTAAAAATGTGATTTGTTATGTTTTAAACCTGCAAACTGTGATTTGCTATGTTTGGAACCTGAAAACTGTGATTTGTTATTTCGGAACCTGGAAACTGTGATTTGTTCACACCATAGTTTTAAGGTTCCAACCAGAACATAAACTACAGTTTTTAGTTTCTAAACAAAACATAACAAATTAACGTTTTCGGGTTCCAAAGAGAACATAACAAACCACAGTTTTAAGGTTCCAAATAGAACATAACACACCACAGTTTCCATGTTCCAGATAGAACATAACACACCACAGTTTTCATGTTCCAAATAGAACATAACAAACCACAGTTTTCATGTTCCAAATAGAACATAACAAACCACAGTTTTCATGTTCCAAATAGAACATAACAAACCACAGTTTTCATGTTCCAAATAGAACATAACAAACCACAGTTTTCAGGTTCCAAATAGAACATAACACACCACAGTTTTCAGGTTCCAAATAGAACATAACACACCACAGTTTTCAGGTTCCAAATAGAACATAACACACCACAGTTTTCAGGTTCCAAACAAACATAACAAACCAGAGTTTTCAGGTTCCAAAACAGAAGATAACAAAGAACAGTTCTCAGGTTCCAAACAAGTGGATTTTTTTCTGTTACACACATACACACACAAAATGCCCCGGGGTCGACCCAGCCTCTAAAAATTTGTACCAGAGAAATCTTGGAAGGTAAATGTGGCCAGGCGTGATACTGACCCCATCAGACTTGCATGTGCCGAAGGTCGTGGAAAATACAGGCCTAACACCGTACCCCCAAATATGCCTTAGTGGGATGGAAACGGGGATTTTACCTTTTACCTTTACCTCTTCTCATTGCATGTCCCATGAACGTACATTGTCTGTCGTTTTTTTTTCTTTTTTGGCAAGATTTTTTTTTGTCTGGTCTCTCTCCTCCTCATACATTCTTCGTTCGTAATCTTTGCTCCATCTGACCAGGTTTTGTTTTCCAGCCTTAAAAAGTGTTTGAAATGGAGGAAATTTTCCAGTGATTCTGGAAGTGATGGCAGCAACCGAGGAGTATTTCAGTGACTAGGTATTAGATTTTCTTCCGAAGGGTTCTTGCTTTGTCTTGTGCTATCTCCCTGTAACTGCGAGCTGGTGTTCTTTGCTGCCGATGCTGTGAAGGTGTTGACGTACAGCATCGCGTCGGCTTGGGAGCAGGTTATGGCAGCTATTTTTTTTTTTTCAGTCCCGGAGCACAGCTAAAAAGCTGGGGGGTGTGCAATACTTCATTAGCAGACTCCACTACCATGGGGACTACGGCGATCCCAGCCCCGTTAGCCAGGGTAGGTTTATTTACTGGTGGTACCAACGGAGAGGTGGGGCAGGGTCTTGGTCAGCTATGGTTCGCTAGCCCTGACGATGGCATGTCAGCTATGAGTCGCTGATTGCCTAGCTGGATAGAGTCATCGCCCCGATGAGAACATGTTAAAGGAAAATCGAGAAGCGATGTGCCAAGTGTTTCTGAACTTTACTCTGAGTATATGGAGTAACATGAAAGCTTCATATCTCTAGATCATTTCCTTCTTGGTCGGGTCGATAACCTTCCTGTGGCCCCTCATACATGTTTTTTGCTCATATTTCTGTCAGAAAACATGGACTTTTGTGCTACAAAAAAAATTGCATAGAGAGTACTCTCTAGAACGACTTGCCTCGGTATATATTGAGTAGGACTGAAAACGCTGAAAACGTAATAGAAGCATTTGATAAGAAAATCATGAGAAGAATTTATGGACCGTCAAGAGACCATATAATAAAGCTAGAATAAACAAGGCCAGGACAGCATTTATCCAACTTAAGAAAATATGGTCATCTAAGAGAAAACCGTCTTGGAAAGGTTACAAAATGGGGGAAAAGAGAGAGAGGACGACCAAGGCGAAGATGGCTGCAAGACATCGTTGATGATCTGCAAATGGATGCATCAGCAGCAGCCATCTTGCTCACAACCGAGAGGCCTACGGGAGTGCTGTTAGGGAGGAAAAGCTCCACATGGGACATGCAAATGAATGAATGAATGAATGGTCATCTAAGAACATCAAAACAAGAACCAAACTTTGGCTTTTCAGTACAAATGTAAAGACTGTCCTGCTATATGGTTCAGAGACATGGGTTATGACCAAGACAATACAACAGAGGATACAAACATTCATGAACTACTGCTTGAAGAGGATTTTAAACTTTAAATGGCAGGACAAGATCAGGAACAAGGAGGTCTGGGAAAGGGCAGGACAAGAACCTATGAACCTACAAATCATGTGTAGGAAACTGAGTTGGATTGGCCACAATCTGAGGAAACCCAACACCAGCATAGCAAGACAGGCACTGACATGGAATCCTCAAGGAATTAGAAAACGAGGAAGACCTAGACTTACTTGGAGAAGAGAAATTATGACAGTGCTCAGAGACAAGGGATACACATGGAAGGAAGCAGAGGATAATTCCAAGAACAGGGATGACTGAAGAGCCTTTATCCGTGGCCTATGCTCTCAAGGGAGTGAAAGGCGATGATGATGATGATGATGCTGATGATGATGATGATGATGATGAGACCCTATAACACAACAATGGAAGATAAGATGTAACAAAGAAATCTATACACTCTTTAACTCTACACTTACAACAGCCATTATGACAAATAACAGACCGAGGTGGCTTCAGCATTTAGAGAGAATGAAAGAGGATAGACAAAGATGGCCTATACAGAAGTGATGAAATGAGACAGACCAAGAGAGGTGGACACAGACAACGTTGGCGAGACAACCTAGAAGAAGAAGAAGATATACAGGCTCTTGGATTCAACAACTGGCAAGAAACGATCAAAGAACAGAGAGGAATGGAGACTTGTCTTGTCTGCTGCAAAGAGCCTCAGTGGCCCGAAAAGCTGCTGAATTCAGCAAATTGCTCAGAAAAGAAGTCCTGCCTCAGTATGTGTATATATATAAAAGATTGGGCACACTTTGGTTAAGTAATAATCAAGATATAAGAACTGTGCATTGGCAAGGGCTTAGTTGTAGTCCTTTCATTGAAGTCAGCTGTAAAACTGGGTACCGGACATACATGTTTTAGGAAACAAAACTGTCACCGAAGCTGGATGTGAAATTATTTTACCAGATTACGTCGTCTACAGATTATATCATCCATAGATTAAGTTGTCCACAGATTACATCGTCCACAGATTACAGTCATCGTCTACAGATTATATCATCCACAGTTACACTCTCCGCAGATTACACTGTCAGCTGATTACACCGTCCTCAGATTACATAATCCACAGATTACAACGCATTACCCAGTCCACTTGTTTCATCGTCCACACATTACACCAATTACTCCGCATTACATGGTCTACAGATTACACCATCAACAGATCACATCGTCCAAAGATTACATCGTTCACATACTACATCGTCCACAGATTAAATCATGAGCATATTTACATCGTCAAACCATTACATCGTCCACAGATTACTCCATCCGCAGATTATATCCTCCACAGATTACATCGTCCACGGATCAGCTATCGAAAAAGGAATAATCTACTGTTTGTAATATAATGTACAAGAAAGTGTGTGAGAGAGAGAGAGAGAGAGAGAGAGTGAGAGAGAGAGAGACAGACAGACAGACAAGACAGACATACAGAAAGACAGACAGATAGACAGACAGAGACAGAGAAAGACAGAGATAGAAAGAGAGATAGAGAGAGAAAGAGAGACACAGAGAGACAGAGAAAGAGAGACAGAAACCGAGAGACAGAGAGAGACAAGAGACCGAGAGAGACAGAGTAACAGAGACAGAGTGACAAAGACAGATAGACAGACAGAGAGAGAGAGACGAGACAGAGTAACAGAGACAGAGTGACAAAGACAGATAGACAGAAAGACAGAGACAGAGACCGAGAGAGACAGACAGAGAAACAGAAAGACAGAGAGAGTAAGAAAGAACAAGAACATTTTCTAAACCTTCACTCCCCCACGTCTCTGACAGACAACACATGCCTCTTTCTCTTTTTCAGAACTCCTCGTTCACTCTCCACCTCTACCTCTTTACAAACGAAACTAAGGTCTTATGTAGAAATCTTTGACGAGTCTTGGACTTCCCCAGAAAAACGCCGAGTGTCCCTAGCTCTGTAGAATATTAACTTGCACTGGTCGCTGGGATACGCCTGGGGGTGGGGTGGTGGGGGGGGGGGGACGTTTATTCGTGGGCTCCGAAAACAGAATGCCCAGAGGAGTTCATTTTATGATCATGGGGCGGGGTGGGGGGTTGGGTTGTGATCGGGCAGGAAAGACCCGGGTTGAGATGATTGACAGGAGGATCTTGAGAGAACATCAGTTTTCTCGTGGAGAGACCGGCCAGGCTCTAGAGTTGAAAAACGGGGGGGGGGGGGGGGTTGACTGATCACTTTCTCTCTCTCTTTCTCTCTCTCTTTCTCTCTCTCTCTTTCTCTCTCTCTCTCTCTCACGCAAATGTAAATTTCCTGCAGCAAGGGGAGTACAATTAAAGAGACATCAGCTAAGAAGAAAGCAGATTTGGAGGAAAGAATATAACTAAGAGAGGAGGAAATAACTAAGAGAGGAGAAAATAATTAAGAGAGGAGGATGTAACTGAGGGAGGAGAATATAACTAAGAGGGGAGAATATAACTAAGATGGGAGCATATAACTAAGTGAGGAGAATACAACTAAGAGAGGAGAATATATCTAAGAGGAGTAAAATAAGTCCAAAAGATATTAGTAAGGAGAAAGAACAGAGCGACTATGATTGTAACAGAAGAAAAATATAACTAGAGGGAATATAATTAAGGAGAGTATAAGTAAGGAGAACACAAGTAAGGAGAGTATAAGTAAGGAGAATATGAGTAAGGAGAGTATAAGTAAGGAGAATATAAGTAAGGAGAATATAAGTAAGGAGAATATAAGTAAGGAGGAGAATATAAGTAAAGAGAATACGAGTAAGGAGAATACGAGTAAGGAGAATATAAATAAGGATAATATAAGTAAAGTGAATACGAGTAAGGAGAATATAAATAAGGATAATATAAGTAAACAGAATACGAGTAAGGAGAATACGAGTAAGGAGAGTATAAGTAAGGAGAATATAAGTAAGGAGAATATAAGTAAGGAGAGTATAAGTAAGGAGAATACGAGTAAGGAGAATATAAGTGAGGAGAATATAAGTAAGGAGAGTATAAGTAAGGAGAGTATAAGTAAGGAGAATACGAGTAAGGAGAATATAAGTAAGGAGAGTATAAGTAAGGAGAAAATGAGTAAGGAGAATATAAGTAAGGAGAATACGAGTAAGGAGAATATAAGTAAGGAGAATATAAGTAAGGAATTACGAGTAAGGAGAATATAAGTAAGGAGAATATAAGTAAGGAGAATACGAGTAAGGAGAATATAAGTAAGGAGAATACGAGTAAGGAGAATATAAGTAAGGAGAGTATAAGTAAGGAGAAAACGAGTAAGGAGAATATAAGTAAGGAGAATATACTTAAGGATAATATACGTAAGGAGAATAAGGAGAATATAACTAGAAAGAGGATGAAACTAACTGGAATATAACTAATTAGAACGTAACTAATGTGAATACAACTAAGAAAAATACAACTAGGGGAATATAAGTAAGGAGAATACAACTAAGGAAAATATACCTGGGGAGAGAATGCAACTAAATGGAATACAGCTAATTAGCACGCAACTAATCTGAATACAACTAAGAAAATATAACTAAGGAAGGAAAATATAACTAAGGAAGGAAAATATAACTAAGGAAGGAAAATATAATTACAGTGATTGAAACGAGACTGATAGAAAGAAAGTCTTCCAAAATCGCTGAAAATAAACAAGAAACAGAAGTTATAAATACTCTGATTCATGAACAGCCTTCTGTTGGCTGAAAAGGGACTAGGACAATAGAACTTCACTAGGATAATTAGAACTTCGCTAGCATAACTTCATTCGGCCATTTCAAGGTTGATATAGAAATTACTGGTTATTTTTAGACACTGGAATTTCCAAGTTCAAGGTCAATATAGAAGTTATTGGTTATATTTAGACACAGAAGAAGGAATGAGTGAATGGTTCCAGATTGAAACAGGCGTGAAACAAGGATGTATATTATCTCCCTTGCTTTTTGGGATTGCCGTAGACTTTATAATGAAAAAATGCTGCAAAGGTAAAACAGGGATTGATTGGGTACGTGAGATCCAACTGGAAGATCTTGATTTTGCTGATGACACAACTCTTGTCAGCGACAGTATGAAATCAATGCAAGTAAAAACAAATAGCCTGTCTTCTACGGCTAGTAAAATAGGACTTGAAATTAACAAGGATAAAACAAAAATAATGAAGGTTCTCATTAATGATAAAGGACAAATATACGTAGAAGGAACAGCTGTTGAAGAAGTAAACCATTTTGGATATCTCGGCAGCTATATAGATCACAACGGTGACACCAGAAAAGAAGTTAGAATTCGAATTGCCAAAGCAACAGTGACCTTCAAGAATCTTGAGAACATTTGGCATTCAAAGGTTATAAACACAAAGACCAAGTTAAGATTATTCACTTCAAATGTAATATCCACCCTCATTTATGCATGTGAAAGCTGGAAAACAATTAAAGAAATAGACAAGAAATTAGACTCTTTTGAAAACAAATGCCTAAGGAAAATACTCAGTATAAAGTGGAATGAATTCAAGAACAACACAGAGATCAGACAGATGAGCAAACAGCAACCTGTCTCATGGTTGATCATAAAAAGAAGGACATATGTCGGTCATGTGATGAGAAGAAATAATCAGAGAATCCTCAAACAAGCTATCAAATGGAATACAACAGGCCGAAGAAAAAGAGGTCGACCACGTGAAACTCTAAAGAGGACATTGTTAAGAGAAGCCAATTCAGTGGGCATATCATCCCTTGATGAGATTGAAAAACTCATCGAAGACAGGACATCTTGACGAACTATCATGCGGGCCTGATGTGACTTTAACAGCACGGAAAGGAGGATTTTTAGACACGGAAATTTCCAAGATTGTCAAACTTACTGGGAGGGAATGAGGGAAGCTGAGTTGGTGGACTCCTAGTTCTGGTCACAAAAGAAAAGGAGGAGGACGAGAAGTGAAGGACAATACTGACACTTCAGCTCACCTGGGAACAACTGTGTTAAGAACACACTTATCTTAACATAGTCTTTGTGAGACAGGGAACATAGATCTGTTTGCTTAAAAGCTCTGACCTACTTCTGTAGCCCGTAAACATGTAGCATTCGACACTGACTATACCCGACACTAGCTTAGCAAGACAGGCATTGACATGGAATCCTCAAGGAAATAGGAAACGAAGAAGACCTAGAGAAGAGAAATTATGACAGTGCTCAGAGACAAGGGATTCACATGGAAGAAAGCAGAGAATAATTCCAAGAACAAGGGATGACCGAAGAGCCGTTATCCGTGGCCTGTGCTCTCAGGGGAGTGAAAGGCAATGATGATGATGCTGCTGCTGATGATGATGATGATAATGATGATGATGATGATGGACAGCAAAAATAACTAACGGGAGTGTTTGAGAAGAGCTGGAGAGACAAAAAAAAAATCTTGTCAATGACATAAGAGAGAGACCTTGTCAAAAAATAAGAGAGCATCAAAGTACTTTCATAGGACACACAACGAGAAGAGGGGGCATTGAAAATATTGTAACAACAGGAAAAACAGAGGGAAGTAGAACCAAGGGAAGACCGAGAGAAATGATACTGCACAATCTGACGAGATGGTGTGAGAGGAGATCACCAACTGAGCTGATGGCCTGCATGAAGGATCGGGTACTCTGGAGAAGCATAACAGCCAACGCACATGATGATGATATATCAGTATATGGGTCATTGGTTATGTGGTATCTGTTCAGGCCTTACCGCAGCAGATGTTTAAGCAAGTGACGATTTGAACGCTGGTCTTTTGGTCGTGTGACTGAGTTGTTATTGAAGTTGCTCACTTGCGGGTTTTTTTATTATCGGGAGAACCATGGGAGGTTTCTGGGGGCCCAGGGACATGGGAGGTTTTGTGGAGGGGGCAGGGGATATGGGAGGTTGGGGAGGGCAGGGATATGGGAGGTTGGGGAGGGCAGGGATATGGGAGGTTGGGGAAGGCAGGGATATGGGAGGTTTGGGGGGGGCAGGGACATGGGAGGTTTGGGGGGCAGGGACATGGGAGGTTTGGGGGACAGGAACATGGGGGCTTTGGGGGGCAGTGACATGAGAGGTTTGGGGGCCAGGGACATGGGAGTTTTGGGGGGCAGGGACATGGGGGGTTTTGGGGGCCCAAGGACATGGGAGGTTTTGTGGAGCGGGCAGGGACATGGGAGGTTGGGGGGACAGGGACATGGGAGGTCGGGGGACAGGGACATCGGGGGTTTCGGGGGGGACCTAGGGACATGGGAAGTTTTTGGGAGCCCAGGGACATGGGAGGTTTTTGGGCCCTCAGCGTGAAGAGAAGAAACTCTGCAAATACAGGTTATTGTTTCATATGACATTTGGAGGAAAGAGAACAACTGTGAGGAAGATAGAGGATGGAGGTATGGAAGTATGAGAGGGCTCTATCTATGTACATGAGTGCCGAGAAAGTGATTAAACAAAGAGCATATATATGTATATATGTGAAATTTTAAAGCTAGACATACGTGATAAGTTCTCGGCATAAGGTACAACGGATTATTTGTGGACAATTTTTTTTTTGGATTATTTCTAAAAATAGTCCCCTTGCAAGTTTATGCACTTAGTCCAGCGATCCTGGAGCATACGGATCCCTTCTTTGTAAAAGTCAGCATCTTGTGCCAGTAGAAAGTGGTCTACAGCATGAATGACGTCATCTTATGAAGCAAATTTGCGACCACACATGTGTATGCTATCAAATGCCCTTTTAAAATCTATGAAGTTCAGTATTAATGGTTTCTGCTTTTCAATATGTTCTTCAAGTATTATTCTTAAAGTAAAGATCTGGTCGAGACAACTTCTTCCTTTTCGAAATCTTGCCTGTTCTTCTCTCATTGCAGTATCCACTATATCTTTAAGTCTATTCAAAATGACCTTGCAAAATACTTTTGACACTACTGATATTAAGATTACTCCTCTCCAATTGTTACAGTCACTAAGGTTACCTTCTTCTTCTTCTTCTTCTTCAGCAGCAACAGCTTTCAGAACCATTAAGGGTCATTACTACAGATAAAGTTCGCCTCCATTCTTGTCTATTTCTAATCTTCTCTCTCCAGATGATAGCACCAATTTCTTTTATATCCTCTTATATGTTGTCTCTCCATCTCTGTCTCGGTCTGTCTGTAGGTCTTGTTCTCTTGTTATATAAATCATTTCTAGTTTATCTGTTCTTTTTCATTCCCTCTACATGCCCCAGCCAGCGTAGTCTGTTCACTTTCAAGACGTTTATAATCCACTGTCTTTTGAATAAGCTGTTCAGTTCAGTGTTATTTTCTAGCTCTCCATTCTCCACTGTTGGTATCGTTTCTTCCTAACACTCTATTCTTCACTCTTGGTATCGTTTCTTCTTAACTCTCTATTCTTCACTCTTGGTATCGTTTCTTCCTAACTCTCTATTCTTCACTCATGGTATAGTTTCTTCCTAACTCTCTATTCTCCACTGTTTGTATCGTTTCTTCCTAACTCTCCATTCTCCACTCTTGGTATCGTTTCTTCTTAACTCTCTATTCTTCACTCTTGGTATCGTTTCTTCCTAACTCTCTATTCTTCATTCTTGGTATCGTTCCTTCCTAACTCTCTATTCTCCACTGTTTGTATCGTTTCTTCCTAACTCTCTATTCTTCACTCTTGGTATCGTTTCTTCCTAACTCTCTATTCTTCACTCTTGGTATCGTTTCTTCCTAACTCTCCATTCTTCACTCTTGGTATCGTTTCTTCCTAACTCTCCATTCTCTACTGGTGGTATCTTTTATAGGCCTGAAGATTCTTCTTAGCATCTTGTTCTCAAAGATCTGCAATTGTTGTTAATCTTTCTTTGGTGTACTCCATGTTTCTGATCCATACGGGATGACTGGTCGTATTGTGAGGATTGCTATCTTGGTGTTCCGGGCAGGATTTTGGATTCTAACAGGTGTTGCAAGGGAAAAGTATACTTTATCCCGTATCTGTCACTATACTTTTAAATGTCCTCGTTTACTTTCAACAGAAGCAATAAAGTAAGCGAGGAAAGCATGCTAATACCGCCAAAGAGACTTATACGCACTAGAAGGAACGGTGGAAGAAAATAAGAGCCAGAGGTAGACAGAGATGTAGATGGGAAGATAACATATGAGAATGGACAGGATACAGCCCGGCTGAGTGCACCATCAAAGCGAGGGAGCGAGGGAACTGGAGATTCATTGCCCTCCAACTTTCGCTCAGAAGAAGGCACATGATGATGATTATGAAAGAAGAATGTGCAGCAGAGAAAAGACTTCTCTGGGTGATGATTATGGGGAGAGGGGGGGGGTGATTCTGGGAGGGGGGGGTGATTCTGGGAGGGGGGGTGATTCTGGGAGGGGGGGGTTGGATTATAAAAAATGGAGGATAGGACCCGAGACTTTGAGAACAGCCGTCTTAGATGGATAATAGAGGAATAAGTTAAGGAAAGAGGAAAAAAAACATGGAGCAAACGATGCACAACTTCTAAAGTACTAAGTGCTTAATACAGCGGTTCCCAAGTTATTCTTGAGCGAGACTCAAACCTGCGGTTGCGTGACCTCTGTGTTGGAGGTCGTCAGAAGTGGCTGGGATGTTTTGTTTTTTTTTCCTCTTGTAATATTCTCCAGCAGATAAATCTCCTGGTGTTTAGGTAGGTGAGACTGGACGTCCGTGAGTGCCTTCTCCAGCATGCCAGAGATCCATTGGCAGATGGAAATCACAGAAAGAGTAGGCCAGACGGCCACTGCCTGGGCAAGATTGTAAGAAAAATCTGCTACAGAGACGGACATATTCGCATTCTTGCAGAATATATCTTACTTCTTACAACCTTCCCGTGCCGTTAAACGTCAGATAGGGCTGGCATGGTAGTTCGCCATGTTTTCCTGTTTTCGCCGAGCTTTTCAACCTCATCAAGAGATTTTATGCCTGCTAATTTGACCTCCCTTAAAAATGTCCTCTTTGGAGCTTCACGTGGTCGACCTCTTTTTCTTCGTGAGAAAAACGTGGGAGACATATGTCCATCTCCTTTTCCTCTAATCACCCATGAGACAGGTTGTTGTTTGCTCATCTGCCTCATCTCTGCGGTGTTCTTGAATTCGTTCCACTTTATGCCGGGCATTTTCCTTAGACATTTGTTTTCAAAAGAGTCTAAAAAAAAGAATATATTGAAATGTAAAAAGCCGAGCATGAATACTAAAATCAGGATATTTAAGAGTAATGTTCTAAGTGTACTACTCTATGAAAGTGAATGCTGGAAAATCACCAAAACCACAGAAAACAAGTTGAATTCTTTCTAGACTAAATGTTTACGAAGAATTAGAAAAAATATTTTGGCCAAACACCATAAGAAATAACATCTTGTTGGAAGAAACGCAGATGAAGCCACTGACAGCAATTATTGAGGAAAGACGCTGGCGATGGTTGGGACATGTGCTCCGAATGACTGATGACTCATTACCAAAAAATAGCACTAAGATGGACACCACAGGGGAACAGAAGTAAGGGTAGACCAAAAGAGACATGGAGAAGAACAACAGAAAGGATGTTGAGCAATAGAGGGCTCACCTGGGCAAGAGCAGAAAAAAGGCGAAGGACACGGCATTTGTGGAAAACCCTTGCGGAAGCCCCATGTGCCTTGTGCACTTAAGGTTCAGAGAGAGAGAGAGAGAGAGAGAGAGAGAGAGAGAGAGAGAGAAAGAAAGAAAGACTACAAACCGTACACGTCTGTCATTTTACGTATAGAAATCTATGAAATGCCAAAAAGGGTAAAGTTCCGAACCGTTGTAATGTCTGAGCAGAGATTCCTGTCTATTCATACGTTTCACGTAGCCACGACTTTTTATTCTCCAGAGACGTCGGTGCAGTTTTAAGTTCTCAAATCTTATAGCTCCCAAACTTCACCGGCGCTCTAAATCTCAGGGGCCCCAAACCTCAGTTTCTTTTCTTCAGAAAACATTTTCCGTCCAATTTTTATGTTTTAAGAGTTTCCTTTTTTCCGGCTGGATACGTGAGAACTGAACGACCTAATGTGAACTGATTTTAATTTGTTGACTTCTGTTACTTCTTGTTATTTTTTTTTTCGAATTAAATTTAATCTTATTTTTGTTTTTATATACTCGTACTCCGCCTCCTCCTCCTCCTCCTCTTCCTTCCTCTTCTTCTTCTTGTTCTTCTCCTCCTCTTCTACTTCTTCTTCTTCTTCTTGTCCTTCTCCTCCTCTTCTTCTTGTTCTTCTCCTCCTCTTCTACTTCTTCTTCTTCTTCTCCTCCTCTTCTTCTTATTCTTCTCCTCCTCCTCTTCTTCTTCTTGTCTTTCTCCTCCTCTTCTACTTATTCTACTTCTTCTTCTTCTTGTCCTTCTCCTCCTCTTCTTCTTGTTCTTCTCCTCCTCTTCTACTTCTTCTTCTTCTTCTTCTTCTTCTTCTTCTTCTCCTCCTCTTCTACTACTTCTTCTTCTTCTTGTCCTTCTCCTCCTCTTCTACTTCTTCTTCTTCTTGTCCTTCTCCTCCTCTTCTTCTTGTCCTTCTCCTCCTCTTCTTCTCGTTCTTCTCCTCCTCTTCTACTTCGTCTTCTTCTTGTCCTCCTCCTCATCTTCTTCTTGTTCTTCTCCTCCTCTTCTACTTCTTCTACTTCTTCTTCTTCTTGTCCTTCTCCTCCTCTTCTTCTTGTTCTTCTCCTCCATTTTTACTTCTTCTTCTTCTTCTTGTCCTTCTCCTCCTCTTCTACTTCTTCTTCTTCTTGTTCTTCTCCTCCTCTTCTACTTCTTCTTCTTCTTATTGTCCTTCTCCTCCTCTTCTTCTTGTTCTTCTCCTCCTCTTCTACTCTTCTTCTTCTTCTTCTTGTCCTTCTCCTCCTCTTCTACTTCTTCTCTTCTTCTTGTTCTTCTCCTCCTCTTCTACTTCTTCTTCTTCTTGTCTTCTTCTGTTCTTCTCCTCCTCTTCTACTTCTTCTTCTTCTTCTGTCCTTCTCCTCCTCTTCTTCTTGTCTTCTCCTCCTCTTCTACTTCTTCTTCTTCTTCTCCTCCTCTTCTTCTTATTCTTCTCCTCCTCTTCTTCTTCTTGTCTTTCTCCTCCTCTTCTACTTATTCTACTTCTTCTTCTTCTTGTCCTTCTCCTCCTCTTCTTCTTGTTCTTCTCCTCCTCTTCTACTTCTTCTTCTTCTTCTTCTTCTCTTCTTCTTTCCTCCTCTTCTACTACTTCTTCTTCTTCTTGTCCTTCTCTCCTTTCTACTTCTTCTTCTTGTCCTTCTCCTCCTCTTCTTCTTGTCCTTCTCCTCCTTCTTCTCGTTCTTCTCCTCCTCTCTTCTTGTCCTTCTCCTCCTCTTCTTCTCGTTCTTCTCCTCCTCTTCTACTTCGTCTTCTTCTTGTCCTCCTCCTCATCTTCTTCTTGTTCTTCTCCTCCTCTTCTACTTCTTCTACTTCTTCTTCTTCTTGTCCTTCTCCTCCTCTTCTTCTTGTTCTTCTCCTCCATTTTTACTTCTTCTTCTCTTCTTGTCCTTCTCCTCCTCTTCTACTTCTTCTTCTTCTTGTTCTTCTCCTCCTCTTCTACTTCTTCTTCTTCTTATTGTCCTTCTCCTCCTCTTCTTCTTGTTCTTCTCCTCCTCTTCTACTTCTTCTTCTTCTTCTTGTCCTTCTCCTCCTCTTCTACTTCTTCTTCTTCTTCTTGTTCTTCTCCTCCTCTTCTACTTCTTCTTCTTCTTCTTGTTCTTCTCCTCCTCTTCTACTTCTTCTTCTTCTTCTTGTCCTTCTCCTCCTCTTTACTTCTTCTTCTTCTTGTCCTCCTCCTCCTCTCTTCTTGTTCTTCTCCTCCTCTTCTACTTCTTCTACTTCTTCTTCTTCTTGTCCTTCTCCTCCTCTTCTTCTTGTTCTTCTCCTCCATTTTTACTTCTTCTTCTTCTTCTTGTCCTTCTCCTCCTCTTCTACTTCTTCTTCTTCTTGTTCTTCTCCTCCTCTTCTACTTCTTCTTCTTCTTATTGTCCTTCTCCTCCTCTTCTTCTTGTTCTTCTCCTCCTCTTCTACTTCTTCTTCTTCTTCTTGTCCTTCTCCTCCTCTTCTACTTCTTCTTCTTCTTCTTGTTCTTCTCCTCCTCTTCTACTTCTTCTTCTTCTTCTTGTTCTTCTCCTCCTCTTCTACTTCTTCTTCTTCTTCTTGTCCTTCTCCTCCTCTTCTACTTCTTCTTCTTCTTGTCCTCCTCCTCCTCTTCTTCTTCTTCTTCTCCTCCTCTTCTTCTTCTTCTACTTCTTCTTCTTCTTGTCCTCCTCCTCCTCATCTTCTTCTTCTTCTTTGAGCAGTGCTCAATTCAGCAACTTTCAGAGTCACCGAGGCTAACTGCTGCAGACAAGACATTCCCCTATTCCTCTCTATTCTTGGATCTTTTCTTGCCACCTCCCGGTACCAATAGCGCTTTCATCTTCTTCTAGGCTGTCCCGCCGTCGTCGTCGTCTTGGTTTGCCTTCTGGGTCTATTCATTTTCATCACTTCTACATCGGCCATCTTTGTTTGTCTATCCTCCTTCATTCTTTCCGTTTTTTTGCCGAATCAAAATTCCACCTTATGTATTTGCTTTCCCTTGGACAATCTGAACACTCATTTGATGGAGCTTAAATGAAATGAGAGTTTACACTTTTTTTTTTAGAGCCTGAGAGATTTGTGACAGTATGAGTTGTGGGCGGACAGAAATATTAATAGAGGAGTACACGAAGTGTCCGTCTAAGCGGGAATTATGAATTGAGCGTAAATTAGAAAGACAGTAGAATAGAGACAGAGACGACAGAGGATAGACGGCCAATAGAGACGACAGAGGATAGATGGCCCATAGAGACGACAGAGGATAGACTGCCCATAGAGACGACAGAGGATAGACGGCCTATAGAGACGACAGAGGATAGACGGCCCATAGAGACGACAGAGGATAGACGGCCCATAGAGACGACATAGAATAGACGGCCAATAGAGACGAGACTGCCCATAGAGACGACAGAGGATAGACGGCCAATAGAGACGACAGAGGATAGACGGCCCATAGAGACGAAAGAGTGTAGACGGCCCACAGAGACGACAGAGGATAGACGGCCAATAGAGACGACAGAGGATAGACGGCCCATAGAGACGACAGAAGGTAGACGGCCCACAGAGACGACAGAGGATAGACGGCCAATAGAGACGACAGAGGATAGACTGCCCATAGAGACGACAGAGGATAGACGGCCCATAGAGACGACAGAGGATAGACGGCCCATAGAGACGACAGAGGATAGACGGCCAATAGATACGACAGAGGATAGACGGCCAATAGAGACGAGACTGCTCATAGAGACGACAGAGGATAGACGGCCCATAGAGACGACAGAGGATAGACGGCCCATAGAGACGACAGAGGATAGACGGCCAATAGATACGACAGAGGATAGACGGCCAATAGAGACGAGACTGCTCATAGAGACGACAGAGGATAGACGGCCCATAGAGACGACAGAGGATAGACGGCCCATAGAGACGACAGAGGATAGACGGCCCATAGAGATTACAGAGGATAGACGGCCAATAGAGACGAGACTGCCCATAGAGACGACAGAGGATAGACGGCCCATAGAGACGACAGAGGATAGACGGCCCATAGAGACGACAGAGTGTAGACGGCCCACAGAGACGACAGAAGGTAGACGGCCCACAGAGACGACAGAGGATAGACGGCCCATAGAGACGACAGAGTGTAGACTGCCCATAGAGACGACAGAGGATAGACGGCCCATAGAGACGACAGAGTGTAGACTGCCCATAGAGACGACAGAGGATAGACGGCCCATAGAGACGACAGAGGATAGACGGCCCATAGAGACGACAGAGGATAGACGGCCCATAGTGACGGGGAGGGGGTGGGAGTCAAGAAGGCCTAAGTGAACAGAAGAAGCAGCGACAAGGGGGACAGACGAACCAGGACAAAAACTATTACAGTGACCAAAAATAAAAAGGACCATGGACTGAGACAATCTTGTGAACCATTCATCATGAAGATGTCTATAGAGACCAATTAAAGAGATGGAAACAAGACTGAAATTGTCGACTTCTATGCAGCTGATGCAGTCAAGTTGTTGAGGCACCTTTTACTTCTTCTTCTTCTGGCTGCTTTTTCTTCCAAACTTAACGCGGAGCCAGGTACCTGTTTCATTACGGCTCGATTGACAGGGGACAGTCCTGATCGTGATTCGCTCCACCGACCAGTAATATGAGAGCTAAATCATCATCATCGTCATCGTCATTGTCATCGGCGTCGTCCTCTTCGTCGTCATCGTCATCATCATCATCATCATCACCATCACCACCACCACCACCACCATCATCATCATCATCATCATCATCATCATCATCATCATCATCATCATCATCACCACCACCACCACCATCATCATCATCATCACTACCACCACCACCACCACCACCATCATTATCACTATTATCACCATCATCATCATCATCATTACCACTACCACCACCACCACCACCATTATCACCATCACCATCATCATCACCATCATCATCATCATCACCATCACCATCATCATCATCATCATCATCATTATCACGTGCCGGCTCCCCGCGGAAGGCTGGTTGTAATGAATCTCCACTCTGCTCTGTTTCTTGTTTTCGTAGAGTACTCGGCCAAGCTTGTCCCATGCCCATCTCTTGATGCTGTCCACCCATCCATGTCGCTGTCGTCATGTTGTTCTCTTCCCTTCAATCTTGCCCTTAAGTAGGGTCTTCAGCACAGTACAATGCCTCTTGACATGGCCAGAGTATCTTAGTTGTCTTGTTTTTTATGATGTTCAATATTTCTCTTTTCACTTCTAGTTGGTTTAGCACTTCCTTGTTTGTTTCCTTTTCTGTCCACGGGATACGCCCTACTCTTCTGTATCAAGGGCCGTGATATTCTTTTCTGTCCATGGGATACGCCCTACTCTTCTGTATCAAGGGCCGTGATTATCT
The DNA here is from genome assembly GCA_009760885.1 of Achatina immaculata. NCBI lineage: Eukaryota > Metazoa > Mollusca > Gastropoda > Stylommatophora > Achatinidae > Lissachatina > Lissachatina immaculata. The sequence goes on along the minus strand of CM019712.1, from coordinate 11,945,743 downwards.
TTTCTCTTGTCATATCCCTGGGCCATAGAGGAATACCGAGTACAGCGTATGTAGCATTTTACGATGCGTAATCTCAGTTGCTGTGATGTTTGTTTTGATGTAAGGATCTTCCTCATTCTGCTAAAAGTTTCTTTTTTTCCCCGCCATTACAATCTGTTGTTAACCCTCGCTTCATTCTTTCCGCTCTCTGTTATATCATGTCCCAAATACCTGAAGCTTTTCACCCGTTCAAGTTAGTCTCCATTTATTTTTTATATTTCCTGCTGGCTTTCTTTCTTCATTTCTCTGCATTTCACAGAATGAGAAACATATTATCCAACACATCCTTATCAATGAATGTTAGAAAACGAGTCCTAAAATGCTATATTGAACCTATCTTGTTATGTGGAAGTGAATCATTGACAATAGACAGGTCTGCACAAAAAATCATTGGAAGGAGCAGAAATATTGTTTATTAGAAGAAAGTTGCGAATCCCCTGGACAGAAAAAATAACTAATGAAGAATGTATGAGAAGAGCTGGAGAGACAAAAAATCTTGTCAAAAAAAAAAATAAGAGAGAGATAATGTACTTTCATAGGACATGCAATGAGAAGAGGGGGCATTGAAAATATTATAACAACAGAAAAAATAGAAGGAAGACGATCAAGAGGAAGACCAAGAGAAATGATACTGGACAGTCTGACGGGATGGTGTGAGAGGAGATCACCAACTGAGCTGATGGCCTGCATGAAGGATCGTGTACCCTGGAGAAGCATAATAGCCAACGCCAGTCGGCACCGCACCTGATGATGATGATGATGATTTCTTCTCTTCTGATTACCATAACATTAGTCTTTCTCGTATTTATTTCCAGTCCGCTCTTTTGACTTTCATCGTTTATTCGCGCCACTAGATTCTGTAGGTCTTTCTGGTTCTCTGCCATCAGCACGGTGTCGTCCGCGTGTCTTAGGTTATTGATTGCTGGTCTATTAATGTTTAATCCAGGTATCTCACTAGTTTCTTTGAACACCTTCTCTGTTTAAAGGTTAAACAGACGTGGAAAAAGGACACATCCTTGTCTGACCCCTCTCTTTATATTTGTTGGCATTGAGTAGTCTTGTGTTGGACCGCGCGACTGCTCTCTGTTCCGAAAATAGCTTGATTATTATTAGGATGTCTTTGCACACCAACATTAGTCTCTTTCAGGCATTCCAACAGCTGTTCGTGTCTGACTCTGTCAAAGGCGTTTGTGTAATCTATAAAGCAAGCATAGATGTCCTTTTTAACTTCCATGTACTTCTCAAGTATCATCCTAATGCTGAATATCACTTCCCGTGATCCACTTATATCTTATATCTTATATCCTTCCCGTGCCGTTAAACGTCACATAGGGCTCACAAAGTAGTTCGCCAGTAGTGCTCCACTATTTCTTCTAAATGCAAACTGCTGATCGCCGACCTCCATACTTATTTTGCCTCTGAATCTCTCTAAAATGAGTTAAATGTTGTTCCTAATTGCCGACCAGAAACCGATACCTGGCATACTTGTGTCAGGATTAGCGAGCCATAGCCTATCAAGAACCTGCTCTACCTCTTCTTTGATTCCACCGGTAACAGGCCTAGCCTGGCTAACAGGCTAGGGATAGCTTTGGTTCCCATGGGAGGTGGAGTCTGATAAAGAAGCGGTTGCTCAATCTTTACTTTTTTATCACCTCCACATCAGAGATTGACCAAAAAAAAAAAAAGACAGCATAACGTTTTCTCCTTATTCCACACAATGTTATGCTTCAATGTCTCCACCCCCCCCCCCCCCCATTCCACCCCTTCCCCCAATCAGCTGCAAAGAACATCAAACTCGCAGTGCTATGGAGAAGGAGCAAGAACAAGATCATTTAATTACTTGGACAAATTTTCAAAACTTGATCTTATAATCGAAATTTCAGACTTAAATAACATCAACCCGCATAAGCCCCTATTTTTCCGAATGTATCATTCCGCGTTTTAAAGTAGTCCCCTATTTTAACATTGATGTAAACATACCAAAATCAGAAACAAAAACAAAATTAACTAGTTAATGATTGTTATTCCCTTGGCCAAGCTTACTGTTAAAGATTTAACCATCTTTTTTAACCATCTTTTATCCGATGACTCTTGTTTCTCTTTCCTTTTCCGGCTGTTCCTCCCCCGTCCCTCAAACTTTTCTTTTCTTACCGAGTCAAGCCCTAGTTTCATAAACACAGACTGTTTCAATGACGCTGACTCGGTTAACGTCCCCTGACGCGGAGAGTCACTGACTCACTCATTCAGTCATCATTCTTCTATTTGCCAATTCACGTACTCACTGACTCATTCATTATCATTCTTCTCCTTGCTAATTCACACATTTATTCATTATAATTCTTCTCCTCGCTAATCCACTCACTCACTCACTCATTCATTATCATTCTTCTCCTCGCTAATCCACTCACTCACTCATTCATTATCATCTTCTCCTCGCTAATCCACTCACTCACTCATTCATTATCATTCTTCTCCTCGCTAATCCACTCACTCATTCATTATCATTCTTCTCCTCGCTAATCCACTCACTCACTCACTCACTCATTCATTGTCATTCTTCTCCTCGCTAATCCACTCACTCACTCACTCACTCATTCATTATCATTCTTCTCCTCGCTAATCCACTCACTCACTCACTCACTCACTCACTCACTCACTCACTCATTCATTATCATTCTTCTCCTCGCTAATCCACTCACTCACTCATTCATTATCATTCTTCTCCTCGCTAATCCACTCACTCACTCACTCACTCACTCACTCACTCACTCATTCATTATCATTCTTCTCCTCGCTAATCCACTCACTCACTCACTCACTCATTCATTATCATTCTTCTCCTCGCTAATTCACTCACTCACTCATTCATTATCATTCTTCTCCTCGCTAATCTACTCACTCACTCATTCATTCGTTATAATTCTTCGCCTCCCTATTTCACACACTCGCAGACTTCAACAATCTCTCCTTGACTTTTGTGAAACCAGTGACTCGCTTACTCACTCCAGCACTCATTCATCTGGAACGTATTCTTACGCAAGACCGCTCAAGTGGAACAGATAATTATTGACGTGTTTTGTGTCATCGCTTAATCTTTCAAAGTGACGGCAACCATCAATCATCCAATTCTAAACAGCCTGCCTCTCGATCCGTCTATAATCTATACTTTCTGTTACTCATACTCCCAGTTCTCAAGAAGTCCTCTGTCACCGCCGTCCTTGCAATCTTCCACTTTCTCAACCACTGGGCGCTGGGGTAGCACTGTAGTTAGTACACTCGCTTAACATGGTGGTAATAGGTAGCTTTATCGCATAGCTGGAGAGACAAAAAAACCTTGTCAAAAAGATAAAAGAGAGACAATGTACTTTCATAGGACATGCAATGAGAAGAGGGGGCATTGAAAATTATTATAACAACAGGAAAAATAGAAGGAAGAAGATCAAGAGGAAGACCAAGAGAAATGATACTGGACAGTCTGACGGGATGGTGTGAGAGAAGATCACCAACTGAGCTGATGGCCTGCATGAGGGATCGTGTACTCTGGAGAAGCATAATAGCCAACGCCAGTCGGCACGGCACCTGATGATGATGATGATCGCATAGCAAAAAAAAAAAAAAAAGGAAGGCATGGAATGAACCTAACTGTACAAAAACTGGGTACCTGGTTCCCTCAGAAGCAGGGAATGGGAAGGCGTATCGAAGCGTGAAGCTGAGCATGTGATAATTTTTGTGGTTCGACAGGGTCATTAAATTAGGATTGCTACTTCCGGATTCGATGATGCCCTCTCCACGTGACATTGCCGTACAACGGAGTACGCGAAGTGATAACGCAGGTGGGCGCAGAAGGGACAAGAGACCGCCTCTGCAGGGTGAGCCGCACCGAAGTTCTTAATATAACCGACTCTCTCATTAAACGAAAGGGATAGATGACATCACGTGGAGTGGACGTACCAAGTCGCGGAATAATACACTTTTTGTTCGCCGCCCAGAACGCGGAAGAAAGAATTGTAGAACTATATCAAAGACCACAAGTTAAAACTCCAGGAGGGCGGCCGGAGGGAAGGAGGGAGGGAGGAAGGGGGGAGGGGGGGGGGTTTCGCCACAAAGAGCCGCCAACTACATAACACGCGTGAATTATTTAAACACAGCTCACGCGAGCATCCTGGAGTTTGCCGTTAAACCACACACGAGGAATAAAGAATTCATGATAAATGGAAGGATAGACTACACCTGAAAGAATTTCAGAGGAAGGGGAGGGGGTGAAGGTTCGAGGAGGGAGGTTTTAAAAAAAAAAAGGGAGGGGAATGTCTGATCGGACGTGGCGTAGCAACTCCACTTGGATATGTTTAAAAAAAAAAGTTTGGAAGCAATAATGTAAACAGGGAATGAATGGCGATGCAGTGACGTAAACAAGTGCAGGACGTATAAAAAACTATACGTGTTGCGAAATTAAGGAGTATACAGCAATATATGTCTTATACTTGGATATTACTAAATACTACTAGACGAAAAGAAAACGAAAAGACCGCACAAACAAATTCATAATAAAGTTGAGGGCGAAGAGGCAGTACTTAAGATCTGTGAAACAGCGGTAACTGACCCGTAGAGAGCTGTATAAGTTTGTCCCGTACGTGTACGGCGTGACCTAGTGGTGAATAGATCATGTTGTAAATGGTGACAGCTCAGCATACAACATCCAAACAAACGAATCCTTTACGCTGACTATGACCGTCACTCAGGATCGACTTCTACATTAAAGAACAAGTCCAAGCACAAGTCCAGCTCCAAGATCTCACTTACATATTCCATGTTTAATCGTTTTTTTTTTTCTCAGCGCTCATGTACACAGATAAAGACCTTGCTTACTTCCATCGCCCATCCTCCATCCTCTAGCTTCCCCACAGCTGTTCTCCCGTCAAAGTCCCCGCCGAACCCCCCCACCCCAACCCCCTCTCGTGATACAAGCTCAGTAACAACTCAGTCACGTGACCAAATGACCAACGCTCACAATCGTCTCCAATATGTGCTGCAGTAAGGCATGAACAGCTACGACGCACCAACCAGCCCACAAACTGGTACAGAACCATAGATAACCAAGACCCTATTCTATACCCCAGTGATGCCCCATGGAAACAGACAGTGTTCTGGCTGAGTGAATAGGTTAAAAAAAAGGTAAAGGTAATCCTGTCATGCCTTAGAGGCACATAGGGATATGGTGTTAGCGTCCATATTTTCCTTGACCTGTCAGCACACTAGAGGGTGATATGGTCAGTGTCACGCCTGGCCACCTGTCCTTCCCCAACTCCAGAAGAAGTCGGGTACCCGTTTCTACAGCTGGGGTGATTGGGTGGCTCCGACCGGATTCGAATCCCCGACCTTCGCAATGAGAGACCAGTGCTCTTACCACTTCGCTAAGGCATGAGAGGATTACCTTTACTTACTTTACTTTAGTTTTATTGGAAAGTTTGCTGTTACAGCTGATTAGCTGGGAGTTTTTTGTGTGTGTCCCATCTGTAGTGACTTTATTATCATTAGAAAAGACAAATCCGGGCGCTTGAGTGGTGAAGTGAAATGAGCACTGTTCTCTCACGACGCAACCCCAGGGGGTTCGATCCCGGCCAGAGAGGACCCCCAGATTCAACCCAACTCGAGACATGGGCACATTTCTCTTCCTGGAGCAGGAGAAGGCAAGGCAGCAAGTTATTATTTTGACCACATCACTCTAAAAAAAAAGTCTTAGTCTTTTTTTTTAATCCATGGGGGCCCCCTTTCTGGCCTACGAACAGATATGGACCCCCTCTTAAAAATAAAACAATACGAACATAATCAACTTAAACAAAAAAACAAACCAATTCATTTTTTTTGGGCCATCGACCCCCATAAATTTTTCCGTAGACTCCTTGTGGGTCCATGGGCCATAGCTTAAGAACTACTGCACTAACATATCGCTAGGTCAGGATAACATTACCATACATGGTAATATGTCCTACATTATTCCAGGACATGGCGCCGCGATCCTTCGCACTTTTTTTAAAAACAGAAATTCACTGGGCCAACAAGAACCAGAACCAGAACAAAACTTCCAACAACTACAAAAAAAAAAAACCCCTTAAGATTGTTCCATTCTGCGGTCAAAACAACTTACGCAATGCAACTCCTAGCAATGGCATGCCCTCTACCCCAACTCTAGAAATTCAGGTCATCTCAACGCTTCCGGAAAGGGAGACAATCCTGAAAGTTCGATTGCGTCCCCTTCTTAATTTGGGAGAAGTTCTCAACCCACGCAGGAGATATATTACCCGGGCCCGTACTTCCTAGATCTAGATAAATTGTTCTGTTCTTCTTGGAGGCGTGGTTGTCCTCCTACACAGCGATCTCCCTCCACCCGCCTCTCTCTCTCTCGTCTGGTTCATCCCGACTATCCTTTCTTTTATCCCTTTTTTTTTCTGGCCGCGTTGTTTTTGTTTTGGGAAAATCCTGCAAGTTCCGCCATTTTGTATTGATTTTTTCTTGTCTGTTTTATAGTCCTAGAACTGGTTATTCTAACCGTTAAATTTATCCTTTATGTTTTTGTCCAGTCTTCTATGGAAGATTATTTCTGATGCATAAAAGTGCTTTGTTTCTCTCTTATAGTTTTCCTTCAGAGAGAGAGAGAGAGAGAGAGAGAGAGAGAGAGAGAGGATAGCAAACTTAGGATTGGATTAACAAGTTGCCTCTCAGATTTTTTTCTCATGCAGTTTTTACATATTATATAGTACAGACAGACAGACAGACAGACAGACAGACAGACAGACAGACAGACAGACAGACAGACAGACAGAGCCGGTAGTCTGGCAGACAGACATACAGAGTCAACAGGCAGTCAAGCAGGCAGACAGACATACAGAAAAACAGTCAGAGACAGCAGACAGTCAGGCAGGCAGAAAGACAAACAGAGACAGCAGGCAGTCAGGCAGGCAGAAAGACATACAGAGACAACAGACAGTCAGACAGGCAGAAAGCCAGAGACAGCAAGCAGACAGGCAGGTAGATGGACATTACAGAAAGACAGACAGAGACAGCAGGCAGGTAGGCAGGCAGGTAGACAGATATACATATACAGAGACAGCAGGCAGACAGGCATATAGAGACAGCAGATAGTCAGGCAGGCAGAAAGACTAACATAAACAGCAGACAGTCAGGCAGGCAGAAAGACAAACAGAGACCGCAGGCAGGCAATCAGACAAATAGAGACAGCAGTCAGACAAACATATATATATATACACATATATACATACATACATACATACTAAGACAGCAGACAGGCAGATGGGCATACATACATACTGAGAGACAGAGACGGCAGGCAGTCAGACAAACAGACAGACAGACAAGCAGGCAGGCAGCTGGGCATACAGATATACAAAAAGACAGACAGACAGCAGGCAATCAGGCAGGCAGTCAGACAGACAGACGGACATAGACAGCAGGCATGCATACATACATACATACATGTGAATGGATGTATCTTTATTTTTAAAGGGTAAAGAATTGGGTACGCAGGCCCGTCTTACATTCTGCCCTTCATCACTCCATCTTTCATTCTTCCCACACACTCGATCTAATACAAGTATACAAATTACATTAGGAAAAATTAGACATAGACAGCAGACAGAAAGAGACAGACAGATAGATCAGATCAGATGAAATTAAAGCATTTTCAATGTGCTTCACTGATAATCAGCTTTCTATTTGAATTTTTTTTTAAAGCATCATTCCTGTAGAAATATTTGGACCTGAAATACGAGATCACATCTTAATGATGATTTCTGATTTCTGTTTTGTAAATACTGTTATTATGTTAACTCAGTCGCTTTCTTAATACTCTGATGTGATATTAATTCTGTCGTATTCTTAAAGTTGGTTCGATATAAACTCAGTTATATTCTTAATACTGGGATGGCATTAACCCAGTCATGTTCTTAATAAAGTAAAAGTAAAGATAGTCCTATAGCATTTCAAATGCCGTAGGGGGTGAAGCGTTAGAGACCTCATTATGCTGGGTCATCAGCGTATGAGGTAGGGTGACCAGTTCCTTTCCTCGCTGCCTTTACTTCCCAGATTTTCTCTGGTACCCATTTTGCGAGGCTGGGTCGACCTCAGGGCCGTATTGGTCGGAAAAAGGAATCCCGCTCAGCTGGGGATTCGAACCCTCGACCATTTGGTTGCTAGACGAGTGCTCTAACCACTACGCTAGCCGGCCCCCCATGTTCTTAATACTCGTGTAATATTACCTCAGTCATATTCTTAATACTTGTCTTACATTAACACAATCATATTCTTAGTACTGGTCTTACATTAACCCAATCATATTCTTACTACTGGTGTGACATAAACCCAATCATATTCTTAGTACTGGTGTGACATAAACCCAATCATATTCTTAATACTGGTCTTACATTAACCCAATCATATTCTTAATACTGGTGTGACATAAACTCAATCATATTCTTAATACTGGTCTTACATTAACCCAGTCATATTCTTAATACTGGTCTTACATTAACCCAATCATATTCTTAATACTGGTCTTACATTAACCCAATCATATTCTTAATACTGGTCTTACATTAACCCAATCATATTCTTAATACTGGTGTGACATAAACTCAATCATATTCTTAATACTGGTCTTACATTAACCCAATCATATTCTTAATACTGGTCTTACATTAACCCAATCATATTCTTAATACTGGTCTTACATTAACCCAATCATATTCTTAATACTGGTGTGACATAAACTCAATCATATTCTTAGTACTGGTGTGACATAAACTCAATCATATTCTTAGTACTGGTGTGACATAAACTCAATCATATTCTTAATACTGGTGTGACATAAACTCAATCATATTCTTAGTACTGGTGTGACATAAACTCAGTCATATTCTTAATACTGGTGTGGCACAAAGTTACTGGGATTTGATGCAACGAAAGTTACGAAATCAGAAAGCGTCACTGTTAAGGCTTAGTGGCTTTTTATGACGCGAAGTTAGAAAACAGGAAGAAGATAAAAGTCCGTTACACCTTTCAAGTTGGCGAAATCAGTCATTCGACATTACATTGTTTTGTTCCGTACGTTGTTTATAAGCGCATAACCTATTGTTCAATATTTATCTATGATTGAATATTGCCCATTTCTGATTTTTTTTGCCACGTTGTCTTGTCTTGTCTTGTCTTGTCTTGCCTTATCATGTCTTGTCATGTCTTGTTTTGTCTTATCTTGTCTTATCTTTTCTTGTGTTTCTTACCTTGTATTGTCTTATCTTACCTTGTCTTGTTTTATATTCTTATCTTCTCTTGTATCGCCTGATCTTGTCTTATTTTGTCTTGTCTTATCTTACTTCTGAGTTACCTTTCTTTGTCGAGGGGTCAGATAAAAGTGGTTTTATTTCATTGACAAGATTAATTACGGTTTTTGTCATTCCTTCTCATTTATCTCTTCTCTTCTTCTTCTTCTTCTTCTACGTGATAGCGACGGATTAACCAACAGCTCGGGGCCCAGAGTTAAGTTTAGTAAAGGCCCTTGGCGGCCCCACCCCCCCCCCCCCTTTCTTCTTCGTCGTTCGCTCCGACATCGACGCCAGTCTCTCACAAGTGTGATAGTTCGTCCCAGGTTGTCAGCGTCACTATAGAGCTTCTCTTGAAGGGGAAAGGGGGGGGGGGGGGAAGCGCGCGCCTGGGATCTGGCTGGGCTCTTTCTTCTGAGTGGCGTGTGTAGGTGGCAACTGTGGAGGTTGAGACGTGGAGTCTGTTGCTCTTTCCCGCAGGTCACATAGGTCTCTTGGGGCAGTTTTCAGCTTCTGGTATAGGAAATGCCTCAGCCTGTAGTGTCCTGTTCTCGGCTGGAAGATTATCACTTGGTCGTGTCTTGAGGGTTTGTAGTATTTGTCATCTGTTTTTTGCTGTAGTGTTGTTTTGTCCATTTATCTCTATGTATGGCTTTCAGTCTGGTTTTGTGCGTGTATGTTTGTTTGCTCATATGTTGTGCCTCTGTCAATCTGTTGCGTTTTTCCAAGTTTGCTCGTTCATTCTTCCATTTTTTTCCTGAATTCCCCCCCCCCCCCGCCCAATTTCCTTGGATGTTATTGTGGGCAGTTGTCCATTGTATGACCGTTAAAATGAATACTATGCTTGCACTCGCCTATCATTCAGAAGGTCCTTGGTTCGATTTCTTAGTCGGGCGGAACTTTTTCAAGTCGGACTATCACCAAGGTCAAACCAGCGTCCCTGTGACGTCCCTAGTACAACAAAGGCAGAGAGAACAGGTGCTGGCGTCCTTTCTTCAGATAACGATGCAGTGGCCCAGAAATGTGAAGGCTCTGAAATGATGTAGTGGCCCAGAAATGTGAAGGCTCTGAAATGATGTAGTGGCCCAGAAATGTGAAGGCTCTGAAACGATGTAGTGGCCTAGAAATGTGAAGGCTCTGAAATGATGTAGTGGCCCAGAAATGTGAAGGCTCTGAAATGATGTAGTGGCCTAGAAATGTGAAGGCTCTGAAATGATGTAGTGGCCTAGAAATGTGAAGGCTCTGAAATGATGTAGTGGCCTAGAAATGTGAAGGCCCTCTCTATCTGAAATGATGTAGTGGCCTAGAAATGTGAAGGCTCTCTCTATCTGAAATGATGTAGTGGCCTAGAAATGTGAAGGCTCTCTCTATCTGAAATGATGTAGTGGCCTAGAAATGTGAAGGCTCTCTCTATCTGAAATGATGTAGTGGCCTAGAAATGTGAAGGCTCTCTCTATCTGAAATGATGTAGTGGCCTAGAAATGTGAAGGCTCTCTCTATCTGAAATGATGTAGTGGCCTAGAAATGTGAAGGCTCTCTCTATCTGAAATGATGCAGTGGCCTAGAAATATGAAGCCCCTCTCTCTATCTGAAATGATGTAGTGGCCTAGAAATGTGAAGGCTCTCCCTATCTGAAATGATGTAATTTCTCCCCCCCCCTTTACATCATGAAATATGGCCTAGAAATGTGAATGTGATAACTCTTCACACCTTTATGCCATGCAAATGGTACTAGACAATACAGAGCGTTATAATCTTTTGGTGGGGCGCGTCTCCTGATATATGAAGGAAGGGTTACATAAATGGGAAAAAGAAAGAGAGGAAGACCAAGGCCAAGATGGCTGCAAGGCATCGTTGATAATCTGCGAATGGATGCATCAGCATCTTGCTTACAACCGAGAGGCCTACAGGAGTGCTGTTAAGGAGGCAATGTCCCACAATTCACAATTGACATGGAAATGACTGATAGATTCCTGGTATAAGCAGTATTTCCCCTCTAGCTGTGATCTCTACTTTTACCGTGTGAGGTTGTACGGTCAGCCATTTAACTCTTCACCAAGCTTTACACATTTTAAAAATCATTTTCATGTTAAAAAGTATTTGCGGTATTTTTTTCCCCTTGACGCCGGGCCCCCTACACTTCAGGGCCCCCTACACTTCAGGGCACCTAGGATTAAGCCTATTCGATCTAACAGGTAATCCTCTACCGCCTTGTGGTAGTCATGGTAACGTGGTCAAACTATCCGACTTGTTTCTTCTTGTAGTACGATTTTTCGTAACCTAAGCCAAACGCGCTTTCCGTACTCTGTGTTAATTTATGAGTTTAATAAAACGGGGAAGGGGAGTTAATGCAGACAAAAGAACCCCACAGAATGGGTGGAGGGGGGTATTTATGAAAGCCGTGGATGTCATTTTGTGATAGAGAACAAGAAAGAAGAAGAAGAAGTTCTTTTCATTTTTGAGATCTTTGATCTTCACAGGATATGTTGAAGATGGCGGACGAAGGGGGAAAACCGAGTAAAAGATAGGGTGAGTGGAAGTAAATTCGAGTTATCGTTACATGATTTCTCTTGGTGTCGTGTCCTGTCTCCAGAGGACCGTCACCTGCTCTTTGCAGCTGATGCTAGGAAGAATGTGAAGCACAGCATCGTGTCGGATTGGGAGCGGGTTATGGTGGGGGGGTTTTTTTTTACTCCTTTAGCGCAGCTAAAATGCACAGTGTGTGCAATACTTCTTTAACAGACTCCACCACCATGGGGACTATGGCGATCCCAACTCCATAAGCCAGACTAGATCTGTTACTGGGGGTACCAACGGAGAGGCGGAACAGGGTCTTGGTTAACTGTGGTTCGCCATCCCTGACGCCAGCATGTCATCTATGGGTGGCTGATTGCTAAATAGGACAGCTGTTTCCCCTTTTAGTTGATATTTAAGACATCATCATCATCATCATCATCATCATCTTTCACTCCCTTGAGAGCGTAGGCCACGTATAAAGGCTCTCTAGGTATCCCTGTTCTTGGAATTATTCTCTGCTTCCTTCCATGTGTACCCCTTGTCTCTGAGCACTGTCATCATTTCTCTTCTCCAAGTAAGTCTAGCTCTTCCTCGTTTTCTGTTTCCTTGAGAATTCCATGGTCAGTGCCTGTCTTGATATGTTGGTGTCGGGTTTCCTCAGAGTGTGGCCAATCCACCTCCACTTCCTAGACATGATTTGTAGGTTCATAGGTTCTTGACCTGCCCTTTCCCAGACCTTCTTATTCCTAATCTTGTCCTGCCGTTGAATGTTTAAAATCCTCCTCAAGCAATGTAAGACTCGGGGATTGCGAAATATTAAACAATTTTGAAAGGCTAAAGATGATGTAATTGTTGGAATATTCACAAAAGAACAACAGAAGAACAACAGAGAGGATGTTGAGCAATAGAGGGCTCACCTGGGCAAGAGCAGAAAAAAAGGCGAAGGACGGGCATTTGTGGAAAACCCTTGCAGAAGCCCCATGTGCCCTGGGCACTTAAGGTTCAGAGAGAGAGAGAGAGAGAGAGAGAGAGAGAGAGAAATTCACAAAAGTTTGTTTTGTTTTTTTTTTTTTAGTATGAACATCCAAAGTCAAGGGATCTAAAACTCTTTCGAGCTATGGCCCTTTTACTTCACTGGTCACATGCCCAAACATGTTTCTCACAGTTTGGTTTTAATATCCCTTGTGGCTTTCATTTCCCTCATCATCCTCCGCTCCTCCTGCCCCCCCCCCACCCCACCCCACTCTCGGCGATTTTCCCAACACCTCGAGTGGGGGTGGTGGGTAGTACGACTTATTTTGGGAACCGTTGTTTGCTGACGTAAAGATTTGCATATATAAAGGTCAGGAAAAATTTCTAGCAAGACAGCAACTTCTTAGCTTGTTAAAGAAATGAGATGTTAGCTAAATCCACTATCCTTGTACTCAGGATTAACTCGCTATCCTTGTAGTCAGGATTAAACCGCTGTCCTTGTAATCAGGATCAGTCCACTATCCTTGTAATCTGAACCAACCCGCTATCCTTGTAATCTGGACCAATCCACTATCCTTGTAATCTGGACCAATCCATTAACCTTGTAATCTGGAACAATCCGCTATCCTTGTACTCTGGACCAATTCGCTATTTTTGTGCTCTGGACCAATCTATTGTCATTGTATTCTGGACCAATCCATTATCCTTGTACTCTAGACCAATCGGCTATCCTTGTGCTCTGGACCAATCTATTATCATTGTAATCTGGACCAATCCACTATCATTGTACTCTGGACCAACCCGCTATCCTTGTGCTCTGGACCAATCCGCTATGTTGCACTCCGAACAAACCCACTATCTTTGCATTCCGAACCAACCCACTATCTTTGCACTCAAAACCAACCTACTATCTTTGCACCCACAACCAACCCACTATCTTAGCACTCCGAACCAACCCACTATCTTTGCATACCGGAGCAAGTCCAACAGGGGCCCCTATATTTTTTTGTAATATATCATGCAATGCAGATACTGTGATACCAAATTTATGTTGATTCAAGTTCCTTTCTTGACCGTAACACTGGACTTCACCATATTTTATTCCTAGCTCTTTCATGTTAGCTCTCAACCTAGCAAACACTGTCCATGACCCACAAACATTTTTTGTAATTAAAAAAAAACAACAAACTCAACCAAGATATTTTACCAAGAAAAGTCTACAATGTTTAAAATGTCGGAACACTTGACAATGGAACAAAACTATATTAGAAACAAAACTATATATTAAAAAAATAAAACTAAATAAAAAACAAAACTATACTTTAAAAAGTCATTTTAAAATGGCTCTTAATAGGCTGGCGAAAGCAACATACAAAGAAATAGACAAGAAAGTAATAAGTTCAGCTAGAAGGGATAAAAGAGAATATATAGACAATATGGCGAAAGAGGCAGAGAAAGAAGCAAAAACAGGAGACAGTAAAACTTTATAAAACATACAAAAGAGGCTAACAGGTACTATTACGTCTAAAGAAAGACCAATCCTTAGCAAAACTGGAACACTATTGACATCAAGTAAAGACCAAAAGCAAAGATGGACTGAACACTTCCAAGAAATACTTAATCGACCACACCAAAAAGAATTGTTAAACCCTGAAACCGACTTACCAGCCCCACAACTAAATGTCAACCTAGATGAAATTAAATTGCATGAAATTGAAACAGCAGTGAATTTAATGGCTAACAACAAAGCTGCAGGTGAAGATGAAATAATAACACCCAAAATGTTAAAATCTATCAATAGTGACAACATGAGACAACTACAGAGGATATTTAATAAGATTTGGAAAAAAAAGGAATCATTGTTAAAATACAAAAAAAAGGCAACCTTAGTGACTGTAACAGCTGGAGAGGAGTAACCTTAATATCAGTTGTGTCAAAAGTATTTTGCAAGGTCATTTTGAATAGAGTTAAAGTTATAGTGGATACAGCAATGAGAGAAGAACAAGCAGGATTTCGAAAATGGAGAAGCTGTCTAGACTAGATCTTTACTCTAAGAATAATACTTGAAGAACGTATTGAAAAGCAGAAACCATTAATTCTGAACTTCATAGACTTTAAAAAGGCATTTGATAGTATACACAGAGATTCATTATGGAGAATTTTAAGTCTATATGGAATACTATCTAAAATTGTCAAAATCATTAAGGACTTCTACAATGGATATGTTTGTGCAGTCAAAACAGGAGAAGGGATGAGTGAATGGTTCCAGACTGAAATAGGCGTGAAACAAGGATGTATACTGTCTCTTTTGCTTTTTTGGAATTACAATAGACTTCATAATGAAGAAATGCTGCACAGGTAACACAGGTTTTGACTGGGTACATGGGACCCAACTAGAAGATCCTGATTTTGCTGATGACATAACTCTTATCGTAACAATGTGAATTCCATGCAAGAAAAAACAGTTAGTCTGTCTTCACTGGCTAACAAAATAGGACTTGAAATTAACGAGGACAAAACAAAAATAATGAAACTTCCCATTAATCAAAATGGAAAAATACATGTAGAAGGGACAGATAATGAACAAGTCAGTCAATTTGCATACCTTGGCAGCTACATAGGCCAGGATGGTGACACCAAAAAGGAAGTTAGAATTAGAATTGCAAAAGCAATCGATCTTTAAGAATCTTGAGAACACATGGCATTCAAAAGCTATAAGCACAAAAACCAAGTTAAGACTATTCAATTCAAATGTAATATCCACCCTCATTTATGCATGCGAAAGCTGGAAAACAACTAAAGAAACAGAAAAGAAATTAGACTCTTTTGAAAACAAATGCCTAAGGAAAATATTCGGTATAAAGTGGAACGAATTCAAGAAAATTGCAGAGATAAGACAGATGACTGAACAACAACCAGTCTCATGGGTGATCAGGAAAAGGAGATGGACATATGTTGGTCACGTGATGAGAAGAAACAGTCAGAGAATCCCAAAACAAGCTATAAAATGGAACACAACAGGCCAAAGAAAAAGAGGCAGACCACGTGAAACTCTAAAGGGGACATTGTTAAGAGAGGCCAAATTAATAGGCATAAAATCCCTTGATGAGGTTGAAAGACTCGCCTAAGACAGGAAAAATTGACGAACTACCTTGTGAGCCCTGTGTGACGTTTAACGGCACGGGAAGGATATACTATTATATTAATATAAGTAGGCTAAGAGTTAAACGAAGATTTAGCGGCATATAGTGTGCAGAGATCCGCTGTCCTGCCGTCCTCTTTGAACGTGGTAGCGACATCTGTTCTGATGATATGGCTAGCGTGTACTGTACACATTGCTAGTCTCAGCACAGTAAAGCCAGTCTTAAAGTGTAGAGATAAAGGTAAGAAGGAATGGCGAAAGAGGCACTGAGATGCAAAAAAAAAAAAAGCAGCAGTGAGAAACCAATATTTCGGCAAAATGCCTTTATCACGGGAGAATAACAATGATTATATTTTTATCATCTACTATGGCTTCAAATCATTAACCCAAAACTACAGAATAAACTTATAAGAAGTCAATTATTATTATTATTACATAAATAATTCAAAATGGCTTTGGCAATCGAAGATTTAATCAAAGGATAAAAATGAAGGAACTCAAAGGTGGTTTGGGGGGGGGGGGAAAGAGGGGTTAAAGAGAGGGTTTTTTTACGTTGGCAGACATGATACAGGCAAAAGCACCAATCAGCGATCATCGTGTATCGCCTGAATGTCACGTTGTAGTTCATGGCTTCTCAAACGTGGTTCAGAGGGCACTCGGAAGACGCCGGCGTGTGTGTGTGTGGGTTTCTGCGAGATATGTGAGTTGCAATAATAATAATAATAGTAATAATAATAAATTCACATCTTATTATGCGGATCCGTCATAAAACACACAAAATGTTATTATTTACTCAAAAGAGGTTTGAAAGATATTGCTGGATTATGGTGTATACATCATATTGTTGGATTACTACATCATATACAGCTTAGTGATTCCACTGACGGAAGAAGTTTTAGTTATAAATATTTTAATACAGAGTTGCCCTCAGACTTGAGAGTCACTTCAAGGATTGAATGGAATAGATGAGGAGGGCGGATTGGACCTTCTCAATTGGAGGTTATGAAATACCAGAGATTAGATATGCTGATGACACAGTATTACTGTCCATAACACAAAAAGGATTGGAAAAACTAATTATTTCAGTCCGTAAGAACAGCAAAGAGCAAAACCTCTATCTTAATGCGAAGAAAACTAAATTGATGACAACTGACAAAACAACAAGGCAGCTGAAATATGTATCAATGAGGAAAAATTGGGAGAAGTGGAGAGTTTTGAATATCTTGGATCACTACTAACTAATAATGGAGATACAATGAGGGAAATTAAAAGGAGGACATCTATCGCTCTTCAGAAAGTAAAACAACTAAAGAATCTGTGGAGAGGAACAGACAGAACCACAAAAATAAAATTTTTAAAGGGATGCATCTTTCCCATCGCAACATATGCCTGTGAGACCTGGACACTTAACAAAACAGATGAGAAACACATACATGCCTTTGAATGTAAATGCTACAGAAGAGTTCTTCAAATATCATGGACACAAAAAAAGAACAAATATATCTATACTACAAGAACTTAATACTGAAGAAGGCTGGCTAGTAAAGAGGATTAAAGAGAGAAAACTTAAATATTTTGGACACATTAAATGTCATGATAATCTAGAGAAAACCGTCTTGGAAGGGTACATAATGGGGAAAAAGAAAGAGAGGAAGACCAAGGCGAAGATGGCTGCAAGACATCGTTGATGATCTGCAAATGGATGCATCAGCAGCAGGCCATCTTGCTCACAACCGAGAGGCCTACAGGAGAACTGTTAGGGAGGCAAAGTTCCGCAAGGGACATGCAAATGAATGAATGAGCCTTCCTCACCCCCCCCCCACCGCCCCCCTCCTTTCATGTATTGATTTAAAAGCTCTCAACCTGGAATCCCCAGGGATAGAGGAAACAAGGAGCACATAGAAACACCTGGCCAAGGAGTCTGGAAGCAGAGATAAAAAGGGTTGACCACAACTGAAGATGGACAGAGGAAACAACCCAGGGCAGAAATAAACGGAGAGCCCTTGTTTGCTCCATTAAGGGGGGGGGGGGGAAGAGAAGAGTGGGAAGAAAGAACAAATTAGTTACATTTGGGGGGGGGGGTTTGGTTGAGGTTGAGTGGGATGGCATGGGGGTAAAGGGGTAATTCATCTTAGCGAATAAATTACTAAACTTTGTAGTCTAATTTTAACGATAATATATATATATATATATTATATATATATATATATATTATATATATATATATTATATATATATATACAGTCCCGCTTCAATAGGTGGGGCCCCTTAGTTTATTAAAACGGATGCACGCGGGTAGGGGGAGGGGGGAGTTAACTGGCTTACAAAATTTCTTTGGGAGTTGATGATGATGATGGGAAAATGATGAAAGATTCATGTTGTTTAGCCGTCAAATTCATTCAAAACGTGTCTTGTACTGTCTTGTCTTGTCTTGTTTCTTCTTCTGTCTCCCTGTAACTGCCAGTTGGTGTTCTTTGCAGCCCATGCTCTGAGGATGTTGAGGCATGGTTTTGGAGCGGGATATGACATCTTATTTTTTTTCCAGTCCCGGAGTGCAGCTAAAAAGGCAGAGGAGTGTGCAGTACTTCTTCTGCAGACTCCACCACCACGGAAGACTGGCGATCCCTGCCCCCTGTTAGCCAGGCTAGGCCTCTTACTGGGAGTACCAAAGGGGAGACGTGGCAGGGTGTGGGTCAGCTATGGTTCGCTAGCCTCAACGCCAGTATGTTAAATATGGGTCGCTGATTGCCACAACAGTCAGGGTCTTGGCGCCTGTAATTCACAGCATGCGTCATTTTCAACCAACAAGACAAACAAAACGAATCACTTTCTGGATCTTTGTCAGTGACATTTTTTTGTTTGTTTTGTTTTTATTCGTAATTTAGCCGCACCCTACTCCAACAAGGCACATTCCAAACACCGAAAAAAAAAAACCGAAACAATATACAGTCACAAAAACGCCCGTGTACCTAATGTTGTATTTCCCAGTAGAATATTCAGACGTACTTGATGTATTATCTCATCTACAGGTTTGACGGAAAACATGAGAGGGGGAAAACCCAGAAACTGACCAATCAACGGAGCTGATAGTTCATGACGTCGACCATATCCCACTTCAAGATGTCTAGCGGGCTTGGTGCTGTTCATTTGAGACGGATAATTCCATCCAGTGGCCAATTAAGTTACTAATATGTTCACATGTAGGAAAAATATCTGGATAATATCCACAGAATGACGTGCTCTAAGTGTGTGTTCGTAAGCATCTTTGGAATCTATGCAGCCGTTTTGAGGTGGAATGTGTGAAAGACTGTAATACTGGCGATCAATAACTGATAAAAATGGAAATTCCTCTTCCAGTTAAGCCTGCTCTGACGTCTACTGTTTATGAAGAAATCGGATAACCGGAGCGCACTGGATAAATGATTGACGATCGTTTATACTGCAAATAAATATGGAGAATAGCTATACCGGAGAATGTTTTAAAACAAATATATTTTTCTTCTGAAAAGGAAAAAAAAGATTGCACTGTTCTGCTCAGTTGTTCGTGAATTTAAATTATAGTTTGCTATGCTGTGAACAGTTGTTCTATCTCTAATACAAGCTGTGTGGTAATTTGGTTCATCATAATTATTTGTTTCAGTATCCCGTTATTGGTAAGAGTATGGAAAATGTTACACGGAAACGCCGTACATTTACAGCATTAGCATTTTGACTGTTGTACCTCATCTCCCGCTGGGGTTACAGGTATAAAAATAAGTGCGACGGGATAATATGATTCAGAATTGTTGTATGGTTAGCCATGTTGATACTTATGACATTTTCGTAAAAAAAAAAAACAACTATATAAAATGATACAGAAACCAGATTCACAAATACAAGCTAAAAGAAATGAGAAGATCCACTGTTCTTCAAAAACTGACCGGTACCTGTGATTTTTGCCGATACAACAGAAAAGCTGAATCTTCTACCTCTTAAACGAAATTATTTGGCTAATCGCACAGTTGGCTTAGCTTACAGTTGTTGACATTAAGAGATGCGGAGCTTGTGCGTCACACGCAAGCCTGTCCCATTATTGAAGCATCTACAGTTTGCGTGAGCGCTACAAGCGTGGTGCTGTTTGGCGTTTGTGAGCAGAAAGAGAGAGAACCATTGAGACACAAAGTCTGGTGTCTGCCAGCCACGAGTTGACGGCCCATCCCACAGAGTGCGCATGATACATAATTAAACTGCCAACATGTCCAGGAGAGGCAGGGAGGAGAACACCCAGCGGATGAGGAGAGGGGTACCCCCGGACGTGAGCCACGGCAGCTTGAGCTCCGCCCCTGCTCGCACGGCCACAGTCAACTTTCTTAACCCGGATGTTCCTCATGGCACAACGAGCCTAGAACGAGCGCCCAGTCTGAACCGCCTCCACGCTCAGAGTTCCACTGAAACAAGTGGATTAGGAGAAACCATTACATCCGGGTTCTCTAGTCAGGAGAGTGTACAGAGTTACCTAGGAGACGAGAGGGAAAGGACCGCGCCAGGGTCCACATTTTGGGACCGTTCTTACAGGAGAGACGTTGGCAGCCCAGGTGATGGCCGAGCGGTTGTTGACCACGAACAGTTAGAAAAATATGGGAACCAGAGAGTCCACCACTCACGGCCCTCTAAGCATCAGGAGCTCCAGGAGCAGCATTTAACAGTTCCAGGCTTGTCCCCAGGCCATTATGACGGGCAGGCGCGTCATCAAGCTGACGCCGGGAGGGACAGAGAGCGACACAGAGGCTCAGATCAACCATCTCGGCCAGTCCGCGACACAGGCGGCAGGAGTTTAACCCCGCAACAAGCCAAGGCCGAATATGAGGACAGACAGCGGAGACTGAAGGCGAATCAAAGACAAGACTCCCCTGCCTACACAAGCTCTACCAATTTATATTCAGAGAAACCGCTTCTTGGAAACTCATCAGAGAATCTAGACAAACAGCGAAGACCCAACTCTGTTCACAGGCAGACATTACCTGAATACACCGAACTTCCAGGGATTCCAGAACATCACCCAGGAGGCAGGTCAGAAAACAGAGGAAGACCTGGTGGTTCCAGTAACATTCGTGAAGTGGTTGCCCCAGATCCTAAAACCCTCGATCATCGTCGGAACTCCATCGGAGACAAAAACAATCTACAGGTCGGGAAAGTCAAGCCAAACAGTAAGGACAGCACGGGAAACCCGTCTTCACACCGAGCCACAGGTAGAGCAGGCAGCAAGGAGACCCCTGCAAACATTAAGACCACACCTGGCACCAGAGAAGGTGCCGGCGGTCGCTCAGAAGGTGCGTCTGACGAGAGGCGCTCTTCAGAGGTCTCCAGAGACCGGGAAAGAAAAAACAGCTCCAGGGACAAACCCCACTCCGGCACGTCAAGAAACAACTCCGACGAGTTCTACGAATCCGGCAGCTCTTTCAAGAGCTTTGAGACCGTGAGGCAGAAAAGTCGGTCTCAAGAATCGACCATTAACTCCGATGATGAAATCTTTGTTGACAGCTCTGCTCAGCATTCACACAAGACCTCAGCTCCACGAGTTTTGGATGTGAGCGCTCATACCAGCTCAGGGAACAGTCGACGAAACAAGGGGGATAACAAAGATTCCTCAAAATTCCCTTATGACCAGTCTCAAAGCTCCGGCGTTCAGAAGGGACCCTACAAGAAACGAATCATAGAAGAAGAAGCAGAAGCAGGAAACCGCATCCCAAGGAATAACTGGAAAGGAAGTACCGAAAAGGATTACCTGCAGACGGAAGACAGAAATCCTTACGTAAAGCAAAGAAGCGATCCAACTGAGAATCAACGCGCTTCGAAACAGTCAAGCAAAGAAGGGCAGAGGAGAAGTTCTGATACTAGCAAGGGCGACGAAGACGCGAGGAGAAAGAGTCATCAGAATGCCCGAACTCACCGGCAGGATGACGGAAATCACCGAGATGAGGAATCCGTGTCGGAAAACCGACGAGACTCCGGCAAGAGATACGCAAAACCTGGTGAGGTGAGGTCAGTCGAAACAGCAGATCGAAGCGACAACGCCAGACCTGCGCGTACAAGCTCAGGAAAGGACGTCAGATCCAGAGAAGCGAGACCTGACGATGCGAGGATAAAGGACAGCAGATCTAGGGAAGCGAGGCCTGACGATGCAAGGATAAAGGACAGCAGATCTAGGGAAGCGAGGCCTGACGATGCAAGGATAAAGGACAGCAGATCTAGGGAAGCGATTTACTGGGGACAAAGTAAAGACCACCCTAGAGAACACAGTGATGGAACTGACAGATATTCGTCCGGCTCGAGTAGTTTCAGTTCGAAACAGGTTCGAAGAGACGAACCTCGCGAAGCTGGTCGAGTAGACGCCAGGCAGAGTCGTCGATTTCACCCCGATATATCAGAAGACGATACAGCTCCTGGAAGTTCAAAAACTAGCAAAGGGAGAGGGCAGAAGAATATGAACTACGAGCGCCTTTACCACGAAGCGAGTCGAAGCACAGAAGGAACAGGAGGCGGCAGCGAGAGCTGGCGGAACAGAGAGTACCCCGCAGCTTTGGACGGAGGATATTCCTCCTCTCCCACTCGGAAGGTTGCAGGGGGAGGGATGTACGCGAGCAACATGACAAGAAACGGCCACGTCAGAGGATTAAACCCTTCTCCACTTTCTGAAAGCAACATCGCAAATGAACAAAGTAATCCTATTCAACAGCCCAGAAGTGCCCCGTACACAAAGTTTCAGGTTTCCTCCACACAGCCAGGTCCTGTGCCAGTCGTCCAGCTCACATGTCCAGACAGTCCAGGACTTGATATGGAGCATATGGAAAGGGAATTGGAGAGGCGGGATAGCAGAAGTTCAAACAGGAGCCACATTTCCCGAAATTCATTAACGGGGAGTAATCTATTTTTGGGCGTCAACACAGGCTCGGCCTGGACGAAATGGTCGAGAGAGCGGAGGGCAAGCTACAGAAGACGGCTGGAAAAGCTAGAACAAGAGGAGCCTAAAGAAGCCAGAATTTCGACCCCGGTCAAAAAGGCCAGGCAAGAAGGTCTTAAGTTTGTACACCCAGACCTGGAAGGTAGATACCTCTCGGAGGACGATTTAAACGAGCTTCGCCGGCACAAACAGCAGCAAGTCCACGCCATGAGAGTCATAGAAAGGTCGCGGAGGAACAAATTCCGCATGAAGAGTGAGGTAAAACTGACCCCAGAGCAGTGGCATATGCTGGAGGAGTTCTGGAATCACAGTGTGTTCGTGGGGGCCAGATACTTTGGGATATTAATTAGTCTTGTAGCCCTCATCTTCATGACTGTCAGCATTACAAATCGATCATGGGTCACTCACAGTAAGTAATGTTTAGAATTCTCTGTGTTCTATGAGATTAATTTAGAATTATGTGTGTTTTATAATATTAATTTAGAATTCTGCGTGTTTTATAATATTAATTTAAAATTCTGTGTGTTTTATAATATTAATTTAGAATTCTGTGTGCTCTTTATTGTTTGCTTAATTCTGTGTTTCTAAACTGTTTTTCAAGAACTATGTGTGATTTGCATCGCTTGTTAGGAATTCTGTGTTCTTAATGCTGTTTTGTCTAGAATTCTGTGCATTTTATACTGAATTGTATATAAATCTGTTTGTTACATATTCTTGGTTTAAAATCGTGCGTGTTCTATAGGTTTGTTTTTTTTTTTTGGGCGGGGTGAAGAATTCAAATTCTGTACTGTTTATTTAGAATTTCTCCATTGCTATTTGAAGTGTTCTGTGTTCATTATTGAGAATTCTATGTGTATTAAAACAATTCTTTATGTTCTATGTCGTTGTTTATCAGTCGCACCTGTTTCTGTTGTTCATCATTTTATCAATGACTTCTTATGGCTGTTTATCATCCTATCTGTTGTAAGTCTTTCTCCTCTCTTCCATTGATCATTATTCTGAATGTTCTATCTTCTATGTTGTTTTTGGCGTTTCTGTATTTCTGCTTCATCTTATTGTTGCTGTTCTATCTGTTGTGTAGTTTTAGTTACTGTTTTGTTTGTTTGTTCTACGAGTGTTTACATATCGTTATAAACAAGGAGTTTTATCTAAAGCTGTTTAGTACTTTATCTAGCTGTTCGTTTTTGCTGTTGATAATTCTTTGAGCTGTATTTTGTGGTCGATATTCTGCTTTCTCATGTTACTATTTATCGTTTTGTTTGTTGTATATTACTTTTGATCCTTTTTGTTTGTTTTATTTTACTGTTTATATATTTTTATTGTCCTGTGTTTCTGTTTATACTGTTGCATTTTCTGTGTTATTGTTTATGGTACTTTTTGTTTTGTGTTCCCGTTTATCGGTTTTGCTTGTTTCGTGTTACTTTTTATCGTTTTTGCTTGTTTCGAGTTACTTTTTATCGTTTTTGCATATTTCGTGTTACTTTTTATTGTTTTTGCTTGTTTCATGTTACTTTTTATCGTTTTTGCTTGTTTCGTGTTAATTTTTATCGTTTTTGCTTGTTTCATGTTACTTTTTATTGTTTTTGCTTGTTTCGTGTTATTTTTGATCGTTTTTGTTTATTCTATGTTAATGTTTATTATTTGACCTCTTTTGTGTGACTGTTTACTGTTTTGCGTGTTCTGTGTGACTGTTTATGTTATTGTTTCTCACATATTTTGTGTTACGTTCCCCTGTAATGCCATATTTGATTCGGTGTGTTTCCTAGCTGATGTTTTTTTTTTTACAAATTTATTTACCCGTAATTCATAAACATAATTGCTATTTCAGTGTTTAGCTCAAGAAAAGTTCAGTTCACTAAAATTGTGAACAATATATCCTTCATTCGACATTCTCTGTGAATTAACGCGTATGTTCACCTTTAGGCCAAGTTTGCTCTTTCGGAAGTTAAGTTGGTTTTTTTCTGCATTCTGTTTCCAGTCTAAAAGTCAAGAACTCATTTAACTATAGTTTTTTTTAAAGCTGCCAATCATGAACACAGTTTTTGTTTTAAAGCTGTCAAATATGTTCACAGTTATTAAAGCTGTCAAATATGTGCACCGTCTTTAAAGCTGTCAAATATGTTCACAGTTTTTAAAGCTGTCAGATGTGTGCACCGTATTTAAAGCTGTCAAATATGTGCACCGTCGTTAAAGCTGTTATCTTCCACATAATATATTTAGGACTTGTGAGTCACGACTGGGGTTTGAGGATTCGGTGTTCCGACTCTTACTCATCCATTTTTTTTTCCTGCTGTTCTGCTCTAATCCATTCAGAAATGGTACCTTTTTCTGCCAACTACTTCAGAAATGACACTTTTTTTCTGCAAGCTCCTTCAGAAATGACACTTTTTTTGCCAGCTCCCTCAGAAATGATACTTTTCCCTCCTGCCAACTCCTTCAGAAATGATACTTTTTTTTCTGCCAACTCTTTCAGAAATGACACTTTTTTCTGCTTGCTCCTTTAGAAATGACATACCAGCACCTTCAGAAAGCTGACTCCTTCTTAGTAAGATAATGCTTGGCTAAAAAAAAAAACACACACACACACACACACCCAGGAAAACTTACGACATCTGCCCGCTTCAAAACCGGCTTCTTGAACGAGAAGTGGCGAGGGGCTGTACTGTCGGCCCCTTTGTGGATGCTGCCGAGTGCGATTTTGCTGAACCGTTTCTCATCTCCGTGGTTCGATATGGCTACATCTGCCCGGGCTAATCAGCCACAGTGGCACGGAACCGGTTCCTCTCGTGCTAGATTGTTTCGTTTCTAAGCTGACCTATACCCCCACCCCCCCCCCCCCCCCCCCCCCATACGCAACATCCCTCAGCACAGAACGGTAATTTTCCAGTGACAGCACTCTGTAGAGAGCAAAACACAATAGGTTGCCTTTGGTAAGATTAAGTTATATTAGGTGTATTTATGCTGTGGTGGGTTATATTGTTATATTTTGAGGACATCTATCGCTCTTCAGAAGGTAAAACAACTAAAGAATCTGTGGAGAGGAACAGACAGAACTACAAAAATCAGATTTTTAAGAGCATGCATTTTTCCATTCGCAACATATGCCTGTGAGACCTGGACATTTAACAAAACAGCTGAGAAACACATAAATGTCTTTGAATGTAAATGCTACAGAAGAGTTCTTCAAATATCATGGACAAAAAAGAGAACAAATATATTCATACTACAAGAATTTAATATTGAAGAAGGCTGGCTAGTAAAGAGGATTAAAGAGAGAAAACTTAAATATTTTGGACACATTAAACGTCATGATAATCTAGAGAAGACCATCTTGGAAGGGTACATAATGGGGAAAAAGAAAGAGAGGAAGACCAAGGCGAAGATGGCTGCAAGACATCGTTGATGATCTGCAAATGGATGCATCAGCAGCAGGCCATCTTGCTCACAACCGAAAGGCCTACAGAAGTGCTGTTAGGGCGGCAAAGTTCCACAAGGGACATGCAAATGAATGAATGAATGACTGGGTTATATTGAGTTCATTTATGTTGACGGGTTGTACTAGGTTCATTTATTCTGTGACAGGATATATTAAGTTCATTTATTCTGGAAAGGGTTATATTAGATTAATTTATTCTGCGACGTGTCACTTTTGGATTCATTAATGCTAGAACGAGTTATTTTAGTTTCATTAATGCTAGAACGAGTTATTTTAGGTTCATTTATGGTAGAACGAGTTGTATTAGGTTTCTATACGGTAGAATGGTTATTTTAGTTTAGGTAAAAGGTAGAGGTAAAGGTAATCCTGTCATGCTTGGAGGCACACAGGGATTTGGTGCTAGTGCCCATATTTTCCTCGACCTGTCAGCACACTAGGCAATGTTATATAAAACCAGGCCACGTTAGATTACTGTATCCAGATGTTCGGTTGTGTTTTGTTACGTTAGAGTTTAGTAGGTTACCTTTGTCAAGGTTAGGTTATTCTAGTTCTGATAGTTTAAGTTATACTAGATTGTCATAGATTAGGTTATTCTAATTCTGGTAGTTTAGGTTATACTAGATTGTCATAGATTCGGTTATTCTAGTTCTGGTAGTTTAGGTTATACTAGACTGTCATAGATTAGGTTATTCTAGTTCTGGTAGTTTAGGTTATACTAGATTTTCATAGATCAGGTTATTCTAGTTCTGGTAGTTTAGGTTATACTAGATTGTCATAGATTAGGTTATTCTAGTTCTAGTAGTTTAGGTTATACTAGATTATCATAGATTAGGTTAGATTAGCTGGTGAGGCAAGATTAGGTTGAGATGTGTAAAGTTAGGCACTCCAATATCAGGAAAAACAAGAGTAGGCCAGTTAGCACTTAATTATATTAGGTTATATTATGTTAGATTTGCCTAGATTGAGCTGGGTTATATTAATCTAGATTTCCATATATTAGGCTGAGTTAGGTTATATTAGATTTGCCTAGATTAGAATGGGCCAGGTTATGTTAGATTTTGCCTAGATTAGGCTGAGTTAGATTATGTTAGATTTGTCTAGGTTAGACTGCTAGGTTATGTTAGATTTGTCTAGTTTAGACTGGGTTTATGTTAAATTTGCCTACATTAGACTAGGTTAGATAAGTTATGTTAGATTTTGCCTAGATTAGACTAGGTTAGGTTATGTTAGATTAGTGTAGATTAGGCTAATTTAGGTTATGTAATATTAGTCTAGATTAGAATAGGTAGAGTGGGTTACGTTGTATTAGATTAGCGTAGATTAAACCGGGTTAGATTCTGCTAGATGTGTTTAGATTAGACTGGGTTAGATTGTGTTAGATTTTTCTAGATTAGACTGGGTTACATTTTGCTAGATTTCTCCAGATTAGACCGGATTAGATTCCGTTAGATTTGTCTAGATTATACTGGGTTAGATTCTGTTAGATGTGTCTAGATTAGACTGGTTTGATTCTGTTAGATTTGTCTAGATTAGATTGGGCTAGATTATGTCAGATTTGTCTAGATTACACTGGGTTGGGTTATATTATATTTGCCAAGCTTAAGCTGGGTTAGGTTCGGTATTTTAGGCTACATTAGTTTAGGATATGCGAAGTCGGACTTGGCTAATCTAGGAAATCAAGTCTGGATAGGCTAGATTAGTTTAATTTAGGCTAGGCTTTCCCAGGCTGGGGAGGGCAAGACTAGATTAGGCAAGACTGTCTTAGGCTTGTTTTAACATTCTTTCATCGTCCTCGATACAGAGAGATACAGCGAGAAAAAACGACGAAAAGACAGATGCTGTTCTTCCAAGAACTCGACCCAGCGTAGGAATACTGGCAAAATTAGAGGAAAGAGCCCTTCTCTGAGGATGATACACCGAACAAAAATTAGAGAATGCTGTTTAAAACGATGACGTATCGAAGTATCGCAGGAAGTTTTATAAACACGGGGAATGGGGACCAGAAACGTGAATGGCACATATCGAACCAGCCCAGGCCATTGAAGAAAAAAAAAAGCTCACACGAGTGTACTTACGTAATTCACACGCGGGCGATACCAAGTTTTCATAGTCGAGTGACTGATTATTAGGCAATTATTGATGAAGTCGACTCTCTTGGGAAGTGATTCGATTACTCTTATGTCTCCCTTTTTTTTGTAAAGGGTAGGGGGGATTTTGAGGAAAGGGAGGGGGGGAGGGGATGAGGAGGGGAAGGATGCGCTTGTCTTCTGGTCACGTGACTAAGCTGGAGTGAAGTGAAAATTAATGTGTTTTCTAGATCATGTTTTTTTGTTTGTATTAAAACAGTGTTATAGACCAGTTAATTGTGGTACAGTTGTGTTGTCCGTTGTTGGAGAGTTCTGCCAGATGCTTATTTTGTTGAATTCTTCTGTTTGATGCTTGGTTAAATAATCCTTCGTGGCTAAGTTGTATTGTACAGTCCTCCCCCTTCTTAATAAAGAAGATTATGAACTTCGTCAAAAAGATTTCCAACTTTCTGAAAAAAATCTGCGCCATGTTCTCGAAGAGATAGACGGACTTTTGTTTCTGGAATTAGGCCAATTCATCGGCCATTTTGCCGCCTCTTTGTTAGTGCCGTGGCTACAGAAATACGATATAATCACGTCTTCATCATCTCTTCCTCCTCCTCATCCTCTTCCTCCTCCTCATCCTCTTCCTCCTCCTCATCCTCTTCCTCCTTCTTCTTCTTCTTAAAATAAAAAAGAAGACAGCGGTCGTGATTGTGCTGCAGTTATACCACTTTCGGCCCAGCCCACCCTACTTCGGCTCAGCCAACTTTTGAGACATTAGTTGCTTTCCCATTGAGATCCCCACTCACTGGGCCGGACCACTGTCTATTTCTAGGATGGGCCCCACTGGGATGTAGAGTAGAGTCTTGATGGGCCAAGCTCTATGACCCGCTATCTTCTTCTTCTTCGTTCACTTCTACCACCAAAAACCGCACTGTGAACCTACTGAATTCACGCCTGTGGTCCTCGTTAGGTCCCGTGGTTCCCTGTGTGGTCCAAAATAGACCACACGAGATCCACGAAAGGACCACAAGGGGTTCAGAGTATCACAGTGCTTTAGCCTGTATTCTTGGTGGGTCTCGGAAGCGGGATTGCGTGACACCGTGGTTTTCATTGCACCAGTTTAGTCTAGGGTTGGACTTTCTCACCGGAAAACCTCGACGTGTTTTGAGATACTCGTGTATCACCGCCGGGTGAGAGGTGGTTGCCCATCCAGTCCAGGGTTGGACTTTCTCACCGGAAAACCTCAGCGTGATTAGGATACGCAAACATCCCCGCCGGGTGAGAGGTGGTTGCCTATCTAGACTGCCCTGGTCCAGTGTCTCCGACTTCAGCATTTTGCGGTCGTGGCCGCTACCCTTCCTAGTTGTGACCAGGATGGAGCTTTTGTCCAGGAGGACGAATCCTCGCCACTAGTGACTTCTAACCCTGGGTTGAGCCGGTTTAGGCATTATCCCAGTATGGGCGTGTTTGGGACGGGACCGACCTCTAGGGCAGAGGTACTGTGACATGCATAGCCTTCAAGATTCACCCCTGGTGTGAGCCGGTTTAGGCAAAATGCACCAGTATGGGTGTTTATCAGGCGTTACCGACCTCTAGAGCGGAGGTGGCATGACATGTCTAGCCATCAAGTTCCACCCCTGGTGTGTGCCGGTTTAGGCATATTTCACCAGTGTAGGTGTATTTCGGACGTGGGCGGCCTCTAGAGCAGAGGTGCCGTGGTATAGCTCTCGTAGCGATACTACTGGACATACCAGGTTAAACTTCACTTTCCACCACCTTTTCCCATCGGCTCAGCACAACAACCTTTATTTCTTTTCCGCATTTACTTCCTTAACTGGGAGGAGCTTCACTCCACTCGCGGCATTTGAAGAGTCTCGCCAGCAGTGTCTTAACCTCTAGGACAAGCCGGTTCATGCATTTCACCCGACATGACTGCACTCAGGACGTGGCCGACCTCCAGACCAGAGGTGCCGTGATTTGACTGTTTGCTTCGCTTTACCCTTTCTACCACCCTTTCCGCAGTGATGCTGCGCGGCAACCTCATTTGCAAATATCTTCATTGGCCGGGAGGAGCACCGCTCCACGCACGGCAGCTGAAGGTCTCGCCAACAGCGGCAGATGAGCTACCAAACGTGCCACTCATCTACCCTAAGTAACTGGTTTTCAGGCGCCAGATATTCGCCCTAGCCCCTTCTCCTGTCAGTTTAAACAGTTCTGCCACGGGAAGGCCAGGAGCTGGACTTGACTGCCAGAGGCTGTTTGTGGCGCGTTTGCAGTCCTTAGAACCACCCGCTATCTATTTCAGGTTGAATACTGAATACTTTAACTTCACCGTATGAACATATTAACTCTTTTATTCCAAACCAACACTAATAGCTATATGCAGATCATGCACGCCTTTTCAAGACAATGCTCAGAGTGATATTTAGACAAAGTCTAAACAGAGTGAAAATTAGCACATTTCTAACCTGGCCCATGTGTCTAAATTATAAACCTCCTTCTAGTTTATTTCTACCGAAACTTTTTAATAAAATATATTATTGCACTAACAGAATCTAACCCAGTCTAATCTAGATAAATCTAACAGAATCTAAACCGGTCTAATCTAAATAAATGTAACAGAATCATGGACAATAGGCAGGTGTGCACAAAAATCATTGGAAGCAGTAGAAATGTGGTTTACTAGAAGAATGTTGTGAATTCACTAGACAGCAAAAATAACTAATGAAGAATATATGAGAAGAGCCGGAGAGACAAAAAATCTTGTAAAAAAAATAATAAGAGAAAGACAATGTACTTTCATAGGACATGCAATGAAAAAAGGGGGCATTGAAAATATTATAACAACAGGAAAAATTGAGGGAAGAAAAGCCAGGGGAAGACCAAGAGAAATGATACTGGACAGTCTGACAAGATGGTGTGAGAGGAGATCACCAACTGAGCTGATGGCCTGCATGTAGGATCGTGTACTCTGGAGAAGCATAATAGCAACGTCATGATGATGATGATGATGATGATCGGAGATAAGTCTAGAGTGAAAGAGTTTATGTTTAACCAATGTATTTATTTATTTCGAAACCGTAGTGAAAAGTAAATTATTAAATTTCTTCAAATTAAAACAAAAACAGTCATTAAAAGTTACGCTTTTACCAAATTGGAAGTAATACACAGGAAGTAAAGATATTTTGACTCGTTTTATCTTTCACTTCTTCAAACGTTTAACTTTCACCAGCCACGCGCTGTCTAAACAACCACAGAGAAAATAAAACCAAAATAAATACAGCCACAATGTTTTGTTCTGTAGTCGACAGTTTGGAATTTTAAACGGCTGCAAAATTGTTAAAAAACAAGATTCGGGTCACTTCTGCATACCACGTTGCGACATTGGTTTTTTTTTTAATTACAAAAAATGTTCGTGTGTCATGGATGCTGTTTAGAAGGTTAAGCATTAAGGAACATAAGCCTTAAACTAATTAGTTTCTCGTGTTATCGATTCTTCGCCAACGTCATCTACTCCGCTGAGACATCTTTGCGGGCCCCAGAGCGTTCGAAATTATCTTAAAGCTATTTCGTGAGTGATCATTTTGAGTTAAGAGCTAATATCCCCAGGTTATTTCCTACCTGAGCCGGGTGGGCTTAACTAGGTGAAGGCCGATGTCAGTTTAGTTTTCCAGCGGAAATGAAATGACACTTTTTTGTTTTGTTCTGGTTTGTACAAAATTAGGAATACTGGCCAGAAAAAAAAAACGAAACAAAATAATAAATTGAATACAAAAAGGAGATTTTTTTTCCTCCTTTTGTGGTTCGATTCAGCCATCTTTGTTGTTTGAGATTAGTTTTTGTATTTTTTTTTTTCCTTTCTGTGTAGTAGATTTTGTATGCAGCATTTATGTGGTCTTTGTGTCCGTGTTATTTCTCTGGGCTTTCCGTGTTGAGCTGATATTGAGGTGGTTTGTTGCTGTTACAGCGGGGAATATGAGAGAAAGATAATGAAAGAAAGTGAAGAGAGAAAGAGAATATAGAGAGTCAAAGACATACAGAGGACAGAGGGTCAGAAGGAGACAGAGAAGACAGATAGAGAAGACAGAGAGTCAAAGAGAGACAGAGAAAGATAGAGCGTCAAAGAGAGACAGAGAAAGATAGAGACTGAAAGAGAGACAGAGATAGATAGTGTCAAAGAGAGACAGAGAAATACAAAGAGTCAAAGAGAGACAGAGATATATAGAGTGTCAAAGAGATACATAGAGTGTCAAAGAGAGAGAGACAGATAGAGTGTCAAAGAGAGAGGAAGATAAAGGTTAAAAAAGACAGAAGAAAGGAGATAATGAAAGACTAAGGAAGAAGAATGAGACAGAAGCAAAGAAGACAGAAAGAGTTAAAGAGAATCAAAGACAGACATGGAGAGTCAAAATAGAGGCAGTTACAAAAACACACAGAAAAGGAGAGAGAGAGAGAGAGAGAGGTTTAATTTTCCAACATTTGTTTAAAGGGAGAGCAATATGACCGCAGCAGTTTCTCTTAGCAAAGAAAATTTACCAGAGTTACATTTTCTTGAGTGAAAGGTCATATAATGCCAGAGTGTATCTTGTTGGATTATCTTCTGTATTATCTTTGGATAATTTCTGTTCAAATGAACAAACAAATGCTGGCTATTTTATTTATCTTCTGAATCATAGCTTCTGTTTTCTTGACCGTAGAAGTAATCAATTTCATAATGTTAAAGTTGTACATCTATCTATCTATCTATCTATCTATCTATCTATCTATCTATCTATCTATCTATCTATCTATCTATCTATCTATCTGCCTGCCTGTCTGCCTGCCTGCCTGCCTGCCTGCCTGCCTGCCTGCCTGCCTGCCTGCCTGCCTGCCTGCCTGTCTGTCTGTCTGTCTGTCTGTCTGTCTGTCTGTCTGTCTGTCTGTCTGTCTGTCTGTCTGTCTGTCTGTCTGTCTGTCTGTCTGTCTGTCTGTCTGTCTGTCTGTCTGTCTGTCTGTCCGTCCGTCAGTCCGTCCGTCCGTCTGTCTGTGCCTTTCTTTCCTTCTTTCGTTTTTTTTCTTCCAGTTTTTGTCCCTCTCTCTTTCATTCTTCCTTATCCTTCCACGTCTTAACTTTATCGTTCATTCCCCAATGCTTTCTTTATATCTATTGACCTTTTGCTCGTTTCTTATCTTATCATTTCTATTCCATTTATCACTTATTTCCTTATTTCTTTGTCTGTCTCCTTCCATCTTATATTTTCTAATTGCATCTTTCACTGATAACAAAATAATGACGGTAACAGATTAGCGAGACAGATCATCATCATCATCATCATCATCATCATGATGTGCCGTCCCGATAGGCGTTGCCGGTCATGGATCTCCGCAGATCTCCGTCCTCTATATCTTCCATCAAACTCACTTGCTGACTTTTTATTGTGCCATCATGTCAGACTGCCCATGATTATATTTTTTCCCCCCTCTTGGTCTTCCCTTGCCTCTCTTCCCATTTATCTTTCCTGTTGTTATGCTGTTTTCAAGCCCTCTTCATCTCATTATATGGCCAATGAATGATGAATGTCATTTTCTTATGGCTTTAATTAGGTTTCTTTCTTCATTTGCCTTTGTTAGACATTCTCTGTTTGTCATCTTAGCTGTCCTTGCTATTCTTAACGTTCTTCTAAGAAAGCACATCATCTCTGTTGCCTGTAGTGATCTTTGCACGGATCTGTTCATTGTCTGTGACTCCGTTTCATAGAGCCGGGTATGCTTAAAATCATAAGAAGAAAGAGACATTATTCCAACAAGAAACCCTGGACGAGAACGTACACATTACACGAGGGCGAGTTTAAAAGTAATCGCAGATCAGGGGGCGTAATCTTGACAGAGAGTCAGAGAGAGGCAGAGAAAGATAGAGGCTAATAGAGGAAGAGAGAGAGGGAGAGAGCGTCAAAGAGAGACAGAGGAATATAGAGGCTCATAGAGGAAGAGAGAGAGGGTGAAAGAGAGACAGAGGAAGATAGAGGCTCATAGAGGAAAAGAGAGAAAGAGAGCGTCAAAGAGAGAATGAGGAAGATAGAGGCTCATAGAGGAAGAGAGAGAGAGAGGAGAGGGTGAAAGAGAGACAGAGGAAGATAGAGGCTCATAGAGGAAGAGAGAGAGAGGAGAGGGTGAAAGAGAGACAGAGGAAAGATAGAGGCTCATAGAGGAAAAGAGAGAAAGAGAGCGTCAAAGAGAGAATGAGGAAGATAGAGGCTCATAGAGGAAGAGAGAGAGGGTGAAAGAGAGACAGAGGAAGATAGAGGTTCATAGAGGAAGAGAGAGAGAGCGAGAGCGTCAAAGAGAGACAGAGGAAGATAGAGGCTCATAGAGGAAATGAGAGAGAGAGAGGAGAGGGTGAAAGAGAGACAGAGGAAGATAGAGGCTCATAGAGGAAAAGAGAAAGAGAGGAGAGGGTGAAAGAGAGACAGAGGAAGATAGAGGGTCATAGAGGAAAAGAGAGAAAGAGAGCGTCAAAGAGAGACAGAGGAAGATAGAGGCTCATAGAGGAAGAGAGAGAGAGAGAGGGTGAAAGAGAGACAGAGGAAGATAGAGGCTCATAGAGGAAGAGAGAGAGAGAGAGGAGAGGGTGAAAGAGAGATAGAGGAAGATAGAGGCTCATAGAGGAAAAGAGAGAAAGAGAGCGTCAAAGAGAGAATGAGGAAGATAGAGGCTCATAGAGGAAGAGAGAGAGAGAGGAGAGGGTGAAAGAGAGACAGAGGAAGATAGAGGCTCATAGAGGAAGAGAGAGAGAGAGGAGAGGGTGAAAGAGAGATAGAGGAAGATAGAGGCTCATAGAGGAAAAGAGAGAAAGAGAGCGTCAAAGAGAGAATGAGGAAGATAGAGGCTCATAGAGGAAGAGAGAGAGAGAGAGAGCGTCAAAGAGAGACAGAAAGATAGAAACTCAAAGAGATAGAATAAAAAAAGGAGACAAGATAAGCGACTCAAAGATACAGAATCTACGAGAGAGACAGCAGTGAAACAGAAATAGTGAGTCAAAAAGAGACCCCCCCCCAAAAAAAGAGAGTATTTTCATATAGTTTTTCAATAAAGTTACCTCCCTTGATATGCGATTACATTCTGACTCTCCCTCATATATAAACATGGAAACGCAGCTTCAAAGCAACCGGACAATCCAACCCGTAAACATAAACCCAGCTCTGGCAGCTGTAAACACAGTTATTCACAAAACTCTCTGGCAAAATCGCCCATATGTGGCGCGGCATAATTACATATAATTACTCCATACCAGGCCCGAGTGCTCCTTTATATTTGCATTCTCTTAATATACCAGATTACATGTCAGCTGCCTGGGCCGGTACGAAGTCACTCAATATTCTGAGTTTAAAAGGGCGGAGAGAGAGAGAGAGAGAGAGAGAGAGATGGTGAAGATAATGATGATGATGATGATGATGATGGAAGGCATGAAAATAACTGAATATTGTTAAATTATAAGCTAAGGAACGTTCTATTACTTTTATAAGGGCCCTAAGGAAGAAGGCGGGGGGGGGGGGGGGGGTTCTGCCCCCGGAAGGTTTTTTTCTATTTTAAAGATGGGCCCGGGGGGGGGGGGGCTTTGGAAGGCCTGGAATGGAAGAAAAAGAAGAAAAAAAAAAGGAAGAGCGAATTCAAAGAAGGTGGAGATGGAACTTTTGTACCATCTAACATTTCTCTCGGGGCCCTTCTTTTATATACAATGCAAAGACACAGGGAATTTTGTGTCTAGACAGAAATAGAGTGAATTCTGAACTTATTTATCGTTCCCCCCTTCCTCCTTTCTTTTATGTCCCATAAAAAAACATCTGGCTGAAATATTGGTTCTTTGCTTTGGTAAATTCTCTTGTTAACTCCCATGACCACCAATGTTTGCTAGCGTCAGGGGTGGGGAATCATAGCTGACCAAGACCCTGCTTCATCTCTCCGTTGGTACCCACAAAAACAGGGATCGCCGTAGTTTCCATGGCGGTGGAGTCTGTTAAAGAAGTATTGCATACCCCCCCCCCCCCTGCTTTTTTAGCTGTACTCAAGGACTGAAAAACAAAATAGCTGCCGTGACCTGCCGCCATGCCGACACGATGCTGTGCCTCAAAATCGTCACCACAGCAGCTGTAAAGAGCACCAGGTGACAGTTCCAGCGAGTCTGGAAGAAGAAGAAGTAGAATTCATCTTTATTTCCATTTATTACGTTGATTCCTGTGCTTATAGAACACGTACACACACGCTTTGGGTGCAACAGCTCTTGGAATGAGGTCAGCACATGGAAATAGTGGGATAAGTTTAGCAATCTGCGGTGACAAAGTTTGCACTAGGCCAACTAGAAAGCTACAAAGAGACGCTGGGACTTATATATGGTCGCTACACGGTCTAGTGTTTTATGTACATTTGTGTGAGGGAGAGAGAGAGAGGAGAGAGAGAGGAGATAGAGGAGAGAGAGAGAGGAAGGAGAAAGAGAGAGGAGAGAGAAAGAGAGAGGAGAAAGTGGAGGGAGAGAGGAGAGAGAGGAGAGAGAGGAGAAAGAGGGGAAGGAGGAAGAGAGAGGAGAAAGAGGGGAAGGAGAAAGAGAGGCGAGAGAGAGGAGGGAGAAAGAGAGAGGAGAGAGAGAGGAGGGGGAGAAAGAGAGAGGAGAAAGAGGGGAAGGAGAAAGAGAAAGGAGAGAGAGGAAGGAGAAAGAGAGAGAGGAGAGAGAGAGGAGAGAGAGGAGAGAGGAGAAAGAGGGGAAGGAGAAAGAGAGAGGAGAAAGAGGGGAAGGAGAAAGAGAGAGGAGATAGAGGAGAGAAGAGAGAGAGGAGAAAAGAGAGAGAGAGTTCCCGGAGGTGTGTCGCTCAGTGCTTCGGAAGGTTTTTTACCATGTTTTAAGGATGGGCCCAGTGGGTTTTGAGGGGGTGTAGGGAGCGGAGGTGGGGGTGCTGTACTAGATGAAAACAAACAGGGGTGAGAGGAGAAGAGGTGCAGGATGCTGTACTAGATGAAAACAAACAGGGGTGAGAGGAGAAGAGGTGGGGGGTGCTGTACTAGATGAAAACAAACAGGGGTGAGAGGATAAGAGGTGGGGGGGGGGCTGTACTAGATGAAAACAAACAGGGGTGAGAGGAGAATAGGTGGGGGATGCTGTACTAGATGAAAACAAACAGGGGTGAGAGGAGAAGAGGTGGGGGGTGCTGTACTAGATGAAAACAAACAGGGGTGAGAGGATAAGAGGTGGGGGGTGCTGTACTAGATGAAAACAAACAGGGGTGAGAGGAGAAGAGGTGGGGGGTGCTGTACTAGATGAAAACAAACAGGGGTGAGAGGAGAGGAGGTGGGGGGTGCTGTACTAGATGAAAACAAACAGGGGTGAGAGGAGAAGAGGTGGGGGGTGCTGTACTAGATGAAAACAAACAGGGGTGAGAGGAGAAGAGGTGGGGGGTGCTGTACTATATGAAAAAAAACAGGGGTGAGAGGAGAGGAGGTGGGGGGGTGCTGTACTAGATGAAAACAAACAGGGATGAGGGGGTGATATTGGTAGTTATGCACTGGTTTACAAAAGTTCTCTCATAGTTTCTGCGTGTGAGTACGGTGTTGTGTGTTATTGTGTGTTGTTGTGTTGTGTTGTGTGTTGTTTTGTTGTGTGCATTATGTTATGCGCTGTTGTGATTGTTGTGTTGTGGTTCATTGTGTTGTATCGTGGTGTGATGTATTGTGGTTTTGTTGTATTGTATCATGTTTTGTTCTGCTATGTTTTGTTGCGTTGCTGCGGTTTGTTTTGTTGTGTTGTATTATGTTGTGCTGTATTTTGTTTTGGGTGTGTTGTGTTCTGCTCTATTGTGTTGATATGCTTTATTTTGTTGTGTTGTGTTGTGATGTGATATATTTTGTTCTGTTGTGATTTGTTTATGTTGTGTTGTGTTTCGTTGTGGTGTGTTATGTTGTGTTGTGTTCTGTTATATTGTGTTGTGTCGTGTTGTGTTGTGTTATTTTGTGTTGTGTTGTTTTTGCAGTGAAAAAAGTCCAGGTAGTTAACCTTATCAAGAGCTGAGACGACATTACAAACTTCCTGACCTAAACCAGCATTCAGAATCTGAGACAAATTTTATAAACCAATACAAAACGTTCCCTACCCCCCCCCCCCCCCCTTTGAAACCAAATGGGCCCACCCTTAAAACAAAAAAAACCCTCCAGGCTCGGAAATAAAGCACCAGCTCTACCCCCTGGGGTTTGGTTATAAGAGAGTAAAACGACACGTGATCTATATATGTTAAGTCGGTAGTTGTAAACAGAATTTTAGTGAATGTGTCATGTCTGACTCAGCCAGTCAGAAAGTAACAGCATACACACGTGAATTATCACACATATTTATGTCTGAATTTTATTTCTTATGTAGGCTATGCATGGCTGCAGTATTTATTTGATGTATTAGCGCGATTTATGTTTTAATGTACTCGTACGTAACGCATGACTTGAGGCATGCCTTTTGGTATAATGGTGAACTGTACGTTTTATGTGTTCGTGGTGGAGTGTTGTAGAGCGTGGTGGAGTCTATGGCGAAGTTGCGATGGTGTTAAAGATACAAGGTAGTAGGAAAAAGTGTGACTTAATAGGGAAGATGATGCATTTGACATATTGTCCCTTACATATACGCTTGCGTCCTTTATATGCTTTCGGCGTGATCTAGTGGTAGATGAGGGTAGATGTGATGACTCATGTTGTAAGTAGTGACAAATCTGTTGTCAACAACATTCAAACAAACAACACTTCACGTTGACCCTCGCCATGATCGTGAACGACTTCTACATTAAAGAACAGGTCCAAGCGTAAGTCTAACTCCAAGATTTCACATATACTCTCTATGTCTAGTCACTTTCTTAGCGCTCACATAGACAGGTAAAGACACACATACTTTCATATGTCTATATTCTAGCTTCCACACGGCTGTTTTCTCTCTCTCTCTCTCTCTCTCTCTCTCTCTCTCTCTCTCACACACACACACACACACACACACATACTCTCTCTCTCTCTCTCTCTAAAAGACCTGCCAAAACCCCTCTCTCGTGACCAAGTTCAATAACCAAATCAGTTACGTGACCATATGACCAACATTCACATAGTCATTAGCTTAAACATGTGCTGTAGTGACGCCTGAACCGCCACGACACGCTTAGTCATTCATATAACCCTGTACCTACACGTCCATCTGGTTGTGCCCATTACCTAAACCTCAACAGGGAGACTGAGATATTTGACATAATGTCCCTGCACGTGTCATGGCCAGACTAGACTCATAGTCTCTCACTCCACCACAGAAAAGGATAAGAATAAGAAAGACTTGGAAGTACACTGTCAGGTGGTATGGATTTCCTAAACCGGTTCTGAGCCCAATTCATCAAGAAATTCTTCAGTAAAACAGGTAAATCTTGAAACAAAATGTCGTCCAGATTAAATCAATTACAAAGACCACTAAACTCGGAAAGTCCATTATTGTGGGCCACTTCTGTAAGCCCCCACCATTTTCTAAACTCTTAAGAGCGTAATATAGCATAACTGTAGACTATTAAAACATGCGCCCGGGACAGAAACTGCAGGTTAGATTATGAAGTTTATGTCTTTTCAAAGGAAAGTGCCGCTGTCTAAACCATCATCAGTCATTTGCATGTCCCTTGCGGAACTTTGCCTCCCTAAAAGCTATCCTGTTGGCCTCTCGGTTGTAAGCAAGATGCCCTGCTGCTGAAGCGTCCGTTCGCAGATCATCAACAATGTCTTCCAGCCATCTTCGCCTTGGTCTTCCTCTCTTTTTTCCCATTATGTTCCCTTCCAAAACTGTTTCTCTAAATTATCAAGATGTTTAATGTGTCCAAAATATTTCAGTTTTCTCTCTTTAATTCTCTTTGGTAGCCAGCCTTCTTAAGTTATTGTAGTATGGATATATTTGTTCTTTTTTTGTGTCCATGATATTTGAAGAACTTTTCTGTAGCATTTACATTCAAATGCATTTATGTGTTTCTCAGCTGTTTTGTTAAGTGTCCAGGTCTCACAGGAATATGTTGCGATGGGAAAGATGCATGCCCTTAAAAATCTTATTTTTGTAGTTCTGTCTGTTCCTCTCCACAGATTCTTTAGTTGTTTTACTTTCTGAAGAGCGATATATGTCATCCTTTTAATTTCCCTCCTTGTATCTCC
Organism: Achatina immaculata; assembly: GCA_009760885.1. Taxonomy (NCBI): domain Eukaryota; kingdom Metazoa; phylum Mollusca; class Gastropoda; order Stylommatophora; family Achatinidae; genus Lissachatina; species Lissachatina immaculata. Next base: position 11,905,122 of record CM019712.1, on the reverse strand, counting down.
ATTATTAGTTTGTAATGATTCAAGATATTCAGAACCATATGAATACAATTTAGAGACAAATGGCAAATCTGAGCCGATAGTTTACATTTTCGAGGAGTCTTTTGATGGAAGAGGCAGTACGGCACTACATGAGCTGTTATTTATAACTCAGCATAGGTCACGTGACTGGTAACGTGACCAAAGGCGAGTCAGAAAAAAGGCGTTATATCTCGCAAAATATGCATAGGTCATGCTCGTCATTGTTTTATTTCCGTACAGTTCGGTGTTTTATAAATTTCTTACAGAACTTTATTTACTTCGAGATATGACGAGACATTTTCATATGTAATGCATGATTGAATCATACTTTTGATATGTTAGTGAACTATATGTGTGAGTGGAGTATAGAGGTAATGCATGGGTGACCCATAGCTGTTGTTCTATAATCATAGCTGGCGAACCATAGCTGTCATACTAGAGTCAGGAATGGCGAACACTAGCTGTCATACCAGAGTCAGGAATGGCGAACCATACCTGACCATAATCCTGCCCCACCTCCCATAGCAACAGGTCTAGCCTGTTTAACAGGACAAGGATCGCCATAGTCTCCATGGTGGTGGAGTCTGCTAAAGAAGTATTACAAAAACTTCCTGAGTTTCAGCTGCACTTAGGGATTGAAAAGTAAAACAGCAGCCATAACCCGCTCCAGATCCGGCACGATGATGTACCTCAACGTCTTTACTGCATCTGCTGTCTTTATAGACAGCCTTGCTTCTTTACTGGACAGAAACCTCTCTCCAAAAGAGAACTGACAAAAACACGTTTTGGAAATAGTGAAACTCATCATCATCATCATCAGGTGCCGTGCCGACTAGCTTTGGCTATTATGCTTCTTCAGGGTACACGATCCTTCATGTGAAACTAAGGGACGTAATTCAAGAAGTAATAATGGTATATTTCCGCTTTCATTTTTATCGGTTGTTTCCCCTGAAAGAGGCCCGGCTTCAACCAGTTGAAAGTTTTAGAACGTTCTGTTCATTACATTTGTAGTTTATAAACTTTTGTTGACTGTAAAAGTAGTATTTTAATATTTCACCTCCAAATGTTTCTTTTTTTATGTGCGATAGTCAGTACTTCTTCTTTGAGCAACTCTTGAATTTAGCAGCTTTCCGAGCCGTTGCTACAGGCAAGATACGTCTCCTGTAGCTTCAGTCTCTTCCGTCGAATCTCACCAAGTCAGTGGATTTTCGACGGACCAGTGATACTTCATGGTGTCATACTGTGGCTGACGAACCTGGCCAGAACTCACTCAGTCATTAGCATGTCCCTTGCGGAGCTTTGCCTCCCTCACAGCTCTCTTGTAGGTCTGTCGGTTTTAAGCAAGATGCCCTGCTGCTGATGCGTCCATTTGCAGATCATCAACAATGTCTTGCAGCCATCTTCGCCTTGGTCTTCCTCTCTTTCTTCTTCCCATTATGTACCCTTCCAAGACGGTCTTCTCTAAATTCTCATGACGTTTAATATGTTCAAAATATTTAAGTTTTTTCTGCTTAATCTTCTTTACTAGCCAGCCTTCTTTAATATTATGTTCTTGTAGTATGGATATATTTGTTCTTTTTTGTGTCCATGATATTTGAAGAACTCTTCTGTAGCATTTACATTCAAAGACATTTATGTGTTTATCAGCTGTTTTGTTAAATGTCCAAGTCTTACAAGGAAGTACAAAAATTTGTGAAAGTTCAAAGGATGAATTCTCTCATTTGAAAAAATGCATAAAACGCTATTCAGTAATTATGTAAAATGCTCATATACGTTTGTAGATAATTTCTCTCTCTCTCTCTCTCTCTCTTATTGGTATCTCTGATCATTTGAGTTGCCTTTCTTTTCATTTGTGCCACTTGGTCAGTCCGTTGAGTCATTTGTTGTATCTTGACCATTTTATATGCTTTCTTTTTTGCCTTTGAGTTTTCCTGTGTGAAGATGTCCTGTTTGACAATAAGAGGCTCATAGACAACATGCTGGCGTCAGGTTTGGCGAATCATATCTGGCCAAGACCCTGTCCCACCTCTCTGTTGGTACCCCCAGTAACAGACCTACTCTGGCTAACGTAGCAGGGATCGCCATATTCACAATGGTGGTGGAGTCTGCTAAAGAAGCATCCCACATCCTGTGCCTTTTAGCTCTGCTAAGGAACCGAAAAAAAATCTGCCATGACCCTCTCCTAATCCGACACGAATCTGTGCCCAAGCAGCTTCACAGCAACGGCTGAAGTGATCATCGGGTGGAAGCTTCTGGGAGATTGAGAAGATGTTTTCCTGTCCCTGTCAGATTTCTGTCTTCTCATGCTTTGCTGCCTCTATGCCACGAAGGCTTCTAGAGGTTATGATGTTAGTGCCCATAATTTCCTTGACCTGTCAGCCACACTAGAGGATGTTAGTGCCCACAATTTCCTTGACCTGTCAGCCACACTAGAGGATGTTAGTGCCCATAATTTCCTTGACCTGTCAGCCACACTAGAGGATGTTAGTGCCCACAATTTCATTGATCTGTCAGCCACACTAGAGGATGTTAGTGCCCACAATTTCCTTGACTTGTCAGCCATACTAGAGGATGTTAGTGCCCATAATTTCCTTGACCTGTCAGCCACACTAGAGGATGTTAGTGCCCACAATTTCCTTGACCTGTCAGCCACACTAGAGGATGATGTGGTCAAGCATCACGCTTGTCCACTTTCCCATCCCTAGCTCCAGAAAAAGCCGGGTACTCATTTCTACTGCTAGGTAACTGTGAAACCTCTGACCAGATTCAAACCACCTACCTTTGCCATGGGAGACTAGTGCACTAACCACTTTGCCACTCCTGCGCCCACTTTCACGTGGCTTGGGGAAAGAACTTTCATTTATCATTCCTTTAACAGATGACGATAACGACGGCGATGGTAATGATTATCTGTAATGTATTGAACAAATTATCAGTGAAATCTTTGTTGTCTCCAAACAGGTTCCTGGAATTTAACAATCGTGGAAGGTCTGTGGATTAACTGTAGCAAGCCTGTTACTGCTGCGCCAAACGCCGTGCAGGAGTGTCACTCTAGCAATGGCGGAAGTAAGTTTGTTTGTTTGTTTGTTTGTTTGTTAACGGGTTTACAGCATTATCTTTTTCTTTTCTCAGATGTTTCCCATTTGATGGCTTGCTTTGTGATTCTCTGACAGCCGTAGTATTCGCAGTATATATATATATATATATATATATATATATATATATATAACATATAATAATAATCATCATCATCATCATCGCCTTTCATTCCATTGAGAGCATAAGCCATGGATAAAGGGTCTCCAGTCATCCCTCTTCTTGGAATTATTCTCTGCTTCGTTCAGGTGTATCCCTTGTCTCTGAGCACTGTCATAATTTCTCTTCTCCAAGTAAGTCTAGGTCTTCCTCGTTTTCTTTTTCCTTGAGGATTCCATGTCAGTTCCTGTCTAGCTATGCTGGTGTCAAGTTTCCACAGAGTGTGACCAATCCACCTCCATTTCCTAGATATGATTTGTAGGCTCATAGGTTCCTATCCTGCCCTTTCCCAGGCCTCCTTGCTCCTGATCTTGTCCTGCCATTTAATGTTTAAAATCCTCCTCAAGCAGTAGTTCATGAATGTTTGTATCCTCTTTTGTATTGTCTTGGTCATAACCCATATATATGTATATAAACATTACAAATTATCGCATAAATAAAATAAATACACAAAAAAAAAAGAAAGAAAAACAGACACCAGCTGTTGTATTAACAAACAAATAAATTTATAATATATGTAACAAAATTGGTGAACAAAACTCAGTCTATACTGATGGACACAGAAACTGGTAAAACTCTCTGCTCTACGCTGAGCGCCATCTAGTGTACGCGAAGCCAACTGTGAGACGCTCAGTTCCGTACTGACTAACAGACTGTCGGGTATCATGTTCCGGAAAACTGGTGGGACAACTTCACGTGTTCTCAGCCTTCGATTTAACTATAAGATATACTATGAAAGTAAAACCTTTTCAAATCCGCGCAAAACAAGTGTGTGATTGGATGCTGGATTTTTTTTTTTTATCCATGTAAATTTTAAATCATAAAAATTCACAGTATCACAGTCTCTTCCCCCATTCCCCCACCCCTCCCCCCCATTTTTAATGTATGAATACGGGCTATGATTGCGTCTGCAACATCATCATCATCATCATCATCATCATCATCATCATCATCATTTTTATTGTGGGTGTCGAAACTTGCATTGCAAGATTAATTTTCATTTTAAAAAAATGTAATGGTCCCTTTTAAAACTCGCAAACCCTATCTTTCCCCCTATTTTACGACCGCGTTCATTCATTTGCATGTCCCTTGTGGAACTTTGCCTTTCCCCCCCCCCCCCCTTTTCCAAGATGCCCTGCTGCTGATGCATCCATTCTCAGATCATCAATGATGTCTTGCAACCATCTTCGCCTTGGTCTTCCTCACTTTCTTTCCCCCATTATCTACCCTTCCAAGACGGTCTTCTCTAGACTCTCATGACGTTTAATGTGTTCGAAATATTTTTCGGTTTTCTATGTTTTTTTTTTTAAAACGCAGGACTGCATAACAGTTCTTATTATTTTTTTTTTTTTGGTCACTGTTTTGTGGAGAAAGTACGAAGGTAAATGACATGAAATTTAGAGAAAATGAATTACAAAACGTTTATTTAGTACAGGAAAAATAAACCCCGCTTTTCTGAACACAGTTCTTTTGCTTTACAATGCATTCGTGTCATCTAAGACCCAGGGTGTGTATTTAGGTAAGACTTTTCACATTCGCGTCATCTAGGATCCAGGGTGTGTATTTATTTAAGACTTTCCACATCATGAATGTAGTTAGGAGTCGCCATCTTGCATGCCTGCCGAGGACGGTCGGAAATGTGCAAGCTTTGTACCCTGTCTTGACCTTTGTAACCCAGTTCTAGACTTGAGCCTTGCACGTGCACTCAGCGCCGTACGCCGCAGATATTTCATGGTATATGTCCGAGGAGTTCATATCTTTGGTGGACAAGAATCGGATGACGGAACGTACTTCTTCCTTGGAGTATGTCTGCAACGTAGTCGCCATCTTGATCAACGTTATTCTCGTCTTGTTGCTTAGCGACGGTGGCACTGTCTTCTCGCTGACGTCACTGACCTTGGTGTTACTAAAGAACTTCTGTCCGTTCTTTCGGAAGTTTTATTCGCATTTTCTGTCTTTCATTTGTTGCAGTCTCCTACCTCTTCCCCATCTTGACTCTGTGTATCAACTCCAAAGAAAGTAAAACCTGCAAGGGCCAGAAATCTAGCAGAGCTGCATGAAGTGGTAGATGATGGATAAAAAAAACAAACTTTTGGAGCCTAAGATCTTAGGCTCAGCTTCATGCCTAAAGTTCTGTCAGAGTTTACTGTCCTAGTTCTGAACTCTCCCGCGTCAGCCACAAGACAGTGGGGAATTAAAATATTAATGTCAACACTCAAACATATCGCATGGTGGTGGAGTCTGATAAGAAGTACTGCACACCTTTCTCTGCTTTTTAGCTGCATGCAGGGACTTTTAAAAAATAGTCCCCATAACCTGGTCCCCACACCCGCATGATGCTGTGCTGCAACATCTTCACTGCATCGGCGGCAAACATCATCACATCGCAGTTCCAGGGATTTCCAAGAAGAAGAAGAAGATTGATTGACTGATTGATCTTCATTTCAAATGGGTTAAGAATTGGGCACGCAGGCCCGTCTGACATTCTGCCCTTTATCATACAACTTTCACTCTGTTCCAGACATTCAACAAATATGCTGCTCATATAACAAACATAATTAACAATAAAGTAACTACATACGCATAAAAATGACTAACTACATACACATATAAATGACTATCTACCAAACAAACATTTCATAACAAGAAGAAGAATGAATGAATGAATGAATGAATGATCTTTATTTTTAAAGGGTAAAGAATTGGTCACGCAGGCCCGTCATACATTCTGCCAAAGAAGACAAAGAAGAAGAAGAGATATGGGTGCCACGGGGTTCATATAGCTGGATTCAAACAACTGACCTAGTCATGAGAAGCGAATGTACCAACCGCTTCGCTAGTCAGTCGCTCTTAGCTTATGAACGAACATATTTTTTTTCCACGAATACCTCTCCAACAATTTATAACAAAAATGCAGACCGCACATCATCGACTTGCTCACTTCGAACTCAACACGTGGTTGTGTGTGCAATGTGTACGCGCTGGTGTAAGATGACAGCATATGAACAAACTGGACCGCATTGGCCCTATAGACGACCTGACTGCCCGATCAATAATGTCGAAGCTATGGGAGATTAACACTCATGTACGGAAAACCCGTTTGACCATATTTTACTAATTCATTTTTGCTGGCAAGGAATTGAAAATCTGTCATCAAACTAACACAAAGATAATATGGTGACGTATTTGTTTAGTTCTTGAAGTTTATCTAGCACGCCGTCTTCTTAACTAGCTCCGCCTACCGCAGAAAACAATTCTAGCACTTCCCAGCTTGCGACATTTGTTGGAAAAACTTTGTCACATTGCGTGAAGAGAGTAAATTTGTCACTTTAAACGAAGTCGGATAACTTCTGTGTTTAGACCCTTTAAGTCTGTCATCTTACCTGCATCATGTAAGTTTGTCATATTACCTACATCGTGTAAGTTTGTCATATTACCTACATCATGCAAGTTTGTCACGTTCCATAATATAAGTTTGTCATATTACCTACATCGTGTAAGTTTGTCATATTACCTACATCATGTAAACCTATCATGTAATTATTCCTGCTGCCTACACAATCTGTGCTCTTTCAGTTTTCTTTAAGTTTCACTTCTGCTGTAAGAGTTTGTTTTTTTAACTAGGAAAAGTGCCATTTTTTTTATTGTTCTTGGTATTTTTTCATTGATTTTTGTAGGTGAATTAGAGTTTTTCAGTTGTTTGTGTAGCCTGTTTGTTTTTCAAATGTTTGTGTGAATTATTTGAGGTAACTGTTTTTGTGAATTGTTTCCGTAAATAGTTTGTGTGAACGGTTTCCATGAATTGTTTGTGTGAACTATTTGTAACCGTTTCCATAAATTTTGTGAACTGTTTTCATAAATTGTTTGTGTGGACTGCTTGTGTAAATCAAAAACATTTTTTGGTAAACTGTCTGAATGAACAGTATGTGTGAACTATATGTGTGAACTATATGTATGAACTGTTTGTGTGAACTGTTTATTTGAACTGTATAAAAACAGCCAATTAATTCTGTTTGAGCGGGGAAGGTGAGATCTTGAGCATTAAAAGAAAATCGAATGGTGAGAGAGGGAGGTTGGTTTGGGGGGTGGGGGTGTAAGAACTAAGTACTACCTTTCATACATCATCATCATGTGCCATTTACCTTCTTTTGGCAGTGCATCCGGCTCTGCAAGCAGATGTAGATGCTAGAGTGAACTTTTGTCAGATCCAACCAAAATGCAAGCCGTGCTCCATGCGCTACCTACTGCGCCAGGAAGCTTAACCCGTTAACTCTATCCCTCTCCTTCTTTTGAAATAAAGATCAATCAATCAATCAATCAATCATGCTGATCCTGCTAACAATCTTATGTCATCTTTCAATCAGGTTAATAACTGGGGTTCTGCTCACTTTGGTACCCCCATAGCTATGAAGTCTGTTCCCTCCCCCCGACCTGATTTATTCAGAGCAACTCCCCATCCGACACCTGTACTTCAGCATGGTCAAGGCTTGGAGCAATAACAGTATAAACGTGCCGATGTTCGGTACAAAACGGCCCGTGTAATGTAAAACGATTTTCGATAGATTGTCTCCCTTAGTGTTGGGTTGTCTCTCTTGATCTCCCCATGCTCGTGTTAAGTCGAACGAGGGGACTTAAGGTGGCTTGTGTCTAGTTCCCAGGAGAGGCCTAGTTTTGCTGGGTGGATTTTGTGGGCCCAGGACGCGAGTTTCTAGATGCGGCATATGGTAACAGTGCCACACGTCGTGAATAGTGAACTGTGCTATAATTCAGAAACAGTGCAATATGCTATAATTCTGAAATAGTGAGCTGTGCTATAATTCAGAAATAGTGAACTGTGCTATAATTCAGAAACAGTGCAATATGCTATAATTCAGAAATAGTGAGCTGTGCTATAATTCTGAAATAGTGGAATATTCTTTAAGTCAGCGGTAATGACATGTGCGAAATGTCATCAAACGTGGACAGTACTATATGTCCTAAAATGACCTGTATTGCAGGCAGGTCATCACAAGTGTACAGTGCTATATGTAAACAATAGTGTACAGTGCTGTTCGTCACCAAGAGTGTACTGTGATATAGGTCAACAGTAGCATACCATGATATATGTCAGCAATGGTGTACTGTGCTATATACCAAACTTAGTGTCCCGTGCTATATGTCAGCAATAGTTTATTGTGCTATAAGCTAATGACCATGAATTGTGCTATATAACTTCTTGTAATGACACTTGCAGTAAAAACTGGTACAATGAATTGTGCTCTATAATTATCTATTATGACATGTGCTCTGTAAATATCTATTATGAAGTGTGTTCCGTAAATCTTTATTAGGAACTGTGTTCTGTAACTATCTACTATGAACTGTGCTCTGTAACTATCTATTATGAAGTGTGCTCTGTAACTATCTATTATGAAGTGTGCTCTGTAACTATCTATTATGAAATGTGCTCTGTAACTATCTATTATGAAGTGTGCTCTGTACCTATCTATTACGAACTGTGCTATAAAACAATCTATTGTGAAGTGTGCTCTGTAATTGTATATTATGAAGTGTGTTCTGAAACAATCTGTTGTGAAGTGTGCTCTGTAACTATCTATTATGAACTGTGCTCTGTAACTATCTATTATAAACTGTCATCTAGAGCTTTCTATTACAAACTGTACTTTATAACTATCAATTATGAACTGTGCTCTAGAACTATCAATTATAAACTGTGTTTCTATAACTATCTAACTGTGCTCTGTAACTATCTATTATGAACTTTTCTCTGTAACTATCTATTATGAACTTTTCTCTGTAACTATCTATTATGAACTGTTCTCTGTAACTATCTATTATGAACTGTTCTCTGTAACTATCTGTTATAAACTGTTCTCTGTAACTATCTATTATGAACTGTTCTCTGTAACTATCTATTATGAACTGTTCTCTGTAACTATCTATTATGAACTGTTCTCTGTAACTATCTATTATGAACTGTTCTCTGTAACTATCTATTATGAACTGTTCTCTGTAACTATCTGTTATAAACTGTTCTCTGTAACTATCTATTATGAACTGTTCTCTGTAACTATCTATTATGAACTGTTCTCTGTAACTATCTATTATGAACTTTTCTCTGTAACTAATATGAACTGTTCTCTGTAACTATCTATTATGAAGTGTGCTCTGTACCTATCTATTACGAACTGTGCTATAAAACAATCTATTGTGAAGTGTGCTCTGTAATTGTCTATTATGAAGTGTGTTCTGAAACAATCTGTTGTGAAGTGTGCTCTGTAACTATCTATTATGAACTGTGCTCTGTAACTATCTATTATAAACTGTCATCTAGAGCTTTCTATTACAAACTGTACTTTATAACTATCAATTATGAACTGTGCTCTAGAACTATCAGTTATAAACTGTGTTTCTATAACTATCTAACTGTGCTCTGTAACTATCTATTATGAACTTTTCTCTGTAACTATCTATTATGAACTTTTCTCTGTAACTATCTATTATGAACTGTTCTCTGTAACTATCTATTATGAACTTTTCTCTGTAACTATCTATTATGAACTGTTCTCTGTAACTATCTATTATGAACTGTTCTCTGTAACTATCTATTATGAACTGTTCTCTGTAACTATCTATTATGAACTGTTCTCTGTAACTATCTATTATGAACTGTTCTCTGTAACTATCTATTATGAACTGTTCTCTGTAACTATCTATTATGAACTGTTCTCTGTAACTATCTATTATGAACTTTTCTCTGTAACTATCTATTATGAACTGTTCTCTGTAACTATCTATTATGAACTGTTCTCTGTAACTATCTATTATGAACTGTTCTCTGTAACTATCTATTATGAACTGTTCTCTGTAACTATCTATTATGAACTGTTCTCTGTAACTATCTATTATGAACTGTGCCACTTATACTGAGATATGTATGAAGTAGCAATAGTTAACGGCTGTTACGAAGTTGTTTGTTCGACTTTCTGTGAGTGACTGCTACATATGAAATTCTTGTTTCATTTCTGTGTCTTTTTTTTTCGTTTCGTTTCTTTATTTATTTTTAAATTCCCTCGGGTCATTTATTTAAATAAAAGTCAATCGGGTACCGTCCCACACACGTGGTTGCTCACTTTGTGGGTTGCTTGTTCTGTCTCAACGGACTGGTTGCCTTTCCTTTCCAGTAAAACTTTGACGAGATTTTCTCCTATAGTTTCCTATCTTCTTTCAGCATTCTTTCGTAAATATCAAACATGTCAGTGGTTCTAAAACTGTTTGTCATATCTCGGACCCTCCCTTCCCACCCTTTTCCCTCAGTGTTCTATGCCATTGGGCGCATTCGTTTCTCCTTTTCTCCTACAATAATCCCCGCTATTTGGAATCAAATTTGAAAGTTTCGTTTTTTGAGAACTCGCAAGCTCTAGTTCGTTATAATGCGTCAGAAAGATGAGATAAAGAGGAAAATAAATGAAGAACTCGTGAAATAAGTTCCACAACAAGGAAATATTACACAAAATGGGACATGTCATGAGAAGACAGAAGTCAGGGAACTTGATAATCACTGGAAAATTCAAAGGCAAAAAAAAAACAAACAACAAAAAAACACACACAAACAAAGAAAAGGAAGTCAGAGAAGAAATATCTCAGCGGACTGACAAAGTGGCATGCGAGGACAAAAAAGGCATTTAAACAAGATCGGATACAGCAAGGATCGTGCAAGATGGAGAATCATGATTCGCCAATGAGGCCCGACCCGGCACGTAATGAATAAATGAATAAATTAAAATAAATGATAAAATCGAGACTTGATTATCGGACCCCAGTATTATCGTTCTCTCTCCAGCTTGGAAACAGGTGATGTACGCCAGTGTTCCCAAATTGAGAGCTACCACCTCCTTTTCTTTTTCCCCAGTAGGAGTTGCTAAGATAAAAAATAAATAAATAAATAAAATAAAAAGAGATATGGTAGATGAGGGTTACAGACAAATGAGCCAAAAGATGTTCTTGGCAGAGTGCTACGGAGAAAGGATAAGAAGACGTGTGGGGACAGGCGCTCGAAAACAGTTTTAGAACCTTCGGTGTATACACATAGCTCTCATGTGTGACGAAGCGTGGTACTCAACAACTTAGTCTGATAGTTCAGTACAGCCATGTTCTACGCGAATCGATTGATCGGGAGGAGGGGGGAAGGAGGAGGAGGAGGAGGAGAGAGAGAGAGAGAAGGCCATTTTTCATTCCTAGCCGTCTTTCTAGTTTCATCTTCAGAAAGGAGATGTCTTCTGAATGACTGAGATTGTATTTCCTGAGACGTTATACATACTCTGTTGTTTATTCATTGCCCTTCGCATATATATATATATATATATATATATATATATATATATATAATCTAAAATCTATTTACAACAAAAGTAACGGCTACTAAACAGTGTCAGTGATGACAGAAGCGTTCGAGAACCGCTACATACAGGAATATGGGACGCTGGAACCACACGATTTGAAACGGAAATTCAGTTGCACATAACATTCCCTTACTCCGCAGTCACACTCCATTTCTACTAAGTTCTGTTGTCTCCTCACCTGTAATGTATATTCCTGAACTTCTCTCACTGTACTAGATCACAAACCCTCTACCTCAGCCACATTCATCTATTCCAACTCCCCCCCCCCCACCACCACCACAGCTTCAATCCTCGGGTTAGTTACCATTGTACCTCTCTCTCTCTCTCTCTCTCTCACTCTCTCCTTTCCGCTTTTCCCACCCTCTTTTTACAATCAACGTTTCACACCTCACCTGTCTTTATTTAAACATTCACAATACTCTACCACACGCACTCTTGGATGCAGCTTCTTGCAAGTCACTGCCAAGCCCCCTCCCCCTCCTTTTGTTTCTACTATTTTTTTCCATTATTATTTGTCATAGATCATTCATTTGAATGTATATTTTCTCGTCTTTCCCTATATTTTGTTTTGTCCTGTATGTTTTTGTACGATTAAAATGTAAACTGAAACGTTACAACCGTGAGCTCGTTAATTAGTAAAGCTGTTCCTACTTTCGTTTTAAATAGTCGTAGAGTTTTTTGTTATCACAGCTCTACTGTAGTGGCTTTGTGTACGAGTTTTATTTAATCTTATATATACTTATACCGAAAAATTTTGTTGCGTATATATTTGTATGGTAAGTCCTATAGCAAATGCCGTATGGGATGAAGCGCTAGAGACTTTATTATGTTGGGCCATCAGTGTATGAGGTAGGGTGGCCAGTTCTATTCAAGGCTGCCTTTCCATTGGTACCCATTTTTACGAGGCTGGGTTGACCTCGGGGCCGTATTGGTCGGAAAAAAGATTCCGCCCAGCTGGGGATTCGAACCCTCAACTGTTCGGTTGCTAGACCCATTGCGCTAGGTGCTGTCATATTTATATGGTACTAGTATTAAAAATGATGTTGAATGAATGAGCTAAATGGATGTTGCGAGGTGAAAGGCAGAATGACATAGGTCCTGGCTGCCCAGTATATCGCTCTTTGATACTTTCGTTCTGTCTTTCCTGTGTACATTGTCTTTCCAAATGCTGTTCAGGATTGGTGGTGTGCGTAGGCTATCTAGTGGTAGGTTTATCTAGTGGTAAGCTATCTAGTGGCAGGCTGTCTAGTGGTAGGCTATATAATGGTAGACTATCTAGTGGCAGGCTATATAGTGGTAGGGTATCTGGTGGTTGGCTTTCTAGTGGTGGCCTATCTAATGGAGCCTATCTAATGGTAGTCTGTCTACTGGAGGCTATCTAGTGATAGGCTATCTAGCGGTAGACTAATGGTTGACTAACTAGTGGTAAGATGTCTGCTGGAGGCTGTCCATTGGAGGCTATCTAGTAATAGGCTATCTACTGGTAGGCTATCTAGGCGATCGCTTTTTTCAGGACAGGCACTGCTGGTAGCCTATGTAGTGGTAAGTGCTCCCACAGAATTCTGTCTTTCTACACTTCATGGGGCACCTAACAACAGGCTGTTGTAAGCTTTCAGCCTACCTAAAATCTTGGCTTGAAGTTGTCCCCCCTTTGCAAGGAAACCTTTCCCATACTCCGTGGAGACCTAATCAAGTTCTTGTATCACACGCAACCAATCAAATTCAAAGTTTCTGAATCAAGAACAAGTCATAAATTTGACTGGAAATAACTCAGTCTTTTTCATAACACACAAACACAACAAAAGCCAAACTAATAATACAGCTAGGGTGCCCTGCTTCTGTGACGTCGAGGCCACTCTTGTATGGGGAAATCGTGTGACGGGGCCCTTCTAAATCAACGATTTTTTTTTCATCTTATATAAAAATGAGAAAGAGAAATAATACGTAGTTGTGAAGTAAAGGTCATTTGTTTTTAATGAACTTTTGACGCCTTGAAAAATGTTTATTTTAAAAAAAAGTATATTTCTATTAATTTTAATCAAATAAATTATACTTTTAAAATAAATCTCGTGAGCCGCATAAAAATGCCTCGCGGGCCTACAGTTGGACAGTCTTGTAATATAGCCATGACCACACTAATCACTAATGGGGAAAAAAGAAGGAGAGGACGACCAAGGCGAAGATGGCTGCAAGAGACATCGTTCATAATCTGCAAACGGACACATCAGCAGCAGGCCATCTTGCTTACAACCGAGAGGCCTACATGAGAGCTGTTAGGGAGGCAAAGTTCCGCAGGGGACATGTAAATGACTGACTGACTGACTTCAGTATGTCTAAATATTGTTGTTGTTGTTAGTATAAGTTAAGTTTTAAAATACAAGGTCTTTTCCCCATTGTATTTGTAAGGAGAAACATTGAGAAATCCATTAGGGATCTGTAACCGTTTAAAAACGGGGTCAAGGGATCCTTCTTTAACGCCCTCTTGGAGACCTAGTGTTAAAATACAAGGTGATGAACACTAAGGTCTCTAAGAGGGCGTTAAAGAAGGATCCCTTGACCCCTCCCCTTTTTTTTTTAATGATTACAGATCCCTAACGGATTTCTCAATGTTTCTCCTTAGTTCCTTAGCCTGATTATAGAAATTGTCGTTGTCGTCGTCATCATCATCATCATCATCATCATCATCATCATCATCAGTTTTGTTTGATTGATATTATGACTTCAAAAGATGTTTTTAGTTTTGTTATACTTCACAAAATGTATAGCAAAGGCGAAGAAGAACTGAAAAGAAAGTCCACTAGTTGAAGGACAACTGAAAGGAAAGTCCACTAGTTGAAGGACAAATGAAAGGAAAATCCACTAGTTGAAGGACAACTGAAAGGAAAGTCCACTAGTTGAAGGGCAACTGAAAGGAAAATCCACTAGTTGAAGGACAACTGAAAGGAAAGTCCACTAGTTGAAGGACAACTGAAAGGAAAGTCCACTAGTTGAAGGACAACTGAAAGGAAAGTCCACTAGAAAAAAGAACAACTGAAGAAAAGTCCACTAGAAAAAAGAACAACTGAAGAAAAGTCCACTAGAAAAAAGAACAACTGAAGAAAAGTCCACTAGAAAAAGGAATAACTGATGAAAAGTCCACTAGATAAAAGAACAACTAAAGAAAAGTCCAGTCTAATAGTTAAAATAAAACTCATTATAACTCGGACTCCAGACCTCGATCATTTATTCCCATGATACGAACCCTTATGTTAAAATCTTTCTTTTTCTTTTCTCCGCTGGGCTTATCTTGAACCCTATTAACATTAAGTAAGACCAAAAGCAAAGATGGGCTGAACACTTCCAAGAAATACTTAACCGACCACACCAAAAAGAATTGTTAAACCTTGAAATCGACTTACCAAACCCACAACTAAATGTCAACCTAGATGAAATTACATTACATGAAATTGAAACAGCAGTGAATTTAATGACTAATAACAAAGCTGCAGGTGAATATGAAATAATAACACCCGAAATGTTGAAAGCCATAAATAGTGACAAAATGAGACAACTACAGAGAATGTTTAACAAGATTTGGAAAGAAGAAAAGGTCCCTTCTAAATGGAAAAAAGGAATCATTGTTAAAATATCAACAAAAAAAAAAAAGGCAACCTTAGAGACTGTAACAATTGGAGAGGAGTAACCTTAGTATCAGTTGTGTCAAAAGTATTCTGCAAGGTCATTTTGAATAGACTTAAAGATATAGTGGATACAGCAATGAGAGAAGAACAACCAGGATTTCGAAAAAGGAGCAGCTGTCTCGACCAGATCATTACTCTAAAAATAATACTTGAAGATCATACTGAAAAGCAGAAACCATTAATACTGAACTTCATATACTTTAAAAAGGCATTTGATAGCATATACAGAGATTCATTGTGGAGAATTTAAAGTCTATATGGAATACCATCTAAAATTGTCAGCATCATTAAGGACTTATACAATGGATATTTTGTGCAGTCAAGACAGAAGAAGAGATGAGTGAATGGTTCCAGATTGAAACAGGCATGAAACAAGGATGTATACTGTCTGCTTTGCTTTTTGGAATTACAATAGACTTCATAATGAAAGAAAATGCTGCACAGGTAACACAGGTGTTGACTGGGTACATGGGACCCAACTAGAAGAGCTTGATTTTGCTAATGGCATAACTCTTATCAGTAACAATGTGAATTCCATGTAAGAAATAACAGATAGCCTGTCTTCACTGGCTAGCAACACAAGACTTGAAATTAACAGGGACAAAACAAAAATAATGAAACTTCCCATTAATCAAAATGGAAAAATTCACATAGAAGGGACAGATATTGAAGAAGTCAATCAATTTGCATATTTTGGCAGCTACATAGAACAGGATGGTGACACCAGAAAGGAAGTTAGAATCAGAATTGCAAAAGTAGCATCAATCTTCAAGAATCTTGAGAACATATGGAATTCAAAAGTTATAAGCACAAAAACCAAGTTAAGATTATTCAATTCAAATGTAATATCCACCCTCATTTATGCATGCGAAATCTGGAAAACAACTAAAGAAATAGACAAGAAATTGGACTCTTTTGAAAACAAATACCTAAGGAAAATACTCGGCATCAAGTGGAACGAATTCAAGAACAATGTAGAGATAAGACAGATGACTGAATAACAACCAGTCTCATGGGTGATCAGGAAAAGGAGATGGACATATGTTGGTCACGTGATGAGAAGAAACAGTCAGAGAATACCAAAACAAGCTATAAAATGGAACACAACAGGCCAAAGAAAAAGAGACAGACGGCATGAAACTCTAAAGAGGACATTGTTAAGAGAGGCCAAATTAATAGGCATAAGGTTCTAAGGACTGCAAACGCGCCTCAAACAGCCTCTGGCAGTCAAGTCCAGCTCCTGGCCTTCCCGTGGCAGAACTGTTTAAACTGACAGGAGAAGGGGCTAGGGCGAATATCTGGCGCCTGAAAACCAGTTACTTAGGGTAGATGAGTGGCACGTTTGGTAGCTCATCTGCCGCTGTTGGCGAGATTTTCAGCTGCCGTGCGTGGAGCGGTGCTCCTCCCGGCCAATGAAGAAAGGTGCAAATGAGGTTGCCGCGCAGCATCACTGCGGAAAAGGTGGTAGAAAGGATAAAGCGAAGCAAACAGTCAAATCACGGCACCTCTGGTCTGGAGGTCGGCCACGTCCTGAGTGCAGTCATATCGGGTGAAATGCATGAACTGGCTTGTCCCAGAGGTTAAGACACTGCTGGCGAGACTCTTCGAATGCCGCGCGTGGAGTGAAGCTCCTCCCGGTCAAGGAAGAAATGAGGAAAAGAAATAAAGGTTACTGTGCGGCGCCGATGGGAAAAGGTGGTGGAAAGTGAAGTTTAACCGGTATGTCCAGTAGTATCGCTACGAGGGCTATACCACGGCACCTCTGCTCTAGAGGCCGGCCACGTCCGAAATACACATACACTGGTGAAATATGCCTAAACCGGCACACACCAGGGGTGGAACTTGATGGCTAGACATGTCATGCCACCTCCGCTGTAGAGGTCGGTAACGCCTGATATGTACCCATACTGGTGAATTTTGCCTAAACCGGCTCATACCAGGGGTGAATCTTGAAGACTATGCATGTCACAGTACCTCTGCTCTAGAGGTCGGTCTCGTCCCAAACACGCCCATACTGGGATAATGCCTAAACCGGCTTAACCCAGGGGTAGAAGTCACTAGTGGCGAGGATTCGTCCTCCTGGACAAAAGCTCCATCCTGGTCACAACTAGGAAGGGTAGCGGCCACGACCACAAAATGCTGAAATCGGAGACACTGGACCAGGGAAGTCTAGATAGGCAACCACCTCTCACCCGGCGGGGATGTTTGCGTATCATAATCACGCTGAGGTTTTCCGGTGAGAAAGTCCAACTCTGGACTGGATGGGCAACCACCTCTCACCCGGCGGTGATACACGGGTATCTCAAAACACGTCGAGGTTTTCCAGTGAGAAAGCCCAACTCTGGCCTGGGTGGGCTACCGCCTCTAACCCAGCGGGGATGCACTGATATCCTAAACACGTCGAGGTCTTCCGGTGAGAAAGTCCAACCCTAGACTAAACTGGTGCAATGAAAACCGCGATGTCACGCAATCCCGCTTCTGAGACCCACCAAGAATACAGGCTAAAGCCCTGTGATACTCTGAACCCCTTGTGGTCCTCTCGTGGATCTCGTGTGGTCTTTTCGGGGACCACACAGGGGACCACGGGACCTAACGAGGACCACAGGCGTGAATTCAGTAGGATCACAGTGTGGTTTTGGTGGTAGAAGCGAACGAAGAAGAAGAAGAAGAATAGGCATAAAATCCCTTGATGAGGTTGAAAGACTCGCCGAAGACAGGAAAAATTGGCGAAGTACCTTGCGAGCCCTATGTGACGTTTAACGGCACGGGAAGGATATAAGAAGAAGCCGGGTTTATCTGTATGTCGAGTAGGGTTACAGACCTAATTTTCACGCGGCACACACACTTTGAAGTTTGCTAAATCATAGACACAAAAATGCATAAATATTAATTCCTCGGGCCACATATGGCCCCCCGGCCAAGGGTTGCCCATATGTGTTATAGTTTTATATCTATAATAGAGGTGTATGTTTCAGTTTAACACAAGGGAAAATAAGCATACATAAATGAGGAACATGCATCCATTCATTCATTGATTAGCATGTCCCTTGCGTAACTTTTACCCCCTAACAGCATCTCTCGAAGCCCTTACGGTTGTGAGCAAGATGCCCCTGCTGCTGATGCATCCATTCGCAAATCATCAACGATGTCCTGCACCCATCTTCGCCTTCGTCTTCGTCTCTTTTTTTTTTGTCCATTATGTACCCTTCCAAGATTGTCTTCTCTAAATTCTCAAGACGTTTAATATGTCAGAAATAGTTCAGTTATCTCTGTTTAATCTTCTTTACTAGCCAAACTTTTTCAGCATTCAGTTCTTGTAGTATGGATATATTTGTTCTTTTTTGTGTCCACGATATTTGAAGAACTCTTCTGTAGCATTTACATTCAAAGGCATTTATGTGTTTCTCAGCTGTTTTGTTAAGTGTCCAGGTCTCACAGGCATATGTTGTGATGGGAAAGATGCATGCCCTTAAGGATCTTATTTTTGTAGTTCTGTCTGTCCCTCTCCACAGCTTCTTTACTGTCCCTTTCCACAGCTTCTTTACTATTCCTCTCCACAGCTTCTTTACTGTCCCTTTCCACAGCTTCTTTACTATTCCTCTCCACAGCTTCTTTACTATTCCTCTCCACAGCTTCTTTACTATTCCTCTCCACAGCTTCTTTACTATTCCTCTCCACAGCTTCTTTACTATTCCTCTCCACAGCTTCTTTACTATTCCTCTCCACAGCTTCTTTACTATTCCTCTCCACAGCTTCTTTACTATTCCTCTCCACAGCTTCTTTACTATTCCTCTCCACAGATTCTTTACTATTCCTCTCCACAGCTTCTTTACTATTCCTCTCCACAGCTTCTTTACTATTCCTCTCCATGGCTTCTTTACTGTTCCTCTCCACAGCTTCTTTACTGTTCCTCTCCACAGCTTCTTTACTGTTCCTCTCCACAGCTTCTTTACTATTCCTCTCCACAGCTTCTTTACTATTCCTCTCCACGGCTTCTTTACTATTCCTCTCCACAGCTTCTTTACTGTTCCTCTCCACAGCTTCTTTACTGTTCCTCTCCACAGCTTCTTTACTATTCCTCTCCACAGCTTCTTTACTGTTCCTCTCCACAGCTTCTTTACTGTTCTTCTCCATAGCTTCTTTACTGTCCTTCACCACAGCTTCTGTATTGTCCCTCTCCACAACTTCTTTATTGTCCCTCTCCATAGCTTCTTTACTGTCCCTCTCCATAGCTTCTTTACTGTCCCTCTCCATAGCTTCTTTACTGTCCCTCTCCATACCTTCTTTACTGTCCCTCTCCACACCTTATTTAGTTGTTTTAGTGCCTGAGAAGCGATATATATCCTCCTTTTAGTCTCCCTCGTTGTATCTCCACATACAGAGATATGTATGTTGTATATAAAATATAACAGTACAACAGATAAATACACTAAAAATAAATGCGAATAAAAAGATAAGCCTTTAATATCCACGTAAGAAAAATGGGCACAAAATACGGTCAGATAAATATAGTTGAGCACGAAGTAGAAGCAAGCAGCAGACTGAGAAATGTGAGAAAGAAACAGTGACAAAGAATACTGGCCGGAAAACAACATAACATCATGCCTCATATGGCAGAACCGGGTAACAATGACCCGAACAGAGTATTATGACAGAAATTAAATGACAGATCAAAAACAGAAATGACAGTTAAAAACAGATAACCTTCCATCTGTGGACAACCTGGAAATCAACTGGTCGTACTAAATGAACTATGTCCTAAATTAACCTGCTATAAACAATGAACTGTCAATCAATTTTGCTTCTACAGCCATTTTCAGAACGATTTATAAACCAAACCCTTAATTTAACACTTTGGCAAGTCTTCTATTTTCGACAAACACCCGTGGATATTTTATCAGCTTTCACGCACAATTTGGCCTGATCGATGGCTACATATCGATTATGTTGCTATATAAGTGGAGAAGAATTGTCAGAAATTGATTTACATTTGGGCAAGAGCTGTGCTGGAAGTGTTGTATGCGGCGATGGATGGATGGATGGATGGATGGATGGATGATGGATGGATGGATGGATGGATGGATGGATGGATGGATGGATGGATGGATGGATGGATATATGGATGGACAAATGGATGGACAAATGAATAGATGGACTGACAGAAGCAAGGAAGAATACATGACTATATGAATGGGGAGGTTGATGAAAGAATAGACAGACACATATTGGTGGATGGATGTATGGATGGATGGATGGGTAAGATAACTTACCTACCTACCTAGCTGCCTGCCTCTCTGCCTGTCTGTTTATCTATTTGTCTATCTGTATGGGTGCCTGCCTGTTACCTTTGTGGTTAGTCCGACTTTGTCATCTTTTGTGTGAAGTGTATGGACCATGCATTAATATTTATTCATTTTTCATGCTTATTATTGTCTAAAAAGTCACAAAGATATGCAAGATAAAATAAACAAGCTAACTCAGAATGCAAACAACATAGGACTAAAGATCAACGTAGGAAAGACAAAGTTAATGAAGCAAAATGTGAACAACAGAAATGTACTCAGAGTAGATAATAAGTTAGTGGAGGAGGTCAACGAATTTGTATACCTTGGCAGCAGAGTAGTAGAAAATGGAGACAGCACAGAGGACATCAACAGCAGACTTACTAGAGCAAACCAGGCTTTTGCAATGCTGCAGAATATATGGAAATCCAAAAAACTAAGCATAAATATGAAAATCATGATATTTAAGAGTAATGTTCTAAGTGTACTACTCTATGGAAGCGAATGCTGGAAAATCACCAAAACCATAGAAAACAAGTTGAATTCTTTCCAGACTAAATGTTTACGAAGAATTAGAAAAATATTTTGGCCAAACACCATAAGAAATAACATATTAGCAGAAATGCAGATGAAACCACTGACAACAATTATTGAGGAAAGACGCTGGCGATGGTTGGGACATGTGCTCGGAATGACTGACAACTCACTACCAAAAATAGCACTAAGATGGACACCACAGGGGAGCAGAAGTAAGGGTAGACCAAAAGAGACATGGAGAAGAGCAACAGAAAGGATGTTGAGCAATAGAGGGCTCACCTGGGCAAGAGCAGAAAAAAAGGCGAAGGACAGGCATTTGTGGAAAACCCTTGCGGAAGCCCCATGTGCCCTGGGCACTTAAGGTTCAGAGAGAGAGAGAGAGAGATTGTCTAAAAACTAATTCAGTATTCAGTATTAGGTTCTAGGTATTATCGAGATTGGGATACTCCCATAATCGCTCACCCGCCTGTGCCAGTGAATATCGCACAGAATGTCATCACTGGTCTTTCGATTCAGTCCTTGACGATGAGCCACCCAGTGAGGACGCCATTTTTGGAACTGAAAAAGCCCAAATGCGAAACTAGTCAGCGTCGCTCACGGCCCGAACTCCGTAGTTAAGGCACCAAGCCGAACCAGGACACACAAAGACCATCATAGTTTACCACTGGTCGAGTAGATATAACTAAGAACCCACTGTGCTGTCCGTGCGAAATTCACAGCTCACATAGGTGCCATGCCACCAAGCTCACTCGCTCGGCACACAGAACCGACCTCCATCTTGAAAGGATTTGACACGTTTGAGTGTTTCTCTTCCCATCCACACTCAATCAATCAGCGAAAAGCCACTGCAGGACACGAGCGCTTCAAACCCGCAGGGCAAAAGTCCAAATCCACATCAAATATCATATCATTTAGTGTCTCTTGTGAGGGCATGAAACTCTCAGATGCCACCTACCGCCATTGTTTAACTGGACGCTTCTTGGAAAAAACTGACACTGAATGTCTGTGATAGAGAGAAAATTGCATGATGAGAGGCTGAATGTTATAAGGGCCTAAGAGTCCAATTCTTAAACCCTTTGAAAATATAGATCGTTCGCTTTGCTAGTCTGACCTACCATCAAATAGTCCGTCTATCTATACGCATACCTTTAACCCTCTTCGTCTTGACTTTCTGACTTTCTTAACTCTTTGACTTCCTTACTCCCTGTCATCATCATCATCATCACTGTCTGTCGTCCCTGTCTGTCGTCCCTGTCTGTCGTCCCCGTCTGTCGTCCCTGATTATCTTGTTTGTCCATTAAAAAAAAAATGTTCCCTCTATTTCTGTACCGAAATTATTTCAGTCTGTTAGCCAACCACAATACACACCTATTACCTTACATGCTTACCAGCTTAGCAAACTCCCCCTACACACCTATTACCTTACATGCTTACCAGCTTAGCAAACTCCCCCTACACACCTATTACCTTACATGCTTACCAGCTTAGCAAACTCCCCCTACACACCTATTACCTTACATGCTTACCAGCTTAGCAAACTCCCCCTACACACCTATTACCTTACATGCTTACCAACTTAGCAAACTCCCTCTACACACCTATTACCTTACATGCTTACCAACTTAGCAAACTCCCTCTACACACCTATTACCTTACATGCTTACCAACTTAGCAAACTCCCCCTACACACCTATTACCTTACATGCTTACCAACTTAGCAAACTCCCTCTACACACCTATTACCTTACATGCTTACCAACTTAGCAAACTCCCCCTACACACCTATTACCTTACATGCTTACCAACTTAGCAAACTCCCCCTACACACCTATTACCTTACATGCTTACCAGCTTAGCAAACTCCCCCTACACACCTATTACCTTACATGCTTACCAACTTAGCAAACTCCCCCTACACACCTATTACCTTACATGCTTACCAACTTAGCAAACTCCCCCTACACACCTATTACCTTACATGCTTACCAGATTAACAATCTACCACAAGCTAGTAACTCTCAGCGTCCCAGGTTCCAGTCTCCACCCACTATCCTTTTCGTTTCAGCCCAGGTTGCCCTCTTTATTAAAAAACAAAACCTCCCCGTATGCATTAAGTTATTGTTCTATTTTTTAAAAAATCCTCCCATATGTTCTAAGTTATTGTTCTATTTAAAAAAATCATCCCATATGTTCTAAGTTATTGTTCTATTTTTAAAAAATCCTCCCTTATGTTCTACGTTAGTGTTCTATTTAAGAAAATTCTCCTCCATGTACTAAGTTATTGTTCTATTTTATTAAAAATCCTCCCCGTATGTATTAAGTTATTGTTCTATTAAAAAATATTCCCCTATGTACTAAGTTATTATTCTATTTTAAAAAAATCCCACCCATGTACTAAGTTATTGTTCTGTTTTTTAAAAAAAATCCTCCCCTATATACTAAGTTATTGTTCTATTTAAAACAAATCTTCCCCTATGTAATAAGTTATAATTCTATTTTAAAAAATCTTCCCCTATGTACTAAGTTATTATTCTATTTTAAAAAATCTTCCCCTATGTACTAAGTTATTATTCTATTAAAAAAAATCCTCCTCTATTTCCTAAGTTATTATTCTATTTGAAAAAAATCCTCCTCTATTTCCTAAGTTATTATTCTATTTTTAAAAAATCCTCCTCTATTTCCTAAGTTATTATTCTATTTAAAAAATCCTCCCTCCCCATGTACTAAGTTATTGTATTTAAAACAGTCCTCCCCAGTTCCTGCCTTCGACTTGAATCCCACCTCCTCCCCCACTTTCTCCGCGGGAGAGTCAACTGCCTCCCAGTTAAGAGCCTCTCTAAACGCCCACAGATATCCCCTACCAGTTACACGGAGATAAGGCGCCATTAAAACAAGAAGCTGTGTATCACGTGGGCGCCTTTGAAGCTGTCAGAGTTGCGATAGGAATTCTCAAGGGTTGCCAACCAGTGCATGAACTTAGTATTCAAATTTCGCGTGCCTGGAATGGGGACAGATCCCTTAACGACGCGGCCCGGGGCCGTAAATTTGCAAGTCAGGCCTTACGGGTCAAAATAAGACCTGGACATTTATGCGAATAGCCTGTAGGAGAGAAACAAGTCAAGGGAAATGTCCATTTTTCCTCGCTGGAAGAAAAAGGCATTTCTATCTGTGCTTTCTTCGTTTATTATCTTTTGTAATTCTGTTTTATCTGTTGCGGTTATATTCTAAGTGCCGGGCGTAGACGATCATTTCTTTCCACAATTCTCTGTCTTTTGTGTCGATTATGAGATCCGCCGATGACTTTCTTCCTAACCACACTTACAGCTCATCCATTAACCTCTCTCTCTCTCTCTCTCTCTCTCTGTCGTGCTCTGTCTTTTCTTCCCTCATTTTTTCCAGTTGCCACAGTGTGTTCCAATTTTCCTCTTTTCAGGAAATGTCCTATAAATCTCGCTTGTTTGCCTCTGATCTTTGCCATAATTTACTTTTTAACTCCAGCCTCTCTTAAGAGTTCTTCATTGGCTTTGGTTATAACATGTGTTGACTTCTGATGGATAGTTATCTGATATAAAAGTGTTTACTTTTACCTGTTGCCCCAGTTCTGAGTTTTATCTGCAGATTGGAAACAACGGGACTTTCGCGCGGTTAAGTAATAGAACACAGAGTTATAACACATGGTTACAACTCACATGGTTAAAACTCGGATAAAAAAAAAATTTCAGATAAAACACTTTCAGACCTGAGATTTGAACCGCGGACTACTGGTAGGACGAGCAATCGTCCAGCCACGAGAGAACAGCGCATTAATCAACTTAGCTGTCTCGCACATTGTCCTGCTGGACATCGTGGTTCGTGAAAGTAAGAGTAAAGGTCTCAGCCTGAACAATAAGAAGACTGAAGTGATGGTCATCTCAAAGAAAAGAATACCACCAAAATATAGCATTACCATCGATGGCACAGAACTGAAACAAGCTGATAGATTCAAGTACTTAGGAACGATTATAACAGCCGATGGGAAATGTCACAACGAAATAAAAAGCAGACGTGCTAAGGCCAAGTCAGCATTCCAGAAAAATGAGACACATCTTATGCAACATCAATGGAAACAAGATTCCAAGTACTTAAATGTTACATCGAGCCAATTTTATTTTATGGGTGTGAAGCATGGTCTATGAATAAGAGAGTACAACGAGAAATGGAGGCCATGGAGATGAGGTTCATACGAAAGATGTTGAAGGTACCATGGACAGCCAAGAAAATCAATGAAGAAGTCTTAAGAGAGGCTGGAGTTAAAAAGTAAATTATAACAAATATCAGAAGCAGACAAGCGAGATTTATAGATTTCCTGAGAAGAGGAAAATTGGAACACACTGTGGCAATCGGAAAAATTGAGAGAAGAAGAGACAGAGGAAGACAGAGAGAGAAGTTATTGGATGGGCTGTCAGTGTGGCTAGGAAGAAAGTCACCGGTGGATCTCATAATCAACGCAAAAGACAGGGAATTGAGGAGAGAAATGATCGCATACGCCTCATGGCACTTAGAATCTCGCACATTACCGCAAGTGTTATCTGTTGCGGTTATGACTTTGTTTTTAAAAATCTGTTGATTCTTAATGAATTTATCTGATATTTTAGTGTTTATTTTACATTGCTATGCTAAGACTTTTTATCCTTTGTACTAGTGATCGCGTTAACCGAAAATTATTGGTAGATTACCGAGTAAATAAGAAAATAACCGTAACTGTTCGAGGTCGCTGGTTACCGTGACCGGTTTATATTATAAAAACCTAGTTTTAAAAAAAAAAAGCAACCAGCGGAAACGGTTGAAGGATAATCAGGCCAGTAGGTGGATTTTCATGGAAGAGAATCACCCAGTTTTGATTTAGTTCAACATGTAAGCATTTTGTCAAGATTAAATCTCGCAGCTGATAAAGTTCATTCATTCATTCATTCATTTATTTGCATGTCCCTTGCCGAACTTTGCCTCCCAAACAGCTCTCCTGTAGGCCTCTCGGTTGTGAGCAAGATGGCCAGCTGCTGTTGCATCCATTTGCAGATCGTCAACGATGTCTTGCAGCCATCTTCGTTTTGGTCTTCCTCTTTTTCTTTTTCCCATTATATATCCTTCCAAGACGGTCTTCTCTAGATTATCATGACGTTTAATGTGTCCAAAATATTTAAGTTTTCTCTCTTTAATCCTCTTTACTAGCCAGCCTTCTTCAATATTAGGTTCCTGTATTATGGATATAATTGTTCTTTTATGTGTCCACGATATTTGGAGAAATAAAGCTGATAAAGTAAGAACAACAAATTCGCACGAATGTTCTCTTTTCCTTCGCTGTTTGTAAAGTGTTTAATTTAACACTTTTACAGAGATTTATCAGGTACAGAATGCTGTACCGAGGAAACCAGGTATTTCAGAAAGTTCTTCACGCAAAAGGTTAAAGACATGTACAGTTGTATCGGTTTCAAGGAAACCTAGCGCCTTCGCTGAACTTTGTGTACCCGTGGGAATGTTCTCTGAAGATTCGGTACTGCTTTAATACCTGTTGTCATTGTGACATAGTTTTATCTATTGATTCCTGCAGGATATATATATATATATATATATATATATATATATATATAGTGTTTGTTTATTTTCTGTTGCTGCGTTTCGACATGATTTTTGTTTCTTGCATTGGTTGTCTCTGTATTCCAATGGGTATGTCTTCTCCATGCAGATGGTGCTTTGTTTAATTATCCGTCGTTATCGCTTTCGTTTATTACCTGTTGCGGTTTGTGGCAGAATTTTATCTGTTGATATGTGATTTAGAAAAAAAAATGTATCTTATATAATTTATTTTCAGTCTCTGGCCCAGACTTCCTTCACTTCCGCAAAATTTCTGTTTGTTTATTATCTGTTGTATTCGAAGTGGACAAATATTGACTATATATCTCTTATCTGTTTCTTTTCCTATGGCAGTACTGATGGGGCACTCTTTGCTATCTTGTATGTGCACTGGTACGGGACCGTTTGGTAACTTCCTGATACTGACACACTTCATCAGCAGAGTGGAATCATATTTTTATCAAGTTAAATAAAATGGATATAAGGACACGGCAGAACATAATGAGTAATATAAAATGTATTGATAAATGTAAAAACTTGATAAGCATCACCCATGTTAGAGGAAAAGAAATAGTTATATTCAGAGATCGTTGAGTGACGGGACATTTCAGCCAATCGTGGCTAGGCAGTCTGTGACCTACATTAAATTTCAACCAATCAGAAACGTTTGTTTTTTTCTTTTTCGTAACAAGCATGAAAAATTTCCTCAAGTTCAAAACGAGACAGAACAGCACAGAGCAAAGGAAATTTGGCGAAGAGCATTATCTAAAAGAGGCGAAGCTCTGGCGACCTTTTCGTTTGTTTGGCGTCTTCGCGCATCTTTCAGCCATGATATTCTTTTTATCCGCCCTGGTCAGTTCAGACTGGATTCACGGAAAAGGTAAGCGTTCAATTCTTTCCGTTTTATCTTCATCTTCATTATTTGGTAACTTAATTTTCTTAATAATGTAAGACCATCTTTGTATCTCATTTGTCCTACTACTTCATCTCCGTGCATTGCTTTTAGTCACAGACATCCCCTACCAAGAACACAAAGAAAGGCCCCCATTGAAAATGCATGCTTTTGAAATTCTCAGAGTTGCGATAGGAATTTCTCAAGGGTTGCCAACCAGTGCATAAGCTTAATATTTAAAATGTCTTGTTAATTTTCTTCGCATTTGTTATATTTCAATTTGTGTGAGGATTTACAACAATAATGATAATAATGATTTGAAAAAGAGTGATAATAAAGAGAATAATATATTTAACTTTAGTATAATAATAAACCATATAAGAAAATGTACACTTATGACATAGATACATTAGAAGAAGGTAGGTAGATTTCTCTCTTGGACAACTGTACACTGTACAGTCAAAGAATTGACCTTGAGAAGACCAAGATGTAGAGAAAGACACATATGGAGAGACAGCATTGAAGACAGTCTACAAAAACTTGGAGGAAAGGGGGGGGGGTCATTATCTTGACAGAAAAGGGTTATGCAGGAAACTCTCTACTGTAGAGAGCGGAACAACAACCCAACTCCTTCAGATCATCAGAGGAAGTACCCCCCCCCAGACAAGTGTTTCGGCTCTTTTAAACTCCTGACACTCTAAGGGGGGTGGGCCCCTCTGGGTCATGACTCTCAGAGGTCTGGTCTTGTGAGTTGTTGCTTTTTTTTTTTCTTTCTCGGTCCCGGGATTGAACCCGTGATCTTCCAGTTGGCACTGCACTTTTGAAGTGCGTCTTTAGAGATTTAGCTACGGAGGAATGTATTTGGTTGTGGCAATTGAAATTACTTATGTTCCCAATGCTTGTTTCGCATACTCCACACTTAAATCAGTGACGAGTAGAGACAAAATAACTTTTTTTTTTTTTACTCCAAAGCAAAACTGGCGGGGTTGGTAGATCTTGCACGCCCAGTGTTCTTAGCGATATTAAGGAAAAGTCTAAATAAAACGAAAAAAAAAACCAGTAGAACATTTCTAATTCAACCAATTCATTCACGTGACATGTCCTTTCCAGAACATTGTTCCTCTCACAGCCATCCCAGAATGCAACGCGGTCTTGCGCAAGTTGACCGGCGTCTGGCATATGACACATTCAGACTTTCCGTGATGTCCAGAGCTCCACCTGCAGCGAGCTCGTCCCTTCTCTCTTTTGCCGGGCACTCTGTCTTCTACTATCAAACTCTCTAAGCTGTCGTGCCTCTAATCCAGGCCATAGTGTTAAGTTGTATGGAGTAACATCTGTCCAGTTTCTTTCTGCCAAAACTTCCTGTCAAAACGTGTTCTCGCAGAGCATAGAAAATATTTCAGGAGTCAGAGGGTTAATATGAACATTTATTATCTTCTCTTTCATTCTTCTTCTTCTTCTTCTTCTTGTTTTTCTCCCTTTCTTCTTGTCCTCCTCCTCCTCCTTCTTCTTCTACTCCTCCTCCTTCTCATCTTCTTCTTCTTCTTCTCCTTCTCCTCTTTCTTCCTCTTCTTCTTCTTCTTTTTCCTCCTTTTTCTTCTTCTCCTCCTGCTCCTGTTCTTTCTTCTTCACTTCTTGCTCCTTTTTCTTCTTATCCTCCTCCCGCTCCTTTTTCTTCTTCTTCTCCTCCTCCTCCTCCTTCTTCTCCTCCTTCTTCTCCTCCTTCTTCTTCTCATTTTCCTCTTTTTCTTCTCCTCCTCCTCCTTCTTCTTCTCCTTTTCCTCTTTTTCTTCTTCTCCTTTCCCTCTTTTTCTTCTTCTCCTCATCCTTCTTCTCCTCCTCCTTCTTCTTCTTCTTCTCTCCTCCTCCTCTTTTTCCTCTTTTTCTTCTTCTTCTCCTCCTTCTCCTTCTTCTTTACAGTTGCTTCAGATACTTTTCTTCTTCCATGCCACTTGGGCAGCTCACCGACATCTTCCTCTCCTCCTTTTCCCCTTGAGTTTTCCAGTCTTTACCAGCTTCTCCGACGTCTCTCTTCTCATGACACGTCCAAGACATTTTTGACTGTCTTTTCTCTTATCACTTTAACTTGTTTTCGCTGCTCTGAAACTTCTTTTAGGACCTCTTCGTCTGTTTTTTCTTGTCTGTCCTGGGTATTTGTTGCATCTTTTCTCCGAAACCTCTGTATCCTCTGTTGCTCCCAGTTTCTTTATCATCTTTTTGTTGACTGTCCAAGTATTGGAAATCATATAGCCTTTTTTTTTAATTTAGTATAAAAATAGAGTTCTAATTCGTGGAAAATTATTAAGCTAGCGAAAAGGTGAAAGGAAGGATTAAGTGAAGTAATCAGTAGTCTTGAGGTAAAGACTGCTCAAATCACGGCACCTCTGATCTGGAGGTCGGCCACGTCCAATATGCACTCATACCGGGCGAATTGCCTGAACCGGCTCAACCCAGGGGTTAAGACACTGCTGGCGAGACTCTTCCGATGCCGCGCGTGGAGTGAAACTCCTCCCCGCCAATGACGAAAATGCGAAGAAAGCAATTAGGATTGCCGTGCGGCGCCAATGTGAAAAGGTGATGGAAAGGATAAAGTGAAGCTTAATCAGTAGTCTCGCGGCGAGAGCTACTCATACCACGCACCTCTGCTCTAGAGGGTGGCCACGTCCGATATACACCCATACTGATGAAATATGCCTAAACCGGCTTAAACCAGGGCTGAAACTTGATGGCTACTCATGTCGCGGTACCTCCACTCTAGAGGTAGGTCACGTCCTAAACACGCCCATACTGGGATAATATGCCTAAACCGGCTCAACCCAGGAGTGAAACTTACTAGTGGCGTCCTCCTGGACAAAAGCTCCGTCCTAGTCACAACTAGGAAGGGTAGCGGCCACGACCACAAAATGCTGAAGTCGGAGACACTGGACCAGTGCAGTCTACATAGGCAACCACCTCTCACCCAGCGGGGATACACGGGTATCCAAAAACACGTCGAGGTTTTCCTGTGAGAAAGTCCAACTCTAGACTAAACTGGTGCAACGAAAACCACGGTGTCACGCAATCCCGCTTCTGAGACTCACCAAGAATACAGGCTCAGGCCCTGCGATACTCTGAACCTCTTGTGGTCCTGTCGGGGATCTCGTGTGGTCCTTTCTTGGACCACACAGGGGACCACGGGACCTATCGAGGACCACAGGAGTAAATTCAGTAGGATCACTGGGCGGTCTTGGTGGCAGAAGCGAACGAAGAAGAAGATTACAATAGAAAGCGAAAGAAATCACAAATAGAGTCTGGTTAAATATCATCATAGTTACATGACAGTACCAGTATAATTATTACAAGGGAGAGTAAGAAAAAGTAATCTAAAATCAAGGGACATAACCAAAGAAAAATATACTAGAACACTGTGACTCGCTGTAATGTATAAATTGGAAAAACAGTAGGAACAGCTTTATTACTTAACTGCTACAAAGTTGTGACGTTTCGGCGTGAGCCTTAACCATACAAGCACATACAAGACTAAGAATTAGAGAGAGAGGAGATAAAGTATAGATTCACATTAATTCTATGGATAGAAATAGAAATAGATAGGAAAGCTGGGGCAGAATCAGGTAGACAGGCAGGCTAATGGAAAAAGGGCAGACAGATATGCAGATAGATAGACAGACTAATGGAAAAAGCAGACAGGTATACAGATAGACAGGCAGACTAATTTTTTAAAAAGGAGATATATAGATAAATAGGCAGACAGGTAGGTATATAGGAAGGCATACAGACAAAAATACATACACACATTCCAACTTACAAGACGGATTGGTGGATGTATGGATGGATGGACGGATAAACAAAAAGTCAGACAGATATTCAGGTATATAAAGAGATATGCAAACAGACAGAGAGAAACAGACAGACAGATAGACAGGCAGAGAGAAACAGGCAGACAGATAGACAAACAGAGAGAAACAGGCAGACAGATAGACAGACAGAGAAACAGACAGACAGATAGACAGACAGAGAAACAGGCAGACAGACAGACAGAAACAGGCAGACAGATAGATTGGCACAGACAGAGTGAACGACAGACGGGCAGACAGACAACATTTGCGTGGCTATTGAACCTCATGTTTACAAGAGATTAAGATAAAACCCACATTTTTTTAAACCTCAGTCGTCGATACACTGACGTCTGTACTTGGTAGCCAGCTCTGACCTCGACCTAAATCTGTACCACTCATCGATCAATCTTCATTACATAATGAAACTAATCTGAACTCGACTCCAGCCACGATATTCCACAGTTAATTGGGCGCGCTTTCAGCTTGTCTGAACATCAACAAGCTATAAATGACCTCAATATTTATAGCAGCACAATTCAAGAGAAAAATGAATTCACCAGAACAGCAAGATCAAGATATGAACATGAAGATTATATCCAAATAGAAAGTATAAAGATTAAAAGAACAGTTTTCCTATAAATACCTAGAAACAGTATTCAGTATCTCCACCATTATAGGAGATGGGATAAGGACTAGAATACAAGCTGGAATAATACATATTTTGTCCTTGGACAATTCTTATATCTTATATCCTTCCCGTGCCGTTAGACGTCACATAGGGCTCGCAAAGTAGTTCGCCAATTTTTCCTGTCTTCGGCGAGTCTTTCAACCTCAACAAAGGATTTTATGCCTGTTAACTTGGCCTCTCTTAATAATGTTCTCTTCAGAGTTTCACGCGGTCTGCCCCTTTTTCTTCGGCCTGTTGTGTTCCACTTGATAGCTTGTTTTGGGATTCTCTGATCATTTCTTCCTTGGACAATTGTTACAATCAAAAGTTCTATCCAGCGACACCAAAATAAACATGTACAACACACAGATTAGAACAGGTGTTCTATATGGGTCAGAAACATGGAGTGCAACTAAACAAAATAAAAATCAAATACAAACATCTGATAGCAGAATCCTGACAAGGATTTATGGACTGGTAAGAGATCTTATAACACAGCAGTGGAAGATAAGAAGTGACAAAGAAATCTTACATCTTACATCCTTCCCGTGCCGTTAAACGTCACATAGGGCCCGCATGGTAGTTCGCCGAGATGTCCTGTCTTCGGCGAGTTTTTCAATCTCATCAAGGGATGTTATCACCTACTGAATTGGCTTCTCTTAACAGTCATCGAGGATACCAACTCAGAGTAGCCAAATAAATCTACACATTGTTTAACTCCCCGCTTATAACAGCCATTATCAAAATAAAAAACACACACACAAAAAAAAAAACAACAGACTGGAGAACTTAGAGAGAATGGAAGAGAATAGACAAACAAAGATGGCCTCTACAGAGGTGATGAAATGGGACAGACCAATAGGAAGATCTAGACAACCATAGCGAAACAATCTGGAAGAAGATATACTCGCTCTAGGAATCGACAGGTAGCCAGAAAAGATCAAGAACAACCTCCTCTGAATGGAGACCTGTCTTGTCTAGGCAGTGGGCCTCATTGGCTCGGAAAGCTGCCGAATTCAGCAGCTAAGAAGAAGAACAAGAAGACGGAGAAGAAGAAGAAGAAGAAGCAGAAGAAGAAACAGAAGAAGAAGAAGTTGAAAAAAGACTTAACCTCTAAACATAAAAGTAATGAGATTAATGACCTGTCAGCCCCGCTTGCTTGTGACCCGAGAGTGATGTAGTACAAAACAATAAACAGATTAAACTGGTGATAGACAGATGGAAGATTCTAAATGTTGCCTGTCGCATTGATTGCATGAAGATCTCAATTGTTGCCTGTCGCATTGATTGCAAGAAGCTATGCAACACTTTAGTGTCATTTTTGTTGTTGTTTTCTTTGCCACTGTTATGTTACATTCTGTGGCCCCTTTTTTTATTTAAAAGAAATGTCCTGTTCTTTTCACATTCTGTCATATATTTTTCATTTCTGTGTTAAATTCTATCATGTTTTTTTAAAATTTCTTTGTCACGCTCTTTCATACATGTCTTTTTCATTTCTTTGTCACATTCTGTCACATGTTTTTCATTTTCACATTCTGTCACATATTTTTCATTTCTATGTCACATGTTTTCATATATTTGTCACATTCTGTCACATGTTTTTTCATATCTTTTTTTTCACATTCTATCACATATTTTTCATTTCGTTGTCACATTCTACTACATGTTTTTAATTTGTTGTCACATTCTGTCACATGTTTTTCATTTATTTCTCAGACGAGTTATTTATTTTGTTCCTTTGCATCAACCTGTCATGTGTTTTTAACACTCCCTCAAAATCTGTCATGTTTTCCCGCATTCCTTATCGTGTGTTTTTTTTGTTTGTTTGTTGTTTTTACTCCTTTGCCACATTTTGCCATCTGACTTTTTTTAAACTGGTAAGCAATGCGCTTTGGATTTTAAAAAATAAATGATAGAAGAAAGAATGAAAATAGAAGGCTGGACAAAGTAAGAGGAGCGACCGCCTAGCTATTGGAAGGCAGTGCACTATCAACTCTATAACGAACTACCCATTATTTCAGTTGAGGCAGTTCTTTCATTATTGACCCCTCTCTTCGGTTACGTTCGTGTACTGGGGTGGGGGGGCATTGATGTTTCACTCAGTGAAGCCAAAGCCAGCGAAGGCGGGTCTTATTTCATTTCCAGCGCCTGTAGTGGCACAAGAGCCTGACAATGAAGCCAGTGAACTGTTGAAGGGATGGAAAAGATTTGCGTCACTGCAGCTCTCTGGAGGGGTATTAGCCCCGTTTTTTCCCCCTCTCTTGCATACCTCTAGGGAAGATGAGGAAAGACGTATCCATCTTCGTTATTTTGCTCACCATTACAGTTATCGTCATCGTTATCGCTGGGTTCAAGAACATTCTTTTCGATCCTTGAGCATTTCGAGAATGTTCTATGAGCGTTAAAAGTCAGAAAACCTTTTCACCAACACCCTACAACCGAGTCTAGATATGAATTTACAGAAGAATGGGGGCGTATGCCGTGGAGAGAATAGACAACAAAGAAAGAAGTACTACATGAACCGGATTTGCAAACAGAAATAACGAAAGACATAAGAACACAGCAACCAACATATTGGCCACGACACGAAGTATACGAACAGCGAAGTGGTTAGCGCACTCGCATCTCGTAGCGAAGGGGATTTAGTTCGAATCCAGCTGGAGGCAAAGCCCAAACACAACTGAGCCTTATGGAGAAACTGATGTCTGATACTTTCTCAAGCTGGAGAAGGAAAGGCGACCAGGCGTGGCTCTGACCACGTGACCCTCCAGTGTGATGACAGCTCAAGGAAAAGATTCCTCAATAGAAGCCTCTATCTTTACTAATGTTTTCTTTTTCTGGAAGCACAGAACTATAATGTAAACCTTTTTTAAGGGACAAGCGGAAAGGAAGAAAGAAGAGCAAAAGGGAAATAATGATAATGGAGGATGAAAATGGTGGTGGAGGCAGCATGATAAGCAATCCCCTGGTTGTTGGAGCAGGGCGACTCGCATTGTAAAAGACTCTCAAAGCATGTTACGAAAAACCGGGAGACAATTCTTCCACAGGGAGTGGGCCCATATTCTAGAGGGCCCTCGGTTATCCAGTCTTACGTGGATCTACTGGCCGGGTCATGCGGGAGTCAAAGGCAGTGAGAGAGCAGAGGATGTGGCAGGCGTGGCATCAATTCAGGGCGCCCTAAGAATGGACAAGGAGGATATCTCAAGAGACTGGGTATGGAGGACGACATCGGGTTGATTGACAACATCAGGAGGATGATCGAATTGATGGAGGAGAAGGGAAGTGGGCGTTTTTTTTCAGAAAGAAGTGGTTTAGCGCACGTTACCCACAACCAGTGGGGTCACACTTCAATGGGTGGTGGAAGGGAAGGCGGAACATGTAATGGGAATGCCCAAAGTGAGGGGATCAAGTCTCTGATTACAGATTACAGATCTAGAGAAGTGAACAACATTTAAGCAGTAGGCAGAAGACAGTTTAGCCGGATTCAAAATGAGGTCAAGAGATGGGACAAATGTGAATCAATTGCAGATAGCTATCCAGGTAGAAATGACTCAAGATCATGATGAGCATTAGAAGAAGAAGAAGAAGAAGAAGTCTTTTTTTCTAAATCTCCTGTCGTATACGAAATTGGGAACTATTTTTTTAATCGCTCCACTTTCAACTGGAGATATCTTTGCGCGCTGTTTCTCCTGAAATTGATTTTTCATGTTTGCTTCCCTTTGCAGGATTCCAAGGTGGACTATGGGAAACTTGCTATCAGAACCACTCAGATTCCAGAGCTGTGGTCACGTGCCCTGACAGAAAGCCACGTAGGAAGCGGTGTCCTAGTTTCACACATAATGAGCCTTAATTAGTTTTCCCTGTTGATAGCTCCCGTGATTATAACGTTAAAACTGTGTTTAATTTTCTAATATGGAAATATATATATATAATTTTTTTTGTTTCTTAAATTAAAAAGAAAGGGAAAGAGAAGAGAAAGGACGATTATGCTTAAACTGGTTCCAGTAATCAAGATGGACAGAGATGCATGGTTCAGTTTTACAAAAAAGATAGAGTGAGGAAAGAGTTCAGAAAAAATAATGGCAGAAAGTGAGATGAAGACGTATAAATGAAGAACAAACAATAATAAAATATTTCGGTAAAAGCCTTTTTCAAGGATCACATATTAAAAACAAATATTTTGAGAAGAGGCAAACCTTTTCCTCGGATATCAGAGAGAAAAATAGTAGACAAAACACGTTAGACATGAGAGAAAAGAAAAATAGTAGACAAAGCACTTTACATATGAGAGAAAAGAAAAATAGTAGACAAAACACGTTAGACATGAGAGAAAAAAAATAGTAGACAAAGCACTTTAGATATGAGAGAAAAGAAAAATAGTAGACAAAGCACTTTACATATGAGAGAGAAAAAATAGTAGACAAAGCACTTTAGATATGAGAGAGAAAAAAAAATAATAGACAAAACACTTTAGATATGAGAGAAAAAAATTGTAGATAAAACACTGTAGATATGAGAGAGAAAAAAAATAGTAGACAAAGCACTTTACATATGAGAGAGAAAAAATAGTAGACAAAGCACTTTAGATATGAGAGAGAAAAAAAAATAATAGACAAAACACTTTAGATATGAGAGAAAAAAATTGTAGATAAAACACTGTAGATATGAGAGAGAAAAAAAATAGTAAGCAAAACATTTTATACATGAGAGAGAAAAAAAATAGTAGACAAAACACTTTAGATATGAGAGAGAAAAAAAATAGTTTACAAGACATTTTAAATATTAGAGGAAAAAAATAGTAGACAAAACACTTTAGATATGAGAGAGAAAAAAAATAGTTTAAAATGTCGAAAAAAATAGTAGACAAAACACTTTAGATATGGGAGAAAAAGATAGTAGAAAAAACACTTTAGATATGTGAGAAAAAACTAGTAGATAAAACACTTTAGATATGTGAGAAAAAACTAGTAGATAAAACACTTTAGATAAGTGAGAAAAAACTAGTAGATAAAACACTTTAGATATGTGAGAAAAAACTAGTAGATAAAACACTTTAGATATGTGAGAAAAAACTAGTAGATAAAACACTTTAGATAAGTGAGAAAAAACTAGTAGATAAAACACTTTAGATATGTGAGAAAAAACTAGTAGATAAAACACTTTAGATAAGTGAGAAAAAACTAGTAGATAAAACACTTTAGATAAGTGAGAAAAAAATAGTAGACAAAACACTTTAGATGTGAGAAAGAAAAGAAAAAGTAAACAGAACACTTTATCACGGGGGATGGAGAGAGAGAGAGAGAGAGAGAGAGAGAGAGAGAGAGAGAAAGAGAGAGAGAGAGAGAGAGAGGAGAGAGAGAAATAGGAAACTAGAGAAACTTCTCCTTGCCCCTCTCTCCCTCTTTTTGTGTGTCTGTCTCTGTCTTTCTCTATCTCTGTCTCTCTTTGTCTCTTCCTGTGTGTCTGCGTCTCTCTTTGTCTCTCTCTGTCTCCCCATGTATCTCACCCTATGACTCGCCAACCATCAAGTACTAAAATACATAGTTTGAAAAGTAACTTGTTAGATATTATTAGAATTTTTAAAAAAATACCGTATGGTGCTGTTAGATATTTGTACCACGTTGATGTGGTGAGGGTCTTTTAGATTAAAATCTTAGCCTGGACAGAAGGATCACCTTGTTGATCATAGTACCTTCCGTGCCAAGTATATAAAAAGATCCTAGTATTTTCCGTGACTCGCCGAAGATAGGAAAAATTGGCGAACTACCTTGCGAGCCCTGTGTGACGTTTAACGGCACGGGAAGGATATAAGATATAAGATCAGATTTTCCGTGACTGTTAGAAATTGTTTTAACGTTTGTTAAAAAAAAACAACATATGTTAGAAGATCTAGAAATTATTTTAACGTTTGTTAAAAAAAAAAACAACATATGTTAGAAGATCTGCACTGAAAATGTATTTTTGTTTATGTATATGTCTGTGTGTGTGTGTATACGTGTATGAGAGCTATTTTATTAGGTTAATTACTTCTTCTCTTTTACTTTGAATGTAACAGTCTAATCTTACACTCTTTTTTGATATGTTTTTTTTCCAAATGTAATTTGTATACTTGTATTAAATTGAGAGTGTGGGAAGAATGAAAGATGGAGTGATGAAGGGCAGAATGTAAGACGGGCCTGCGTGCCCAATTCTTTACCCTTTAAAAATAAAGATTATTCATTCATTCATTCATTCTCTCCCCATGTATCTCTCCCTCTGTGGGTATTTTTCTCTCTGTCGGTTTCTTTCTCTCTGTTGGTCTCTTTCTCTCTGTCGGTCTCTTTCTCTCTGTCGGTCTCTTTCTCTCTGTCTGTTTTTCTCTGTCTAGGAAACTGGAGATGAGGGAGAGAGAGAGAGAGAGAGAGAGAGACAGAGAGACAGAGAAATGACATAGCACTTTAGACGTGTGAGTGTGAGAGAGAGAGAGTGAAAGAAAGTGAGAGAGAGGAGAGTGTGAGTGAGTGAGAGAGAGTTAGAAAGAGTGAGAGAGAGAAAGAGAGGGAAATAGCAGACTAAGCACTTTAGACGTGAAAGAGAAAGAGAGAGAGAGAGATATCAAGACGATGACAGGAAGTCGACTCACTCACTCACACAAAACGTTGCGCTTTCACTGCTAAGCGGTTTCTTGCAGTACCGGATTCCCTGGTTCGAGTCATTGTCATTATCATCATCAAGTGCCATGCCGACACGGCGTTAGCGATCATGCCTCCCCGCATATCTCAACCCTTGATATTTCTCATCATCTCAGCTGACATTTTATTGTGCCATCATGTCAGACTGTCCATGATTTTGTGTTCCCTCGTGCTCTTCCCTTGCCTCTTTCCCCTTTTATCTTTCCTGTTGTTATGCTGTCTTCAAGCCCTCCCCTTCTCTCTATATGCCCAATAAATGATGGCTGTCTCTTTCTTATGTATTTAATTAAGTTCCTTTCTACATTTAAGTTTGTTAGACATTCCCTGTTTGTCATCTTGATACTCTTTAACATTCTTCTAAGAAACCACATCTCTGTTGTCTATAATGACCTTTGCATCGATTTGTGTCTAAAGTGCTTTGTCTACCATTTTTCGACGCTAATCAACATACTTTGCTCTAGTACCTTCTGCGCGTGTCCTATAATCTCGGTAAGCTTTTGACTAAAAAAAAAAAAAAATCCGCCTATCACACCTCCTCACTGATGCTCCCAGTAAAAGACGATGCCTGGGTAATGGAGCTGAACTCTATGTGGCGTCCTGCTTGTGTAGGTCTACATAAGCTCAGTGTTTTGGATTCACTTCGAGATTAAGCAAAGCCAAAATGTAATCCGCTTCCTATCCGACACAAAAGATGTTCCAGCATATTCACATCAGCCGCTGCTAAGAATTTGATGTTCGTGGTTCCAGTTGAGGTAAAGGTAAAATCCCCGTTTCCACACCACTAAGGCATATTGGGGAATACGGTGTTAGGCCCGTATTTTCCACGACCTTCGGCACATGAGCGTGTGATGTGGTCAGTATCACGGCCTGGCCGCTTTACTTTCCCAGGTTCCTCTGGTGCCCATTTTTAGAGGCTGGGTGAACCCCGGGGCCTTTTTGGTGTGTACTAGAAAAAAGTCCCACTTCTGGGACTGAACCCGGTAACACTTGATTGGTTCCAAGGTGGTAGGGGAATTACTCTTACAGCAAATCTTTTGTAAGATAGAAAGGAGAAGAAATGACAGCCTCATATGAAGTTTTCTCCTACTCCTTGTCTCATGTTTGTCTCTCTCTCTTTCTCTCTCTCTGTGTCTGTCTCCTTTTCACTGTCTCTCTGTTTATCCTTATCTGTCTTTATCACTTTCTCTCTCTCTCTGTGTCTCTCTCCGTCTCCCTTTCACTGTCTCTCTGTGTTTATCCTTGTCTGTCTTTGCCTCTCTCTCTCTCTCACCCTTTCTCCCTGTTTCTCCCTTTCTCGTGTCCCTCTCTGAGGATCTGCGCCTCTCTCTGTCTCTGTATCTCCATCCATCCATCCATCCATCCATCCATCCATCCATCCATCCATCCATCTCTCTCTTCCTCCCTCTTTCTCTCTCTGTGTCTGTCTCCTTTTCACTGTCTCTCTGTTTATCCTTATCTGTCTTTATCACTTTCTCTCTCTCTCTGTGTCTCTCTCCGTCTCCCTTTCACTGTCTCTCTGTGTTTATCCTTGTCTGTCTTTGCCTCTCTCTCTCTCTCACCCTTTCTCCCTGTTTCTCCCTTTCTCGTGTCCCTCTCTGAGGATCTGCGCCTCTCTCTGTCTCTGTATCTCCATCCATCCATCCATCCATCCATCCATCCATCCATCCATCCATCCATCTCTCTCTTCCTCCCTCTTTCTCTCTCTGTGTCGCTCTGTTTCTCTCTGTCTATTTTCCCCTGTCTCTTTGTCTCTGCATCCCTCACTATCTCTCTGTCCCTGTCTCTTTCTGTCTATCTCCCTGCCTACTACACTGCGCACAATTCATAAATCCATAACCTAAATGAATTCAACTGTTGATACATTTTATTATAATCTCACCTGGAAAAAAACAACACATCAGCGACACAAACATCTGTCACTGAAGATCATACAGAACTGTGGACAAATCAATGGCGCACGCGACTCTCCAAACATACACTCTTTCACGGCCAGTAATAGAGATCTGCACCACCTATGCCCACAGCTGTATACACATTTGCCGGCTAAGACATGTCCAAGCAGAAAAAATGTATCGAATAAACCGATTGAATGTTGCAAGTATTGCCTGTGTCCAGTGATGTTTTGTTTTTCTTTCTTTAAAACAAGATTTGGTAATCAGGTAAGAAAAAAAATGTGAATGCCAGATTTAAATGCTTTCTTTCTATTATTAAAGAACTTATGGGGAATGAAGTTGTGTACGTATTCTTGCTTGGTTTTGTTTTTTCGGTTTGTTTTAAATCAGAAACCTGGCAACTTTAACAGATTTTTTTTGGGGGGGGGGGGGGGGGCGGCTTGGCATGATTGATGGATGAGTAAATGAAGTTTGAAAGAAGATTTGTGGAAAGGGTTAAAGTTGAGATGTTCTGTGGTGACATCAAAGTTAATTTTTCTTTTTTTTTTTTTTAAATTAAAGGGGAAATTTAATAATTATTAAAGACTTTATTTTGCGAATTATTTCCTTCTTTTCTTTTTCGTTCATTTCTTTTTCTTTCCTTTCTCTTTTTTTTCTTTTTCTTTCTTTCCTTTCTTTCTTTCTTTTTTCTTTCCTTTCTTTCATTTCATTTTCTTTTCTTTTTATTTCCTTCCTTCCTTTCTTTCTTTTTTCTTTTCTTTCCATTTTTCTTTGATTTCTTTTCTTTATTTTTTTCTTTTCTTTCTTTCTTTCTTTTTTCTTTCTTTTTTACTCTTTCTTTTTCTTCTCTCCATATTTTTCTTTCTTTCTTTCCTTTTTTCTTTCTTCCTTTCTTTCTTTTGTGTTTTCTTTCATTTTGTTTTCTTTCTTTTTTATTTTCTTCCTTTCTTTTATCTTTTATTTCTTTCTTTTTCTTTTCCTGCTTTCTTTTTCTCTTCTTTCTTTTTTCGTTTCTTTCTTTCTTTTACTTGTCTTTCTTTCTTTTTCTCTTCTTCTTTTTTGTTCTTTTTCTTACTTGTCTTTGTTTCTCTTCTTTCTTTCTTTTTTCTTTTCTTTCTGTCTTTTACTTTTATTCCTTTCTTTTTCTCTTCTTTCTTTCTTTTTTCTTTTCTTTCTTTCTTTTACTTTTCTTTCTTTTTCTTTCTTCTTTCTTTTTCTTTTATTTCTTGTTTACTTTTCTTTGTTTTTTTCTTTTTCTTTCCTTTTTTCTTTCTTTTTCCTTTTCTTTCTTTTTTCTTTTCTTCCTTTTTTCTTTTCTTTCTATTTCTGTTCTTTTTTCTTTTCTTCTTTTTTCTTTCTTTCTTTTTTTCTTTCTTTTTTCTTTTGTTTTTTCCTTTTCTTTCTTTTTCTTTTCGTTTCTTTTCTTTTTCTCTTTTATTTCTTTCGTTTTGTTTTCTTTCTTTTTCTTTTCTTTCTTTTCTTTCCTTTCTTTCTTTTTTCTTTCTTCTTTCTTTTCGTTTTATGTCTTTTCTTTTATTTCTTTCGTTGTTTTTTTTTCTTTTCTTTCTTTTCTTTTTTTTTCTTTCTTTCTTTTTTTCTTCCTTTTTCTTTTCTTTCTTTCTTCTTTTCTTTCTTTTTTCCTTTCTTTCTTTCTTTTTCTTTTCTCTCTTTCTTTTTTCTTTTCTTTCTTTTTTCTTTTCTTTCCTTCTTTGTCTTTTCTTTCTTTCTTTCTTTGTTTTTTCTTACTTTCTTTCTTTCTTTCTGTTAGGTGCTTTTTCTTCCCATCTTATTTCACCCTTTCTATATGCCTATACTTTCATTTTTTCTAAAAGAATGTCTCTACATTTTATGTTTTACGCGTATTATAAGGTTTTTATTTTTGAATTTTCGATGGGACTACAGTTTTAATATTGAACCTGCTTCGATTGCACAAGCGAATTTGACCTACAATAAAGACAAAGTAATGTTGTCTATAACATTAACAATTCCATCCGTGCCTGTCCCGATCCCGAATGAGAAGGTTGGAGGACTGAACCAGCTGTCCAAACTCTTTTTTTTTTTAAAATTGGACCAGAAACATGGACAGAATCGGCCAAAAGTACCAAGAGACAGCAGACCTTTGTTAACACCTGCATAAGGTCTTTCATATTAGATGGCCAGAGACAATCGGCAGTGAAGATCTATGACAGAAAACAAATCAACTCACAGTGAAAGAAATGATAATGAAAAGACATTGGAGATGTATAAGGACATACACTTGGAAACCCTACCACAAACATAACCAGACAAGCTCTCAACCTGGAATCCCCAGGGTAAAAAAGAAACAAGGAAGACATAGAAACACCTGGCCAAGGAGTCTTGAAACAAGAGATCAGAACGATCAGCTACACCTGGAGACGGCCAGAAGAAACGGCCCAGGATGTAAATAAATGGAGAGCCCTTGTTGACTGCCCATGCCACAGGTAGGGATTTAGAAGGCGAGATGATGATGCTTATGATGATGATGATGATGAGGAGGAGGAGGAGATATCATTAACTCTTTCATAACAATTTGTAATTGTTATATATTTAAATATGTATTAAAAAATTGGAAACAAAATAAACCTAACATGAAACTATGTTTTTTTTTTTCAGACTGGCAAAATGCTGTGATAGGGCTCATGATATTTGCCACAGCCTTCGGGTTTCTCGCTTCTGTTCTTTCCATTTGCGGTGTCTTCACAAATTCTTTACCCAGAAAAATTTACTACTTCCATTCTGCTGGTGAAATATTTTTCATTTGTGGTAAGTGTTTTTTTTTTATATTACTTGTTTTTTTTTTTCAATTGTAGGTTAGTTATTATCTCGTTGGCAGAAATGCCGATGAAGCCACTGACAGCAATTATTGAGGAAAGACGCTGACGTTGGCTGGGACATGTGCTCCGGAAGAGTGACGACTCACTGCCAAAAATAGCACTAAGATGGACACAACAGGGGAACAGAAGTAAGGGTAGACCAAAGGAGGCATGGAGAAGATCAACTGAGAGGATGTTGAGCAATAGAGGGCTCACCTGAGCAAGAGCGGAAAGAAAGGCAAAGGACAGGCGTTTGTGGAGAACCCTTGCCCCATGTGCCCTGGGCAATTAAGGTTCAGAGAGAGAGAGAGAGAGAGAGAGAGAAAGAGAGAGAGAGGGACAGAGATGGAGAGGGAGAGAGAGAGAGAGAGAGAGAGAGAGAGAGAGAGAGAGGGAGAGAGAGAGAGAGAGAGAAAGAGAGAGAGAGAGAGGAGGAAAGAGAGAGAGAGAGAGAGAGAAAGAGAGAGAGAAAGAGAGAGAAAGAGAGAGAAAGAGAAAGAGAGAGAGAAAGAGAGAGAGAAAGAGAGAGAGAGAGATTAGTTATTAATGAGGTACTTTACTTTTTAATGAGGTCAGTGGAAGTGTAGCACACTCCCTGCTTTTTAGTAAAGAGGATTAAAGAGAGAAAACTTAAATATTTTGGACACATTAAACGTCATGATAATGTAGAGAAGACCGTCTTGGAAGGATACATAATGGGGAAAAGAAAGAGAGGAAGATCAAGGCGAAGATAGATACAAGACATCGTTGATGATCTGCAAATGGATGCATCAGCAGCAGACCATCTTGCTCACAACCGAGAGGCCTACAGGAGTGCTGTTTGGGAGGCAAAGTTCCGCAAGGGACATGCAAATGAATGAAATGAAGTGGATTTAATGATATAAATGAGAAGAGAACTCGATTTACTAGAAGTTTGATGACCCTCAGAAAATCCGGAGAATAGGTATCGTCTCAGATCTGGAGTGTGTCTTTGTGGTTGTATTTAATATTCAACGCTGGCTTAAGAATCACGCATCTCACAAGATGTAGCAGTATCCAAGTTCCTGAGATGGGAGAGACGATGTAGATGATAGAACAGAACCTGGGAACACATATAATTCCTTGACATTTACGGCCCTGCCTTTCTCTGGTCCATGCCAGTCAGGCGTTCGTCGTCATTGCTTTCCACAACCACCTGTCCTTTGCTCATTCTGTAAGATGTGTGTTGGCCCGTGCTGTATGCTACTCTTTCAGTCCGTCAAGTATCTCGTTTCTTTTTCTTTCTCTGTCACTTTGTCCATCATGTTTTCCCGTTGTCAGTTGCTGTTCG
This sequence comes from Achatina immaculata, assembly GCA_009760885.1. Taxonomy (NCBI): domain Eukaryota; kingdom Metazoa; phylum Mollusca; class Gastropoda; order Stylommatophora; family Achatinidae; genus Lissachatina; species Lissachatina immaculata. The sequence goes on along the minus strand of CM019712.1, from coordinate 11,860,237 downwards.
AGTTTGCTCTTTTCAAAACAAGTCCGTCGTTTTCTGAATATTGCCAATATGTCTTTCTTCTGTCTAGCCTCACTTAGAACCTCTTCATATATTTTCTTGACTGTCCATGGTATTCTCATAATCGTTCTTAGGAGCCACATACCCGCTGTTTTCAGTCGATTCTGCGTGCTCTTGATTAGTGTTCTGTTTCGCATCCATATATAACATTACAGGTTCGGTGATACCCTAAAATGGACTCTCTTAACCCTTTTGAAATAAAGATCAATCAATCAATCAATCTCTTTTTTGGTATTTATCGACAGAACTTTACTGCAGTTATTTACGGCTTGAGGAGTTTAAAAGAGACCAAGAATTCGATAATGTGGATTGGTCAGAACATAAGCCAGTCATTTTGATTAGCCAATCCCTGATCAGACACACTAGAACTCGAGCAGCGGTTGGTCACTTTTACACAATGGATCCAGCGAGTAAACATCGTAAATAAAACATGAAAACCCGCTCTCAGGGTAGCCCCATCCGCTTTGTATCGTCACATTGAGTTCTGTGTATTGCGTTACTGCGAATATTTACAACCATTTTATACAAGAAATGCTGAAGTCGGAGACACTGGACCAGGGCAGTCTAGATAGGCAACCACCTCTCATCCGGCAGAGATGTAGGTGTATCTTAATCACGCTGAGGTTTTCCGGTGAGAAAGTCCAACACTGGACTGGATGGGCAACCACCTCTCACCCGGCGGTGATACACGGGTATCTCAAAACACGTCGAGGTCTTCCGGTGAGAAAGTCCAACTATAGACTAAACTGGTGCAACGAAAACCACGGTGTCACGCAATCCCGCTTCTGAAACCCACCAAGAGATACTCTGAACCTCCTGTGGTCCTCTCGGGGATCTCGTGTGGTCCTTTCGGGGGACCACGGGACTTGACGAGGACCACAGGGGTAAATTCAGTAGGATCACAGGGCGGTCTTGGTGGTAGAAGTGAACGAAGAAGAAGAAGAAGAAGAAGTATACAAGAAATGGAAGTACCTGCTACTTGTTTGGCTGTTAGACCAATTTGCATAAATGTTTATGATTTGCAAGTTGAACACTATGGCCCTGTCAGTTATTTTTTATATCACGAACTGACATATTTGACAGAAAGTGTGGAACATAACAAAGTTACGTCAATCCAGCATGAATAAGAAATAAAATAACATTGAAATATTTCATTGATGATGAACAGTAAATTCCGTATAGAAGTTTTACGCAGTTTTTATAAACAATAATTCCTCAATGAAAAATTCCATAATCCATTTTGGAAATAATACATGTGCAGTAGATCCTTTAACAAAAGATTTATGATGTCCATAATTCTCTCTATACTCTAATGAGCTACATAATTTAATCTTGTTATAAATGTTATACATTTTAGTTATCATAAAGAAATCTTGAAATTTGTTGAGGGACAAAGACGCTGTCCTTTTTTTTTGGGCAATGGGCGACCCATAGCTGGCGAGCTGGCGTTAGGGTTGGCGAACTATAGATGATTAAGACCCTGTTCCATCTCTCAGTTAGTTAAACCTAGAAACAGGCCTAGCTTGGCTAGCGGGGCAGGGATAGTCAATAGTCCCTATGGGGGTGGAGTCTGCTAAAGAAGTGTTGTACACCCCCCTGCTTTTCAATTGCCCTCAGGGAGTGAAAAAATAGCTGCCACTACCTCTGTCCCATGCAGACACGACGTTGTCCCTCCGCATCTTCATAGCATCGATTCCAAAACACCAGCTAGCAGTTCTAGGGGTATGGAAGAAAAGAGCAAACAAGACATACATTCATTCATTCATTTGCATGTCCCTTGCGGAACTTTGCCTCCCTAACAGCTCTCCTGTAGGCCTCTCGGTTGTGAGCAAGAAGGCCTGCTGCTGCTGCATCCATTTGCAGATCGTCAACGATGTCTTGCAGCCATCTTCGTTTTGGTCTTCCTCTTCCTCTTTTTCCCATTATGTACCCTTCCAAGACGGTCTTCTCTAAATTATCATGACGTTTAATGTGTCCAAAATATTTAAGTTTTCTCTCTTTAATCCTCTTTACTAAAGAGACATACTATGGTAAAGAGACATACAATATGTTGTTGACATTTTGGAACTAACACTGACTTCTTTATTTGTTTACTTCTGCAGCTCTCAGCGCCACTGTTGCCTTGATAATTTTCCCAATTTCTGTGGAGTTGGAGAGCTCTATACACGCCCATCGTTACGGGATTGGCTACGGTCTAGGATGGGCGGGAACATTTTCCTTCTTAGCTGCTGCTGTGTGCATGAGTTTGGACGATTTAGTTAGAGAATCTTCTAGAGCTAAATGCTGCCGATTGTGTTGGCGGGGCCAGCGTAGTGAAAGAAACGAATTAAGACAAGTTTGACATAACGTTTCTTTAGGAAAGAGAGGATGGCACTTATTTAATTGAACAAATCATATTCTAAAGGGCGGAGCTAAGCTGAATGAACCAATCATATTTAACATTCTTTTTTTTAATGAAGAGGGAAAGCATTTATTAATTTCAACCAATCATATTCCAGAAGGAGGTGCTTTGCTGAAAGAGTGAATCATATTTTAAAGGGCGTTGCATTGCTAAATGAACTAATAATTTTTACAGACACATTATAAATACATTTTGAGATTATTATTATGGTTTCTGCAGGAACAGAAACGTTTTATGACTACTTTGTTCTGTATACATATTATTTATCAATAGCGAGCTCATCATTTAAAAATGTTGTTAGCTAATGATTACACTATATCAATGCATTTTATTTGTTTAAAAAACTTTCATCAAGTACATAGAACGCTTTGTATTATATGAGATACCCATAAGAAAACGAAAGACTAAGATGGAGGGAAATTCAGACATAAAAAGAAGGCAGCACTGATTACAGTTGTCCCCCCGTTTCCATGCAAGTAAGGCTATTTCGGATACGGTGTTAGTCCCGTATTTCTAAGACCATCGGCACATGAAAGTCTGATGTGGTCAATATGACGACTGGCTGTATTTACTTTTCCAGATTTCTCTGGTACCCATTTTTAGAGGCTGTGTCGACCATAAGGACTTTTTGGTGGTGTAGTAGCAAGAAGAAAAAAAAAAGGCAAGGGAAAAAAAAAAAACCTCAATTGCTGGGACTTGAACACGGTACCACCGTATCAGTAGATCGAGCGCCTAACCACTCAGCCAGCCATACCGCCGATTACACTGATAGCTGAACTGAACTTGGTCAGAACAGAATCAAGTTACTGTGGCAAATTAGTCACGCCAAGAAAACGCCGTAATACCCTCAGTGGATGACGTGAACTTTGTGAAATCGTTGACCTTTCCTATATAAGTTAAACAGGCTAAAGCTCTACGGCCCCGATGTGGGTAGGGGGCGGGGGTGGTGGTGGGGGTCCGACGTCAGGGGAAAGAAGAACTCTACAAACGCCACCATTATATGACAAATATTTATAAGTATTACTGGTGTTCTGGAACGTTGATAATATTGAAAACAGTAACATATTCGCTTGTGTTTGGTCTGTGTAATCACAGAGTTTTATTGTAATAGTGGAGATCACGTGGTGCGGGGGGTGGCCCTTGTCTTGGCAAGACAGCTTGCGTGTCTTGACCACCCCCTACAGCCATACCTGAGGGAGTTTTACTCCTGGTAGGTCCAATCACGCTGGGTAGGGGTCAGATGAAACTTGCACCCTGGTCCTCCAGGTTGAAGGAAAGGGGGGGGGGGGAAGGAGGAGGTCGAAGCATGGGGCCAACTACCCCATCTCCGTAAAAAAAGATTGGTGTTATGGAACAGATAGAGAAGCCTCGAAATTGGGCGGATAAAAATGGATTACGAACTTGGAACTTCAAAAATATTATGAGATTTCCAACGTGGAATATAAGAAGCAAAGTAGTGTCACCAACTGGAGAGAGAGAAGATTATTTACAGCAATAAATCTTAATGGCTCAAAAAGCTGAAGAAGAAGAAGGAGGAGGAGGAGGAGAAGAAGGAGGAGGAGGAACAGTACAGATTGGTGGAACCTAGGGCCCTTACTAAATTTAGCCTATGGGCCTGAGTGAATCCGTCACTGCCAAGACATATTAAAAAAAAGGATTATTATCCACTGAATGATATACAATCATTGAAAGTATGGAATATTCACCAGAAACTCCATCATGCTTCAATTTTAGTTTTATCAGCTCTTCAGTACATGAGGATTTAAAATGCTCATTTATTTTGTTAGTCTAATAGTACAGTATTCCAATTTTAAACCACAAAGGTCTCTGTGTTATAGAGTCTTCCAGTAGGTCATTTAGATAAACTTTTTGAGTACGATTTTTTATTTTCATCCATGTGATTTCATGTTGGTATAGTTTTTCGTTATGTGATGGTATTAAATGGACTTTTTGAAAAAATAAAAACACAAAACAAATATACATACACAAGTTGTAGTCAATAAATAACTGGACTGAGTTTCTCACACTCGAAAGGAGAATATTTATGACGCCAGTAGCTAGGATCATGATCGCCCCCTCCCAAAACAAAGCTGCCTCTGGTCTTGACGGTTTTTGGTCAGTAGCAACATGAATCGAATTCCCCATCCTCCCTATTCACCAGACTTTTTCCACCCTGCGACTTTTTCTTTTGTTTCCAAAACTGAAAATGAAGCTGAAAGGACGAAGATTTCATAAAGTCACAGGCTGTTCTCAACACACTGGGAGAAAATGACAAATGATTTCCAGGAATGCTTCAGAGAGTGGCAGCACCCCTGAGATCATTGCCAAGACTCAGAATGGGACTACTTTAAGGGCGATGGTAGCCACTAACATACAAAGTACACCTTTTTGTTCAGTTCTTCAGTCCCTGTATGTATTGACTATATACATACATACATATACATATATATATACACACATATACACACAGTGTAAATGCAACAACTGAAATAGATTGCCATGTGATGAAGGATTATTTACAATGTGTGATACTAAATGATAAAGGATTTTATACGGATACACACTTTGAGTGATATTGTTTTATGTCATTGCCTTATTTGAACTCTTATACCCCCTGAATTAATTTCCATGCTCTGCCACTGTAAAGTTTGATGAGAAATTTTGGTAGAAATAAACCGAAAGAAAGTTGTAGCCTATAATTTAAAAATATGGGATGGGTTAGAAACATGCTTCTTCTCATGTTATTTAGACTTTCCTTAAAAATCACTCAGTGATTTGATTCACTTGTCTGTGCAAGATGTACTAACACTGCTATTGTCATTTTGGAATAAAAGAGTTAAAAATGTAAGAGCGACTTTTATGCATAAACAGAGAACATATGTGTTAACTTTTAAGCTTTTTTTTTTTGGGCCTTATTCATACAAAAGCATACAGGACAAAGAAATGAGAAAAGAAGGGGCAGTCTAAATTTACACAACATCTGTAAACAAATTATAAAGTCTTTGCTTTTCTATCTAAAAAAAGTTAAAACATTTTGTGAATCCATAATATTTTAGTGCTTCGTTTTATTTTGTTTCGCATTTATTCTGATTATTCTTTTCACTTTCAAATATTTTAAGATAAAATTTATAAAAAGTAATATTTTTATGTTTATAAAAAGTCTTCATTCAGAAATAAATGTTTACGTACCATACAGAAGTATCAAGGGTTATCAGCTTTATAAGACTACGAAGAAATACAGTGAATTTAAAAAAAAAAAACTGTTTAGAAATTGTTTTTAACGTTCTAAAATGTACGGTTAAATGTTAGATATTTAACAAATTTTTAAAATAAAAGAAAAATGATTAGCCTTGCGTGCATAATTTTTAATGGTTGAGATAAAATTGGCAATCAAATTTATCAATAACATCATTTTTTGTGTACTTTTATGTTATTGTACTTTAAACTAATAACAAAATACCTCATGAGTCAAGGGAATTAACTGTGTATTTTTTTACGTAATTTAATACAGAGTTAGGAAGAGAGTGCTACAGTGTTACACTGGAACAGTCCTGCTCTACGGATGCAAAGACGGACTAATCAGTAAAGAGATACAAAGAGGTCTGGGATTAGCAGAAATCTGGTTCTTAAGAAGAAAGCTGAAGGTACCATGGACAGCGAGAAAACTGAAAAGAGGAAGTTCTGAAAGAGGCACAAGAAACAAGGAAAATTATAAGGAAGATCAGACGACGACAATCCAGATTTGTGGAGAATGTTTGAGGGAGAGGCGGGCTAGAGGAACCTAATGACAACAGAGAAGATTGAAGGTAGAAGAGGCAGAGGTAGACAGAGAGGAAAGATGTTTGATGGTTCGGCATCCAGACACAGAGAAATGCTCAGTTACAAGCCTGTTAAGATGAACAAGAGATCGAGGGTTGTGGAAGGACATGATATCCTACATCTATCGGCAGGGAGCCCTGCTTGAGAGAATTAATATTGTAAACCATAAGTTGCTCATGCAAGAAATTTTCTTTATTGTTATTTATATTTGAAAAGTTTAAATGGAACATGCAGAAAGAATTGGTGGGGGGGGGGGGGGTAACTCTGTCATAAAAACACACAGGAGGATGATGTACCTAGCATCACACCTGGTCACTTATCCTTCTCCAGGTGCAAATAAGCCAGGTAATCATATCTACACCTGGGCAACTACCGTGCCTCTGGCTGGATTTCAGTCATTGAAACTGGACAGGGCATTGCAGACTACTAAGCCACCTGCATCGACTCAAAATGTTTCACACAGACGAGTATCCATGTGGCAGTGGAGTCCAGACTCCAGAACATGTGGGACACGTAAGTGCCCAAACCATGCAGACCTGAGGCGTGAGACATGGCCAGAGGACACAAGATTGAGACAAAAGCTTTTGGGGGCTCATGTCAGGATCTGGAGAGGATTGCGGGCTTTGCCATGTCGACAGGGATCAGGATCTGAAATGACAAACAACCTCGAATGCAGAAGATGAAAAGTCATTGACTCTAGCCATAAGAAATGATTGCGCTAACATTTTTATTTTTCTTAACCCTAGCACCAAAACATTTCATAAAACATTTGTTCCACTGTGACCCACGGCTCACAGTTTTGAGAACCCCTGCCAGAAACATTTAAAAAAACTGCTCTTGCTGATTAAATATTGTTATTCTTTAGTTATAAATAGCATTTCTTTAGCATCAAACACAAACATTTAAACACGCACACACGATTAACATAATCTTTCTGAATTTATGCATTCTTATTTTGCACAAAAACAACTCATGTTATAATCAGTTTTACTGTGATTAACTGTTCAGATTTTCTTTTTTCAATTTAATATTGAATTTTGCATGTTATAATGTATAAATTCATAAATGCAAATTTCATGAAATAACTATGAAAATGTTGACTTACCCTTCCTTTGTTGCCAACTCATCTTGAATCATAACTGAATTAATGTTTTTTCATGCATATTTTCATTAATTGATTATTAAATTATTAATTTCACTTCCTATCAGCTGATACTGATTGTAATTTTCATATTTAACAATTCAAGGGACTACTGTATACGCCTGCATTTTATGAATTCACATTTTACTTGCACATAACAATTCACGTGAAATTATATATAATTTTTATTGAGATTTCACAGCCACTTTTGCCTTCCAATTTCCATCCATTGTCTTGATAATTTCTAGCAAAGCTTGTTTTTTTTCTTTCTTAATGCAATTGCTGTTTTATGATTAATTAATCTTTCAATTTCTTTATTATCTTTTAAAAACTATACCGTGTGCACTGGAGCCAAATAGAACAAGTCTTACAGTCTGTGAGAGATATGGATTTCAGCTTTAAATTGTTGAATCTTTGAAACTTGTGGTTATTATGCCTTCACAATGTTGTGTTATATATATATATATAATTTTTTTAAACGTGTGTCTGCACAAGTATCAAATTAAGATCCACGTAGAGAAATCAAACATCAGGTAGTGATTGTGATCAGATATGGCGACTCAGAAGAGTTGACAATTATGTATATAGTCAGTCAGTCATTTGCATGTCTCTTGTAGAATTTTGCCTCCATAACAGCTCTCCTGTAGGCCTCTTGGTTGTCAGCAAGATGCCCTGCTGCTGATGCATCCATTTGCAGATTATCAACAATGTCTTGCAGACATCTTTACCTTGGTCTTCCTCTCTTTCTTTTTCCCATTATGCACCCTTCCAAGATGGTCTTCTCTAGGTTATCATGACGTTTACTGTGTCCAAAATATTTAAGTTTTCTCTCTTTAATCGTCCTTACTAGCCAACCTTCTTCAATATTAAGTTCTTGTAGTATGGATATATTTGTCCTTGTTTGTGTCCATGATATTTAAAGAACTCTTCTGTAGCAATTAAAGACATTTATGTGTTTCTCAGCTGTTTTGTTAAGTGTCCAGGTCTCACAGGCATATGTTGCTATGGGAAAGATGCATGCCCTTAAAAATCTTATTTTTCTAGTTTTGTCTGTTCCTCTCCACAGATTCTTTAGTTGTTTTACTTTTTGAAGAGCGATAGATGTCCTCCCTTTAATTTCCCTCATTGTATCTCCATTATTAGTTAGTAGTGATCCAAGATATTAAAAACTCTCCACTTCTTCCAATTTTTCCTCATTGATACATATTTCAGCTGCCTTGTTTGTTTTGTCAGTTGTCATCAATTTAGTTTTCTTCACATTAAGATAGAGGTTTTGCTCTTCGCTGTTCTTACGGACTGACATAATTATTTATTCCATTCCTTTTTGTGTTGTGGATAGTAATACTGTTATGTATATAACTGGTAAAAAATTTTAAAAAATGGCTTTATCATTTGACTCAGGCCACCAGGATTTTTCTTTATATGCTGTGTCCCTGGTGCTGTTAGCATGATGCTCTTTGCAGCCAGTACATAAGCTGTTGAATCGCAAACACTGTGCTGGATGGAGAGTTACATTGGCTTCCAAACCTGTAAGTGAAGCTAAACAAGCAGGGAAAGATGGTGATGATTCTCTGCCGGGGTTCTACTGTCATCGAGACCGTAATATTCTCTACTCCCATTGGCCAGGCTGAAGATTTTGCTGGGAGAATCAATGAAGACGTGGTCAGGGATCTTTCCCAGCTGTGGTTCCCTAGCCCTGACAGCTGTACCATCACTCCAGCACAGTCATTTTCATTTCTGCTTGAGCTTTTCTTGTCTTCACCTCCAAAATCAAGAGAGTGATATAACTCTGTCCCCTTCCATATTGTTCAATAAACAGTTTGTTTTAAAATTGTTTTGTAAAAATTCTGGCCAAAGAACTGTTCCTGTTTGTTTGTTATAATAACGAACTATTGCTTGAAGTTTAAAAAATTGGCATTTATCTTTACATATGTACACATTAAAGAATTTAGGACCAAAAGTTTAACGAAGTCATGTGTGACAAATAGTAAGTAGTATTCCAAGCACTAAAAATGTAATAACTTTTGTGTGGCAGTACATGGCAGTTTTCAAAATTCACTAAACATGATGAAATGAATACTGAACCAAGCCTATCTTGCGTTATGACAAGAAGAATATTATGATCAAGGAAGACAAAAACAAAAAAGCGCAGTGCCAACTGGAAGATCACGGGTTCAATCCCGGAATGGAAAAAAAAAGGCAACAACTCACAAGACCTCTGGGAGTCATGACCTAAAGGGGCCCACCCCCCCTCCAAGAGTGTCAGGAGTTTAATAGGGCCGAAAGACTTGTCTGATTGGGGGGGGGGGTTTTACTTCCTCTGCTGATCTGAAGGAGTTGTGTTGTTGTTCTGCTCTCTACGGTAGAAAGTTTCCTGCACATCCAAGGCTACATAGATGTGATTTCTTATGATACTGTTTAGAGTACATCAGACAAATAACACGTTAAGAGTATACAGGACAGCAAAGATGTTAAGTGTACCTTGAACAACTAAGATGTTAAAAGCATCTTAGGACAAATAAGATATCAGTAGCACCCTAGACAGCTAAGATATGAACAGCACCTTGGACAGATGAGATATCAAGAGAACCAAAGACAGATGAGATATCAAGAGAACCAAAGACAGATGAAATATCAAGAGAACCAAAGACAGATGAGATATCAAGAGAACCAAAGACAGATGAGATATCAAGAGCACCCAAAACAGCTAAGACCACAAGAGCACCCAAGACAGATAAAAGACCTCAAGAGCACCCAAGACAGATGAAACCTCAAGAGCACCCAAGACAAATAAGATGTTAAGAGCATATCAGACAGTTATGATGTTAAGAGCATTTTGGAAAGGCAAGATGTTAAAAACACCTTTGGCAGCTGAGATGTTAAGAGCACCTTGGGCAGATAAGATTTTTTTAATATCTTCAACAGATAAGATGTTAAAAACACTTTGGACAGATAAGATTTTAAATCATCTTTGCCAGCTGAGATATTAAGAGCACATTGGACAGATAAGATGTTAAGAGCACATTGGACGGATAAGATGTTAAGAGCACCTTGGACAGATAAGATGTTAAGAGCACCTTGGGCAAGTAAGATGACAGTCAAGAATATCTGAAAAGAAAAAGCTTAATAAAGAAATGAATCTAATTAATGCTAAAAGGAAGGGTTAGTCTATTTTCATCAGTCATTTAATGAAAAAGAGAGTCATTGAAACATCATGACAATAAGAAAGGTAAAACATAACAGAGGAAGGCCAAGATGGACATGTTAAAATGATATCAGGGAAGAAAGTCATCAGTCAAGTTAACAGAAACCATCAGACTGAGATATGTTAAAAAGCATGACTGCCAACACTCGTCAGAAAACATGATGATGATGAAAGAAGAAAAGAAAGGGAAAAAAAGAGTAGAAATATAAAACAACAAATATTTCAACTAATGATTTTAAAAAAACCCAAAAACCTTCAACTCATTAACACAGTTTTAAAAAGTGGGAAACCCCTACTTTTCTGTTTTTGTTTCATATGCTTAAATCTGTGGTTAAGGTTTTGAACGCACACATTTTGTATAGTCCATTGTTGGATGTATATACATATGTATGTATGTATGCATGTATGTATAAATGTTTGTTAGTATGTTATGTTAAAAGTGGAAATGTATCCTTTTTTTAAAATTACGTTATAATTTCTCTTAAATTCTCTTAAAAGGAGAAATAAATACATGGAGGAGTACAGAATAACATATTTACTGGAATATGTTAAAAATATGAAGAAATATCAGCATACAAACTTGTATAAGGAAGTGTATATACACAGCATATACAATCAAGATACACATATAATGATTACTCTTTGTCAGCCATTTTGTGTATATATACTCATATGTACAAATGTGTACATAAACTATGCATGAAAAGGGAAATAGGAAACAAACAAACAAAATGGGACACAAGCGGTTATACTACATGCTGAAAAAAAAAACAGTAACAAAGCCATTACTAGTTTTAATCATTTCTGGCACTGACGTACATCCACATACACAAGATTTCTTGTATGTATTTGAGTCAGAGTGCTGTAACTTATTTGATCTTATTTATTTGTATCTTTCAATAAATCTAACACTTCTTTCTTTTTCTCTTTCTCTATTTGCATCTTTTTCATCGTTTTGTAATTATTTATGAGTGGATTATACTGTTCCAATATTGTTGCCTTTTCTATTTACATTTTGCATGTTTTTTTATTATTATTTTCTATTAAGCACAAATGTAACCATTATTCCATTTTGTTTATTATATGTATGACATAATAATAGAACATAGAGCAGTGTTTTGTTTTTGAGGATTTTTTTTTTCCTGTAGTCTTACTTAGAGACAGATTTCTTAATATAAAACTCCTAGCGAAAAAAAAAAAAAGGCCAGATTTAGTTGATTACTACTATCTGTGCAAGTCAATCTGGCATTTTAAAATTTCATTGATGACAAACTCAAAGGGTTAACTCTTTTACTGCATAAGTTTATTCTACCATAGATAAACTTTAACCCTTGACAAACATAGTAAGAAACATAGCAGAAAAGGAAAGGGAACTAATTTGAAAAGAAAGACCAAGCGCCATGCATAATAAATTTTTATGATTGCCAATGTTTAATGAGATGGCACCTAATGAATGAATGAATGAATGAATGAAACATAGATTTATCAATAGAGCAGTGTTTCCTAACATAATGTGTATGCCCCACAGAGGGATAATTAAAATATATTATACTTTTGCAGAACTTGGTTGATTATTATGCTGCGGGGGTCCATCAAAATTTTTGAGGTGTTAATGCGGGGTATAATCCAGAAAAAGGTTGGGAAACACTGTAACAGAAAATTTTTCTTGTTTAGCTTCCAGTTTCATTTTAAAATTCAAAGAATAAATTAGTTGGGCCACATAAATAAATATAGAGAAGCAGCCTCAAATATGACGGTTTCAGATGTGCACAGGAAAAAAAAAAAAACTACTTTTTAAGGTGAAAAAAAAAAAAAAAAGAAAAGAACAAGAAAAGGTACAGTGCCTCTTTAGCACGCTCCACCGCTATAGGGGTCATAGCAATCCTTGTCTCATTGGCCAGGCTGAAAATGTTACTGAAAGCACAAGTGGAGAGGCCGGACTTGTCGAAGCATTGGCCACTAGATTTTTAATATTTCATTTAAAATATCGCTCCATGCTTAACTCTCCATACTTATGGATGAACGGAAATGGATGTTTCCATTTTTTAAAAAAGAATATATAAGGACAAAAGTTTTAAAGAAATAAGTAAATTATCTCCATAAATTAGTTTTTGTTTTAGATGGAAAATTTTAAAGTTTCTTTCCGAGGGGAGATTTGAGGTAGTGAGAAAAGTTTTACGTAAGTTTCTAAAAAAAAGAAATACAGTCATCGGAATAACGGTAACAGTCTTTTGGTTATCAGAGAAACAGAAATTATGCTTCACTTATCAAATTTTTTTCGGACACTATTACTTTAAAACGTGAATAGAATTGATGTTATCTGCCACAGATGAAGGTGATAGTCGCATTATTCCAGCTATATACACATAAATTGTTAAAACTGTGATGTCTGTTACTATTCTGTAATTTATCATTATTTATTTATTTTGCAGCCATTTAAATTTATCACTTTCTACTAAATATCTTCATGTTTGCAATTTATATGGGTCTGATATTTTTAACAAAGCTAACTTTACCACAGTTTATTGCCTGTTGCTAACATATATTACTAGATTTTGTTAAAATTAAAAAAAAATTAATAAACACATTCTTTTTTACTTACCTCTTCACGAAAATCCTGGCTTCGTTTCCTTTATGTTATTGTTCGTTATATTTGGTCAATGTTTTGTTTTATTATGCAACCTATGTTTGAAATGAAGATGCTGCTTCATATGAGTGTTAACTGTTGAGTATTTTTTTGTTTATTCCTCACCATGACAACAGCAATAGATAACTCAGCAGAGATCAGTCTCAGTTTTCATGGACTAGTTAAACGCTCCTTTCATATTTCCATGATTATAACTTTATATTCCATTGTAGTGGTATTCCCTGGACACTTAACACAACAGCTGAGAAACACATAAATGCCTTTGAATGTAAATGCTACAGAAGAGTTCTTCCAATATCATGGACACAAAAAAGAACAAATATATCCATACTACAAGAACCTAATATTGAAGAAGGCTGGCTAGTAAAGAGGATTAAATAGAGAAAACTTTAAATATTTTGGACACATTAAACGTCATGATAATCTAGAGAAGACCGTCTTGGAAGGGTACATAATGGGAAAAAGAAAGAGAGGAAGATCAAGGTGAAGATGGCTGCAAGACATTGTTGATGATCTGCATATGGATGTATCAGCAGCAGGGCATCTTGCTTACAACTGAGAGGCCTACAGGAGAGCTGTTAGGGAGGCAAAGTTCTGCAACTGACTGACTGACTGACTGCAGTAGCCATAATTTCCCTGGTTTCCTCAGAGAGACCGCATCACATATAAGTTTATAAGTTTCTTTGTGCATTTTTATCTGTTTGTTTTGTCTTTTCTATCACCCTTGATAAAGGCAATTTTGCTGAAATATTGGGTTGTTATTGTTGTCTTTCATAACACATTTCATTGTTCCTATTCTTCAATGCCAGCTTTTCTTCCTGCCTTCCTCTCTCTACCTGTTTTCATAAAACTGCACCATACATCTTCATCTAACTCTGCTCAGAGATGTTGACACCCATCAGGAAACTAGATGGAACATTCAAGAGAACACAATAAAAGATTCTTTGGATTCAAGAGAACACAATAAGATTATTTGGATGTATCTTAAGAAGACATGTGGAAGAAGCTATCAGAATCACTGAAAAAGAGAAAGAAAAAACAAATAGAAAAAAAGAAAGAAAAAACAAACAGAAAAAAAAAGAAAAGAGACATTAAAAAAAGAATATCTGAATATATTTGACAAAAAGGCACAACCCCCCCCCCCCCAAAGGATTATATTAGAAATACTCCCTAAAAGAAAGGTATTAACAAAATCATCTGGCTCACTACACAGAAAATCAGCTTAGAGAAGGAAGAAAAAAAGCAAATCACTCGAAAGTAGATAGAAGAGAATTAACCCTTTGTGTACCAAATAAAAAGTTTCATATACACCAAACAAAACTGCTGTAATAATCCATTGTTCACAAAATAATTTACTCATTCAGCTAAATATGCTTCACATTATGTATCATTTTAAGGACAAATGAATAGAGAACACAGAAATATATACCATAAATTAATATCTGTATTTATGTGTGGAACTGTTTAGCGCTAAAAGAGATCTGGATCTAGTTACTGTGTCTCAAACAATGTTCCCTCTAAGCTGCATGACAGTGCGTCTGTGCAAAAAAAAAAAAAAAAACATGCATCACACAAAAGTTTACATGCTGCATAATGTAAACAAAATTGCTACTATTAAATTACTTTGTATTACTCTGGGCCATAACAGACAGGAGAAAAATGTGATATTTACATGAATTTGATTTTTTTTCTATGAGAGCTTTAAATTGTACTTTGACATTTGACATTATGACACATATTTGCACACAAACTGTTTTTGACAACATTTTTGCACACGTGTTGAAAATTTTGCACTTGAAACGAAAGACCTTAAAGGAAACACTGGTCTCAAGCCCAGAAGGATGCTTCTGAGTCGACTGGTGGTTAATGTGCATGATTGGTGGTTCAAGTCTGGCTAGAAAGCATGCTCTCCCTCCCCCTAAATTAAAAAAAAAACCCAGCAAAATTAGACTATATGGCAAGCTAAGAAAGATGCTTCATAAGAAAAAGATCAAACATATTAGGCAGATAATTTCACAAACTTGCTTTATTCACAGTTTGTATATTACAATTACTAGTACCGACCTCTGCCTCACACTCTTCCCCAGTGTTAAAATTAGATCTATCTGGCCTGGGGGACTCACCACCAGATCTTTTTCCTATTTGACTTTCCATGATTGCTGCTTGGGTTTCTTGGTATGTTTCCAGAAGGTAGTTTACCATTGCTTTCCTTCCGGGCAGTGACTGTACTAGTCAGTGATCGTAGCCATTGTCCCTACATTGAGATCATCTGCCTACCATCATAGAATGGTGACCATAACCAACATTATCTGTCAGCTGCTCTCCCATTCCATCCAACTAATAATGGAGATACAATGAGGGAAATTAAAAGGAGGACATCTATTGCTCTTCAGAAAGTAAAACAAATAAAGAATCTGTGGAGAGGAGCAGACAGAACCACAAAAATAAGATTTTTAAGGGCATGCATCTTTCCCATCGCAACATATGCCTGTGAGACCTGGACACTTAACAAAACAGCTGAGAAGCACATAAATGCCTTTGAATGTAAATGCTATAGAAGAGTTCTCCAAATATCGTGGACACAAAAAAGAACAAATATATCTATACTACAAGAGCTTAATATTGAAGAAGGCTGGCTAGTAAAGAGGATTAAAGAGAGAAAACTTAAATATTTTGGCCACATTAAACGTCATGATAATTTAGAGAAGACCGTATTGGAAGGATACATAATGGGAAAAAGAAAAAGAGGAAGACCGAAACGAAGATGGCTGCAAGACATCGTTGATGATCTGGAAATGGATGCAGCAGCAGCAGGCCATCTTGCTCACAACCGAGAGGCCTACAGGAGTGCTGTTTGGGAGGCAAAGTTCCGCAAGGGACATGCAAAGGAATGAATGAATGAATGAATGAATGTATATTACAATACATCAGAGAAGTTACAATACTGTACATGGTATTTTCAAGTGTATGCCTCAGATAGGTGGGAAGGTTTTGTTTATCCTCTGTCATGTAGGCCAGATTTTAAAATATCTTGGATTTATTTAGTGTAACAAACTGCCATAGCTAGAGAACATGCTAATGCATTTTATGTCATGCTAGCAAGAGAAGAAGAAACAAGGGAAGACATAGATATGAGAACTGTAAAACTGAAACCAAATGTCAGTCAGTCATCAGTCAGTCATTTTGCATGTCCCTTGTGGAACTTTGCCTCCCTAACAGCACTCCTGTAGGCCTCTCAGTTATAAGCAAGATGCCCTGCGGCTGATGCATCCATTCACAGATTATCAACAATGTCTTGTAGCCATCTTCGCCTTGGTCTTCTTCTCTTTCTTTTCCCCATTCCATACCCTTCGAAGACAGTCTTCTCTAGATTCTCATGAAGTTTAATGTGAAATCAAATGACAGGTAAAAAATGAACATGGATACATAAGAAGTTGTAGCAGTCAAACACAAAGCAGTAACTTCGACAAAACTGGCCTAAAATGCTTTCTTTTTTTTTTTTTGCAGGACCTGGAAAAAAAAATGATTATCTAAATGAATAAAACAAGACAACCATTTCTGCAAGTTTTCCATGTCAACATTGGTAACTATTTGAAATTATATGATAAAGTCCTCTTTTGTTTTTGAGAAAAAAAAAGGAAACAATTCATACCAGACAAAATGTCTGAAGACCACACAAATGTTTCAAAATTAACATTTCACCCATTGTTCCTTACTGGGACGTGATAGACACATATTTTGTTTACATTTTAATTGAAATTGAATTAAATTATACAGAAGAACAATTGTTTTATTTTTGATTGTGTACATAACTATCTTAAGATGTATCTGGAAGTGCCCCAGACACTCAAGTCCTGGTTGAAGCTAGAGAAGAAAAGATGGCCAGATGGGATGCTGGCCACATAACCTCTAGTGTGTCAACAAGTTAGGGAAGATATTGGCACTATTTCCTAGTTGCTTCTATGGCCTCATAGACCTACATTTACGTTTACATTTCAAGCAACCATCTAAGTGGTTCATGGTAGGAACGGGGTTAATGTAGTGAAATGTATTTTTCTTGGAGTTAGCAATACCCTTCACAAAATAACAAGCAGGTGAGAATAGCGCAGCAGTTAACACTGACCTGGTTTCTGACATGAATGGTAAGTGTTCTGGAAAAGATTCAAGCATGTTCCAGTTTAATATTTCACTCCAACACAACACTGGCAGTGCTGATAAATCTTGCACACCGACGTGAGACACTGATCAGAGTAATATTTAAGCAAAGTATAAGCAAATACCATCTAAAATTGTCAACATCATTAGAGGTCTCTTCAACGGATATGTTTGTGCAGTCAAGACAGAAGAAGGAATGAGAGAATGTTAAACAAGGATGTATATTATCTCCCCTGCTTTTTGGAATTGCCATAGACTTCATAATGAAAAGATGCTGTACAGGTAAAACCAGCTTTGATTGGGTATATGGGACCCAGATAGAAGATCTTGATTTTGCAGATGACATAACCCTTATCAGTGACAATGTGAAATCGATGCAGGAAAAAACAGATTCTCTGTCTTCCTTGGATAGCAAAATAGGTCTTGAAATTAACAAAGACAAAACAAAATAATGAAACTTCTCATTAATAATGAAGGAAAAATATACTTAGAAGGAGCAGTTGTTGATGAAGTAAACCAATTTGCATACCTTGGCAGCTATATAGACCAGGATAGTGACACCAGGAAGGAAGTTAGAATTAGAATTGCAAAAACAGCATTGTCCTTTAAAAAATTTTGAGAACATATGGAATTCAAAAGTTATAAGCACAAAAACCAGGTTAAGACTATTCAGTTCAAATGTGATATTCACCCTCATGCGAAACTGGAAATCAAATAAAGAAATAGACAAGAAATTAGACTATTTTTTTAAAAACAAATGCCTAAGGAAAATACTTCATATAAAGTGGAACGAATTCAAGAACAATGTGGAGAAAAGACAGATGAGCAAACAACAACCTGTCTCATGGGTGATCAGAAAAAGATGGACATATGTAGGCCATGTGATGAGAACTTCTAGCTCACACCATCCCTTGTTCTCACAGAGTGTAAACCTGCACTAGTAGAACTAAGGTACACAAAGCTGCAGTTCAGTTTTACAGAAAGATAAACAGAGGAAAGTTAGAGGTAACACAGCAACAGAAGGCAAGGACAGAAACAAAATTCCAGTACTTCAGCAGAACATCTTTGTCATGGACAAAAGATAAGACGAAAAGAAACAAACACATGTACAGGGTCCGGCATAAAGCATGGCTGGATTTAACTGATGTAGTACGCAGAAACTGAATAGTGTGAGAAAAAAACATGACGTCAGAGATGAAGCAGACAAACGGTCATTTTTAACAATGGCTTTTTGGCAAACACAACATCGCGCATTCACCGTTGAAACTTATTTTAAAAGTGGAGAATCGTCTGTTACTGTACAATGTAAGTTTCATCGCCAATTTGAGTTGCATCCCCATGATAATGTTCCTGATTGGAGGACAAAACAGTTTTGAGGTGGGTCAAAAAATTTAAGGAAACTGCTAGTTACTTTAATAACAAGTCTACTGGTCGTCCAAGAACTCAACAGACACGTAAACGAATTAAAGAAGTCCGCAATGCATTGCTGAGTAGCCCTCGGCGATCAGCTGTTTAGGAACACTTTGGCACCTGGCATCCTCTTACTGTTAATAGTGATCTTTATGTGCAGATGCTAAAAGAATATTTCATTCCAGACTTGGCCAGTAGAAATAAGAGACTATTATGGTTTCAACAAGATGGAGCACCTTCCCACACAGCCCGTCAGTCCATGGCCATGCTGTGACAAGCACTTCCCAATCGTCTTATTTCCAGATTTGGGGATATTCATTGGCCGGCAAGGTCACCGGATTTATCAGCCACATACTTCTTTTTGTGGGGGTATCTCAAGAACACGGCGTATGCTAGTCGACCACAGTCAATTGCAGACCTAAAAGATCGCATCTGACACTGCATTCAAAATATCCCTTTAAACATGTTAAATGGTGTTATGCAGGAATTTTCCAGACGCCTGGGTGAATGTATCAAATGTAATGACGGTCATCTAACTGGCGCAATTTTCAAAACTTAAATATGATTGTCAATAATAATAAAATTACCAACTTTTCTGAGTTTCATTTCACTTTTTATTTTTACCAAAAACATGTATAGTGCTTATTTATTTTCCATTTTAAAAATCCAACTATGCTTTATGCCGGACCCTATATTATAAAAATCACTTATTTTGCAGAGTTCTGCCTTGTTAGAATATGAGTGAACATATAATATCTGATATCTTTTGTCTCTTCATTTGTCCATAAAGTTTGAAAACATACTACCAGGATGGGTCAAAGGAACACTTTAAAAAATGGACTGTAAAGAAATGAATCAAAAATATTTAAGAACCAAGTGATGGAATATCTTGTAATAATCTGATTGCAAGATAATGTACATCAACTGAGCCTGTATTTAAAAACAAAAATAAAACAACAGAGTTTTAGCAACATTAACCCTTTTCAACAAATGCCAAAGAAATTTTTTTAAACAAATTTACATCATTAAAATTTTGTGCTGAGGCAATTAGGAAATTTCAAATTCAAATTAATTAATTTATTCATTAATTTACATTGGTCATAATTTTATTTATTAAATTATCTTTCATCAAGTCCATTTAGCAATTAGAATTCAAGGTGATTAAAAAAAGAAAGTCTAAACAAAACAAAACAGACAAACAAATGGAGCTGTATATTGAATGGATTGTATACTGATTCTTCATATTTTTTTAAAGAAGAGTCATAAAGGGTTAAACATGTTACATGAAGTCTGTGCATGGAAGACAAGCCCAGTCATAAGAGGTACAACTAATAACGATCTTTCCCTACTGGACATACCAGTCCACAACACTGTACTTCTGACACACACATATTTACGTCACTTATCACAAAACCAGAGCCATTTATAACTCATATTTATTCATTTCTCATGTGGCCTGGTTAGCTGAGTGGTTAGACACTCGGTATACTAGCCAGGTGGGAACAGGTTAAAATCCCAGCAGTAGTGATTTTTTTTTGTTTTGTCTTACACCAAAAATGGCCCTTTCTTAAAATTAATTTCTCATGCACAGCCTGAAAATATAAATATTTATATAGCTTATTTGGTGTAGTTATAAGAATTATCTAGCAGTTAAAAAAAAGAGCTAGGAGCATGCTATTCCTAGCAACAAAAAGTAAAGGTAAAAGATGATGTAAATATTTTTAGTATTATTATTATTATCAAAAGAAGTTTCATCACCTGTTGCCACCTAAATCCTTTCTACAGCTTTCTAGAAATAAAAAAGAATACCATTCTTAACAAGATTGGCTAAACTGTAGTTTAAGCTTATATCTAAGCATTTAACGAACGGCAACTCTAGTGCAAGTCTTGAAAACCTGATTGTTGAAATTCAATAAGCTTAAATCTATAATCTACATCTGCTTAAAATAGTCTACATTTATCAATTTTCTAAAAGTGTACTCAAACTGCCAAAGAAAAATAGCTGCAACAAGAACACAAAACAAAAATAACGATATGAACATAATGTACAGTAAACATTGTATACAAATGTACAAGAGCATATTAAAAAAATATTAGGAGATATGTAGGAAACAAAATAAATAAAACCCACTATATTCTTTAACTTCATGTCCTACAGAAAAAAATAATCTCGTATCAATACTGTCAGCCTTGCAAATCTAACATCCAGTGTCTACGCTAACCAGCAATTACTGGTTAATTATCAATAAAACAAACTGATACTTCTGGAGATTGCCGGTTTCCGTAACTGGTTTGTGTTATCACAAACTTAGTAAAAAGCAGTCAGTAAAATAGGCTGGAGGTTAATCAGGCCAGCAGCATGATGATGATGCTCAGTTTACATAGAAGGAGTAAAACCAAAGTTTTGTAAAGATTACAGCTCACTTCTAATAAAGTGAGAAAAAAACTTCATGTGAACATTTGACTCTCATCAATGTTTGTAAAATGTCCTTCATTTTACATTTTAAAAAATCCCCTGGGAACAACTGTGTTAAGAACACACTTATCTTAACATAGTGTTTGTGAGACAGGGAACATAGATCTGTTTGCTTAAAAACTCTGGCTTACTTCTGTAGCCCAGAAACCTGTAGCAGTCTACACTGATTGTAATTGTTATTTTTGTAAAATGTAATATCAGGTTGGTGGATGGATGGGGACATGGAGATCACTGGTGGGGATGAGGAAAGTCTGATGTGAAATCAATGAATCAAGGACGAGACAAGCTTATGGGTCTCTACAATAATGGCTATCAGAATGATGTAAACAAAACAGAGCCAGCAGACTATAGGTGGCAGGGAATGGATATCGTTGAAGCACTCATCAGATTCCTCATCCCAAAGTCAGAATGTCTTTGTTGAACTGTCTCAAAGCTGTTGGGCCTGATGTGGAGAAGGTACAAAGTTTTGGCCAGGCCAGCCTACACCACTGTCTTCATGGCAGTCAGAGCAAGACCACAGTCTGCCCTAGCAAGGAAAGGTGCTGAAGTCGGAGGTACCCAGCCAGAAGCCACATTGCAAGAATCAGGGTACCACGCATTATCACTAAAAATGTGAACGAAGAAGAAGGAGACATTTTAAAAAAAAGAGTGTAAGGTGCCAAATGTTCTACTAACAAACCCAGTACTTCAGAAAGTACTTCATGTAAGGTGAAAAAACAGATACAACTGTACTGGTTTTTAAAAAATGAGCACGATCACTGCTCATACCACAGCACAACTTAATGCTTCATATGTTCTTCCCCTACACCCTTTCTCTGGAGCAGTTCCATTAATGGAAGAGGATTCATCTTTTGTCAAATTTTTAAGTTTTTGTCTTTTTTCTTAAACACTTTGGTCTTGCTCTGTTTCTAGAAAGTTCTTATCATGTTCTGTGGCCTGTTTAACAAAGACAACGATGTCCCACGGCAGGATCTGGTCTGATACTCTAATTTTCTGGTCTAATGGAAACCTTCATACTGTTATGGCATTTCATGGTATGGTCAGTTAATCTGTAAGACGTTAGATATCGTAAGTGAAAAACAGGAATCCATTCTCTTCTGACTGCAAGATATGATATTTTTAGTGGATCTGTTTATAAATACGCTGTTTATTTTCACTCTCTCACTCTTGATGTCATTTTCATGATCTCTCTCTCCTCTCTCTCTCTCTCTCTCTTTCTCAACAAATGTCTTCCAAAACCCAGACTTGATCTTTACAAGACAAGCTTTAGTTATTCTGCTGCTCGTCTTTGGAATGCTCTCCCATCCTGTATAAAAAATATAAATTATACTCCTTCCTACAATTACAAACTTTCCCAATATCTATTTGATGTCGACTACATGCCTCCATGAATCATAAAACTTAAAAGTTATTTTAAATTCCTCTTACAGACACCGAATACAGTTAATTGTTTATTCTGAATAGTCCCGAAATTTTTGTTTAGTAGATAGTCATTTATATATATATATAATTACTTCTGTACTGAGTGAATGGATAAGAACGAAACGTCAATGTTAAATTTTATTTTATGTCTCTCAGCTTCAATGTTAATTATGTTTGTTACATGAATAGCATATTTGTAGAATGTCTGGAGTAGAGTGAAAGATGTATGATAAAGGGTAGAATGTTAGACGGGCCTGCGTGTCCAATTCTTAACCCTTTTGAGATAAAGATCAATCAATCAATATCTCTCTCTCTCTCTATGAACCTTAAGTGTCCAAGGCACATGGGGCTTCTGCAGGGGTTTTCCACAAATGCCTGTCCTTTGCCTTTTTTTCCACTCTTGCCCAAGTGTGCCCTCTATTGCTCAACATCCTCTCTGTTGTTCTCTCCATGTCTCCTTTGGCCTACCCTTACTTCTGTTCCTCTGTGGTGTCCATCTTAGTGCTATACTCCATGATCTGCTAGAATAAATTTTGCTGAGAAATTTTGTCAGAAAGAAACTGGAAGGAAATTATTTTACGATTTAAAAAATATCGGTTCAGTTAGAAATCTACTACTTTTCATGTCAGTTAGATTGTGCCTAAACGTCTTTCACTGATTCTCAGAGGTGTGCAAAATCCACCACCACTGCCAGTGTTATTTTGAAGTGAAAGAGTTAAATCACAGTCTCCACAAAAAGAACACAACTTGAGAACCACTGTTTCTGACAAAGACAGTTCTGGGTCAAGGTATTTTTAAAATTTCCTGGGCCTACTAAAAGAAAACAAGTCCACGCTCAGTGAGCTGTGATACCAGGCTCCTGTGACACCCTGTTCTCGGTATCTTATGTGGCCTGTGCTTCACTAGTCCTGGCACATAAACAAATCTGCAAACCACATAGCTGTACTGAAGCTTGTTCAGATACAAACTGACTGAGTCATAAAGCACAAAATGTATGCATTTGCTCATTTGCACTTCTAAGGCTATTCACACGCTTTTTGTAAAATGCACTTTCACTCTACAGAATCACTGTATAACAATTTTGTGCACGACATGATATTTACACAATTTTTGTGTAATATTCAAACACAATTTTACTGTACAATAATTGTGGATTTACAAATCCCCCCCTTCTTTTCATACATCTCTTGCATACGATTTACAATTACACTTCAGCTTTACGGTAAATGTCTGGCATATTTTTATATAGGATAGATAAGGGTTAAGCTGTTGAGGAGTTGTCTGTTGAAGTTGGTTTAGAAACTCTGTCAGAAAGTGTTTGGAAGTCTTGTTTGGCCGTATGTAGGTCACTGGCTAACTGATGGTCATGTTCCTTCAGAGATTTCAGTTCTCTCTGTTGAATCTGAGGAGAAAGGAATATTGCAACTAAGTGAAAGAACGTCAAAAATGAGAAGGGGTAGATTTTAAGATACCATCAGTCAGTCATTTGCATGTCTCTTGCGGAACTTTGGCTCCCTAACATCTCTCCTGTAGGCGACTAGGTTGTAAGCGAGATGCCCTGCCGCTGATGCATCCATTTGCAGATCGTCAGCGATGTCTTGCAGCCATCTTCGCCTTGGTCTTCCTCTCTTTCTTTTTCCCATTATGTACCCTTCCAAGACGGTCTTCTCTAAATTCTCATGACATTTAATATGTCCAAAATATTTCCGGTTTCTCTCTTTAATCTTCTATACTAGCCAATACTCTTCAGTATTAATTTCTTGTAGTATGGATATATTTGTTCTTTTCTGTGTCCACGATATCTGAAGGACTCTTCTATAGCATTTACATTCAAAGGCATTAATTTGTTTCTCAGCTGTTTTGTTAAGCGTCCAGGTCTCACAGACATATGTTGTCATGGAAAAGATGCATGCCCTTAAAAATCTTATTTCTGTAGTTCTGTCTGAAGATACTATAACAGCAAAAAATATAGATGGAAACATAGGCAGTGGTATTACAAGACAACTGTTATATCATCCCGGAACTGTGAGCAGAACATTCTTTGCCAATGACATTACGAAGTTGTTGAGGCACATCTTACATCTTACATCCTTCCTGTGCCGTTAAATATCACATATCCCTTGCATGGTAGTTCGCCAAGTTTTCCTGTTTTTGGAGCGCTTTACAACCTCATCAAGGGTTAATCTTGCCTACTAAATTGGCCTCTCTTAACATTGTCCTCTTTAGAGTTTCACGTTGTCTCTTCTGCTGCATCATAAAAAGGAAGTTGTTCTTTCTTGGGGATATTTAATGAGGGTGACCCGGTTAGCTGAGTGGTTAGGCCTTCAGTTTACTGATCCGATGGTACCAGGTTCAAGCCCCAGCAGTGGAATTTTTTTCTGGTATGCACCAAAAAGGCCCCAGGATCCACCCAGCCTTGAAAAATGGGTACTAGAGGAATCTGGGAAGGTAAATGTGGCCAGGCGTGATGCTAACCACATCACACTTTCATGCGCTGAAGGTCGTGGAAATACATGCTTTATTGGCATGGAAACAGAAATTATACCCTTTTACCTGTACCATATTTAATGACATGATGGTCAGCAGAAAACAGTACCTGAATATACAGGTAAAGGGAAATAAAGATGGGGTGGGGGTGTGGGATGGAAGATGATAAGACTAAGGCCCTATGACATCACAGATACTCTAAAGACTACGCTCACTGAAGCCGGCATTCTGACCAGTCAGTAAGATGATTTCCAACCGGCTCACAGTAGTAGGGTAACATTCTGTGGAGGCCGGATCATATGAGAGATAGGACAAACGAGCAAGGATATGCTGACTCACCGCATGCTGGCGAAGTAGGTCATGTTTTTCACTTTTCAGCTTGTGAATTTCACCGTGAAGTTGATCAATCTGTCGGAGGAGCTGGTCTTGTACTTGAAAAAAGAAAAAAAAAGAGAAACGTTTATATGTTTGTTTTAAATGAAAGTCAAATGATGATGAATTTCATGAATGAGTGACACAGGATATGCTTATCTCCCTTGATTCTCTAGGAGCTGCTACTTAGTGAGATGATTTAACAGCTAAGACAGTGTTGCACTCAAAACAGCTCCACTACCTCCCTGTTGATATACACCTCACAGGACCCAGGCAAGACATCATCACGCAGCACAGATGAAAACAGTTGACTACAGCCGTCCTCACTTTGTTAACAAATGCCAGCATTCAAGTCAAAACACAGGGTTATTTGATGGCGGAACCAGATAAAGATGAAGTATAGAATGATGCTTGATGAAGCAGGGCACATATCAAAACTGCCAAAAAGTCTCACATTCAGGAAATCCATTAGCCACCTTGCAGAAGATGGGAGACATGGTCTCTTCTGCTGCATCATAAAAAGGAAGTTGTTCTTCTTGGGCATACCTTCTCTCTCATGCAACATATAATGACTCCATGAAAACGGCACTATATCCTCACAACGTTAGAAGTAGACCAAGACTGACTAAAAAAACACAGCTTTCATACCTCCACAAACCACACTCAGTCCTGCACACACAACCTGTGCAGCATACCATCTGTACTCCCAAACTGAGCTCAAAAGTCAGTGGGAATCACCTCGTTAGATCGAGTATATAAACAGTCAGGGGCTTTAACTTTACATGAATCTTGCAGGGTTGCACACCCGACAAACACATTCTGCCACAAGGAGAATAAACACTCATTCAACTAGCACATCCAGCCCAGGTCAATGCAAAGAGAAGAAGTGGAAGAAGAAGAAGAGGAAGAAAAAGAAGCAGAAGAAAAAGAAGAAGAAGGAGGAGGAGGAAGAAGAAGAAGAGGGAGGAAGAACAAGAAGAAGAAAGAAGAAAAGAAGAAAGAAGAAAATAAGGAAGAAGAAGAAGAAAAGAAGAAAGAAGAAAAGAAGGAAGAAGGAAGATGGAAGAAAGAAGAAGAAGCAGGAAGAAGGAGAAGGAAGAAATGATATTATTACATTCCTCATCACCACAGCATTGGCCACCAATGATATCTAGTTCAATATTACAGAGAATTCTTACAGGTTGATGACAGAAGCAGCCTAATACTACACCTACCATCACTCTCCAAAGAGAAAACATACTCTCTGCTGTATCGAGATGAATTCTGGGTAGTCGCATTTGGCGTTCCTGTTGATGACATACTCTCCTGAGAAAATAAAATGAGAAGCATATTCTCAATTAATAAATTTTTCTCTTCAAAACAGCTCTAGATATTTCTTACCAAAGTAATACTTTTACAAATAACAAAGTTATTTTTAGTACATGAATCTTCCTACCGAAAGTGAAAAGATCAAACGAAGAGGCCACAGAAGAGAAAAAAAAAGAAGAGAGACGAAGCAATAACACAATTCAGGAAGAGACAGTCCAGATTCATAGGGCATTCATGAGAGCGGGTTGATTGGAGTATTTGATAACAACAGGAGTGATAGAGAGCAAAAGAGACCGAGGCAAAGAAAGAAGATGATAGATGGACTGATGAACTGGCATGGAGAAAGGACACAAGTCCAGCTCATAATTAACACCCGGAGTAGAGAATTGTGGGAGAGCATGGCCACCAATGCCTATCAGCATGACACTGGATGGATAGATATCGTAGATCCTCCCAATAGCAAGATTTGGGTGCTAATCATAGACATTGACCCAAGCAACACCTCCAAAGTCCTTTTTTTTTTCACACAAAGGGAAGTAACCACTAATTATATATTTAATGCTTTCCTTCTTGTTTTGTCTCCATGAATTCCCATTCACATTGTTTATATGTCACCATTCTATTTTATTGTGTGTTTAACTCTTAACCTACCATGAGTCTTTTAAATATCTTTTAAATTTAAAATAAAATGTAACTCCAGTCAAAACATGGTTTTGTTCCATATACAAGTTCATAGTTTTAAACCGCTGCAAATGCTAAAAATAGGCATCATGCTACTTCCAAGTAAACCAGCCAGGTGGAGATTTTTTTTTTATTACAAAGAACTGTTAGTGATTGATACATGCTATTTGACATTTAAAGAGTTAATAATGTTAGTGAGAGATCCATGTTGTTTGGCAGGTCAAGAGTTAACAATGAGTGATACGTATTGTTTGGCAGTTAAGAGTTAATCTTAAAACAACTGGAAATAAATGACAAAAAAAAACTAAAATGCTGACCAGTACCATGCCTGTGTCCGAGTCATCTTGGGCAGTTCCTCTGTTGGCGATTGTGAGGTTGTTGCTGCTGTTGGTGGTTTGGAACTCCTCCATGCTGTTGAAGCTACTCTCAGAGTTGGATCTTGAAATGTGTGAAAGCTGATTTGTTCTGCAGAAAATTGACAGAAAACTTGAGTTCAGTCTCTTTTTTTCACAGCCTCTCTCTCTCTCTCTGTCTCTCTCTCTCTGTCTGTCTCTCTCTGTCTTACATGTTACATCCTTCCCGCATGGTGGTTCGCCAAGATTTCCTGTCTTTGGTAAGTTTTTCAATCTCATCAAGGGATGTTATGCCAAATGAACTGCCTTAATAATGTCCTCTTTAGAGTTTCATGTGGTCGACATCTTTTTCTTCAGCCTGCTGTATTCCACTTGATAGCTTGTTTGGGGATCCTCTGATTGTTTCTTCTCATCACATGACCAACATGTTCTTTTTCTGATCACCCATGAGACATGTTGTTGTTTGCCTATCTGTCTTATCTCTGTGTTGTTCTTGAATTCATTCTACTTTACACCAAGTATTTTCCTTAGGCATTTGTTTTTGAAAGAGTCTAATTTCTTGTGTATTTCTTTAGTTGTTTTCCAGCTTTCACATGCATAAATGAGGGTGTATATTACATTTGAACGGAATAATCTTAACTTGCCTGTGTATGTATATCTACACACACACACACACACACACATATATATATATATATAATATTCATATAATATTGTATACCTTATTAAATCGAGAGTGTGTGAAGCATGAAAGATGGAGTGATAAAGGGCAGAATGTAAGACGGGCCTGCACGCCCAGTTCTTCACCCTTTTAAAATGAAGATCATTCATTCAGTCGCTCTTTGCCTTAAATATTTTTCAGACCAGCCGGGGTCAATCTAGCCTTCCAAAAAAATAGGCAGCTGGGATTTCCCTAGGAAAACAAAGGCAGCAAGGACATGTGCTGGCACCACTAACTCAAATGATGTACTGATCTGGAAATGTGAAGGCACTAACATTTCACCCCGCCAACCTCCTCTGGCATGGAAATGCTATGGAACACCAAGTTCTCTTTTTTTTTTTTTTTTCAAAATTTTTTAATCAGCCTGGGCTAACTCACCTGGTCCCAGATGAAATGCTGCTTGGGCTTGACTGCGGGCTGGGCGGAGGGCTGACACAGGTCTGATACGACTGAGTACTGTGTGTGCTGTCAACGAGCAAACTCCTGGGTCAGACAGAAGATGATGATTAATATCAGCCATTGACTAAAAGCTATGCTACAGAAGCTTAACACACTTCCTTTTTACATTCAATTGGAGATGTAGAACAGCTGAAGAGGACCTGTACGATCCATTATAAGGCACAAGGGACAAAAAGAACTCGTAAACCCAGGAATCGGAGAAGTCAAAAGTCAAGTTTTATTCTCAATGTTGGGCGAAAGAAAGAAATTGCAGACACTCAGTGTGAACTTCATGTATCAGAACCTCATTCATAGCAAGAAAGGTTCAAAACCTTATTCATAAAAAGAACCTCGTATATAACAAGATCATTACTCATATTAAGAACCTCAAGATCACAAGTAATTCATAAACAAGAACTTTATTATATAACAAGAATCTTAATCATATTAAGAACCTCATGTATCAGAAGAACCTCATTCATAACAAGAACCTTATTCATATTAAGAACCTCATGCATCACAAGTAATTCATACATAACAAGAACGTTATTATATAACAAGAATCTTACTCATATTAAGGACCTCATACATAACAAGAACCTCATATATAACAAGAACCTCATACATAACAAGAACCTCATTCAATGCAGGAACCTCATATATAACAAGAACCTTATTCACATAAAGAACCTCATGCTTCACAAGTAACTCATAGGTAACAAGAACCTCATTTATAGCAACCTCACTCGTAACAAGAACCTCAAACATAACAATAACTCCATAATCTCTTTCGATGCATTATTTTAGGGAAAGGTCAATAGCATCTAATTAAAACTGACCAATGAAAGTGGAAAGAAAGTTTCTATAGATTTTCAAAATCCTCCACTAATCATGCATGCAGCTTTTACATTTATTTATTAAATGTCGGGGGAGGGGGTATTTAGGTTAAAAGGGAGCCTTAAAGGCAGGGGGGACCCCAATGCTAAGAGGGGGCCCTAAAGTAATAGGGGGCCCTAAAGTAAGAGGGGGCCCTAAAGTAAGAGAGGGCCCTAAAGTAAGAGGGAACCCTAAGGCTAAGAAGGGGCCCTAAAGTAAGAGGGAACCCTAAGGCTAAGAGGGGGTCCTAAAGTAAGATGGAACCCTAAGGCTAAGAGGGGGCCCTAAAGTAAGAGGGGCCCTAAGGCTAAGAAGGGGCCCTAAAGTAAGAGGGGGCCCTAAAGTAAGAGGGAGCCACAGAAAGAGAAAGAAAACACTGAAGTCAGGAAAGAACTCTAAAAGTCAGAAGAAGGAACAAATTAACAAATGAGTGAACATCATATCTGAAGGTGAGAAATCTCTGATATCAAGAGAGAACCCTAAACACAACAAGGACAGAGTGAACACTAAAGGAAAAGAGGGATATTAAAGTCAGAGGGGAATTCTAAATTTGGGAGGTAGCTAGGTAGTCCCATAGAAAAATGCCATAGGGGATGAAGCACTGGAGACCTCATTATGCTGGGCCATTAGCGTAGGAGTTAGGGTGGCCAGCTCCTTTCCTCGCTGACCTTTCCTTCCCAGATCCTCTCTGGTACTCATTTTACGAGGCTGGGTCGACTTCAGGGTTGTACTGATTGGGAAAAAAAAAATCCCAGCTTAGTTTGGGATTCGAACCCTCGACCATTCGATTGCTAGATGAGTACTCTAACCACTATGCTAACTGGTCCCGGAGAGAACCCCAAATGCAAGACAGAACTCTAATGATGAGAGAAAACAATAAAGGTAAAAGAGGGAACCTTGAAGTCTGGTGAGAACTTTAAATGTTCGAGAACACCCTAAAGTTGGAAGGGTACTCTAGGGAAAGGAAACAAACCATTCAGAAAATTAGCTACAGTACTTTGACTGTGGCCATCTGAGTGGCAAAGTGGTTAGTGCACTGGTCTATCATGGTGAAGGTCGGGGGTTCGAATTCAGCTGGAAAAAGGGGGGAGGGCGCCCCCCTCCCCAGTCACCCAGTTGTAGAAATGGGTAGCCGACTTCGTCTGGGGTTGGGGAAGGAAAGGCAGCCAGACGTGATACTGATTATATAACCTCTAGCGTGCTGACATTCATTCACTCATTCATTCATTCATTCATTTGCATGTCCCTTGCGGAACTTTGCCTCTCTAACAGCTCTCTCGTAGGCCTCTAGGTTGTGAGCAAGATGGGCTGCTGCTGATGCGTGCTGACAGGTCAAGGAAAATATGGGCACTAACATCATATCCTTGTGTGCCTCTAAGGCATGACAGGATTACCTTTAACTTTTTTTTACTTTGAGAAAAAAAGATAACAATACAAGAGAATTTCTGATACTCATTATGACTTGTAACGGGCTCGCTACATTCAGACATAGCACCTCCAAACAAAATGAAGACTGTTTCCACTGCAGACTTTGCTCTTTTCTATCTCACATTACTTTATTCTGATATTTTGAGGCCATTCTGCATTTGTTTGGGGACAGGTCAAGAGGTAGACCTGGACAATGATCGCAAGATAACCTAGAAGAAGAAGATATACATGCTTTTGGAATAAAAATTTAGCAAGAAAAGATCAAGAACAGAGAGAAATGGAGATGTGTCTTGTCGGCAGCAGTGAGCCTCATTGGCTCAGAAAGCAGCTGCTTGAAGATTTTGCGTTTGTTTTGTACTCAAGCCGGCATTTTTAACAATCTAGAAAAAGGTGATGTATTGCCTTGACCTACTTTGATGGCGTGATCTCTATTTAAATATCACCTTTACCAGCACTATAAGTTTAAATAATAAACCAAAAAAATAAGATGTATAATCCTTTACAGGCTTTTATTGTTCATCTTTAGTTATCCACCTCTCCGTCTCAATGCTTACCCTTTGCTGTCTTTGTTTGGTCTGTGTGGCTTCTCAAGTGATGAAGAAAACTGCTGAGTTATGTTTCTTGGCATGGATGGGGACTTGCGAACCTGCCAAGAAACAAAAGCTCATATTCTACAAAATAAATCACCGTAATTCTGGTATAATACAGGGTGTTCCATAAGTAACTGTGCACTAACCCAGTATCGATTTCGGTATCGTAGTGATATCTTAATGTCTGCCGTATCTAGCCACATCTACCTGCTGCAGTCGTTAAGAAATCACTAAGATACCGGAATCGATACTGGGTTAGTGCAAAGTTATTTTCCAAACGCACCATATCATTTAGTTAGTTGGAAAGGACTGTCATCTAAGCACTCCAGACATGCCCACAGACCCTCTTATCGCCTCTTAAATATCTCAATCTGTGCACAATAACCAATAATTATATGACTAAGAAGAAGATGAAGCAAAATTTTGGATTAGAATGTCATTCGAACAAAAATTATAGCCAATTAATGGTACAAATAATACAAAGTAAAAAAAAAATATTACACTAAAATTTTTCTCTATTTGCTGCTGAGATTTTAAATGGAGACTGATAAACATGGACTGACGGAAATGTCTGTAAAGTACTTCAGCACGCCTCAATCTGATTTTAGAGCCAGTTCCTTAAAGTAAATGAGATCAAGGAATCATTTTTTTTTCCCCACGGCTAGTTTACATTGGACAGAAACAACAGTGGTTCTCAAGTTATTTTCATGAAAGATGTCATTTCTCTATAAACTGTTCTACTCATGTGCTCTAACAGACGAATAACTAACAAGCAGACCTGGTGAAGGAAAATATGTATCAGAACAATATATAATATATGTAGGCAGGGAACTATGATGTAGAGATCAAAACAAGAGTACAGCTCCTCAGATCATTGAAGAAGTACCCCCCCCCCTCTCCCCCAACAAGGCAAGCGTTTTTGGTCATTTAAACTTCTGACACTCTAAGGTTGGGGGGGGGGGGGTGGTGGGCCTCTCTGGGTCATAACTTCCAGAGGTCTGTGAGATGTTGGTTATAACGGCTTCACGAGACTGAAGATACTGCTTTGAAGTTCCAGGTCTGTAACGTGTCAACGTTCTTAGCTGTTTGTTCGGAAGCGGTCTTGTGTTACTGTGACCAAGCGCTTGAGAGGTCTTCACAATGGCACCTTTGCTTGTTCCCAGCACGTCACACTTGACGATTTGTAAAAGACGCCCTGGAGGGAAGCGGAATCATGAGCTACTCTCGCCACCCACTGAGGCGGTAGAAAATGTTATCTTCCGCTGCCTTGATCATTGTTACAGTGTTGTATAGGGTCATCGTGACTTTATAAGTCTTCATGGGTCAATGTTCCATTGTTCTCCACATTTGTGCCATATCCAGCATGAAGCCTTCGTTGTTGTTTCTGAGAACCGTTTCAGTGGGTGTATTCTTGTTTGTCCTTTTATGCTCAGTTGTTTACACATGTTGTATGCTGGTGTCGTCATGAATCCTCTTGCTCCCACCTCCACAGCAGTCACTCCAGACTTTCACACATTCCTTACCTGTTTGACCAGATCGCATTGCACATGGAACTGGAGTTGCCAAAGGAACAAGCAACCAAGCATGATACTCTGTCATGTACTGACTGGTCAGTATGGGTGTAACACTACATCCCTACTTGCTTCTGCAGCATTACAGGGATTCATCTCATACGATTTACCTAAAAAGTGGCGTAGTGGTTAGTTCATTTGCCTGCCAACCAAAAGCCCCCTGATTTGATTTCACTCTCAGGCGGAACTTTTTCAGAGCAACAATCACCAGGGTCAACCCAGCCTTAAAAAAATGGGCACCTGGGATTTCTCTAGGAAAATATAGCGATGACAGATGCTGGCACA
The DNA here is from genome assembly GCA_009760885.1 of Achatina immaculata. Lineage (NCBI taxonomy): Eukaryota > Metazoa > Mollusca > Gastropoda > Stylommatophora > Achatinidae > Lissachatina > Lissachatina immaculata. The sequence goes on along the minus strand of CM019712.1, from coordinate 11,826,394 downwards.
CCTGCTTCAAATCCCGTTTTATCCTAGAAATTTGATGGGGCTAGCACTTCAAACAAATCAAATCCTATGGGATAAAAGAGTTCATACAGACAGTGCTTACAATACTTTTCTTAAGCTGGTAAAACTCACAGGTGAAGGTCCCCTCTTGTCATCCTCCCCAACTGTTGCCAGTTGGACTCCATTGGTTCTCTTCTGAGCCTGTAGACTAACATCCAGGTTTGGACTTCTTGCTTTCCCGCTAAAAGCTCTTTTAACTGAATCAATGAGCCGGCTACCTTCCTGCTTGGAGCACAATCCTGTAGACAGGCCAAAGAGTTCCAGATTTCGCTTATGCAGGTCATGGTAAAGTGATTCTAGAAGGGATGCCCTCGTGCGATGCTGTTTGAAAGTTAAAGAAATTGCAGTTAGCGTCAGCTGCCGAAATACTCTGATTGATCGGTAGCTCGAGGTAAATAGGCTCTATAATAAGTTTTATATATATCAAGTATTTTGTGATGATGTGAATATACAGAGTTGTTAATGTTGTTGTTGTTCTGTGATGGTTAACGATACTGTAAGGGCATAGTGTTGACCAATCTTGCTGCAGTATTGGTAACTGGTCTTTGATGCAGCTAAACACTGATCAGACATCCCAAGTTCTTGCGTATATGTGCGAAAGACCTCACACAATGGAATAAATCGGGCAAGTCCAGGTCTTAAAATACGCATGGGACATTTAATATATGGAATTTGATGATGATGACTTGATGGGATAGAAGATGTATTGTGTTATATATCAAAATATACATCGCCAATCTGGCCATTGAACTGTGACTGATCTTACATCCTTCTCATGCCGCTAAACGTCACACAGGGCCCACATGTTAGTTCGCCATTTCCTGTCTTCAGCGAGTTTTTCAATCTCATCAAAGGGATGTTATGCCCAAAGGGATGTTATGCCCACGGAACTGGCCTCTCTTAACAATGTCCTCTTTAGAGTTTCACGTGGTCGACCTCTTTTTCTTCGGCCTGGTGTGTTCTACTTGATAGCTTGTTTGGGGATACTCTGATTGTTTCTTCTCATCACGTGACCGATATATGTCAAAAATACCATACGAAAAATCACATCTAAGTCCAAACTTTGCATTATAAAAAAACATCTTCATAATGAATAGCAACAGGCACACACACATCCATCATCCTCAAGCATCAGTCCATTCTCTCCTTAAAGGCAAAGGTAGTCCCATAGCAAATGAGGTAAGGGATGAAGGGTTATGGGCCTCATCTTGCTGGGGGTCATCATGAACTTAAGAGGAAGGGTGGGCCAGTTCCTTTCCTCGCTGTCTTTCCTTCCCAGATTTTCTCTGGTACCCATTTTATGAGACCGTGTTGACCTCAGGGCCATATTTGTCAGGGAAAAAAACTCCCGCTTAGCTTGGGATTTGAACCCTCCACCATACAGTTTATGGACAAGTGCTCTAATTCCTTAAATCTTATACATATTCAACCAGTCTCAAGTTCTCCCTAAGTTGCACATGCATTTCTGCACATGGTCTATGCCAGTCACTCAAAGCAACTCATTTAACAGCAACTCTTTTAATAACAACTCCTTTAATAAGAACTCGTTTAATAACAACTCGTTTAATAACAACTCAAGTGTAAACACAAAATCATGGGAGCCGACAGCACCAAAACAGTATTAGGGTTGAAACCTATATTAAAAATACTGTTACAGCTGTAACATCTACCCGCAACGCAAGCAGAATATTCACTGCAAAGGTGTATATCGAAGTACAATATCCTTTCAAACGGAAAAACACTGACATAAGTAACTAAATTTAGTCATCTTGAAACAACAACAACAACAACAACAACAACTGATGGCAAGTGCACAAATGAAATAAAATTATGAATAGGTAAGGTAGAAACTTGAAGAAGATATTAACAAATAAGGAAAATGTCCCCTAAAAGGGAAGAAAAGAGTATTACAGTTCTACACACAGGATGTTCCATAAGTAACTGTGCACTAACCCAGTATCGATTCTGGTATTGTAGTAATATCTTAATGGCTGCGGTATTTATTCACATCTACCTGCCGCAGTCATTAAAATATCACTACGATACCGGAATAGATACTGGGTTAGTTATTTTCCGAACGAACAGTAGAATCAATATCGCTATATAGCTGTGAAACTTGGACAGTCGACAAAACGATGACAAAGAAACTGGAAGCAACAGAGATGTGGTTTTGATGAAAGATGAAATAAATATCCCTGGACAGACAAGAAAAACAAATGAAGATTTCCTCAGAGAAGTTTCAGAACAGCGATACATACCCCCAGTTTGGCGAACTGGTCAGCTTTATAACAAGCCAGCTCCGCATTTATCAATTTAGTAAGCAGAAACTCTCTGAACTCTTCGCCCTGAAAGCAATAATATGGGAAACGAATTAGCGAAAAATCTTGTCAAAAAGATAAGAGAGAGACAATGTACTTTCATAGGACATGCAATGAGAAGAGGGGGCAATGAAAATATTATAACAACAGGAAAAACAGAAGGAAGAAGATCAAGAGGAAGACCAAGAGAACTGGACAGTCTGACGGGATGGTGTGAGAGGAGATCACCAACTGAGCTGATGGCCTGCATGAAGGATCGTGTACTCTGGAGAAGCATAATAGCCAACGCCAGTCGGCACAGCACCTGATGATGATGATGATGATGAATTAGCGAAATTATAGGCCACATTCTGAAGGTCTAAAGAGTGATAATAATAGCTTATCACAGAACAAACTATGATCTAGAAATGTTAATCGAGAACAGTGTCTCCCATCCCTTTTTTTTTATCATGTCCCACTTCAGTGATTTTGATACCACCCCCCCCCCCCCCCAAACCACCTCACAGCATAACAGTCAACAAATTTCTGAAAAAGTATAGTGTAAATATATTCAAATCGCTCATACATCCCATGATGGGGAACACTGATCTAGAATCTTCTACATTTTTATACAGGTGAAAGATTTTTTAAACTGTTTATTATTATTATTATTATTTTGGTAGCCTGGTTAGCTGAGTGGTTAGGCCCTCTGTTTACTAAACCGTGGTACCGGGTTCAGCAGTGGGGATTTTATTTCTAGTACACACCAAAGAAGGTTAACCCGGCCTCTAAAAATGGGTACCAGAGAAATCTGGGAAGGTAAAGCGGCCAGGCGTGATACTGACTACATCAGACTTTCATGCAGGGAAGGCTGTGGAAAATATGGGCCTAACACCGTATTCCACAAAATGCATTAATAGCACAGAGACGGGAATGTTACTTTTTTTACAATTTTTTAAAAACAATTTATTGTTTAAGCGGGTGCTTGAGTGGGAAGTGGCTAAATTAAGTGGGTGCTTGAGTTATTGAGTGGCTAAATTAAGCGGGTTCTTGAGTGGCGAAGTGGTTAAATTAAGCGGAGGCTTGAGTGGTGAAGTGGCTAAATTAAGTGAGTGCTTGAGTTATTAAGTGGCTAAATTTAGCAGGTGCTTGGGTGGCAAAGTGGCTAAATTAAGTGGGTGCTTGAGTTATTAAGTGGCTAAATTTAGCGGGTGCTTGGGTGGAGAAGTGGCTAAATTAAGCAGGTGCTTGAGTTATTAAGTGGCTACATTTAGCGGGTGCTTGGGTGGCGAAGTGGCTAAATTAAGCGGGTGCTTGAGTGATGAAGTGGCTTAATTAAAGCACTAGTTCCTCATGGCAAAGACTGGGTGGTCTGAAAGTGACCAGAGATGCTCCAGTCATCCAGCTACAGAAAATGGGTACCTGCCTCTTTCTGGGGCTGGGGAAGGAAAGGCAGTTAGGCGTGACACTGACCATATCACGCTCTAGTTTGCTGACAGGTCAAGGAACATATGGGCACTAACATCAAATCTCTCATGTGTCTCAATGGCATAACAGGCCTTTCTTGTGCCACTATAGCATAACAGGCATTCCTTATGCCTCCATGGCATAAAAGGCCTTCCTTATGCCTCCATGGCATAAAAGGCCCTCCTTGTGCCTCTATGGCATAAAAGGCCTTCCTTGTGCCACTATGGCATAAAAGGCCTTCCTTGTGCCTCTATGACATAAAAGGCCTTCCTTGTGCCACTATGGCATAAAAGGGCCTTCCTTGTGCCTCTATGGCATAAAAGGCCTTCCCTGTGCCACTATAGCATAAAAGGCCTTCCCTGTGGCTCCATGGCACAAAAGGCTCTCCTTGTGCCACATAAAAGGCCTTCCTTGTGTCACTATGACATAAAAGGCTTTACTGTTACAATTTAATCAGAGTGCGCTTAAATGGAGATATATGGTGCAATTTTACAAAAACAAGTACAGAGAAAGAAGGAAGGGGGAGGAAGGAAGGAAGGAAAGGGAGAGGAAGGGAGAGGAAGGAAGGAAGAGGACGGAAGGAAGGAAGGGGAGGAAGAAAGGAAGGAAGGAATGGGAGGGAAGGAAGGAAAGAAGGAAGGAAGGAAAGAAGAAGGAAGGAAGGAGGGAAGGAAGGAGCAGAAACAATGAAATCATTGTGAAAAAAAAACAAGAGGAAGAAATATCATCCAAAATTTAACAAAATTGCCTTAATCAAGGACAATAGAAAAAAAAAGCTGATATAAAGCATGAACAGATACTTTATCTGCTGTGCATTCTCTCCGAGGAAACTGACCAGAATATAACTACTGGAGGCAGAAGAGGAAATATGAGGAATGAGAGAGGCAGCCAAGCATGCAATATGGTCAGGTAGAGACTACTTTGGCAGGAAGAAAATAAAAACTCAGGGAAGAGTAGAGGAAGAGTTTAAGCAGAAAATTCTCACATAGCTCACAAAATGAAACACAGAAATAATTAATCAATTTCTTTTTAAACAATAACAAACATGGTAAATAAATCATAAATTGATTTTTTTTTGTAAAAAACAAAATCCATGCTTGATGTTAGTTGCTGGAACTCACAAATGAAGACTTACTGTAACAAACTCTGCTGGCTGTGGTAATACTGGATAAAATCTTGGCACATCTTTTCTTGCTGCTACAGAAATCTGGCAATGAAACACCAGCACAGAATGAATGAATGAATGAAGGAAGGAAGGAACGAATGAATGAATGAATGAATGAATGAATGAATAATCTTTAAAGGGTAAAGAATTGGGCACCCAGGCCCGTCTTACATTCTGACCTTCATCTCTCCATCTTTCATTCTTCCCACACACTCGATTTAATCTCTCTCTCCCTCTGAACCTTAAGTGCCTAGGGCACAAGGGACTTCCGCAAGGGTTTTCCACAAATGCCTGTCCTTCGCCTTTTTTTCTGCTCTTGCCCAGGTGAGCCCTCTATTGCTCAACATCCTCTCTGTTGTTCTTCTCCATGTCTCTTTTGGTCTACCCTTACTTCTGTTCCCCTGTGGTGTCCATCTTAGTGCTATTTTTGGTAGTGAGTTGTCAGTCATTCGGAGCACATGTCCCAACCATCGCCAGCGTCTTTCCTCAATAATTGTTGTCAGTGGCTTCATCTGCATTTCTGCCAATAAGATGTTATTTCTTATGGTGTTTGGCTAAAATATTTTTCTAATTCTTCGTAAACATTTAGTCTGGAAAGAATTCAACTTGTTTTCTATGATTTTGGTGATTTTCCAGCATTAATTCGATTTAATACAAGTATACAAATTACGTAAAAAAAACATATCAAAAGAGTGTAAGATTAGACTGTTACATTTAAAGTAAAAGAGAAGAAGTAATTAACCTAATAAAATAGCTCTCACACACAGACGTATACATAAACACATAAACACACATAAACAAAAATACATTTTCAGTACCGATCTTCTAACATATGTTTTTTTTAACAAACATTAAAATAATTTCTAACAATATCAACAAGTTACTTTTAGAACTATGTCATTTTAGTATTTGATGGTTGGCGAGTCATATTAGTAAGTAAAAAAATATAAAACACAATAACAAAATTCTTTCTAAAATCTGCTACATAAACGTAATTTTAGAAGCACATGTCACATCCACAAGGCTCACTGACATTATCATATTTTTGGGGTTTGTTTTTGCTATTTTATAAAGAAAAATGCTCCAATGAATAGATTTATGTTAGAATTGTTTCTTTCATTTCATTTCCCATCAACTTTTACTAGCTTAGAGCAGTGGTTCTTAACCTTTTCTTGACCCTGGGTCCCTTTTTCAGTCTGAGAACATCTGTTGACCCCTCATTAAAAGTAAAGCTACAAATAGAACCCAGATGATGCTAAGATTTTTTAAAAATTGAGCCAATATAGTTGCTGGTATGTGGACCCCAAAAATCCTTGTGCAGACTCTCTGGTGGCCTATGGACCTCAGATTAAGAACCACTTAGTTATAACTATTAATTATTATATTACAAGTCATAAGTTTGCTCTGATAACAATCCTCCATGAGAAATTGGGTGGGGAAAGGCTAAAATTTGGTGTGGCGAAACTTGAATGAGTAATGAATAGCCCCAAAAGTATGATCAGTCAACACAGGATGAATGCAATCAGTCCTTGTGCAGTTAAGGCGATTCTGAAGATAAGACTGGGGCATCCGTGGACACAATGATGGCCTTCCCACGAAAGCAAGGAACGGAATGAGTTGGAGGTTCATTGTAGCCAAATTTCTGATGGTAGATGGTACAAGATGATGGTGATTTCTGTTCAACACAGTGATAAAGCTGACGCTTATGACAATTACTGTCTCGCATACTTTCCACAAGAATGAATTACCGGATATATTTTAAAATTAAACTTAGCATAAACTCAAGGGAAAGGAAAGCTGGGCAGGCCAATAGGGGACATGGAAACACATACACAATACGGGAAAAAATAAAGGAAGAAGGACAGACAAGGTTTAAGGGATCCCGATTTCCTCAACACAATATTGACTGGAGAACTTTTGTTGATGCCTTATGCTCCACTGGGAGTACAGAGGACTGATGATGATGATGATGATGATGAAGATGATGATGGTGATGATGAAGCCCAACATAATACTTACCTTGTACCTTTGAGGATGACTATCTTTGATTGGCTGTATCACAATAAAACAATGGAGAAAATGGGAGGCAATCATGTCTGGAACAAATGGAGTATTTTCCTCTTGAAAAACAATGGCCACGATATCATTACCAATGTGACGTTTCCGTTGCAACTGACAAAAAAAAAGAAATAAAACACATCATTGTTAGAATTCTGCATTTATAAATAAAGATGAAATATTCTTAGAAAATAATATATATATATATATATATATATATATATATATATATATATACATATATAACTAAATTGATGACAACTGACAAAACAAACAAGGCAGCTGATATATGTATCAGTGAAGAAAAACTGGAAGAGGTGGAGAGTTTTGAATATCTTAGATCTCTGCTAACTAATAATGGAGATACAATGAGGGAAATTAAAAGGAGGACATCTATCGCTCTTTAGAAAGTAAAACAACTAAAGCATTTGTGGAGAGGAGCAGACAGAACTACAAAAATAAGATTTTTAAGGGCAGGCATCTTTCCCATCGCAACATATTCTTGTGAGACCTGGACACTTAAGAAAACATCTGAGAAACACATAAATGCCTTTGAATGTAAATGCTACAGAAGAATTCTTCAAATATCATGGACACAAAAAAAGAACAAATATATCCATACTATAAGAACTTAATATTGAAGAAGGCTGGCCAGTAAAGAGGATTAAACAGAGAAAACTTAAATATTTTGGACACATTAAACGTCATGATAATTTAGAGAAGACTGTCTTGGAAGGGTACATAATGGGAAAAAGAAAGATAGGAAGACTAAGGCGAAGATGGCTGCAAGACATCGTTGATAATCTGCAAAATCTGCAAATGGAGGCATCAGCACCAGGCTATCATGCTTACAACCGAGAGGCGTACAGGAGAGCTGTTAGGGAGGCAAAGTTCCGCATGGGACATGCAATGAATGTATATATATATATTATATATATATATATATATATATATATATATAACAGATGAAAGGTAAAATCTCTGTTTCCATGTCATTGAAACATAATGGGGATATGGTGTTAGGCCCGTATTTCCAAGACCTTCGGCGCATGAAAGTTGTCATGTGGTTAGCATCACGCTTGGCAGCGTTTACCGTCCCAGATTTCTCTGGTACCCATTTTTGGAGGCTGGATAGATGACAGGGTCTTTTGGTATGGTGGTACCAGAAAAAAAAATCCCCCTGCTAGAATCTGAACTCGGTAACACCCAATCAGTAAGCTGAGAACTTAACTACTCAGCCAGCCAGGCATGGTATAATATATATATATATGTATATATATGTATATATATACACATATATGTCATCATCATCATCATCATCATCATCATTGCCTTTCACTCCCTTGAGAGCGTAGGCCACGGATAAAGGCTCTCCAGTCATCCCTGTTCTTGGAATTATTCTCTGCTTCTTTCCATGTGTATTCTTTGTCTCTGAGCACTGTCATAATTTCTCTTCTCCAAGTAAGTCTAGGCCTTCCTCGTTTTCTGTTTCCTTGAGGATTCCATGTCAGTTCCTGTCTTGCTATGCTGGTGTTGGGTTTCCTCAGAGTGTGGTCAATTCACCTCCACTTCCTTGACATGATTTGTAAGTTCATTGGTTATTGCCCTACCATTTCCCAGACCTCCTTGTTCCTGATCTTGGCCTGCCATTTAAAGTTTAAAATCCTCTTCAAGCAGCAGTTCATGAATGTTTGTATCCTCTGTTGCATTTTCTTAGTCATAACCCATGTCTCTGAACCATATAGCAGGGCAGTCTTTACGTTTGTATTGAAAAGCCTAAGTTTGGTTCTTGTTTTGATGTTCTTAGATGACCATATTTTGTTAAGTTGGATGAATGCTGTCCTGGCCTTTGTTATCCTTTTCTGTTCCCCCCATATTTATCCACTATGCTGCCTAAATATGTGTATTACTCTACTTCCTCAATTGGTGCACCCACAATTGCAATGACACTATTGCTTCCACTATTACTTTTCATTATCTTTGTTTTTTTGTCTGTTTATATATATATATATATGGGTGTCTGAGTGGCGAAGTGGTTAGTGCACTGGTCTCTCATGGCGAAGGTCGGGGGTTCGAATCCGGCCGGCGGCACCCCAGTCACCCAGCTGTAGAAATGGGTACCCGACTTCTTCTGGAGTTGGGGAAAGAAAAGGCAGCCAGGCGTGATACTGACCATATCACCCTCTAGTGTGCTGACAAGTCAAGGAAAATATGGTCACTAACACCATATCCCTATGTGCCTCTAAGGCATGACAGGGTTACCTTTACTTTTTTTACTTTTATATATATATATATTGCTGTGGAATAACATGTGCCAAAGTCTGATATCTGTTAAAATGGTACTAATAACATAATCCTACAATCAGTGTAGAGTGCAGGTTTCCCATGACAGTGGAGCTGATTAAGAAGCCTAAGTTTGCAGTTTGATGGAAAGGCATCATCCGATCATCCCTGTAAACGAACCAGAAATTCTTCTTATTCTTCTTCTATCTCCCCCCCCCCCCAGACTGCCTGCTGGTGTTCTTTGCGGCCGATGTGGTGGAGATGCTGAGGACAGCATCGTGCTAGATTGGGAGCGGGTTACATGGGCTACTTTTTGTTTCAGTACTTAGTGGAGCAATGCTTCTTAGAATGAGGGATATGGCGATCCCTGCCCCCCCCCCCCCGCCCCCATTAGCCAGTCTAGGCCTGTTACTGAGAGTACTAGTGGAGAGATGGCCCTGGCTCTTGGTCGGATATGGTTCACCAACCATGACACTATAATGTCAATCATCATCATCATCATCATCACCATCATCATCATCATCATCACCATCATCATCGTCATCATCATCATCATCATCATCGTCATCGTTGTCGTCGTCATCATCATCATCATCATCGTCGTCGTCGTCATCGTCATCATCATCATCGTCATCGTCGTCGTTGTCATTATCATCATCATCATCATCATTATCGTCGTCGTTAGTCCTCTGTACTCCCAATGGAGCATAAGCCATCGTGCACAGGCTCTCCAGCCAATCCTGTCTTAAGCAAGTCGGGATGCCTCAAACCAGGTCTTTTCCGCTTCCTTTAGCTCTTCCTTTGAAGATCTGGGTCGTTACCTGCCAAATCTGACAATGTATACCCCTTTCACCCCCACCCCCATCCCCCAAAATCAGAACACTCATCATCTTCCGTCAATATTATCATTATTGGAAAGATGAGGAAGTCAAGTGAATGTAACACATACGTTAGCAACCTGAAGATAATTTACATAATGGTCTGCCTTGCTAGCCTATAAAGAACACTAGAAATACGCGATGACTTTTTAATTTAATACCAAGTGGTTGATGAATATAGGGCCCGCTTCTGTTAATTACCTTTGGCTTAAAGGGTCTGTGATTTGTGGTATTTTGGGAACCACTGGGTGTAACAGCAGTTTAGGGAAGACAGTAAAGTCTTTGTGTTTCTCACCTGTTGGGGGTCCCCATCTGTGTAAGGTAACAACGTAGAGACGTGGAACATGATTTCTTTCCCGTTGTACTTTGTGTATACTGATTCGGCCCCTGTTTGGCAGTGTATCGTGTCTAGTCCTCCTCGGAATCTGTGATGAGAATTGTACGAATAAAGGTGAGAATACAACGGTATGGGGAAAAATTGTGGTAATAGCCTCAGGAAATGTGTAGGGACTTGACCTAACCTCATGGACTGGGTAGGACTTGATCTAGCCTCAGGAAATGTGTAAGGACTTGATCTAGCCTCAGGAAATGTGTAATGACTTGATCTAGCCTCAGGAAATGTGTAAGGACTTGATCTAGCTTCAGTAAATGGGTAGGGTATTGATCTAACCTCAAGAAATGGGTAGGGATTTGACCTAGCTTCAGGAAATGGGTAGGGACTTGACCTAGCCTCAGGAAATGGGTAGGGATTTGACCTAGCCTCAGAAAATGGATAGGGACTTGACCTAGCCTCAGGAAACGGGTAGGGACTTGATTTGAGATCAGAAAATGGGTACCTGGGTTTCCCCCAGGAAAAAAAAAGATAGCAACAGCAGGTTTCTGCCCTCCTGGCACCACACTGTTGTGCAGCAAAGAAACATGAAGACACATACAGTTCACATTCCTACAATAAGCAAATGCCACTGGACTTATTGTTAAAATTTGAAGGGGAAAAAAGCATATCTTTAATAATAAACATGTAAGTTTGAAACTTTTTGTTCTTGTGTTAGAAAGATGTGATACAAAGAAGGATGCACTTTTGCTTGCTGATGTTGATGATGATGATGATGATGACAACGACGATGATGACAATAATGACGACGATGACGACGATGATAATGATGATGAAGACGATACGATGATGATGATGATGATGAGGATGGTGACGACAACGACGACGATGATGATGATGACGATGATGACGACAATGATGATGATAATAACGACGATGACGACGACGATGATGATGATGATGACGACGACGATGATGATGATGATAAAGACGATACGATGATGATGATGACGACGATGATGACGACTCTGGCTTCTACTTTCATAAGAAGGTAGTCTGAACCATGTTCAATTATTTGCGGTTTTAAGGATGTCCATTTTGATTTTCTCTGATTGACTGCCTATTTTTCTTTTTCTGTACGTGCACCAGTTTGTTAATATATTCTTTTTTTTCAGTTCATCTTTTCTTTGAAGATTTCCAGCGATCTAACCATTTTCTCATCTTATACTTAAATGATTTGATGCTCTTTTATTGTCGCCTTACTTATTTAACTTGCATACTGAAAATTTAATGAGGAATATTAGAGATGATGTAGACAAAAAATATTACGATGCCATAACAATTGGAGGTTATGAAATGCCAGAGACTAGATATGCTGATGACACAGTATTACTGTCCACAGCACAAAAACGAATGGAATAACTAATTATGTCAGTCCGTAAGAATAGTAAAGAGCAGAACCTCTATCTTAATGCGAAGAAAACTAAACTAATAACAACTAACAAAACAAACAAGGCAGCTAATATATGTATCAATGAGGAAAAACTGGAAGAAGTGGAGAGTGTTTAATATCTCGGATCATTACTAACTAATAATGGAGATACAATTAGGGAAATTAAAAGCAGGACATCTATCGCTCCTGAGAAAGTAAAACAACTAAAGAATATATGAAGAGGAACAGACAGAACTAGAAAAATAAAATTTTTAAGGGCATGCATCTTTCCCATAGCAACATATGCCTGTGAGACCTGGACACTTAACAAAACAGCTGAGAAACACATAAATGCCTTTGAATGTCAATTCTACAGAAGAGTTCTCCAAATATCATGGACACAAAAAAGAACAAATATATCTATACTCATTCATTCATTCATTTGCATGTCCCTTGCGGAACTTTGCCTCCCAAACAGCACTCCTGTAGGCCTCTCGCTTGTGAGCAAGATGGCTTGCTGCTGTTGCATCCATTTCCAGATCGTCAACGATGTCTTGCAGCCATCTTCGTCTTGGTCTTCCTCTTTTTCTTTTTCCCATTATGTATCCTTCCAATACGGTCTTCTCTAAATTATCATGATGTTTAATGTGTCCAAAATACTTAAGTTTTCTCTCTTTAATCCTATACTACAAGAATTTAATATTCAAGAAGGCTGACTAGTAAAGAGGATTAAAGAGAGAAAACTTAAATATTTTGGACACATTAAACGTCATGATAAACTAGATAAGACCATCTTGCAAGGGTATATACTAGGAAAAAGAAAGAGAGCAAGACCAAGGCGAAGATGGCTGCAAGAGTTCGTTGATGACCTGCAAATGGATGCATCAGCACCAGGCCATCTTGCTTACAACCGAGAGGCCTACAGGAGTGCTGTTTGGGAGCAAAGTTCCGCAAGGGACATGCAAATGAATGACTGACTGACTGATGCTCTTTTCACATGTGTTAAATAATTCTGATGGAGGCTAACTAAGGTGTCTGATTTGCAGTCAGTGACACATAGCTGACCAAGACCCTGTCCCATCCCTCTGCCGGTAATCTCTAGTAACAGACTTAGCTTGGATAATGGGTAGGGATCACCAGTTCCCATGGTGGTGGAGTCTGCTAAAGAAGTTTTGAACTCTCCTTGATTTTAGCTCTTCTTAGGGACTCAGTAATTAACCAATGTAACCAACCCACCCCCCCCACCACCCAGCCAACACCTTCACCACACTGGCTGCAAAGAACATCAAGTTTACAGTTCCAGGAAGGAAAAGAAGAAGAAGAAGAAGTAGAAGAAGAAGAAGAACTAGAACAAGAAGTACTTTCTATGGTATTTCAGCATCTGCTATTCTTTAGCAGTTTCAAATAGCTTTTAGTAGTCTTCAATGCCATTCAGTTATAATACATTACTCACTGCACTCACCTGCCCTTTTCTTTGGTATATCACTCCAAATTTGAAATTGTGTGTGAGCACATGTTCATCATAAGACATGACAAGCTCAGAGCCCTGGAATTTGGACAGAAATTCTTATATATATATAGTGACTTAGACTTTTCCAATCCCCAGTTTACGAATATATATATATATAAGGCCCCTGGGTTCACCCAGCCTCTAAAAAAGGGATACCTGAGAAACCTGGGAAGGTAAAGCGGCCTAGGGCGTGATGCTGACCACATCAAACTTTCATTTGCCGAAGGTCGTGGAAAATACGGGCCTAACACTGTATCCCCAATATGCTTTAATGGCATGGAAACATGAATTTTTCCTTTTATATATATATATGGAATTGTCATACATATTGAAAAATTGAAAAGAAAGAAATGAACAAATAAAGAACAAACAAACACGATCAAAGTGCTTGGTTTACACGGAAAATTAATATATTTAAGTATCTGTTGACTTAATTTAAAGAAAGAAAGAAAAGAAAGAAAGAAAAGACAGAAAAGAAAGAAAGAAAGAAAGAAAAGACAGAAAAGACAGAAAAGAAAGAAAGAAAGAAAAGAAAGAAAGAAAAAGAAAAACAGAAAAGACAGAAAAGAAAGAAAGAAAAAAAGAAAGAAAGAAAAGAAAGAAACAAACAAACAATCAAACGAACAAACATACAAATAAATAAATAAATAAATAACCACACAAAATGAAAGAAAGAAAGAAGGAAAGAAAGCTGTTAGCTATTTAGTCAATGGATCATCTTTATTGAACACTGGACGAATAGTCCATACGAGATCCTATCCCATCTTCAACATTTCCGCCAGTGTTTGGCAGCTGATGATAAAGAAAGAAAATAAACACTGACAAAGAGAAAAAGAAAGAAAGAAATACTTGCTAGAGATTTTCAGGAAAAATGGATGCTTACTGCGCAAAACTTGACCTCCTGACACTATTATTAGAAAAGAAGAGAAGTAACTCTAAGCACCAAAAGAAAAAAATAAATCTATACTTCGTAGGAGTGAAGTTATTACCTACCTTTAGTGACAATACCGGGTGAAATCTATCTGTTGTGATATCTTCACATATACTCTGAGAGAAAGGAGGTAAATAAAGAGTTACAATGTGAGTGAGTCAGTTTTGATAGCAATTTTTTTCATATTTTTTTTTCTCTAAAAAGATCATTTTAAGAGCTAATCACTAATGAAAACATGAATGTAAATAACGTGATGTTGAAGAGAATAAAGATTAAGATTAATAATCAGATGATAATGATTACAGATAATGCTGTGATGAGTGAATGGTGATGTGGTGGTAGGTACGAGTAGTGGTAATGCATGTGGTAGTGATAGTTGTGGTATTGGGTGTAGTGGTGGTGGCGGTAGTTGTGGTAATGGGTGTGGTGGTGGTAGTTATGGTAATAGGTGTGGTAGTGGTGGTTGTGGTAATGGGTATGGTAGTGATAGTGATAGTTATATTAATGGGTGCGGTGGTTGTGGCAATGAGTGTGATAGGGGTAATGTCTGTGAAAGTGGTAACTGTGGTTATGAGTGAGATAATGGTAATATCTGAGGCAGTGGTAGTTGTGGTACAGGATGTGACAGAAGTAATATCTGTGATAGTGACAGTTGTGGTACTGAGCGTGGCAGTGATCTGTGATATCTTGTATGGTAGTTGTAGTTGTGATAATGAATGTGCGACATTGATAATATTTGTGGTAGTGGGTGAAAGTAATAATATCTGTGATATTGGTAGTTATGGTAACGAGTGTGATAGTAGTAGTGATAATTCTGAATAGAAGTGCAGCAAAGAGTGTAAAAGTGGCCTACAATGCTAAGTTATGTGATGGTGGTAACATACATATAATGTGGGTTTTATGGCTTTGAAAGTGGCATTTAAGGTAGCCACCATAACAGTGGTCATTATGGTAATGGTTGTGGTGGCACAAAGAATGACCAGTGTCCAGATCTGATGTACCTTGGCAACTCTGGCTGGGTTAGGAACATCAATGACTGAAACATGGATGACCTCCTGTCTTGTGCAGAACCGTGTCCTGTAAGGTAAAAGACAGTTTTCTGATGTGAGACATCAATAGAGACGGGGCCCCGACTAACGTAAAACAAGCCAGAGCAGAGGGGGTTAGGGGGCCAGCTGACATGTTCCTACAGTTTTGACGGGGCCTATACCCTCTGGTAGAAACATTCAGTCAGTCAGTCAGTCATTCAGTCATTTGCATGTCCCTTGCGGAACTTTGCCTCCCTAACAGCTCTCCTGTAGGCCCCTCGGTTGTGAGCAAGATCCCCTGCTGCTGATACATCCACTTGCAGATCATCAACAATGTCTTGCAGCCATCTTTGCTTTGCCTTGGTCTTCCTCTTTCTTTTTTCCCCATTATGTACCCTTCCAAGACGGTCTTCTCTAGATTATCATGACGTTTAATGTGTCCAAAATATTTAAGTTTTCTTTGTTTAATCTTCTTTACTAGTCGGACTTCTTCAATATTAAGTTCTTGTAGTATATATATATATATATATTTGGTCCATGATATTTGAAGAATTCTTTTGTAGCATTTAAAGGCATTTATTTGTTTCTCAGCTGTTTTGTTAAGTGTCCAGGTCTCACAGGCATATGTTGCGGTGGGAAAGATGTATGCCCTTAAAAATCTTATTTTTGTAGTTCTGCTTATTGGTAGAAACAATAAACAGAATAAACATGAATGCACTCCTGCAGTTTGAAACTGGTCCCTACATTTCACATCTGATCCGGTATTTTACCAGCTTTGTATAGATCCGTAGGTACGTGCGTCCGAACTTTCAAAATTACAAGCTCAAACAGTGTGCGGAACTTTACGGAAAACATTGTTAACGTAATATACCATCATCATCATCATCATCATGTGCCATGCCGACTGGCGTTGGCTATTATGCTTCTCCAGAGTACACGAACCTTCATGCAGGCCATCAGCTCAGTTGATGATCTCCTCACCGTACAAGATTGATTTATATTTACACCCTAGCTCCGAGTTACGTAAAGATCGATTCACTAACAGGCTTGCAGGAATGAACCACTTACTTAAGCCTGGAACTGTGTAACTACATCTGTCTTCTATTAGTCCGATCTATTGGATGGCCTTACTGACCTATATCCTTCGTGACCTTTTGAGAGCGGATGTGACACATTTTTTTTTTCAGATTTGTTTTGATTGATGTAGAGTTAAGCTTGCCAGTCTGTTTCCTGTCTTAATTTTTGCAGCTTTGTTCTCATTCCCCCCCCCCCCCCCACCCCCTTTAAAGAAAGGGGAAAATCTGTCATTTCTGGCCTGTAATTAACCATGACATTTTTGTTTCCTCGAGCTAAATACAAGTACAAATCTTGGAGCTAAATGCCGGTGTCTTTCGATGATCTGGAAACTTACGTTCCAGAAAAATGACACCGTGTGTGTTTACTTACATCTTGTAATAATTACAGTGATTTACTACCCGAGAAAATGAAATCTATGACCTTTACCTGACAATGGCGTTGATACAGTCTACGGAAGATGGTTCCGCTTTCATTGACAGTACGACTGGCCCTAGGTTCTCATCGATGGCGTAGTAGTTGAAGTGTTCCTGTTGGCGGGGATGGTGGAGGTTAATAGGCTGGTTGTTGGCTTATAGAAAATGAGAGCTGGTGTTGCTTATGGCTTGGAGACAAATATTAATTCTTTGAGAGACAGACAGACAGACACACACACACACACACACATATATATATATATATATATATTATATATATATATATATATATAATATATATATATATATTGGTCCATGATATTTGAAGAACTCTTTTGTAGCATTTAAAGGCATTTATTTGTTTTTCAGCTGTTTTGTTAAGTGTCCAGGTCTCACAGGCATATGTTGCGATGGGAAAGATGCATGCCCTTAAAAATCTTATTTTTGTAGTTCTGCTTATTGGTAGAAACAATAAACAGAATAAACATGAATGCACTCCTGCAGTTTGAGACTGGTCCCTACATTTCCCATCTGATCCGGTATTTTACCAGCTTTGTATAGATCCGTACGTACGTGCGTCCGAACTTTCAAAATTACGAGCTCAAACAGTGTGCGGAACTTTACGGAAAACAACTGTTAACGTAATATACCATCATCATCATCATGTGCCGTGCCGACTGGCGTTGGCTATTATGCTTCTCCAGAGTACACGAACCTTCATGCAGGCCATCAGCTCAGTTAATGATCTCCTCACCGTACAAGATTGATTTATATTTACACCCTAGCTCTGAGTTACGTAAAGATCAATTCACTAACAGGCTTGCAGGAATGAACCACTTACTTAAGCAGGGAACTGTGTAACTACATCTGTCTTCTATTAGTCCGATCTATTGGATGGCCTTACTGACCTATATCCTTCGTGACCTTTTGAGAGCGGATGTGACACATTTTTTTTTTTCAGATTTGTTTTGATTGATGTAGAGTTAAGCTTGCCAGTCTGTTTCCTGTCTTAATTTTTGCAGCTTTGTTCTCATTCCCCCCCCCCCCCCTACCCCCTTTAAAGAAAGGGGAAAATCTGTCATTTCTGGCCTGTAATTAACCATGACATTTTTGTTTCCTCGAGCTAAATACAAGTACAAATCTTGGAGCTAAATCCCGGTGTCTTTCGATGATCTGGAAACTTACGTTCCAGAAAAATGACACCGTGTGTGTTTACTTACATCTTGTAATAATTACAGTGATTTACTACCCGAGAAAATGAAATCTATGACCTTTACCTGACAATGGCGTTGATACAGTCTACGGAAGATGGTTCCGCTTTCATTGACAGTACGACTGGCCCTAGGTTCTCATCGATGGCGTAGTAGTTGAAGTGTTCCTGTTGGCGGGGATGGTGGAGGTTAATAGGCTGGTTGTTGGCTTATAGAAAATGAGAGCTGGTGTTGCTTATGGCTTGGAGACAAATATTAATTCTTTGAGAGACAGACAGACAGACACACACACACACACACACACACACACACACACATATATATATATATATATATATATATATATATATATATATCATATCATATCATATCCTTCCCGTGCCGTTAAACGTCACACAGGGCTTGCAAAGTAGTTCACCAATTTTTCCTGTCTTCGGCGAAGTCTTTCAACCTTATCAAGGGATTTTACGCCTGTTAATTTTGCCTCTCTTAACAATGACCTCTTCAGAGTTTCACACGGTCTGCCTCTTTTTCTTTGGTCTGTTGTGTTCCACTTGGTAGCTTGTTTTTGGGATTAGGCCAATACAGGCAAAATTAATCGGCATAAAATCCCTTGATGAGGCTGAAAGACTCGCCGAAGACAGGAAAAATTGGCGAACTACCTTGCGAGCCCTGTGTGACGTTTAACGGCACGGAAAGGATATATATATATATATATATATATATATATATATATATATATATATATATATATATAGGAAGACCCTTTGAAGAATATAACAGATAAAAGGGATGGCGACTGCAGTAAAACTGGTTAATATAAATAAGGTAGATAGAGGTGCATGGTGCAGTTTTACAAAGTGAGGGAGGAAGTGAGCAAGGTGAGAAAAAAATGAATATAAAGTATGAGAATGTATAAATGAAAAACATACAACATCCGATATTTCGGCGTGAGCCTTATTCGAGGATACATGCAAAAACAAAATACAAACATATATAACTTATCTGAAGCGTCTTGCTCTCAGTAAAGCGGAAATGTGTGTTTTGATGGTCTTTTACCATCTGCTATGTATTTTAACTGTTGACTGTTAAATGTAAGTACTTTTGGGGGAAAAAATCATATTTGTAATGTGCAAATGTTATTTTTTTGCATCTTTTGTCAAAGGAATTTTTTAAAAATTTGTGTTACTCGGTAGTTGCTTTGTTCTTTTTTTTTAAATCTCCTCTCTTCGTTTCGCTGTATTGGCATTTCTTTCCCTCTCTGTATGTACTTTCTCTCTTTTCTTCTACCCTTCAAACAACTACCTGTAATCTTCCCTGTAGTGTTTAAGAGGACAGGATAATCTCTCAGATTTTCTGGTAACTGTCACAGGTATTGCGTTGAAGCTTAACAAAAGATTCTGGTGGACAAAGTAAAGATGTTACGAAATTCTAATATTTTTATTCAAATTTTCCTTTTTTTTTCCTCCCATCATTTTTTTCGCTGGTTACAACTAGTCATTACACAATTAGTCATTTCGTAATTTTATTTCACGTTTTCTTCCTCAAATTTCGACTAATTTTCCATCAAAACAATTTTTTAAATTTATATATCATTTTTTATGGAATACGTATAGACCAACAACGTATAGAAGACAAGGTATAGAAGACAAGGTATAGAAAACTAGGTTATATTCTGTAAATATACACACAACCATTCGGGAGTGGTAAATTGCTGGGAGGGGGGGGGGTCGGTGGAGGGAGGTTGTAGGGGGGATATAAAGACGCTGTCCGATTCGGCGGCCCGGGACCCCATAGCTGTCATCAGGGCTGGCATATCATGGATTATCAAGACCCTGTCCCACCTCTCCGTTTCTGCCCCTCCCCCCCCCCCCCCAAAAAAAAATAACAGGCCTGGCCCACGGGTAAGGAGGCAGTGATAGTTGAAGTCCTCAGCCAAGGAATGAAAAAAACAACAACCAGCCATAACCCTTTCCAATCCAACAGGATGCTGTATGTCAACAATCTTCACACATTACCTTCCCGTAGAACTCGTATCTGTAGCACTGCGCAGTGAAGTCAGTGTCTATGCTGAGCTCGCTAGCGCTCGGATGAAGGGAGGTAATCGACTCGTGAACATTGTCTTCCTCCGATGTCATGAACCCTTCGCTACTTTCTACCCAATAGCCTCCCCTGAGAGGTAGTACCACCATTGGGTACGGGCCATCGCTTTGGATAATCTGATGGGAAAAAAGTTAATGAATGGTTTTTATAAATGATACAATGATACTCTAAAACTTGTATACGCAAAACGGAAAGTTATACCAGACAGTGAGTCAGTCAGTCAGTCATTTGTACGTCCCTTGCGGAACTTTGATCCGTAACAGCTCTTTGTTACATGAACGGAATATTTGTAGAATGTCTGGAATAGGGTGAAAGGTGTATAATAAACGGCAGAATGTCAGATGGGCCTGCGTGCCCAATTCTTAACCCTTTTGAAATAAAGATCAGTCAATCAATCTCCTGTAGGATTCTCGGTTGTAAGCAAGATGCCCTGCTGCTGCTGCATCCATTTCTAGATCATCAACGATTGTGGAGATTCAATTATTCTATTGCCAGGGCAAGTTATAAATCAGGAAGTACAAAACTCTGACTGTTTCTTCTCATCACGTGACCGATATATGCCCATATCCTTTTTTTTTCAGATCACCCATGAGACAGGCTGTCGTTCACTCTTCTGCCTTATCTCTGCGTTTTTCTTAAATTCATTTCACTTTATACCGAATATTCTCCTTAGGAATTAGTTTTCAAAAGAGTCTAATTTCTTGTCTATTTTTTTAGTCGATTTCCAGCTTCACGTGCATAAATGCGGGTGGATATTATACAACTGAATAATCTCAGCTTGGTTTTTTGTACTTCAGAAAATACGTACAAATAAAGATAGCACGACATACCTGTTGGATGTTCTTTCTTTGATCTTCATTGATCGTAGGTGATGGAGACTGCAGAAAACAAAACCAAAACAAAAACAAAACAAGGATTATATATATATATGTGTATATACGTGTGTATGCATTGTATATTAACATCGAAATGACACAACAAGTGTATACCAATGGAAAAAAAAGTGGGAAAGAATGCAAAGAAAGTGGGAAAGAATGCAAAGAAATCTCAAGGAAATACATTCGAAAATAAAATGCATATACAAAAGCAAACAAAAATTTTAAAAAGGGCATAATCTTTCCTATATCCTCTCTACGTATAAAATCCTCAACATAATGTACCGCGTCCACTTTTTTAAACGATTAGTTTGAATTCTCCCTCTGTGATACCCCATTCACTGGCTATTATGACCTATTTTCTGCCTTCTCACAGCTTTTCTCTCTCGCCTTCGGAACACGACATTACGATATTACTACGCAGTTAACTCTCGTTACAGCAATAACAAAGCTGTTTATTGCTCCTGCAACCGAAAATCATTAACCCTATTACTTCTACCCCTCTTCTCTCCAAAAGTATTGAAAACATTGCAAAAACATTATTTATAATACACACAAAATGTAGTTATAATAGTTCACACCCTTACAGAGGAGGTGGGTGGACTACATTCGACGAACAGATTATAAAAAACTCAAACTCAACAAGGGAAAAAAAACGAACTAGAAAAAAATAACCACGTTGCCAGTTTTAAAAAAAGCCACGTGACTTTATTTCATAAATTAGCAGAGTTCTTTTTTTTCTCCCACCCGATGATCTTTCTCCTTTTACTTTCAGAATAAAATATTATGGAAACGGATTTTCGGGCAGAAAAATAAATTAACTTGGAAATTATTAATGAAGACAATTAGAAGATGAAAAAGAAAGATATCAGTCTGTAGTCTGTTGTCTTGTTTGTTTGACTCCAGCTCTCGGGTTTAGTAGATATATTCTTAACCGTGTTTTGCGTGAATGTCTATTTCCTGTAACACACTGACAGCAGATTGTAGGCCAGCGTTGTAGTGACCTTCCCAGTAGAGGTTTCTTTGTTTTGATATTTTTTTTATCTTACTTGTTTTATCCATTTGCCGTGACTTGGGATAATTGTCCGCTGTGACTTGGAAGAATTGTCCGCTATGACTTGGGATAATTGTCCGCTGTGACTTGGGATAATTGTCCGCTATGACTTGGGATAATTGTCCGCTATGACTTGGGATAATTGTCCTCTATGACTTGGGATAATTGTCCGCTGTGACTTGGGATAATTGTCCGCTGTGACTTGGGATAATTGTCCGCTGTGACTTGGGATAATTGTCCGCTATGACTTGGGCGAATTGTCCGCTGTGACTTGGGATAATTGTCCGCTATGACTTGGGATAATTGTCCGCTGTGACTTGGGCGAACTGTCCGCTGTGACTTGGGCGAATTGTCCGCTGTGACTTGGGCGAACTGTCCGCTGTGACTTGGGCGAACTGTCCGCTGTGATTTTTCGAAACAACCATCCTTGACTTTAACGAAGTATTCACCGTAACTTGGTCAAAACATCAGTAATGATTTGGTCGAAACATCCGCCGTGACTTGGTCAAAACATCAGCCATGACATGGTCAAAACATCCACTGTGATGTGGTCAAAACATCCACCATGATGTGGTCAAAACATCCACTGTGATGTGGTCAAAAAATCTACCGTGTGACCCTTGTTGAAATGGCTTGTACCTGAGTTATTTGTGACATCCTATGTCCCTTCATCCACTTTTCTTGTATTCCAGTTCGCCTCACAGTGAAGTCACACCCCTCCCCTGCTTCTGGAAGCAATTTTAATCACAACAGAGTACCTATGACCCATTTTTCTTGTAGTCTAATGTATTGATCGCACGAAAAATGTAATATTCAGTCCGCTAACCGTTGCGCTACTCATTAGCTCGACAGTGGAGTTAACCATACAACTCATATTTCAACTGCTATTTACAAGTTTAAAAATATTTGAAAAATAACACAGAAGTCCAGTTTAAAACGTAATAAAAACAATTGAAACAGAAATGAAAGAAACGAAACAAAACAAACAGAACTAAAAATATTCAACATCATGAAATAACTAAATTCAAAAGAAAGTAAAAAAAAAACACTTGCAAAAGTGAAATAACAAGTCATGGCAAAAGTAAGAGTATGAAGTAACATTTAAAAAAAAAATAACACTTCAAACACCATATAAACAAAACAATTATATTTCATCATCAAAACCCACTTACATTTCAATTACATTACAACGTCATAAATAATAAAGAGAGTTTATTTATCTCATTTTTTTTCCAAAGAAAGCATAATCAAATGTTGCAACAGGAATAAACGTTCAAAATAATATAAATACTTCCAAGTAGCAAAAGATTGGCTTGTCCCAAAACAAAAACAAAAACAAAGAAGAGCACATGTTTCAGATATTTCGTGCACGTGGACAAGTTTAAGAAAGCGTCGATATCATTGTTATATTTAGAAGATAATTGCTTGGATTTCAAACAACGAAAGTAGTTAATTATAGAACATTATTCCTTTTCGCTGGCTGGTAACGCTGGGATACGCGTGGGTTTTTTTCCTTGGCTATAAATAGATGCAAGCAAGGATGCGTTATTTCTAGCCAGGCAAATTTTTATAAAAACCCTTCTTTTACCCTGGTGACGAAGATTTCTTACATGCACGATTTGTTTAAAATAAAAATTCATCATCAGGTGCCGTGCCGACTGGCGTTGGCTAATATGCTTCTCCAGAGTACACGATCCTTCATGAAGGCCATCAGCTCAGTTGGTGATCTCCTCTCACACCATCCCATCAGACTGTCCAGTATCATTTCTCTTGGTCTTCCTCTGATTCTTCTTCCCCCTACTTTTCCTGTTGTTATAACTATTTTCAATGCCCCCTCTTCTCATTGCATGTCCTGTGAAAGTACATTGTTCCTCTCTCTCTCTCTTATTTTTTGGACAAGATTTTTTATCTCTCCAGCTCTTCTCATACATTCTTCATTAGTCATTTCTGCTATCCAGGGGATTCACAACATTCTTCTAATAAACCACATTTCTGATGCTTCCAATGATTTTAGTGCAGACTTTCCTGTTGTCCAAAACACCGAAAGTAACTCTAATAAACCGACATAAATAGCTTGGGGTCCAGGGATATAGTTTCAGCTATCCTCCTTCTCATCTTCCTCCTCCTCCTTCTCCTCGTTGAGTCTCATCAACATCAACAGCTGCTGTTGTACTAGTCGCCGTTGGCTTCCATCCTTCTGCACAGAACTCGACTCGTGGTATTCTGCAACAGCTCGTTTCTTATATCTCACATCCTCCCTGTGCCGTTGAACACCATATAGGGTTCGCCTGGTAGTTCGACAATATTTCCTGTCTTCGGCAAGCTTTTCAATCTCATCAATGGATTTTATGCCCTACTAAGTTGCTGGAAAAATCACCAAAACCATAGAAAACAAGTTGAATTCTTTCCAGACTAAATGTTTACGAAGAATTAGAAAACTATTTTGGCCAAACACCATTAGAAATAACATCTTGTAGGTAGAAATGCAGATGAAACCACTGACAGCAATTATTGAGGAAAGACGCTGGCGATGGTTGGGACATGTGCTCCGAATGACTGACAACTCACTACCAAAAATAGCACTAAGATGGACACCACAGGGGAACAGAAGTAAGGGTAGACCAAAAGAGACATGGAGAAGAACAACAGAAAGGATGTTGAGCAATAGAGGGCTCACTTGGGCAAGAGCAGAAAAAAGGCAAAGGACAGCCATTTGTGGAAAACCCTTGCGGAAGCCCCATGTGGCCTGGGCACTTAAGGTTCAGAGAGAGAGAGAGAGAGAGAGAGAGAGAGAGAGAGAGAGAGAGAGAGAGAGAAGTTGGCTTCTCATAATAATGTCATCTTTAGAGTTTCACATGGTCGACCTCATTTTTTTCAGCCTGTTGTGTTCCACTTGATATGTTGTTTTAGTATTCTCTGATTATTTCTTCTCATCACATGACCGACATGTGTCCATCTCTTTTTTCTGATCACCCATGAGGAAGGTTGTTCTTCGGTCATATGTCTTATCTCTGCGTTGTGCTCGAATTCATTCCACTTTATACCGAATATTTTCTTTAGGCATTTGTTTTCAAAATAGTCTAAATTTGCTGTCTATTTCTCACTTGCTGACCTTATATCATGCCATCTCCTTTGACCGTCCATGATCGTCTCTCTTGCCTTTCCGCTGCCTCTTTTCCCATTTATCTTTCCTGCTGCTATGAAGTTTTAAAGTTCTCTCCCTTTGTATTAAACTCCTAGTGGTTGCTGATAAGACCATACTATATTGTTAATTATTTGTAACTATTTGTAACAGAACAGTTATATTGTTAATTATTTGTAACTATTTGTAACAAAACAGTTATGTTGTTAATTATTTATAATTATTTGTAACTAAACAGTTATACTGTCAAGTATTTGTAACAAAACAATTATATTGTTAAGTATTTGTAACTATTTGTAACAAAACAATTATATTGTTAAGTATTTCTAACTACTTGTAACAAAACGACTTTTTTGCTATTTACTTTCTTGTATTAAATTCATTCATTCATTCATTTGCATGTCCCTTGCGGAACTTCGCCTTCCAAACAGCTCACTGTAGGCCTCTCGGTTGTGAGCAAGATGACCTGCTGCTGATGCATCCATTTGCAGATCATCAACGATGTCTTGCAGCCATTTTCGCCTTGGTCTTCCTCTCTTTCTTTTTCCCTTTATGTACCCTTCCAAGACGGTCTTCTCTAAATTATCATGACGTTTAATGTTTCCAAAATATTTAAGTTTTCTCTCTTTAATCCCCTTTACTAGCCAGCCTTTTTCAATATTAGGTTCTTGTAGTATAGATATATTTGTTCTTTGTTGTGTCCACGATATTTGAAGAACTCTTCTGTAGCATTTACATTCAAAGGCATTTATTGTATTAAATTATCTTTTGTAAATATAACTTTTTGTCTCTGGGCACCTGGTGTCTATTCTGATTGGATTTCATGTGTCTAAGCGGCCGATTTTTTTGTGGAAATATTTACTTAATTCTGAACTAACTGACAGACGTGTATACATTATGTTGCATTTGAATGCCCATCGTCTTTCTGCAGACATTCACCGATGTCAGAGGAGCATTTCCTTACATACGACATGTCAGGTACTCATTTTTCTCTAGCTGGATTGGCCAGATGGCAAGCGTAGCAGATTTTCAGCTTCCTGCCAGTCGTGGAAGGCGTTTCACTGCGAGCTGCACTAGCCCCATTCTCTGTGTCTTAAGTGATTCTTTGAAAACTGTTGAATGTATATCTCACCTAAGTGCACCCTTTAAAGCATCCACCATGATCTGGTCAAAACATCAGTCGTGATCTGGTCAAAACTCCCATCGTGATGTGGTCAAAACATCAGTCGTGATCTGGTCAAAACTCCCATCGTGATGTGGTCAAAACATCAGTCGTGATCTGGTCAAAACATCCATCATGATCTGGTCAAAACATCCATCGTTATCTGGTCAAAACATCCATCATGATCTGGTCAAAACATCCATCGTTATCTGGTCAAAACATCCACCGTGATCTGGTCAAAACATCCACCGTGATCTGGTCAAAACATCCACCGTGATCTGGTCAAAACATCCACCGTGATCTTGTCAAAACATCCACCGTGATCTTGTCAAAACATCCACCTCGGTCTGATCAAAACATCCACCTCGGTCTGGTAAAAACATCCATCGTGATCTTGTCAAAACATCCACCGTGATCTTGTCAAAACATCCACCTCGGTCTGGTCAAAACATCCACCTCCGTCCGGTAAAAACATCCATCGTGATCTTGTCAAAACATCCACCATGATCTTGTCAAAACATCCACCGTGATCTTGTCAAAACATCCACCGTGATCTGGTCAAAACATCCACCTTGATCTTGTCATAACATCCACCGTGATCTTGTCAAAACATCCACCTCGGTCTTGTCAAAACATCCACCATGATCTTGTCAAAACATCCACCGTGATCTTGTCAAAACATCCACCGTGATCTTGTCAAAACATCCACCTCGGTCTGGTCAAAACATCCACCTCGGTCTGGTAAAAACATCCATCGTGATTTTGTCAAAACATCCACCGTGATCTTGTCAAAACATCCACCGTGATCTTGTCAAAACATCCACAGTGATCTGGTCAAAACATCCACCATGATCTTCACGGAAATCGCCTGTACCTGAGCTGTGTGTGACATCCTATGTCCCTTCATCCACGTCTCTTGTATTCCACTTCGCCTCACTGTGATCTCCTCTCTTACTCTTTAAAAGTATTACTTTATTACTCTTATATATAAACCTATATTTACATGTGTTAATCTCAGCTGTATACAGGACGAAACTTCCACCCACTGCCTGCTATATCTTCCACTGAGCGATGAAAACTCGAAACGTTAAGAGTTAATATTTTTTTTAAAAATAACACGCGATCGATTACTTCCCTTACAGCTTAGCACAGGCAAGAGTTGTCTGTCATTTCAGACCTGTCTTACAGTACATATAGATATTTTACAAATATGAATCATGTCTCAACCCAAAAGAGGGAGGGGGGAATCTTAGAAAACCAAAAACAGATTTCACAATACAAAACGAAAAAAAAAATAGTCTTGCTTTTGTTCTATAAATGGTTCAGAAACTGTGATCATTTGGTACAAAGAAATGGTGTAAACATTGCACTAATTATATACACAAAGAACGGCATCATGTAGCATTGTGACATACTTCGTAATTTTCTTTAAGAAGAAAAACGAAAAGTAATGCTAAAATGTTTACATACGGCCATCGCTGTGGCATGTGAATACTCTGTACAGGCAGTTTCACGAGTTACGAACAAAATCCTTCGTAAGTCGAATTTGTACGTAAATCGGAACAGTTAGGTATGGATCATATATCTAACATCGGTTGTATGGTATAGCAAACAGTTGATCTTTCTAAGCATATAGAACGTTAAAGAAGTTGACAAACCTGCCTTAGACATGCTATGTTTTGATGCGCGATGCAAAGTACATCCTGTTTGTTATTAAGAACCATAACTCGATTTAAAAAAAATATATGTATAATAGCCTTAACAGGGATCGTTCGTAACAACAGGTTGTACGTAAATCGAAAGTTCGTAACTCGGGGGACTGCCTGTATATAAAAAAATATGAGATTAAATATTGTGTCTTTTGTGATTGGAAGTCTTACAATACTATGTCAACATAATGACCCCATATGAGCTGCAAATTATGAAATGTGCCTGGAACTACTGCCAGAACCAAATAAAAGTGAATAGTTTCACAAACAATTTCGTGCTGACCAATCACGTCTTGACATGTACTCGGCAAAATTCAAAACTAAAAAAAAACAAAAAACTTTCTACGTTCGAAATGAAAACAGCGAAGGAAACCTTCCTAATTTGCATGCAGAGGTCACTGAAATAATGGTAAAAGTATGCAGGCTTGTTAGTGTGATTTATATTTTAAAAACACGAAAGCGCAATTAACCGAATCAAATAAAAGCGAACTTAAAAACGCCACGAAAGAATAAAAGCGAAAGTACAATCCACCGAATGGAAAAAAAACCCGGATGCAATTAATCAGCATCAAGTTAGCATTCAAAATTCCACGTATAATAAGTCAGGCAAACATTGTTTCTTTAGTGAAATTTCGAAAAGTATTTAGAAATCATCATCATCATCATCATCATCATATGCCGTGCCGACTGGCGTTGGCTATTATGCTTCTCCAGAGTACACGATCCTTTATGCAGGCCATCAGCTCAGTTGGTGATCTCCTCTCACACCATCTCGTCATTTCTCTTGATCTTCCTCTTGATCTTCTTCCCTCTATTTTTCCTGTTGTTATAATATTTTCAATGCTTCCTCTTCTCATTGCATGTCCTATGAAAGTACGTTGTCTCTCTCTTATCTTTTTGACAAGATTTTTTTTTTTATCTCGCCAGCTCTTCTCATACATTCTTCATTAGTTATTTTTGCTGTCCAGGGGATTCGCAACATTCTTCTAATAAACCACATTTCTGCTGTTTCCAATGATTTTTGTGCAGACCTGCCTATTGTCCATGATTCACTTCCATATAACAAGATAGGTTCAATATAGCATTTTAGGACTCGTTTTCTAACATTCATTGATAAGGATGTGTTGCATAATATGTTTCTCATTCTCTGAAATGCAGTCTTTGCTTGGCCTATTCTGTTCCTAATCATGCATAACACAAAATTGTTTAAAAAATGGGGGGCGTGGTTTTAACTAAGGCTAAGTTCGCAGCAAATAAATTCACACGCAAAATTGTT
Organism: Achatina immaculata; assembly: GCA_009760885.1. Taxonomy (NCBI): domain Eukaryota; kingdom Metazoa; phylum Mollusca; class Gastropoda; order Stylommatophora; family Achatinidae; genus Lissachatina; species Lissachatina immaculata. Next base: position 11,796,935 of record CM019712.1, on the reverse strand, counting down.
CCACTTCAGAATGTAGTGCTGATAACACAAAGAGGATTTTGAAGATGACGGTGTTAATACTTGTCGCCAAACGACAACAGAAAAGGAGAACAATGTTAAAGTAATCTAGCCTGCGAACTATTAAAACATATATGTAAAGTTTCCATATAACCTGGAAACTATACGAAACTGTATGTAAAGTTTCCATATAACCTGAAAACTATAAGAAACTATACGTAAATTTTCCATGCAACTTGTAAAACTGTACTAAAGTTTCCACAAAACTTGTAAAATATAAGAAACCAAGGCAAACTGTAAACTATAAGCAACTATTTTCTACTGAAACGATCATGCATAGATCTAAAATTTGTTCCAAAAGTCACAAACACCATTTTCAAAGATTTGGTTAAGGAAAAAAAAAACAGAAGGCAAGAATCTCATTCAAGAAAAAGATTTTGTACTAAATGAAACGGAGCCATACTGCACTAAAACAGACAAGTACCATCTTCAAACATTCATCAGGTTCCCAGCTGAAAGGCGAAGGTAATCTTATCTTATATCTTATATCCTTCCCGTGCCGTTAAACGTCACATAGGGCTCGCAAAGTAGTTCGCCAATTTTTCCTGTCTTCGGCGAGTCTTTCAACCTCATCAAAGGATTTTATGCCTGTTAACTTGGCCTCTCTTAATAATGTCCTCTTCAGAGTTTCACGCGGTCTGCCTCTTTTTCTTCGCCCTGTTGTGTTCCACTTGATAGCTTGTTTTGGGATTCTCTGATCATTTCTTCTCATCAAGTGACCAACATATGTCCATCTCCTTTTCCTGATCACCCATGAGACTGGTTGCTGTTCAGTCATCTGTCTTATCTCTGCATTGTTCTTGAATTCATTCCACTTGATGCCGAGTATTTTCCTTAGGCATTTGTTTTCAAAAGAGTCTAATTTCTTTTCTATTTCTTTAGTTGTTTTCCAGCTTTCGCATGCATAAATGAGGGTGGATATTACATTTGAATTGAATAGTCTTAACTTGGTTTTTGTGCTTATAACTTTTGAATTCCATATGTTCTCAAGATTCTTGAAGATTGATGCTGCTTTTGCAATTCTGATCCTAACTTCCTTTCTAGTGTCACCATCCTGGTCTATGTAGCTGCCAAGGTATGCAAATTGATTGACTTCTTCAACATCTGTCCCTTCTATGTGTATTTTTCCATTTTCATTGATGGGAATTTTCATTATTTTTGTTTTGTCCTTGTTAATTTCAAGTCCTATTTTGCTAGCCGGTGAAGACAGGCTATCTGTTTTTTCTTGCATGGAATTCACTTTATCACTGATAAGAGTTATGTCATCAGCAAAATCAAGATCTTCTAGTTGGGTCCCATGTACCCAGTCAATACCTGTGTTACCTGTGCAGCATTTTTTCATTATGAAGTCTATTGTAATCCCAAAAAGTAAAGGAGACAGTATACATCCTTGTTTCACGCCGTTTTTCAATCTGGAACCATTCACTCATGGTAACAGCGCTTCACAATTATGGATAGTTTTAACTCTTTGACTACCATGAGGCATAAAACCGATGTTTCGAAGCTTTAAGAAGAAAAACGTAACTGTATTCATTGAAGTTCTCTCCCATGGTTGAGGGTTCATTTTCATTCATTCATTGTACATCACTTAGTACAGCAGTGGTGTAGCGGCTAATGCTCTGGTCTGCAGATCAGAAGGTCCTTGGTTCGATTCCGCATTCGGACGTTTTTTTTTCGTTTTTTTTTTCGGATCGACCAGCAACCCAATCTAAACAAAAAACAAAAAATTGGTACCTGGGTGTCCCCTACGAAAATAAACCCAGTGAGGATCGGTGCTGGGATCCCTACCTGAAAGGCTGTAATGGTATAGAAATGTGAAGGCAATAACACTTCCCACTCCACTAACCCCTCCCCGCTACGGGCAAATGCCACAAGACATAGATTTTATATAGCAGTCATGTTTCTCTGTCTTATGTGTTTCCTTCATGTTTCCAGTCAGTTTCCCTTCCCCTTGCCTCTCGGTCTTTCCACACCGTTGTAAACGCTGAAACTAGGCACCACATTTCTCGTGCAATCATGGCTGCCGTGATGAACGATAACAAAAGACGTTCGTGTGTCAGTGGTCTGAGAGTTAATAAAATCCGCTAGTCTTCCTTTTTTTCCCCCATGCACTATATGATTTTGCATAATTATGTCTGTCTTCCTTTCCTTTCTGGCTTTAGGGAAAAAAGTAAACTAGGTCAAAGAAGGGAAGTAATACGGGAGTATAATCATTCATTATCGAATAATACGGCACCGTATCGACATACACCACAGCCATTCCTTTAACTAGCAGTAAGGCTCCGTAAGGAGATAAGAGTTTTAAAAAAAACTAAAGAAACTAGCCGATTCTAAACGTCCGTGCAGAGAACATTCAGAGAAAAAAAAAACACAAGGAGAAAGCAACCTGGACACGGTTTGTCGGAGAAGGCAAAAAGCATCTCTGGTCGTCGAATCTTCGAGACTGCAGGAGAAGCAGCGAATCCAGAAAATCTGGGGGCTGGAGTTGAATGGCGGTTTAATAATTTGACAAAGTCAGTGGATGAAAAGGGGGGGGGGGGGGTTAATGTGGTGTGAAGCCCAAATTATGATTTAATAATGAGGCTACCAGGTCAAAAAAGTGATTTAATAAGCGTATGTTTTCTGGCTTAAATAAATAAGGATTAATATAGGATTATTTTCTTTTGGGGAAATGATTAATTAATTAAACAGTGGTAAAGATGAAATGTTACCGTCGGTGTGAAAAATTAATGATTTAATATAACTATTGCGAGATTAATTAACAGTTTTATAACGATTCCCAGAAGTCAAAAGGTGGTTTGAGAAACGGATGACAATGTTAAAAAAAAAAGATGATATAAGGATGTTTTAGTAACGCTAAGACAGGGTTAAGTAATATAATCATTATATTAAAAGTAGATTTAATCGTTAAAAATAATTAGTAAAAAATGATGTTAAATAATGATTAACTAAACTGATCAAGAATTTCAATGATTAAATAACGCAATCGCACTTTCAAATAAGAAGCGGATTAATATATCGGCGGTGATGAGGCAAGAAGACGATCGCGCGAACACGTGGCGTATAGTTTTTCAATTTCAAATGTTTTCTAACGGTTTCTATTTTGATGAAGGCAAAATGTAGGGCATTGGTTAGGTCACACAGAAAGTACAGGATGTCAAAATAGCGTATATATACACAAAGGAGATGGAAGAGACAGCTCGAAGTGGCAGATCAAGGCAAAAATGAAGAGACAATGCGGAAGAATATCTGGCTAAAGTGGAAACACAAAATGAAAAGAAGAACTGGCTAAGGTAGAGAGACAATGTGGAAGAAGAACTGGCTAAGGTAGAGAGACAATGTGGAAGAAGAACTGGCTAAGGTAGAGAGACAATGTGGAAGAAGAACTGGCTAAGGTAGAGAGACAATGTGGAAGAAGAACTGGTTAAGGTAGAGAGGCAATGTGGAAGAAGAACTGGCTAAGGTAGAGAGACAATGTGGAAGAATATCTGGCTAAGGTAGAGAGACAATGTGGACGAATATCTGGCTAAGGTAGAGAGACAATGTGGAAGAATATCTGGCTAAGGTGGAAAGACAGAATGAAAAGAAGATCTGGCTAAAGTAGAGAGGCATCATTCAAGAAGATCTAAGGGAAACTGCAGTAGATAAAATGGAGAGAGAGAGAGAGAGAGAAAGAAAGGGAATAAGAAAGATAAAAAATAAAAAAAGATAGAGAAAGAAAGAAACAGAGGGAAAGACTGATGGAGACAAAGAAAGATAGAAAGAACGATAGAGACAGAGTGAGAGAGAAAGATAAATAGATCGAGAAAGAGAGAGAGAAAGATACAGAGAGAGAGGGAGAAAGATGAGAGAATATCATAAATTCATAAGATGAAAAGATAACAGATAAACACATGTGCACTGTTAATAACTCACAAACCAGCAATCACGACACATGATGATGATGATCTGTGTGAATTATTACCTTCATATTCGGCGAGAAGTGACACGAATCTTCACTATCCGAATCAAACTCATCCGTGTCGAAATCAAGTTTCCCCGCAGAGCAGATGAACATTTTCTTGAGTGTCGGTGTTCGACACCCGAAAGGGCTGATATTAAAAATGTCAAACATTGGACGCATTATCATTATGGCGCTTCTAAGAAGTTACACAAATCGAAATCACGCTATTCAGAAAAAAAAAAACGAATAATCATAATTCAGATTCTTAATACAGTTGAAAAACAATCATTATAATTCAGTCATTGATGTCTATCTCTTATTAAAAGTTACACAAATGGAAATCACGCTATTCAGAAAAAAAAACGAATAATCATAATTTAGATTTTTAATACAATTGAAACAATCATTATAATTCAATCATTGATGTCTATCTCTTATTAAAAGTTACGCAAATGGGAATCACGCTATTCAGAAAAAAAAACGAATAATCATAATTTAGATTTTTAATACAATTGAAACAATCATTATAATTCAATCATTGATGTCTATCTCTTATTAAAAGTTACACAAATGGAAATCACGCTATTCAGGAAAAAAACAAACAAACCCGAATAATCATAATTCAGATTCTTAATACAGCTGAAGCAATCATTATAATTCAATCACTTATGTCTCCTTTTCTCTGATATCTGAGGTGGAAAATCCCAGATGCAGAGACCATCTTCTGTCAAAACTGATTAAATAACAACTCACTTTTATGATCTTGCGTGCTTTAGCTGAAAATGTTTAATATTTATATACATTTTCCACAAAGATCTAGGGTCGTGGTACATTTCATTGCACGCCCTGCGCTGTTGAGTCTGGACAAGTCCGTCACGATAATAAAAAAAAAGAAAGAAGCACACATTTAAGTTAACCTTAGAGAAAAGGGATTGGTCTTAAAGATGTTTATGTCTGCTGCCAAGAAAAGCCAGGTCTCTTCTTTTTTAAAACACGACCGAGGACAATGTTAGATAATCGATACGCAAATCAGCACCAACAAAAGTTGGTCATAGATCAGAGTACAAACGTACGTACGACCCTGGCCGTACACGAATAAGCCTCGTGCCGTATATGTGGACGGGGAAGTAATTGGTGAAGTGTAAGGGGATGTAAATATGAGGTCGAAAGGGGATGTAATTGATAATGCGGAAAGGGGATATAACTAGAGGTGTTTGTGTCAGATGTGGTAGAGGCGGTGCTTTGACATTTGAAGGAAGGGTGATGCTGCTGTTGTGGTATTGATGGAGGGATGGGGTTGTGATGGTTTTGTTCGAATACTTCATGCAGTAACAATCTTAATAGCATTAATCTCTGTAGCAGTAATAACGGGAACAGCACCAGCAGTACATAGTAGTAGCAGTAGTAGAAGTAGTAGTAGTAGTAGTAGTTGTGGCAGTAGTAGAAGTAGTTTTAGTATTAGTAGTAGTAGTAGTTTAATCAACAACCCCCACCACACACGTGGTAAAATTATCTAGTGAGCCCATGCGGGCACTTATAAAAGCAAAAATTAAAGTTAAAAAAAAAGAATAGTAGTAGTAGTAGTTGTGTAGTTGTAGTTGTAGTAGTAGTAGTAGTAGTAGTAGTAGTAGCAGCAGGTTTTTAGTAATAGTTAAAACTAATGGTAGTAGTAGCAGTTTATTAGTAATAGTAATAAGCAGCAGCAGCAGCAGTAGTAGTAGTAGTAGTAGTAGTAGTAGTAGTAGTAGCAGTTTATTAGTAATAGCAATAAGCAGCAACAGTAGAAGTAGTAGTAGTAATAGTCGAAGTAGTAGTAGTAGTAGTAGTAGTAGTAGTAGTAGTAGTAGTAGTAGTAGTATCAAGAAGGGTGATTGATAAGTTCTCGGCATAAGGTACAACGGTGTATTTGTGGACAACTTTTTTGGGGTTATTTCTAAACATAGGCATCTTGCAAGTTTACTTCATTTAGTCCAGCGATCCTGGGGCATACAGATCCCTTCTTTGTAAAAGTCAGCATCTTGTGCCAGTAGAAAGTGGTCTACAGCATGAATGACGTCATCATCTGAAGCAAATTTGCGACCACTGAGCTCCTTTTTGAGTTTGGTAAACAGGTAATAGTCCGAAGGGACCAAATCTGGCGAATAAGGAGGATGTTCAAGAAGCTGGAAGCCACATTCATGAATGGCAGCCATTGCCACCGCCGACTTGTTAAATGAAGCATTGTCTTGATGAAAGATGACTCCTCTTGTCAATTTCCCTCGACGCTTTTCCTTCAATTTGACCCGCAGTTGCTTCACAAGATTAGCATAATAGGCCCCGGTGACTGTTCTGCCATTTTGAAGATAGTCTACCAATAGCATACCTTCTGAATCCCAAAAGATGAAAGCCATCACTTTGCCTGCAGACAGAACCACCCTTGCTTTCTTTGGAGGTGGGGATCCATGATGTTTCCACTGCTTTGACTGTTATTTGCTTTTTGGCTGAAAATGACGAACCCAAGTCTCATCCATAGTCACAAATTGCTGAAGAAATTTTTGGGGATCTGCAGAAAATGGCCAAGATTGTCTTTTGTCATGTTGAGACACTGTCGTTTGTGATCAACTCCAAGAAGTTTCGGGACCCATCGAGCAGAGACATTTGTCATTTGAAGATCATTGTGAATAATGGCATGAACACGTTCCTGGGAGATGCCCAACTCAGTAGCAATGTACTGCTCAGTTAGTCGTCGATCCTCCATTATCATGTCATGGATTCTGCCGGTGGTTTCATCGGTGGTTACCATTCTTGGTCTTCCTGGACGGGGATAATATTCCAGACTCTCCTATCCATGTTTGAATTGAGCTGTCCGTTTCTCCACTGTGCTGTAAGAAAAGGCACTCTCCTCTAGTCTCTACCATATCCTCATGGATCTCCTTCGATGATAAGCCCTTGATGCAGAGGTAGCGAATGACTGTTCGATGAGAAAGTTTATCCATTTTCTCAATTTCTGCCACCCTTACCACTTCAGTAGCCTGTAAAAAAAAATTGGTTGCAGTTAATTTCTTGAAACTTGGTATTTAATCTTACATTAACCAGATCTACAAATGCACTTAATATCAACTGTGTGTTTCTAGTATTTGTACCTTAGGCCGAGAACTTATCAAACACCCCTCGTAGTTTATTAGTAATAGTAATAAGCAGTAGTAGTAGTAGTAGTAGTAGTAGTACTAGTAGTAGTAGTAGTAGTAGTAGTAGTACTAGTAGTAGTAGTACTAGTAGTACTAGTAGTACTAGTAGTACTAGTAGTAGTAGTAGTACTAGTAGTACTAGTAGTAGTAGTAGTACTAGTAGAAGTAGTAGTACTAGTACTAGTAGTAGTAGTAGTAGTAGTACTAGTAGTAGTAGTACTAGTAGTAGTAGTACTAGTAGTAGTAGTAGTAGTAGTAGTAGTAGTAGTAGAAGTAGTAGTAGTAGTAGTAGTAGTAGAAGTAGTAGTAGTAGTAGTACTAGTAGTAGTAGTAGTAGTAGTAGTAGTGGTAGTTTATTAGTAGCAGTAGTTTATTCAGTTCAGTTCAAGTGCCATGCCGCGTGGCGTAGGCGATCATTTCTCTCCACAATTCCCTGTCTTTAGACTTGATTATGAGATCCGCCGGTGACTTTCTTCCTAGCCACACTGTCAGCCCATCAAGTAACTTCTATCTCTCTGTCTTCCTCTGTCTCTTCTTCCCTCAATTTTTCCAGTTGCCACAGTGTTCTAATTTTCCTCTTCTTAGAAAATGTCCTATAAATTTCGCTTGTCGGCTCTGATCTTTGCTGTAATTTGCTTTTTAAATCCAGCCTCTCTTAAGACATCTTCATTGGTTTTCTTAGCTGTCCATGGTACCTTCAACATTCATTCATTTGCATGTCCCTTGCGGAACTTTGCCTCCCAAACAGCACTCCTGTAGGCCTCTCGGTTGTGAGCAAGATGGCCTGCTGCTGATGCATCCATTTCCAGATCGTCAACGATGTCTTGCAGCCATCTTCGTTTCGGTCTTCCTCTTTTTCTTTTTCCCATTATGTATCCATTATGTACCTTCAACATCCTTCTTATAAACCACATTTCCATAGTCTCCATTTCTCACTGTACTCTCTTATTCATAGACCATGCTTCATATCCATAAAACAAAATTGGCTCGATGTAACATTTAAGTACTCGGAATCTTGTTTACACTGATATGGATCTGTTGCACAAGATGTGTCTCATTGTCTGGAATGCTGACTTGACCAAAGCACGTCTGCATTTTATTTCATTGTGACATTTCCCATCAGATGTTATAATCATTCCTAAGTTCTTGAATCTATCAACTTGTTTCAGATTTGTGCCATCGATGGTAATGCTATATTTTGGTGGTAATCTTTTCTTTCAGAAGATCATCACTTCAGTCTTCTTTTTGTTCAGTCGGAGACCTTTACTTTTACTTTCACGAACCATGATGTCCAGAAGAGCCTGTAGCTCCCCTTCACTTTTAGCAATCAGAACTGTGTTGTCTGCATATCTTAAGTTGTTATGCTTGTACCCGCCAACTGATATTCCTGGCATGCTCTCTATATTTCTCATTATCTTTTCGTTGTACAAGGAGAAGAGGTCAGGAGATAGAACACATCCTTGTCTCACTCCCAATTTTATGTCTTGGAATGCATCTATTTGGTTCTTAAACCTCATTGCTGCTGATTGCTGCCAGTATGTGATTTTGATAGAATGGAGAAAGATTAATTGAAATATGTTTAACAGAGGGCATGGTCATTGGAGGCACAATATTCCCACACAAAGAGATACATAAAACAACATGGATATCTCCAGATGATAGAACTAGAAACCAGATAGACCATTTTTGTATTAGAAAGCAATACAGAACATCTCTCATGGATGTAAGGGCTTATAGGGGTGCAGATGTCAACAGTGATCACAACCTGTGCATAGGGAAAATAAAACTAAAATTGAAAAGTCAACACAAGAAATCAGTACACAGAAAGATAAACATCCACAGCCTACAAGAAGAAAATACTAACATTAATTTCAATCAGGAACTTGCCAATCATTCCAAAACACCCAGTGAAGTTGAGGAGATAGGTATAGATGAGTTATGGAATTCTTACAGCACAGCCATAATCACAGCAGCAAAAGTAAGCGCTGGATTGGAAAAACCAAATAGAAAAGCATGGATATCAGATAAAACATGGAAGTATATACATGAAAGACGAGCAGTCAAATTAAACATGTTGAATGCAAAAGCAGATCATGAAAGAGATTCGGCAAAAGCAAAATACAAAGACATAGACAAGAAAGTAAAAAGTTCAGCTAGAAGGGATAAAAGAGAATACATAGACAATATGGCGAAAGAGGCAGAAAAAGCAGCAAAAACAGGAGACAGCAAAACTTTATATAACATACAAAAGAGGCTAACAGGTACTATTACATCTAAAGAAAGACCAATCCTTAGCAAAACTGGAACACTATTAACATCAAATAAAGACCAAAAGCAAAGATGGGCTGAACACTTCCAAGAAATACTCAATCGACCACACCCAAAAGAATTGTTAAACCTTGAAACTGACTTACCAGCCCCACAACTAAATGTCAATCTAGATGAAATTGAATTGCATGAAATTGAACAGCAGTGAATTTAATGGCTAACAACAAAGCTGCAGGTGAAGATGAAATAACAGCCGAGATGCTAAAAGCTATCAATAGTGACAACATGAGACAACTACAGAGAATGTTTAACAAGATTTGGAAAGAAGAAAAGGTCCCTTCTAATTGGAAGAAGGGAATCATTGTGAAAATACCAAAAAAGGGCAACCTTAGTGACTGTAACAACTGGAGAGGAGTAACCTTAATATCAGTTGTGTCAAAAGTATTTTGCAAGGTCATTTTGAATAGACTCAAAGATATAGTGGATACTGCAATGAGAGAAGAACAAGCAGGATTTCGAAAAGGGAGAAGCTGTCTCGACCAGATCTTTACTCTCAGAATAATACTTGAAGAACATATTGAAAAGCAGAAACCATTAATACTGAATTTCATAGATTTTAAGAAGGCATTTGATAGCATACACAGAGATTCATTATGGAGAATTTTATGGAATACCATCTAAAATTGTCAACATCATTAAGGACTTATACAATGGATATGGTTGTGCAGTCAAGACAGAAGAAGGGATGAGTGAATGGTTCCAGATTGAAACAGGCGTGAAACAAGGATGTATACTGTCTCCTTTACTTTTTGGGATCACAATAGACTTCATAATGAAAAAATGCTGCACAGGTAACACAGGTATTGACTGGGTACATGGGACCCAACTAGAAGATCTTGATTTTGCTGATGACATAACTCTTATCAGTAATAATGTGAATTCCATGCAAGAAAAAACAGATAACCTATCTTCACTGGCTAGCAAAATAGGACTTGAAATTAACAAGGACAAAACAAAAATAATGAAAATTCCCATCAATCAAAATGGAAAAATACACATAGAAGGGACAGATATTGAAGAAGTCAATCAATTTGCATACCTTGGCAGCTACATAGACCAGGATAGTGACACTAGAAAGGAAGTTAGGATCAGAATTGCAAAAGCAGCATCAATCTTCAAGAATCTTGAGAACATATGGAATTCAAAAGTTATAAGCACAAAAACCAAGTTAAGACTATTCAATTCAAATGTAATATCCACCCTCATTTATGCATGCGAAAGCTGGAAAACAACTAAAGAAATAGAAAAGAAATTAGACTCTTTTGAAAACAAATGCCTAAGGAAAATACTCAGCATCAAGTGGAATGAATTCAAGAACAATGCAGAGATAAGACAGATGACTGAACAACAACCAGTCTCATGGGTGATCAGGAAAAGGAGATGGACATATGTTGGCCACTTGATGAGAAGAAATGAGCAGAGAATCCCAAAACAAGCTATCAAGTGGAACACAACAGGCCAAAGAAAAAGAGGCAGACCGCGTGAAACTCTGAAGAGAACATTATTAAGAGAGGCCAAGTTAACAGGCATAAAATCCTTTGATGAGGTTGAAAGACTCGCCGAAGACAGGAAAAATTGGCGAACTACTTTGCGAGCCCTATGTGACGTTTAACGGCACGGGAAGGATATAAGATATAAGATAAGATTAGTAATAGTAATAAACATTACTAATAAGAAAAATGAAAACGAGGAAGACCTAGACTTAACTGGAGAAGAGAAATTATGACAGTGCTCAGAGACAGGGGTACACATGGAAGGAAGCAGAGAATAATTCTAAGAACAAGGATGACTGGAGAGCCTTCATCCGTGGCTTAAGCTCCCAAGGGAGTGAAAGGCAGTGATGATGATGATAATGATGAATAAGCATAAGCAGTAGTAGTAGTAACAGTAGTAGTTCGTTAGCAATATAATAAGCAGCATCGGTAGTAGTAGTAGTGGCGTGTAGTAATAACAGGAGCAGTAGTAGTAGGAGCACTAGTAGTAGGAGCAGTAGTAGTAGTACTAGTAGTAGGAGCAGTAGTAGTAGGAGAAGTAGTAGCACCAGTAGAAGTAGGAGCAGTGGTAGTAGGAGCAGTAGTAGTAGGAGCACTAGTAGTAGGAGCAGTAGTAGTAGGAGCACTAGTAGTAGGAGCAGTAGTAGTAGGAGCACTATTAGTAGGAGCAGTAGTAGTAGTACCAGTAGTAGGAGCAGTAGTAGTAGGAGCACTAGTAGTAGGAGCAGTAGTAGTAGGAGCACTAGTAGTAGGAGCAGTAGTAGTAGGAGCACTAGTAGTAGGAGCAGTAGTAGTAGGAGCACTAGTAGTAGGAGAAGTAGTAGTAGGAGAAGTAGTAGTAGGAGAAGTAGTAACACCAGTAGTAGTAGGAGCACTAGTAGTAGTATCAGTAGTAGGAGCAGTAGTAGTAGGAGAAGTAGTAACACCAGTAGTAGTAGGAGCAGTGGTAGTAGGAGCAGTAGTAGTAGGAGTACTAGTAGTAGTACCAGTAGTAGTAGTACCAGTAGTAGTAGTAGTAGTACCAGTAGCAGGAGCAGTAGTAGTAGGAGCAGTAGTAGTGGTACCAGTAGTAGTAGTACCAGTAGTAGTAGAAGCAGTAGTAGTAGTACCAGTAGTAGTAGTAACAGTAGTAGTAGTACCAGTAGTAGCAGTACCAGTAGTAGTAGTACCAGTAGTAGTAGAAGCAGTAGTAGTAGTACCAGTAGTAGTAGTACCACTAATAGTAATACCAGTAGTAGTACTACCAGTAGTAGTATTAGCAGTAGTAGTAGGAGCAGTAGTAGTGGTACCAGTAGTAGTAGTAGTACCAGTAGTAGTAGTACCAGTAGTAGTAGTATCAGTAGTAGTAGAAGCAGTAGTAGTAGTACCAGTAGTAGTAGTACCAGTAGTAGTAGTACTAGCAGTAGTAGGAGCAGTAGTAGTAGTACCAGTAGTAGTAGTACCAGTAGTAGTACTACCAGTAGTAGTAGGAGCAGTAGTATTAGGAGCAGTAGTAGTAGTACCAGTAGTAGTAGTACCAGTAGTAGTAGTATCAGTAGTAGTAGTATCAGTAGTAGTAGTATCAGTAGTAGTAGTACCAGTAGTAGTAGTACCAGTAGTAGTAGTACCAGTAGTAGTAGTATCAGTAGTAGTAGTACCAGTAGTAGTAGTACCAGTAGTAGTAGTACCAGTAGTAGTAGTATCAGTAGTAGTAGAAGCAGTAGTAGTAGTACCAGTAGTAGTAGTACCAGTAGTAGTAGTACCAGTAGTAGTAGTAGCAGCAGTAGTAGGAGCAGTAGTAGTAGTACCAGTAGTTGTAGAAGCAGTAGTAGTAGTACCAGTAGTAGTAGTTTCTGTAATAGTACTACCAGTAGTAGTGCTACCAGTAGTAGTAGGAGCAGTAGTAGTGGTACCAGTAGTAGTAGTACCAGTAGTAGTAGTACCAGCAGTAGTAGGAGCAGTAGTAGTGGTACCAGTAGTAGTAGTACCAGTAGTAGTAGGAGCAGTAGTACTAGTACCAGTAGTTGTAGAAGCAGTAGTAGTAGTACCAGTAGTAGTAGTAGTACCAGTAGTAATAGTACCAGTAGTAGTAGGAGCAGTAGTAGTAGAAGCAGTAGTAGTAGGAGCAGTAGTAGTAGTACCAGTAGTAATAGTACCAGTAGTAGTAGAAGCAGTAGTAGTAGGAGCAGTAGTAGTAGTACCAGCAGTAATAGTACCAGTAGTAGTAGAAGCAGTAGTAGTAGGAGCAGTAGTAATAGTACCAGTAGTAGTAGAAGCAGTAGTAGTAGGAGCAGTAGTAATAGTACCAGTAGTAGTAGAAGCAGTAGTAGTAGGAGCAGTAGTAATAGTACCAGTAGTAGTAGAAGCAGTAGTAGTAGGAGCAGTAGTAGCAGGAGCAGTAATGGTAAGTTATCAAAGCAGCAACGATAGACGCAACCTATCCAGGAACAGAGCCCGTATATCAACCAAATAACAAAAAGAAAGTATGTAACGAAAGGCGAAGTTTGCGGGACATAAAAATGATAACAAAACATAATAAAACTGGAGTGTCTGTGGATACATTATACTGATTCATTCATCCATTCATTCATATGCATGTCCCCTGCGGAACTTTGCCTCCCTAACAGCACTCCCGTAGGCCTCTCGGATGTGAGCAAGATGCCCTGCTGCTGCTGATGCATCCATTTGCAGATCATCAACGATGTCTTGCAGCCATCTTCGCCTTGGTCTTCCTCTCTTTCTTTTCCCCATTATGTACCCCTCCAAGACGGTCTTCTCTAGATTATCAGATTATACTGATAAAGGCCACTAAACTACAAACACAAACAAGAAATCCAAGAAGGTTAAAGGACACCATCTGATCTCCATGGATGATAAAATGACAACTGGCCATGGCCGTATCTCCTTAATTCTTAACCTTTTTTTAAATTCTGGCAGTGGACCCCTTTTATGACCGCAGGAACACTCGTTAAAAAACATGAAGCAGTAAATAGAAGTGAAATAATGATAAAAATGTGTTCTTTTAAACGAAACAATTCATTTACTGGTCTCTGGACTCTCTCAGAGGTTCTTTGAATCCCAGACTAGGATCCACGTTTTGACGTTGTTGTTATTGTTCATTCCTTCCTCCCTTCCTGCTTTAATTTCTCCCTATCTCCCTACCTGCCGTCCTCTCTTCCTTCATCCATGCCTTTCCCTCTACCTCCTTCCTTATCTGCCTTCATCTCTCTCTCCCTCTCTACCTGCCTTCTTCTCTCTCTCCCTCTCTCCCTACCTGCCTTCCTCTCTCTCTCTCTCCCTCCCTACCTGCCTTCCTCTCTCTCTCCCTCCTTCCCTATCTGCCTTCATCTCTCTCTCTCTCTCTCTCCCTACTTGCCTTCCTCTCTTCCTTCATCCCTGCCTTTCCCTCTACCTCCTTCCCTATCTGCCTTCATCTCTCTCTCCCTCCCTACCTGTCTTCCTCTCTCTCTCTCCCTCCCTCTCTGACTGCTTTCCTCTCTCCCTCCCTCCCTGCCCGTCTGCCTCCCTCATGTCTTCTATCTCCTTCCCTCCCTGCCTGCAGTCCTCTCTCTCCCTCCCTACCTGCCTTCCTCTCTCTCTCCCTCCCTACCTGCCTTCCTCCCTCACTGCATGAAGTCCTCTCTCCCTCTCTACCTGTCTTCCTCTCTCTCTCCCTCCCTGCCTGTCTTCCTCTCTCTCTCTCTTCCTACCTGCCTTCCTCTCTCTCTCCCTCCTTGCCTGTCTTCCTCCCTCCCTGCATGCCGTCCTCTCTCCCTCCCTCCCTGTCTGTCTACCTCCCTCCCTGCCTGTCCTCTTTCTCCTTCCTTCCGTCCCTGCCCGTCTGCCTCCCTCCCTCCCTGTCTGTCTTGTTCTCTCCTTTCCTCCATGCCTGTCTTGTTCTCTCCTTCCCTCCCTGCTTTCCTTCTTCTCTCCCTGCTTGCCTGCCTCTCTGCTTTCCTTCCTCCCTCCCTGCCTGACTTTTTTCCTCCCTCCCTACATCCTGCCTTCCTTCCACCCTCCTTCCTTCCTTCCTCTACTCGCACATACTGTCTATATACGCAGTTCTACTTTTTGGAGATACTGGGCTATTTTAATCAGTTTCTCTACAGAAGCACAGATCTAAACCTCAACCTCTTGGTTGGTTTCTTTGGAGCAGGAGGTACATTTCAGACCAGTTATGTTGGATGTTTCCCTCATGTTGAGACGCCTGGACACAAGGTCACAGGGGAGCAGGAGTAAGGGTAGACCAAAGGAGACGTGGAGAAGAACAACAGAGAGGATGTTGAGCAATAGAGGGCTCACCTGGGCAAGAGCGGAAAAGGAAGGCAAAGGACACGGCGTTTGTGGAAAACCCTTGCTGAATCCTCATGTGCCTTGGGCACTTAAGGTTCAGAGAAAGAGAGAGAGAGAGAGGATAGAAAAAAGAGAGAGGGAAAAAGAGAGAGAGAAGAGAGAAAAAGAGAGAGAGAGGAGAGAAAAGAGAGAGAGAGAGGAGAGAAAAGAGAGAGGGAGAGAAGAAAGAAAAAGAGAGAGAAAGGAGAGAAAAAAGAGAGAGAGAGGAGAGAAAAAAGAGAGAGGAGAGAAAAAGAGAGAGAGAGAGGAGAGAAAAGAGAGAGAGAAGAGAGGAAAAGAGGAGGGGAAAAGAAGAGAGAGAGGAGAAAAAAGAGAGAGAGGAGAGAGAAAAGAGGAGAGAGAGGAGAGAAAAAGAGAGAGAGAGAGAGGAGAGAAAAGAGAAAAGAGAGAGAGAGAGGAGAGAAAAAGAGAGAGAGGAGAGAAAAAAGAGAGAGAGAGAGAGAGGGAAGAGAGAGAGAGAGAAAACACAAAGAACGAAGATAGCCAACGGTAAAACTCTATGTACATATGACTTCGGAGTCCAGCTGTGTCCTGCTCGGAGACGCATAAAGATGGCCTCTGCATTCCTGTTTAGCAAACCGTAGTCACACACGAAGTGGCTTTTGAAAGACCTCACTAGGTGGCATGAGGAAGAAAACAAAAAAAAAAGAGGCAAGATCATTTAGATGGCGCAATAAACGCAAGCCACCAGAAACCAGTGAAGGCTGTCCAATGTTAAATGATGGAATGAGAGTAATCAGGACAGTAAAAGCAGAACAATCAGTCAGTTAATGAGATAATGCAAAACGATCATTATGTCCTGGACATAATCACATTGCTGACCTCCAGGCACTGCCTTGGATGTTCTGAGGTCATCCTCCCCCCCCCTCTCTTTTATATCCATGGCTTCTGACTGCAATTTTGTAAGAAGATACTTTTTTTAAAAAATCCATTTCAGCTCCTAATCTCCCAGGGCCCATCCTATGTATAAATAAAACCCTTCGGGCAAGGCTGGACTCTCCGACCCCCGAGGCCCTCTCTCGATGGCCCTTAGTTACATACTTCATTGTATAAAACAAGGCAAGCCCTAACATGGAACCCACAGGGTAAAAGGAGGAGAGGGAGACCAAGGAACTCCTGGCGCCGAAGTCTGGACACAGACATCAAAATAATGAACCAGACATGGAGACAGTTGGGAAGAGTGGCCCAGGACCGAACTGCCTGGCGAGCTCTTGCTGGCGGCCTATGCTTCACGAGGGGTCAGAGGCATAGATAGATAGATAGATAGATAGATAGATAGATAGATAGATAGATAGATAGATAGATAGATAGATAGATAGATCATTGTATAAAAGACTACTGATGTTAGTTCTATATTGATCTGTAGTTAGTTCTTCGGTAACTTGTTATGACATTCGAACAGAGCTATTACTTACAGGTTACTCCCAGGTCTTTCGTCACAAATAGTGTTTGTGTGTGTGTGAAGTTACATGGAGAGAAGATGAAGAAGAAGAAGAAGGAGGAGGAGAGAAGGAGGAGAAAAAAGAAGAAGAAGAAAAAGAAAAAGAAGAAGAAGAACAGGAGGGTTGGAGAAAAAGAAGAAGAAGAAGAAGAGGATGAGATGAAGAAGAAGAAGAGAAGGAGGAATAGGAGAAAAAAGAAGAAGAGGAAGAGGAAGAGATGAAGAAGAAGAAGAGGAGGGGAGGAGAAAAAGAAGAAGAAAAAGAAGAAGACGAGGAAGAGAAGGAGGAAATGAAGATGAAGAAGAGAAGGACCATTAGGAGAAAAAAGAAGAAGAGGAAGAGGAGGAGGAGAAAAAAAGAAGAAGAGGAGGAGGGGAGAAGAAAAAGAAGAAGAAAAAGAAGAAGACGAGGAAGAGGAGGAGGAAATGAAGATGAAGAAGAGAAGGAGCATTAGGAGAAAAAAGAAGAAGAAGAGGAAGAGGAGGAGGAGATGAAAAAGAAGAAGAGGAGGAGGGGAGGAGAAAAAGAAGAAGAAAAAGAAGAAGAAGAGGAAGAGGAGGAGGAAATGAAGATGAAGAAGAGAGGAAAAGGAGAAGAGGAAGAGGAAAAGAAAAAGAAGAGGAAGAATAAGAAGATTCTAAATGCTCATTGGGTCACGCCAGATCTCTAAGATCTGGACCAAATATCTTCTCATCCAGTGCTCATAAGACAATGCACGCGCGGGCAACGACCTGGAATTGTTGTGGTACCAAAGTTCTTTGCTTCGTTAGCCATTTTTTTTTTGGTTGAGAGATTTACTGCTTCTGATGTCAGCCAATCTATCATCGATCACTGTTTAGAAAATGGATGTAGTTTCATAGTTTACGTGAAGAAAAAGCTGTAAGATCACAGTTAGGGAAAGAGAATTAAACAACAAATATTTGGCCAAAACGCCTTTATCACGCTCATGTTAAGGACAGAGAGAGCTATTTAGAGAAAAACGTGCTCGATTTAAAGTTCGAGGTTCCTGGGAAGTGTGGAATGGGAAAAAAAAAGGGGGGGGGGGAAAGGGGTTAAACCCAGTTTGCATAATCCGTGATTGGTCTAGAAATGTGGCCTTAAACTTTCACAAACATATCCTCACATGTAATGCCAGGAAACCTGTAAACCTGTTAAATACACATTTTAACTATACTTTTTATTTTTCATACAGAAAACAAGGGAAACAATAAAAGTAGGCAGTAAAGGAAAGACTCTTGTTGTTGTTGTTGTTCTTCTTCTTTTTCTTCTTCTCCTTCTTCTTATCTTCCTCTTCTTATCATCATCATCATCATCATCATATTATTATTATTATTATTATTATTATTCTATTCTTCTTGTTCTTCTTGTTCTTTCTTGTTCTTTTCTTTTTTTCTCTTCTTCTTCTTTTTCTTCTTCGATTTCTTCTTCTTCTCTTTCTTCTCCTTCTTCTTCTCTTTCTTCTCCTTTTTTTCTCTTCTTCTTCTTCTTTTTCTTCTTCTTCTTCTTCTTTTTCTTTTTCTTCCATTTTCTTCTCCTTTTTTCTCTTCTTCTTCTTCTTTTTTCTCATCATCATCATCATCATCATCATCATCATCATCTTCTATTCTTCTTGTTCTTCTTCTTCTTCCTTTTTCTTTTCTTTTTTATCTTCTTCTTCTTCTTCTCTGAAACTGCGAGCTGATGTTCTTTGCAGTCAAATCGATGATGATGTTGAGGCACAACATAGTGTCGTATCGGGAGCGGGTTATGGCGGCTATTCTTTTTTTTCCGTTCCTGAGTGCAGCTAACAAGCAGTACGTCTTTAGAAGATTTCATCACCATGGCGACTATGCCGGTCCATGTCTCGTTATCTACGCTTGATCTGTTACGGGGGTTGGGTGGAAGGGTATCAACGGAGAGGTTGGCATAGGGTCTTGGTCAGCTATAACGCTAGGAAATCAGCTGTGGGTCGGTGATTGTCAAATCAGACAGCATCTTCGTCTTCCTCCGTCCCCCTCCCCCCCAAAAAAAAGGAACAGCCGTGGAAACTGACAGGTATTCTCACTCAGACTTTGGAATATCAGAAAAATACTTTAAGGAAAAGACAATTTCAGAAAAATACTTTAAGGAAAAGACAAAATCTGACAAATACTTTAAGGAAAAGACAATATTTGAAAAATACTTTAAGGAAAAGACACAATCTGAAAAATACTATAAGGAAAAGACAATATCAGAAAAATACTTTAAGGAAAAGACACAATCTGAAAAATACTATAAGGAAAAGACAATATCAGAAAAATACTTTAAGGAAAAGACAATATCTGAAAAATGATTTAAGGAAAAGACAATATCTGAAAAATACTTTAAGGAAAAGACAATATCAGAAAAATACTTTACGGAAAAGACAATATCAGAAAAATACTTTAAGGAAAAGACAATATCTGAAAAATACTTTAAGGAAAAGACAATATCAGAAAAATACTTTAAGGAAAAGACAATATCAGAAAAATACTTAAGGAAAAGACAATATCTGAAAAATGATTTAAGGAAAAGACATATCTGAAAAATACTTTAAGGAAAAGACATATCAGAAAAATACTTTACGGAAAAGACAATATCAGAAAAATACTTTAAGGAAAAGACAATATCTGAAAAATACTTTAAGGAAAAGACAATATCAGAAAAATACTTTAAGGAAAAGACAATATCAGAAAAATACTTTAAGGAAAAGACAATTTCAGAAAAATACTTTAAGGAAAAGACAATTTCAGAAAAATACTTTAAGGAAAAGACAATATCAGAAAAATACTTTAAGGAAAAGACAATATCAGAAAAATACTTTAAGGAAAAGACAATATCAGAAAAATACTTTAAGGAAAAGACAATATCAGAAAAATACTTTAAGGAAAAGACAATATCAGAAAAATACTTTAAGGAAAAGACAATATCAGGATTCTGATGTTTTACGGGAAGATGGAAATTAGACAGCCTTAGTTTCAGAGAAGAACGAAATAGAAAAAAGAAAACAATACGATGTAAATCACTGAAGAACTAAAGGGGGAAATGGCAAAATAATGTAGTCACGGAAGAACTAAAATGAAATAAGCACAAAATGAGATAGTCACTGAAGAACTAAAACGAAATAGAACAAAATGCTATACTCACTGAAGAACTAAAAGAAAAAAAACGACAAAATGATATAGTCACTAAAGAACTAAAGGGGAAACAAATATAAAATGAGATAGCCATTGAAGAACTAAAATGAAAGAACAGTCACTGAAAACCTAAAGGGCAAAAGAAAAACACACACACACACACACAAAGAGATAGCCACTGAAGAACTAAAGAGGTAACACGATGTAGTCACTGAAGTAAAAGAAACAGCAAGAAAAAAACTAAAGGAAGTCGGAAAGTCGTGATCTGTGCTACCCAGACTTGCTCAAGACAAGATTGACCCGGGGAAACCTTGTTGATGTCTTACGCTCAGTTGGGTGTACAGAGGACATGATGATGATGATGATGATGATGAACTCAGTCACTTAAGAACTAAAGAGGAAAAGAAAAGAAGAAATGCAGCTGAAAGTAAACTGCCCGACAAAAAGACAAGAGCGACTGAGGAAAAGACCTACAACCAATCACATTTTAAATACCAAACAGAGACATCCTCTGTTTCTGACGGATGGATAAAACTCTGATAGCTATAATCAGATGTCGTAACACTGGGGTAGTGGAGCCTAACAAGAAGCTGGAGTTCACTTCTATTCTTTGAAGCAAGTCATCAGTATTCCCTCTCTTTTCGACAAGATGGTGACTCTTCAAGATAATAAGAGTTTGAGCTGCAATATACGTATTACTCACTACTACCACCATCACTACTACTACTACTGCTACTACTACTACTACTACTACTACTACTACTACTACTACTGCTACTACTACTACTACTACTACTACTACTACTACTATTACTACTACTAGTACTTCTAATACTACTACTACTACTATTGCTATTACTCGTGCTATTAATACTATTACTACTACTATACTACTACTACTACTACTACTACTACTACTACTACTGCTGCTGCTGCTATTGCTACTGCTACTACTACTACCACTACTTCGACTATTATTATTAATACTACTACTACTTCTTTTACTACAACTGCTGCTATTACTACTGGTACTACTACTATTACTACTATACTGCTACTACCACTGCCATACTACTACTATTACTATTACTAGTACTTCTAATACTACTGCGGCTACTACTACTATTACTACTACTAGTACTTCTAATACTACTGCGGCTACTACTACTATTACTACTACTACTACTACTACTATTACTACTACTACTACTACTGCGGCTACTACTACTACTATTACTGCTGCTAGTGCTACTGCTTGTATTACTGTTACTATTACTACTACTACTACTACTACTATACTACTATTACTACTACTTCTACTGCAATACTGCTACTTCTACTACTGCTACTACTACTACTACTACTACTACTACTATTACTACTACTAATACTGTTACTACTACTACTATTAGTACTACTACTACTACTTCTATTACTGCTATTGCTATTACTGCTACTGCTACTTCTACTATTACAACTATTATTACTACTACAACTATTACTACTACTACTACTACTACTACTACTACTACTACTACTACTCAAAACAACAATAATAACCACAATGAATATACAACAAACTGGGGAACAAAACTGAATGATACATTGATGGCACTGTAATAAACTTTAAAAAAACAGT
Organism: Achatina immaculata; assembly: GCA_009760885.1. Taxonomy (NCBI): domain Eukaryota; kingdom Metazoa; phylum Mollusca; class Gastropoda; order Stylommatophora; family Achatinidae; genus Lissachatina; species Lissachatina immaculata. Next base: position 11,775,400 of record CM019712.1, on the reverse strand, counting down.
GCTTGCCAGACAGTATCCCTCTTCCCCACTGGTGCTCCTGGTACCAAGGTTAACCTGACTCCTCAGCGGTCAATATGTTGGGTGGAGTTTGTCTATAAGCTGGCTTGTTTTTGGGTTCACAATATGTCTTCAAGCTAGGCAAAGATATCGGCTTCTATTTTCAGTATGATAACATCTTCACGGCGTTGGTTAATGAGATGATAGTGCCAGCAATTTCAGGAAAAGAAACCAACAACAGCAGCAGCAAGAACAACAAGAACAGCAGCAGCAAGAACAGCAGGAACAAAAAAAACAAAAATCAGCAGCAACAAGAACAGCAACAACAAGAACAACAAAAATCAGCAGCAACAAGGACAGCAGGAACAAGAACAGCAAAAAGAAGAATACGACCAACAAGAACAGCAGCAACAAGAACAGGTCTTTCTCCCCACATGCAGTAACAAGAACAGCAGCAACAAGAACAGTAAGAACAGCAGTAACAAGAACGGCAGCAACGAGAGCAGCAGCAGCAAGAAAAGCAGAAACTAAAACATCAAGTACAGCAGCAACAAGAACAGCAAGAACAGAAGCAACAACAACAGCAAGATCACCAATAACGACAGCAACAAGAACAGTAGCAAAGAGAGCATCAGCAGCAAGAACAAAAAGAACAACAGGAACAAGAACAGCACGAACAGCAGCAACAAGAACAGCAAGAAAAACAAAACGGCGGCAATATAACAACAGCAACAAGAACAGCAGCAACAAGAACAGCAGAAAGGAGAACAGCAGCAGCAAGAATAACATGAACAGCAGCAACAAGAACAGCAAGAACAACAAGAACGACAGAAATAAGAACAGCAGTAACAGCAAGAACAGCAGCAACAAGAACAGCAGCAACGAGAACAGCAGCAGCAAGAAGAGCAAGAATAGCACCAACAAGAACAGCAAGAACAACAAGAATGCCAGCAGTAAGAATAGCAGCAAGAAGAACAGCAGCAGCAAGAAAAAACAAGAACAACAGCAACAAGAACAGCAAGAACAGCGGCAGCAAAAGCAGCACGAACAGCAGAAACGAGAACAGCAGTAGTAAGAACCGAACAAAAACAGCTAGAACAGCAGAAACAATAACAGCAAGAACAACAAGAAAGACAGCAATAAGGACAGCAGCAATAAGAGCAGCAAGAACAGCAGCAACAAGAACCGTAGCAACAAGAATAGCAGCAGCAAGAACAGCAGCAACAAGAACAGGCAGCAATAAGAGAACAACAAGAACAGCAGCAACAAGAATAAAAAGAACAGCAAGAACAGCAGCAAAAAGAACAGCAAGTACAGCAGCAACAACAGCGAGAATAGCAGCAAAAACAGCTGCAGTAGTTGTAGTAGTAGATATGCAGTGGTAGTAATAGTAGTAGTAGTAGAACAACAGAAAGGATGTTGAGCAATAGAGGGTTCACCTGGGCAAGAGCAGAAAAAAAAGGCGAAGGACAGGCATTTGTGGAAAACCCTTGCGGAAGCCCCATGTGCCCTCGGCACTTAAGGTTCAGAGAGAGAGAGAGTAGTAGAATAGTTGTAATAACGCACTAGTAGTAGTAGTAGTAGTAGTAGTGTAGTAGTAGTAGTAGTGCAGTTGTAATACTGTAGAATTAGGTTAGCAGTAATGTAGTAACGGTAGCAGTAGTAGTAATGTAATTGTAATATCGTAGAAGTAGGTTATTAATAATGATGTAGTAGTAGTATTAGCAGTAATAGTAGTAATAGTAGTAGTAGTAGCAGCAGCAGCAGCAGTAGTAGTAGTAGTAGTAGTAGTAGTAGTAGTAGTGGTGGTGGTAGTTCTTGTAGTGTTGTTGTAATAATGCACTAGTAGTAGTAGTTGTAGCAGTAGTAGTTCTTGTAGTGTAGTTGTAGCAATGCATTAGTAGTAGTAGTAGCAGCAGTAGCAGCAGCAGCAGCAGTAGTAGTAGTAGTAATAATGGTAGTAGTAGTAGTAGTAGTAGTATAGTAGTAGTAGTAGTTCTTGTAGTGTAGTTGTAGTAATGTACTAGTAGTAGTAGTAACAATAGAGACTGAAAACGAACTAACCTATCCTTTTGTTTGTGTAAAATTCTTTCAGGAAGTTTATTTGTGTATATATGAATGTGTGTCTATGTGTATGCATGAGAGAGTGTTTGTGGATTCAGTGTACAAGTTCCTATGTTCTTAGAAAGTTCTAGAACATTTCGGAGACAAATTACGAAAGAACAAATCTTCGTCTAATCCAAGCTTTTTATATTTTAACTCCCCGTCCAATCATATTCTGCTTCCTAAAAGATGATGTCTACCGACTTTAATGTAATGAAAGAGCTCTATTGTTTATGTGTGTGTGGATGAGAGAGAGAGAGAGAAGAGAAGAGAGAGAAAGAAAAGAGAAGAGAGAGAGAAGAGAGAGACAGAGAAGAGAGAGAGAAGAGAAAAGAGAGAGAGAAGAGAAAGAGAGACAAAGAAGAGAAGAGAGAGAGAGAAGAGAAAGAGAGACAAAGAAGAGAAGAGAGAGAGAAGAGAGAGAGAGCAAAAGAAGAGAAGAGAGAGACAACGGAGAGAAGAGAGAGACAAAGAAGAGAAGAGAGACAAAGAAGAGAGAGAGACAACGAAGAGAAGAGAGAGACAAAGAAGAGAAGAGAGTGAGAAGAGAGAGAGAAAAGAGAAAAGAGAGAGAAAGGAAGAGAAAGAGAAGAGAGAGAGGAGAGAGAAGAGAAGAGAGAGAAGAGAAAAGAGAGAGTGAAGAGAAGAGAAATAGAGAAGAGAGAAAGAAGGGAGAGAGAAGAGAAGTGAAGAGAGATAGAAGAGAAGAGAGAAGAGAAGCGAGAGAGAAGAGAAGAGAAGAGAGAGGGGAGAAGAGAGATAGAGAAGAGAGAAAGAAGAGAAGAGAGATAGAGAAGAGAAGAGAGATGAGATGAGAGATAGAAGAGAAGAGAGAAGAGAAGTGAGAGAGAAGAGAAGAGAGTGGAGAGAGAGAAGAGAGAGAAGAGAGATAGAGAAGAGACGAGAGATAGAAGAGAAGCGAGAGAGAAGAGAAGCGAGAGAGAAGAGAAAAGAAGTGAGAGAGAGTAGAGAGAGAAAGAAGAGAGAAGAGAAGTGAGAGAGAAGAGAAGAGAGTGGAGAGAGAGAAGAGAGATAGAGAAGAGACGAGAGATAGAAGAGAAGCGAGAGAGAAGAGAAGCGAGAGAGAAGAGAAAAGAAGTGAGAGAGAGTAGAAAGAGAAAGATGAGAGAGAGGAGAGAGAGAAAGATGAGAGAGAGAGAAAGATTAAAGAGAGGGCGAGAGAGAAGAGAAGTGATGAGAAAGTGATGGAGAGGAGAGAGATGAGAGAGAGAAGAGAGAGAAGAAAGACTAACAACATGCCCTGTTAACACAGTTTTCATGTCAAAAGAATAATAATAATCATAACCTACATAATAAAATACGCATTATTATTAACAAAAATAGCATCTTAATTTCTACCCCACACGAACTAAAAAGATGTGCGTTCGCGACGACCTAAAAAGCATATTTAAATATATTTATACACATAACTATACTTTTAGACTGCTCGACCTTCAGAAAGGATTTTAAAAACTAGACAGTTTAGCCTCGTGTTTCTGCAAACTTCAAAAGTGGGATTCATGTGCGCGATTATGAACGAGACAAATGTTTGGAAATATCGACTAGGGAACTCGCATGGACTTAGCTATGTCGGCTGGGAGATGTGGAGTTATTTGTAGATATTCGCGTAAATAGAAATGAAACAATCAATGGTGGACAGTTTGCGATGGGGGTGAGTGAGATAAATTTAAATTCTTGTGCAAATGGAGAGGTATACAGATTGAAATAACTGTAAAGATACACAGGTGGATAAAAAGTTGGAATAGTTTTTATTGGCAGACAGACAAACAGATGGATGGATGGATGGATGGATGAAGGGGCGGGACAGACAGACAGACAGAGACAGACAGACAGACAGATAGATAGATAGATAGATAGATAGATAGATAGATAGATAGATAGATAGATAGATAGATAGATAGATAGATAGATAGATAGATAGATAGATAGATAGATAGATAGATTGATTGCTTGATTGATTGATCTTTATTTTACAGAGGGTTTAGAATTAGGCACGCAGACCCGTCTGACATTTTCCTCTTTATCATACAACTGTCACTCTGTTCTAGATTTTCTACAAATATGTTGCTCATAACCAACATAACTAACATTGGAAAGCTGAGAGACATAAAACAAAATATAACATTAAAGTTTCTCTCTTATCCACACACTCAGTACAGAAAGTAACTACATACATGTAAAAATGATTGTCCACGAAAGAAAAATGTCAGTTTTACTCAGAATAAATAATCAAATGATTCGTTCATTTACATGTCCGTTAGAAAATTTGCCTCCCTAACAGCACTCCTGTAGACTTCTCGGTTGTGAGCAAGATGGCCTGCTGTTGATGCGTCCATTTGCAGATCATCAACGATGTCTTGCAGCCATCTTAGCCTTGGTCTTCCTCTCTTTCTTTTTCCCATTATGTACCCTTCCAAGACAGTCTTCTCTAGATTATCATGACGTTTAATGTGTCCAAAATATTTAAGTTTTCTCTTTTTAATCCTCTTTACTATCTAGCCTTCTTCAATATTAAGTTCTTGTAGTATAGATATATTTGTTCTGTTTTGTGTCCATGATATTTGAAGAACTCTTCTGTATCATCTACATACAAAGGCATTTATGTGTTTCTCAGCTGTTTTGTTAAGTGTTCATGACTCACAGGCATATATTGCGATGGGAAAGATCTTATATCTTATATCCTTCCCGTGCCGTTAAACGTCACATAGGGCTCGCAAAGTAGTTCGCCGATTTTTCCTGCTTCGGCGAGTCTTTTAACCTCATCAAAGGATTTTATGCCTACTAATTTGGCCTCTCTTAACACTGTCCTCTTCAGAGTTTCACGTGGTCTGCCTCTTTTTCTTTGGCCTGTTGTGTTCCACTTGATAGCTTGTTTTAGGATTCTCTGATCATTTCTTCTCATCAAGTGACCAATATATGTCCATCTCCTTTTCCTGATCACCAATGAGACTGGTTGTTGTTCAGTCATCTGTCTTATGTGAAAGATGCATGCCCTTAAAAATCTTATTGTTCCTCTCTACAGATTCTTTAGTTGTTTTCCTTTCTGAAGAGCGATAGATGTCCTCCTTTTAATTTCCGTCATTGTATCTCCATTATTATTTAGTAGTGATCCAAGACATTCAAAACTCTCCACTTCTTCCAGTTTTTCCTCATTGATACATATTTTAACTGCTTTGATTGTTTTGTCAGTTGTCATCAATTTAGTTTTCATTGCATTAAGATAGAGATTTTGTTCTTCACTGTTCTTCGCTGTTCTTACGGACTGACATAATTAGTTTTTCCATTCCTTTTTGTGTTGTGGACTGTAGTACTGTGTCATCAGCATATCTAATCTCTGGTATTTCATAACCTCCAGTTGTAATGGCATCGTAATATTCTTTGTCTACATCTTCTCTGATATTCCTCACTATATTTTCAGAATACAAGTTAAATAAGTAAGGCGACAATATGCACCCCTGACGGACCCCTTGTTTTCTGTCAAACCAAGTTGTTGTTTCACAATTTATTCTTACTGCTGCTTGCTGGTCTAGATACAGCAGTGATGTTAATTGTACCAAATGTGTTGGAAATCCCATTTTACCATTATTTCCCAAAGTTTCTTGTGTTGTACACAATCAAATGCCTTTGAGTAGTCTATAAAAGATAAATATAGATTCACATTAATCTATCTGCATTTCTCTATTATTAATCTAATAATCTCTTGATCCTCTTCCTTGCTTGAAACCAGCTTGGACCATATTGACTTCTTCTTCTATTTTCTTACGAAGTTTAACCGTTATGATTTTTAACAGAATTTTACTGGAATGACTATTCAGGGCAACAGTTCTGAAGTTTGTGCATAATTTCAGGTTACCCTTTCTTGGCAGTGGTATCTTACATCCTTCCCGTGCCGCTAAACGTCACATAGGGCTCGCATGATAGTTTGCCAAGTTTTCCTGTTTTCGGCGAGCTTTTCAATCTCATAAAGGGATTTTATGCCTACTAATTTGCCCCTATTTTTCTTTGACCCGTTGTGTTCCACTTGGTAGCTTGTTTTGGGATTCTCTGATTGTTTCTTCTCATCACATGATCGATACATCTCCGTTTCCTTTTTCTGATCGCCGATGAACAGGTTGTTGTTCGCTCACTAGCCTTATCACTGCATTCTGAACGAATACTAAGCTAAATTTAACAGCTGAAGTTGTTGCTGCTACTGCTCATCATGATGATGATGCCGTTACTTCAGTCGTCAAGAGCTTCTATATACACATATAGAACGACAAGGAGATTGTAGAGACAAAAAAATCTGTCTCTCTGAACCTTAAGCGCTCAAGGCACATGGGCTTCCCCAAGGGTTTTCCAGAAGCGCATGTCCTTTGTCTTTCTTTTCCGCTCTTGCTCACGTGAGCCTTCTATTGCTCAACATCCTCTTTGTTGTTCTTCTCCATGTCTCCTTTGGTCTACCCTTACTTCTGTTCCCTTGTGGTGTCCATCTTAGTGCTATTTTTTGGTAGTGAATCGTCAGTCATTCGGAGCACATGCCCCAACCATCGCCAGCGTCTTTCCTCAATAATTGCTGTAAAAAAAAACATGACAAAAAACCTACACTGAGAAGGAAGATAATCTGAAATCGACAACACGTTTTCTCTGAAAATCCTTCCAGCCATAAAGTGAAGACGACATGTGAGATCGTGTGTCAAAATAAACGCATTTTCAAGAATCTTTTAAGGAGCATTTTACAACAACAACAACAACAAAACTATCAACAGAATACCTGACAGAACAACGCTGTAATCGAACCAGACTCCCATGACTGATCTAGATAATGACACATGCGAGGGGTACAATTAACATAGACCTACTTTGCGCATGCGCAAATGCTGACCTTGTTTCCTCGTTTCTCTGTACAGTTTCAGCCTCCGGTGATATAATTGCTTTTATCGATGCTGACATGAAAATAACAGAAAGGAGAATTCCCCCTCCCCCCTCCCTCCCCCCAATATGTTTGAATGCTGGCAGTAAAACAGCAAGATGGGTCTGTTTCGCTATAATGTTGGATGGAAAATTTTTCTCTGATCATTAAAAACGTTTAGACTATTTTGGATCTGTAGATTCGGCCACCCATTCTTTTGACGACGCATGAATAGTTTTGGGGGTAATCTCGTATAAAACTAAGTACATAACTATACACAAAGCCACTGCAGTAAAGCTGTGATAACAAAATGTTTAAACTATATAAAACAAACGTAAGAATAGTTTTATTTATTAAAGAGCACGTAGTTTCGGTGCAAATAACATCTTATTGGCAGAAATGCAGATGAAGCCACTGACAACAATTATTGAGGAAAGACGCTGGCGATGGCTGGAACATGTGCTCCGAATGACTGACAACTCACTACCAAAAATAGCACTAAGATGGACACCACAGGGGAACAGAAGTAAGGGTAGACCAAAAGAGACATGGAGAAGAACAACAGAAAGGATGTTGAGCAATATAGGGCTCACCTGGTCAAGAGCAGAAAAAAGGCGAAGGACAGGCATTTGTGGAAAACCCTTGCGGAAGCCCCATGTGCCATGGGAACTTAAGGTTCAGAGAGAGAGAGAGAGAGAGAGAGAGAGAGAGAGTTTCGGTGCAAGACACAGAAAACGGGAAAGAAAATAGAATATAAATTCAAATGAACACTATGTGACAAATAGGATTTGGAACTTTTAAAAAATCTAAATGGAGAACTTTGTTGTGACTTGTAAGAAACTGAGTCCAGGAGTGCGCGTGGTAGAGTATTGTGAATGTTTTAAATGAAACTTGGGATGTGTGATAGCTGGTAGTAAAGAGGGGGTGAGGAAAGCGGAAAGGAGAGAGAGAGAGATACAGTGGTAATATGTCTGAAAAAATGGTGGGTGAAACAAATGAATATGGCGTGGACAGAGGATTTGTAATCTAATACATTGGCGGGATTCTGGAATGTAAGATACTGGTGAGTAAAAAGTAGAACTTAATAGAGAGGAAATGTGACTGGGGAAAAAGGAAATGTTAAGTGTATCTGCAATTTCGAGTTCAAACCGTGCGGTTCCAGCATTCCATATTCCTGAATGTAGCGGTTCTCATACGCCAGACGGTTTCTGTCACGTGACGTTTTGTAGTTGCTGTTATCAGAGAAATAATAGAGAAACAGAGAAAACTCTATCTTAATGCGAAGAAAATTGAACTGATGACAACTTACAAAACAAACAAGGCAGCTGAAATATGTATCAATGAGGAAAAATTGAAACAGGTGGAGAGTTCTGAATATCTTGGACCACCACTAACTATAAATGGAGATACAGTGAGGAAAATTAAAAGGAAGACATCTATCGCTCTTCAAAAAAGTAAAACAACTAAAGACGCTGTGGAGAGGAGTAGACAGAACTACAAAAATAAGATTTTTAAGTGCATGCATCTTTCCCACCGCAACATATGCCTGTGAGACATTGACATTTAACAAAACAGCTGAGAAACACATAAATGCCTTTGAATGTAAATGCTACAGAAGAGTTCTCCAAATATCATGGGTACAAAAAAGAACAAACATATCTATACTACAAGAAATAAATATTGAAGAAGGCTGGCTAGTAAAGAGGACTAAACAAAGAAAACTTAAATTAAAAACTTAAAAACTTAAACTCGAATATTTTGGACATAATAAACGTCATGATAATCTAGAAAAGACCGTCTCGGAAGGGTACATAATGGGAAAAAGAAAGAGAGAAAGACCAAGGCGAAAATGGCTACATGGCATCGCTGATAATCCGGGAATGGATGGGTCAGCCGCAGGGCATCTTGCTTACAACCGAGAGGCCTACAGGAGTGCTGTTAGGGAGGCGAAGATTCGCAAGGGTAATGCAAATGACTGACTGTCTGACTGACTGACTGACTGAGAGAAATATATTTGAATCTGTGGCTGGTCTTGACAGAGACAATACTACACTAATAGGGAAGGGAGATAAGCCATGGAGTAATGTGTTTCTAGTAAAAGAACTGAAGAAATAGCGTGGATCCTGATTCTTATTTCCAAAGGAAAGTAGCTCTAAAACTTAAGCTGATTTTGTAATATCAGCGGTTCCTAAACTGGGATCCTCTGGTCACTGGGAACAAGAAGTATCACGTTCATATGTTTAAAATTATTTTTTTTTAATTTTACTTATTTTTGATCTTTGCAAAAAGATCAGCCCCTGAACTTTTTAAACCAGGGATATTCAGAAAGGTGAAAGGTTTTAAAAAAGGGTAAAATTTCCCTTTCCATCCCTTCTCGGCCTTTTGGCTGAGATCAAAGTGTCCTCGTGTACTGGATGGGCAACCACCTCTCACCCGGCGGTGATACACGGGTATCTCAAAACACGTTGAGGTTTTCCGGTGAGAAGGGCCAACTCTGGCCTAGGTGGGCTACCACCTCTCACCCAGCGGGGATGCACTGATATCCTAAACACGTCGAGGTCTTCCGGTGAGAAAGTCCAACTCTAGACTAAACTGGTGCAACGAAAATCACGGTGTCACGCAATCCCGCTTCTGAGACCTACCAAGAATACAGGCTCAAGCCCTACGATCCTCTGAACCTCTTGTGGTCCTCTCGGGGATCTCGTGTGGTCCTTTCGGGGACCACATGGGGGACCACGGGACTTAACGAGGACCACAGGCGTAAATTCAGTAGGATCACAGGGCGGTCTTGGTGGTAGAAGCGAACGAAGAAGAAGAAGAAGAAGAAGAAGAAGAAGAAAGTGTCCTTATAATCAACATGCCCGTTGCTTAAGACAAAAGCGTAGTATTTTTTTTTAAGTACGAGATGCCCGCGTCATACCCCACACATTCGATGTCGGGGGTGAGGTCCACATCTCGTTTATGGGTGGGCCCAGTCTGCAGTACCCCCGGATCCATGGCCTGGTGTTTTCGTTGTCTTAAAAAAAATCCGTTTCCATACCTTTAAGGCATATTGGGGAATACGGTGTTAAGCCTCCGTATTCACTACCATCGGCCCATGAAAATGTGATGTGGTCAGTATCACGTCTTGAGAAATATCAAGTGGAAGAGGTTGTGTAGATCGTGGAAGAGGAATGGAGAGGTGAATTATTACTATTTCGTGGGTCCGTGACATGAAAAGTTGAGATGCACTAATTTTTCTTATTTTTTTTTTTACTTGTAGCATTCGTTCCTTTTTTTTTATCCTATTTTATTTGGTTTTTGGCGTATAGTTGATTAGTTGGTTGGTTGACTGGTTGATTTTTGGTTGGTAAGTTATTTGATTGATGAGTTTGTTTATTGACTGGTTGGTAGCTTGGCTGATTGGTATATTAACTGATTGGCTAGTTGGTAGGTTAATTCATTGGTTCGTGGACTGATTGGTGAGTTGGTTGGTAGTTGACTGATTGGTTATTTGGTTCGTTGGTTGGTTGTTTGGTTGCTTGCTTGATTAGTTGATAGTTTGGTAGGATGATTCACAATTGATTGATTAAATGTTTAGGTTGATAATAAGATCAGATCGATAGTTTGTTAGTTAGAAGGGACCGTTATCTATACACTCAGGAAATATTCAAGGTAACTCGGCCCCCTGTTCAGTATCTTAGTCACCGTCCAGTGATTGACAAGACTTAGTCAGCGGTCAGTAATTGACAAGACTTAGTCAGCGGTCAGTAATTGACAAGACTTAGTCAGCGGTCAGTGATTGACAAGACTTAGTCAGCGGTCAGTAATTGACAAAACTTAGTCAGCGGTCAGTGATTGACAAGACTTAGTCAGTGGCCAGTGATTGACAAGACTTAGTCACCGTCCAGTGATTGACAAGACTTAGTCACCGTCCAGTGATTGACAAGACTTAGTCAGCGGTCAGTGATTGACAAGACTTAGTCAGCGGTCAGTGATTGACAAGACTTAGTCAGCGGTCAGTGATTGACAAGACTTAGTCAGCGGTCAGTAATTGACAAGACTTAGTCAGCGGTCAGTAATTGACAAGACTTAGTCAGCGGTCAGTAATTGACAAGACTTAGTCAGCGGTCAGTAATTGACAAGACTTAGTCAGCGGTCAGTAATTGACAAGACTTAGTCAGCGGTCAGTAATTGACAAGACTTAGTCAGCGGTCAGTAATTGACAAGACTTAGTCAGCGGTCAGTAATTGACAAGACTTAGTCAGCGGTCAGTAACTGACAAGACTTAGTCAGCGGTCAGTAATTGACAAGACTTAGTCAGCGGTCAGTAATTGACAAGACTTAGTCAGCGGTCAGTAATTGACAAGACTTAGTGAGCGGTCAGTGATAGACAAGATTTAGTCAGTGGTCAGTGATAGACAAGACTTAGTCAGTGGCCAGTGATAGACAAGATTTAGTCAGTGGTCAGTGATAGACAAGATTTAGTCAGCGGTCAGTGATTGACAAGATTTAGTCAGTGGTCAGTGATAGACAAGATTTAGTCAGCGGTCAGTGATAGACAAGATTTAGTCAGCGGTCAGTGATAGACAAGATTTAGTCAGTGGCCAGTGATTGACAAGGTTTAGTCAGCGGCCAGTGATTGACAAGACTTAGTCAGCGGCCAGTGATTGACAAGATTTAGTCAGCGGCCAGTGATTGACAAGACTTAGTCAGCGGCCAGTGATTGACAAGATTTAGTCAGCGGCCAGTGATTGACAAGATTTAGTCAGCGGCCAGTGATTGACAAGATTTAGTCAGCGGCCAGTGATTGACAAGATTTAGTCAGTGGCCAGTGATTGACAAGACTTAGTCAGCGGCCAGTGATTGATAAGATTTAGTCAGCGGCCAGTGATTGACAAGACTTAGTCAGCGGCCAGTGATTGACAAGGTTTAGTCAGCGGCCAGTGATTGACAAGGTTTAGTCAGCGGCCAGTGATTGACAAGATTTAGTCAGCGGCCAGTGATTGACAAGATTTAATCAGCGGCCAGTGATTGACAAGACTTAGTCAGTGGCCAGTGATTGACAAGACTTAGTCAGCGGTCAGTGATTGACAAGACTTAGTCAGCGGTTAGTAATTGACAAGACTTAGTCAGTGGCCAGTGATTGACAAGACTTAGTCAGTGGCCATTGATTGACAAGATCTAACCTGTGACGACTTACTACCCCCTTCGGTGCTTCTCAAATAAGTAATTCAAGTTTTGCCACCCCAAGTTTCGACCTCCAACTCCTTAGCTCTTAACATCGAAAGCTAATTCACAGTTGTCAGTGTAGCTATTTTGTCTAACCAGCTTCTCTTATAGCGCTGGTGATTTCGGGCAGATCCACTGCCCTGTTGCTCTATCACAAATACGAGAATCGAAATACAGAAAGTTCCCGATTTGCGTAGTTCCGAAATCCTATGCGTAAATCGATTTTTACGTAATTCGGAGCCATGTTTTGTTAATTATCTCAGTAAGTCAGTCATTTGCATGTCCCTTGTGGAACTTCGCCTCCCTAACAGCTCTCCTGTAGGCCTCTCTGTTGTAAGCAAGATGCCCTGCTGCTGATGCATCCATTTGCAGAATATCAGCCATGTCTTGCAGCCATCTTCGCCTTGGTCTTCCTCTCCTTCTTTTTCCTATTATGTACCCTTCCAAGATGGTCTTCTCATCATGACGTTTAATGTGTCCAAAATATTTAAGTTTTCTCTGTTTAATCTTCTTTACTAGCCAGCCAGCCATCTTCAATATTAAAGTAAGATCAAATATTGTAGGATTAGACCTCGAAAAAATCGTAGACAAAGCACTTTAGTGAGACGTGAGAGAAAGAAAAATCACAAGAGAATTACCGGTGATTCGAACACGGACTCCAGTAGGACGAGCAGCCGCCTAGCCACGAGAGAACAGCGCACTATCGACTTAGCCAACTAGCACCCCCCCCCCCCCCCAAATAAAAAAGGTGTTTTGTTGACACAGTCTTTAGCAACTGCTCAGCAGACATGAGGGATCGTGACACCCGCAAATCCTACAAAATTTGTTCTCTTACTTTACCGTACCAAAGTCTCGCAGTTTCCTATTTATAAAAAAAAATTGTTCTTCAATATTAAGTTCTTGTAATATGGTTATATTTGTTAATTATCTACTGGGTTTTATTTAACGTTACCAGCTTTGCTCTGTAAAATTCTGTTGAGTTCATTCACCCAATTTGGACTTTTTCCCCCCTAAAGCCTGGATCTACGTAATGTCGTGTTCCGTGTGCGTGATTCTATATTCATATTTGTCTTGCTAATACAGTATGCGCAAGTTTTGTTTATATTGATCTTTATATCTAAAATGAGTTTGTTCTGCGTCAGAGAGCCTTCATGTTGGAATTTTGGGAACCGAAGTCTGAGAAAGAACGGGTTATTTCTGATGGAGGGCGACGGAGGGTGACGGAGGGTGTGGGGGAGTGATAGCATATTTTCTTTTTTAAAAAGTGAGTAAAGACGCTGTCCGAGTACGTAATCAGCGACCCGTAACTGATATGCCAGCATTAGGTTTACCGAACCATAGCTGAACAAGACCCTGTCCCATCTCTCCGTTGGTACCCCCCCCCCCAAAATAAAAAGCCTGGTCTGACTAACGGGGCAGGGATCGCAATAGTTCCCATGGTGGTGGAGTCTGCTAAAGAAGCATTGCACATCCCCCCCCCCCCCGATTTTTAGCTGTACTCCGGGACTGAAAAAAAAAAGTACCTGCCGTAACCCGCTCCCACGCCGATACGAACATCTCCACAGCATCGGCTGCAAAGAACAACAGCTCGCATTTACAGGGAGCTCGTACACGTACAAAAAGTTGACCAACCAAAGCTGGTCAAGACCGTATAAAGTATCCCACCTCTACGCTGATGCTCTCAGCAGCCCATTCAAGAACGGGTAACGGAGCTGAGCTTGATACTGTCTATCATCACTGGGATGATAGACAGTACATAAAAGCTAGCTTAAGGATCTCTTCCAGGGTTCTCGAGTTACCAGCCGAGACTCACCAGCAGCTGGAAACCATGCTTGAGGCTCAATGTCTTCATAGCTTCGGCTGCTAAGTACAACGACATGTTGGAAGTAGCAAAAAAGATACAATACAGACTAGAAGCAATAACATCTTAAGCATCACCAGCAACACCATCATCATAATAACAACCGCAACAACAATGTCTCAGAAAATGCAACAGCAACATCATCATTATCACCGACAACAGCAACATCACCATTATCAATAACAGCAGCAACATCACCATTATCACCAACAACAGCAACATCATCATTATCACTAACAACAACAACAACATCATTATTCACCAACAACAGCAAACATCTCATAGAAGGAAATCAAGATCGGAACAAAGCTCAAACAACTACAGCTCAAACGTCCTGAGACGCATCATGATGATGATGCTGTTCATCTCAGTTAAATTCACGCGAAGTAGAAACACACAAGTGAATGCACGCGTGTAATTTGTAATACATCAGAACACAGAACACAACTCTCGACATTACAAGAGAAAAATGTATGGAAACACATTTGCCAAGTATAATAATTTTGTAGGAAATATTATATGGGAAAATATCAGTGGAATACTTCCCTAGATTTTCATGTGTCTTGTCTTGTCTTGTCTTGTCCTTCCTCATTTACTGCTAGGTGTAGAGGTGAAGTGCAGTTGCCTCCCAATGGCTCGCCTGTTGGTTTCCTACACTGAGATAGCAGGGACTCTGCTATACCATCGGTCCATCGTTTGCATGGGCGGCCCCTTCCTCTGCCTTTGTGTGGTCTGTAAAACATTGCTGTCTGTGGTACACGTTCTGTTGGTAGTCGTGATACATGGCCGAACCATTTTATTTGCTGTTTTTTTAATACAGTTCAGAACGGGTTCAACTCCTACTTTATTTCTAATGACATCATTTCTGATTCTATCCATTCTTGATATTCCAAGAATTCTTCTCAAGAATCTCATTTCTCTCTCTCTCTCTCTCTCTCTCTCTCTCTGAACCTTAAGTGCCCAGGGCACATGGGGCTTCCGTAAGGGTTTTCCACAAATGCCTGTCCTTCGCCTTTTTTTCTGCTCTTGCCAAGGTGAGCCCTCTATTGCTCAACATCCTCTCTGTTGTTCTTCTCCATGTCTCTTTTGGTCTACCCTTACTTCCGTTCCCCTGTGGTGTCCATCTTAGTGCTATTTTTAGTAGTGAGTTGTCAGTCATTCGGAGCACATGTCCCAACCATCGCCAGCGTCTTTCCTTAATAATTGTTGTCAGTGGTTTCATCTGCATTTCTGCTAACAAGATGTTATTTCTTATGGTGTTTAGCCAAAATATTTCTCTAATTCTTCGTAAACATTTAGTCTGGAAAGAATTCAACTTGTTTTCTATGGTTTTGGTGATTTTCCAGCATTCACTTCCATAGAATAGTACACTTAGAACATTACTCTTAAAAACCTGATTTTCATATTTATGCTTAGTTTTTTAGATTTCCATATAGTCTGCAGCATTGCAAAAGCCTGGTTTGCTCTAGTAAGTCTGCTGTTGATGTCCTCTGTGCTGTCTCCATTTTCTACTACTCTGCTGCCAAGGTATACAAATTCGTTGACCTCCTCCACTAACTTGTTATCTACTCTGAGTACATATCTGTTGTTAACATTTTGCTTCATTAACTTTGTCTTTCCTACGTTGATCTTTAGTCCCATGTTGTTTGCATTCTGAGTTAGCTTGTTTATTTTATCTTGCATATCTTTGTGACTGCTTGATAATAGACAAATGTCGTCCGCAAAGTCAAGGTCCTCCAGCACTGTGTCAAGGGTCCATTGTAATCCTCTGCGTTTGTCTGATGTTGCCTCCTTCATTAACCAGTCTACTGCCAAGATAAATAATGTTGGTGATAGTACACATCCCTGTTTCACTCCTGTTTGTACCCTAAAGCTGCTGCAGGTATGTTCTCCACAGATAACTTTGCACTGAAAACCCTCGTATAGGGCTTTGATTACATTAACTATTTTATGGGGGAGGCCATGCCATCTTAGGATTTTCCACAGTGCATCTCTGTTGACACTGTCAAAGACTTTCTCAAAATCTATGAATAATGCATATGTTGTGCTATGCCACTCATTTGCCTGTTCTAATATTTGTCTAAGTACAAATATGTGGTCTATGCATGATCTTCCTTTCCTAAATCCTGCCTGCTCTTTCCGAAGTTTTCCCTCAAGTGCTGGTACAGTTCTGTTGATGATTATTCTGCAGAATACTTTACTGGTGAGTGGCAGTAGGGTAATGCCTCTCCAGTTCCCGCAATCTCATTTCACTTGTTGTAATTTTCCTTTTGTCTTTTGCTGTCAGCATCCATACCTGGCATTGGTAGCACAAAGTTGATATGATATGATATCTTATAGATAGTTCTTTTGGTTTCCAGTGAGACATGCTTGTTGTTTAGTATGGGAGCCATTTGCCTGATAAGTTGATTCGATTTGTTACATCTGTTTTCAATCTCTATGTCTATTTTTTTTCCTTATGTTGAGAAAATGCTTCCGAGGTATTTGAAATGTGTTACTTGCTTCATAGTATGGTTTTCCTGTGTAATGTTTATTGATGTGTCTACTCTTGCGATGGTCATTTTTTTTTGTTGGCTAGGCTAATTTTCATATAGTGTCTTAGCATGCATCATTCACTCTATTAATGTGATCTTGCAAGCCTTCAGTCGGCAGCTAGAGCTTGGTCATCTGCAAATAATAGTTCGTTTATGGTTATGTCGTCTTCTGTTTGTTCTATTTCATTTTGTTGATTTTTTGCTGTCCTTATCAGCCCAGCTTCTCCACAAATGTTATCGATATATGTTATAAATAGCTGCGCTGGTAAGATGCAACCTTGCCGAACACCAGATTTAATAATAAGGAGTTCAGAATGTCCCCCTATTGCTCTGATGATGCCACTTCCGTTGTTGTACAGACTCTTACACAGATTTATTAGATGATTGGTAACCCCATAATGTTTTAAGACTTCCCATAATTTGTTCCTGTCCACTCTGCCGAAAGCTTTTGTCCTGGTCAACAAAAGCCAAGTAAAGGGTGTTATTAAATTCGATCGCTTTCTCTGACAACTGTCTTAGAGCAAATATTGCGTCTATGCATCCTCTGTTTTTTCCTAAAGCCTTGTTGAAGTTCACTCAGCTGGGGCTCTATCATTGTTCTTAATCTCTTCTCTAAAATTTTACAAAATATCTTTCCTGTATGGCTTTATAAGGAAGTGCCTCGGTATTGTGTGCAGTCTCTTTCGCTGCCTTTATTTTTATGCGTGGCTAGAAATTCAACGTTTTTTTTTTAATAACTGGTCGTTCATTTTTAGGAAGAAATGAAAAACAAACACAGAGAAGAAACAGGAAAAAGACAGAAGAAATATCAAAATGTGTCCTACGAGAATAGCAATAATTTAACAATACTTAATATAGTAAATACAGGGACGCAATCTGATACGTGCCGACAGTTTTTCCAGTGAGTTACGTCCCATTCGAAGGGAGAAAAATCAAAATGTCTTTTAATCACAACTTATAAGAGTTCAGTACCCTTTTAAAGATTAAATAACGCTAGAAATTGCTATAGAAACTGCATTACACTTTGTTACAGACAGTAGCTGGTTGTAGCTAAAGCAACGAAAAGATTATCGATGTTTTGAACGATGGAGATAGTTATTATACATGAATATAAAGGTCAAAGGTTATACATTTAGAAATAAAATTATATATATATATATATATATATATATATATATATATATATATAATTTTATTTCTAAATTTAAAAGTGCTAGAAAAAAACAAAAACAAATTTGAATCAGCATTATCATGAATGAGAAATTATAACCACAGCCATTTCCATCATCACTATCATCATTATCAAATAATAACAGTTATCGATTACAAATGTTTTTAAAAAAAGGAGAAAAGCAGAAAGTCTTCGAAGTCGTCTGTTACCTTAACCGGTTTATATTCTACATATTTAAAAACTAGTAAAGGGAAGCAACCAACGAAATCTGATGGATAATAACCATGCCAGTGGACTGATATTTGTGGCGAAGTGGTTAGTGCACTGGTCTCTCATGGCGAAGGTCAGGGGTTCGAATCCGGCCAGCGGCACCCCAGTCAAGTCACCCAGCTGTAAAAATGGGTACCCGACATCTTCTGGAGTTGGGGAAGTAAAAGGCGGTCAGGCATGATACTGACCATATCACCCTCTAGTGTGCTGACAGGTCAAGGAAAATATGGGCACTAACACCATATCCCTATGTGCGTCTAAGGCATGACAGGGTTACCTTTACTTTTTTTTTTTGCTTTTTAGTGGAATGATGATGATGATGATGATGATGATTCTCAGTTTGTAAGGGTGAAGAATCAGCCAGTTTTTACTTTGGCTCAGCATGTGAGTGTTTTATAAAAGGTTAAATCTCGCCGCAGAGAAGGTAAGAAAGAGAGTTTTACACGAAGATTTAACTCCCGCCGATGTCTGTAAAATGTGTTTAATTTTACATCTGATAAAAGCTATAAGATATCTAACTGATAAAAGCTATAAGATATCTAACTGATAAAAGCTATAAGATATCTAACTGATAAAAGCTATAAGATATCTAACTGATAAAAGCTATAAGATATCTAACTGATAAAAGCTATAAGATATCTAACTGATAAAAGCTATAAGATATCTAACTGATAAAAGCTATAAGATATCTAACTGATAAAAGCTATAAGATATCTAACTGATAAAAGCTATAAGATATCTAACTGATAAAAGATATAAGATATCTAACTGATAAAAGATATAAGATATCTAACTGATAAAAGCTATAAGATATCTAACTGATAAAAGCTATAAGATATCTAACTGATAAAAGCTATAAGATATCTAACTGATAAAAGCTATAAGATATCTAACTGATAAAAGCTATAAGATATCTAACTGATAAAAGCTATAAGATCTAACTGATAAAAGATATAAGATATCTAACTGATAAAAGATATAAGATATCTAACTGATAAAAGCTATAAGATATCTAACTGATAAAAGCTATAAGATATCTAACTGATAAAAGCTATAAGATATCTAACTGATAAAAGCTATAAGATATCTAATGTTGTACTGGGAAAAAAAACCTCGTTAGCTTGGAAAATATTTCACGCCCAGTGAAGGGTAGGCACGATTTTACCGATAACTGTAGTAGTAGTAGTAGTAGTAGTAGTAGTAGTAGTAGTAGTAGTAGTAGCAGCAGCAGTAGTAGTAGTAGTAGTAGTAGTAGTAGCAGCAGTAGTAGTAGTAGTAGTAGTAGTAGTAGTAGTAGTAGTAGTAGTAGTAGCAGTAGTAGTAGTAGTAGTAGCAGTAGTAGTAGTAGCAGCAGCAGTAGTAGTAGTAGTAGTAGTAGTAGTAGTAGTAGTAGTCTTTTCACGAACGGATTGCCAAAATGAGGGCTTATTGCTTTACGTAACATTTAAACAGTCAGAGTTATGCAGCTTTTGATGGTTCTCAAGCTGGGGTCTGCAAAGAGAATGCTCGCTTAACAAAACTATAGATTTTAAAATAATTATAATTCGTGTATATAACGCATTTATATGCTAAGGTAAATTCAGAATGTTTTAATTTTAATATCAAGTGACGACGAAGTGATGGGTGGTGAGAAACAACCTTGTCCCTAGGTGCCTGGTACATTAAAAATTTTGAGAATCAGTGGATGAAGAATATGAATTATATAGCAATATGAAAAAAAGGAGAGGGGAGTTTAAAGAAGGCTTCAAGGAAGATTATAGAGACTGGTAAACTGAAAAGTATGGAAACACACGTGTATCACTTTTCACAAAGCTTAAGTTATATTCAAAACAAACTTCTTCCCTTTTTGAAACACAGAAGGAAGTAAGTGCAAAGAATAAAAGTAACACACACACACCATTAAAGCAACATAGAGAGAGAGAGAGGGAGAAGGAGAGGGAGAGAGAAGGAGGGAGAGAGAGGGAGAGAGGGAGAGAGAGAGGGAGAGAGGGGGAGAGAGAAAGGCAGAGAGAGAGGGAGAGACAGAAGGAGAGAGAGGGAGAGAGAAGGAGAGAGAGAAAGAGAGGAAGGGAGAGAGAGGGAGAGAGAGAGAGCAAGAGAGAGAGGGAGAGAGAGAACGAACTTTAGTTTCAAAGGGTTAAGAATTGGGCACGCAGGCCCGTCTAACATTCTGCCCTTCATCATACAGCTTTCACTCAGTCCCAGTCATTCAGCATTTATTAATGAGCATTAATAATCATGAAGACACAGTTAAATGATTACATAAATAAATGATAAATTTATCTCATATCCATATACTCTATACTATGATTTATGCAACAACATGAAATAAACTTGCATTCTTAAACTACTTTAGACTATGCTTGGGGGGGGGGGGGCACATATTCCATATTATCAAACAGATGCTGACAAAGAGATAGACAGACAGACAGAGAAATTAAAGACTGAAAGCAGGACTAGACTATATATCTAGCACTGAAATAGGTTGAAATATGAAATGACAATCTCAAAATAAAATAAACTGCATCCTATTGGTTATCATGGACGAAAACTACCATCAGTAGGAAGAGACAAATATGTAAATATTCACCCTGTCACCCCCATCCACATTTTGTAAAATGGGATACCCCATGACCTTTGACACTTACCTTGAAAAATGACGTCATATCGCAGCGTTGATCGTCTATTCGTGTACCCTGTAGCCGTTCCAACATCTCGAAAAGGTCCGAATTCTAACGAGAAAGAACGATAATACAGGGGGTTTGTAATTTCGTTCAAAAGGCGTACAATTCTGGACTTAGTAACACACAATAATTAGTGTATAGGCATACAACTATACACAAAGCACTGCAGTAAAGCTGAGATACAAAAATGTATAAACGAGGACACAAAAAAAAACGTAAGAACAGCTTTATTATTTAACGATAACACACTTGTGACTTTTCGGCGCGAGCCTTTGTCGAACAAAAACAAACAGGACGAAGAATCAGAGAGAGGAGACAAAATATAGATTCACATCAAACTTATGTAAACAAAATAACAAATTTCCTACTTTATACATAATTCTGGAATTAACTCTTTAACTCCTGAATTATTGCACTTGCAGTGTCAGAATGAATTTTGCTCAGAAATTTCCATTGCATGCCGGAAACAATCTACTGTAAAGGGCGGAACACAACGCTTTCAAATCATCAGAGGCAGCCATGTTTTTCAGTCCAGGAGTGCAGTTAAAAAGCAGAGGGGGGTGGGGGTGTAATGCTTCTTTAGCAGACTCCACCACCATGGGGACTAATGATTCTTTAGCAGACTCCACCACCATGGGGACTAATGCTTTTTTAGCAGACTCCACCACCATGGAGACTAATGCTTCTTTAGCAGACTCCACCACCATGAGGACTAATGCTTCTTTAGCAGACTCCACCACCATGGGGACTAATGCTTCTTTAACAGACTCCACCACCATGGGGACTAATGCTTCTTTAGCAGACTCTACCACCATGAAGACTAATGCTTCTTTAGCAGACTCCACCACCATGGGGACTAATGCTTCTTTAGCAGACTCCACCACCATGGGGACTAATGCTTCTTTAGCAGACTCCACCACCATGGAGACTAATGCTTCTTTAGCATACTCCACCACCATGAGGACTAATGCTTCTTTAGCAGACTCCACCACCATGGGGACTAATGCTTCTTTAGCAGACTCCACCACCATGGAGACTAATGCTTCTTTAGCAGACTCCACCACCATGAGGACTAATGCTTCTTTAGCAGACTCCACCACCATGGAGACTAATGCTTCTTTAGCAGATTCCACCACCATAGGGACTAATGCTTCTTTAGCAGACTCCACCACCATAGGGACTAATGCTTCTTTAGCAGACTCCACCACCGTGGTGACTAATGCTTCTTTAGCAGACTCCACCACCATGGGGACTAATGCTTCTTTAGCAGACTCCACCACCATGGAGACTAATGCTTCTTTAGCAGACTCCACCACCGTGGTGACTAATGCTTCTTTAACAGACTCCACCACCATGGGGTCTATGAAAATCCCTGCCCCGTTAGCCAGGCTAGGCCTGTTACTGGGGCTACCACGGAGAGGTGGGACAGGGTCTTGGTCAGATATGGGTCACTGATTGCCTAATAAGGCAGCGTCTTCACGCCTGCTCCGATGATATG
The DNA here is from genome assembly GCA_009760885.1 of Achatina immaculata. Taxonomy (NCBI): domain Eukaryota; kingdom Metazoa; phylum Mollusca; class Gastropoda; order Stylommatophora; family Achatinidae; genus Lissachatina; species Lissachatina immaculata. The sequence goes on along the minus strand of CM019712.1, from coordinate 11,753,159 downwards.
AAGAGCTAAACCGGCGGTAGCAGAGCTAACAGAAGGGTTACCAACGCCGAGCAGGTCAGCGCCCTGGTCCTCCAGATTGGAGGTTTTGACATTAGGCTATCAACCTATCAAATAAGCTACAGAAACCTCTACAAAAGAGTCTACATGTCACGTCTTGGCCAGGGACTGCAGTAGTTATGAGTAGATACGAAAGCAGCGAGGTAATCTCTGTTCCGGAAGGGAGAAATACATGGTTTAAGGTATCCCAATTTGCTCAAGACAGGATTGGCTAGGGAATTTTGTTGATGCCTTGTGCTCCATTTGCAGTACAGAGGACAGATGATGAAACTGGGAGTCCAGATGCCATAATAAAATATCTGTACAAGAGACATCTATCAATGATAGCATGACTAAGGTTACAGTTCAGATAACTAGGCAGTCACCAAGAACGCAGATCTCAGAGGAACCCAGTGCTGATCTTCGAAACACATGTTTTATATAAATTAGTCGCATGTAACGGCCTGCTGCAGGGGTCTTGATCCTGACAATCTGTTACCAGATCAACCACGAGGAAGTAAGGATAAGGACTTGGGGCTTTTTCTCACTGGCTCTGCAGATACTATCTAATACTCTTGGATTATGTGTGGAACCTTCAAGACCTTTTCCTCAATGTTTCCACAGAAATTCTGAGACGCGAACGGGGTCATCAACAACGGCGTCAGCACAAAATGGGGAAGCGTGGTCTCCAACATCTGCGTGCACTTAATTAATAATTCTGAATGAACTTTAACAGAAAACTTAACATTAAAATCATTTGCGAAATTAACTTCAGTGGGAAAATGGAGCGCCGTATTTCTGTTTCACATGCGTCACTAACTATGAATCCCAGTGCCACGTGTAATTTAAATCCATCTGATTTTGACATGCGAAAAGTGGGAACTCATTATGGAATATTTATTATATAAGAACTGACGTCATATGAAGAGAATTTAGTGGAAAATGAAAAAGGAAGAATGATAGGCAGTGCATTCATTTCTTTCTATCCAGGGCTACGCATGGCGGGCATTGCCGGTCATGGTTTCCCACAATTCTTTACTCCTGGTGTTAATTATGAGCTGTCCTTGTGTTCTTTCTCCACGCCACTTCATCAGTCCATCTATCATCTTCTTTCTTTGCCTGCCTCGGCCTCTTTTGCCCTCTTTCTTCCCTGTTGTTATCAAATACCTCAGTTCACCTGCTCTCATGGTGTGTACATTGAAGTGTGGATCGCCTCTTCCTGAACTGCATTGTTGCTTGCTTCTCTTCATCTGCCTCTTTCAGGACCTCTTTGTTTGATCTCTTCGCTGTCCATGGTACCTTTATCATTCTTCTAAGGAATCACATTTCCTCGACCTCCAGCTGCGCTGTACTTCCATGGTGACTGTCCATGTTTCACATCCATAAAACAAGATTGGTACAATATGGAAGCACTCTTTTCCCTCAATTTCAGTGTCAGATTATATAAAATGTTTTTTCATCCTTTGAAACATTGTTTTAGCCTGTGTTAGTCTGCTCAGAAGGAAGAAGATCAAGAAGAAGACCAAGAGAAATGATACTGGACAGTCTGACGGGATGGTGTGAGAGGAGATCACCACCTGAGCTGATGGCCTGCATGAAGGATCGTGTACTCTGGAGAAGCATAATAGCCAACGCCAGTCGGCGCGACACCTGATGATGATATGATGATGATAGTCTGCTCACAGAGAAATTATGACAGTGCTCAGAGACAAGGGATACACATGGAAGGAAGCTGATAATAATTCCAAGAACAGGGATGACTGGAGAGCCTTTATCCGTGGCCTATGCTCTCAAGGGAGTGAAAGGCAATGATGATGATGATGATGATGATTCTGTTCTTTATCTACATATCACATTCTTCGTCTCTAGCTATTTTAACTTGTCTACATGCTTTAATTTTATGTTAAAGTAAAAAGTAAAGCATCGTGGAGCTTGGGCCTATATTCTCGGTGATCACAGAAGCGGGATTGCGTGACACCCTGGTTTTCGTTGCACCAGTTTAGTCTAGAGTTGCACTTTCTCATCGAAAACCTCGACGTGGTTTGGATATAATATATCCTCGTTGGGTGAGAGGTGGTTGCTTATCTAGACTGCATTGCTCCAGTGTCTCCGACTTCAGCATTTTGTGGTCGTGGCCGCTACACATTCTGGTGGTGACCGGGAAGGACCTTCTGTTCAGGAGGACGAATCCTCGCCACTAGTGAGTTTCGCCCCTGGGTTAAGCTGGTTTAGCCTTATTATCCCAGTATGGACGTATATAGGACGTGACCGGCCTATAGAGCGGAGGCACCGTGATATGCGTAGCCATGGAGTTTCACCCCGGGGTTAAGCCGGTTTAAGCATATTTCATCAGTATGGGTGTATATAGGACGTGGCCGACCTCTAGAGCAGAGGTGCCATGGTATGGGTAGCTCTCTCAACGAGACTACAGAACATACCGATTAAACTTCACTTTGTCCTTTCCATCACCTTTTTCACAGTGGCGCCGCACGGCAACCCTAATCGCATTTTTCTTCATTGCCCGGGAGGAGTTTCACCCCCACGCACGGCAGCTGAAGAACCTCACCAGCAGCGATTGTGAGAGACATGGCACTGATGTGTTGTCATGTGCTGTGCTGCGCACATGTGATTTAAGTGTTTATATGCAGTGTGATATGGACATTACTTTGTGGCTCACACTGATCCTTGTTTATAGAAGTGTTATAGATCTATGTGGTGGTGTTTTCTTTTAGTCTGAGCCACAAGATGAAAATGATTGTTCTTTTAAGATATTTAATATTAAGTGTGGATTTTTATGTTATTGATGGATGTTGTATGTGTGTGGGGATGCGGACATAAGTCCACGTATGGGCTTTTTTTAAAAAAGAGAATAGGATTTCTTTTATGTAACCTGTACTGAGGTTATGGGAGAGCTGGTAGCCGTGATGGCAATGAAGGAACTACATAGAAGAGACGAATACCTGGACAGATTGTCAAGCATTCGGTTGTAAACTTCAGCGGTAAAAAGGGGCTGGGGTTGTAAGACAGAATGGTGGGAGAGATCTGGGATTGGGAATGTTAAGGGGACGTTTTGAGGATGGTGTTTTATTATGTGTAATGGCTTCTTTCTGTGGATTTTTGGTTGGGGGTAATAGTCTGCGTGGTTTTGCTGTGTTGTTTAAATGATAAAGCTTTTTCTCGTTCGGTTTGTTGGAAAGAACACTTGTTAGGAGTTTGTACTTTACTGTTGTAGGAGAAAGGACTGAGCGGTAGAAGAAGATTAATCTAGAAGTTTGATTAATATGTTTTGCAAGGGGGGTAGCCGACCAAAGAACTGGCCCTTGAGGGTAAAGACCCTGGGTTAAAAGTTGGTCGGGGGTGGGCAGTATAGAAGAAAGGGGCAAGGTGAAGCTGTAGCGTGGGCCACACTTTATACTGAAGGCTAAGATGGGTAGTGTTCCCCGACGTGTAGTAGCAGCTGGGATATTTGGGAGATTAAGGTGGACTGGGAATCGGGATTCTCACACAAGCAGTGGTTTGGTTCGTCATTCTCCCATATCTCAAGGTAGCACCATATGAAATTAAATAATTCAATGAGAACATTATATTTTACATTAGAGACCTCATTATGCTGGGCCATCAGCGTATGAGGTAGGGTGGCCAGTTCCTTTCTTCGCTGCCTTTCCTTCCCAGATTTTCTCTGGTACCCCCTTTACGAGGCTGGGTCGACCTCGGGGCCGTATTGGTCGGAAAAAATACCCCCTCCCCCTTTCACCCCCCTCGGCTGGGGGATTCGAACCCTCGACCATTCGGTTACTAGACGAGTGCTCTAAACACTACGCTAGCCGGTCCCCTAATTTTTATATTGTTGACTGCAGTTTTACAACAAGACCTCTGGGAGTCATGACCCAGAGGGCCCCCCCCCCCCCTTAGAGTGTCAGGAATTTAATAGGGCCGAAACACTTGTCTGAGGGGGGGGGGCACTTCCTCTGATGATCTGAAGGAGTTGTGTTGTTGTTCCGCTCTCTGTAGTAGAGAGTTTCCTGCATACTCAGAATAACTGTCTTCTTAGACAAGCCCATGGCTTCTTCTAATTTAGGCTGAGTTCTACTTTTTCCCCCATTTTCCATAAATCAGTTACATGAAGGAAAACAACGGAAACTCGCCGTGCTTTTAAAATGTCAAGGATGAGACGGAAACTCGTGACTTACCTTTCGATCTGTTTCCGGACTTGGAGTAGAATCGTAAGACTGTGGCGCATGTGCTTCGCAGTACAACTGGCCTTCCATACTTTGTTTTCTGGGGAGAAAAAAAAAGAGGATAATTAACATTTAAAACAAAATGGGCTTCCATATTTTACTTCATTGGAAACAATGATAGTACAATAGTACGGTTTATCAAAATTCAATTGTGTATAAAATTTTACACAATGCGAAATAATTCCGTGGGAATGTTTCTAGAAGAATCTTTAACATAAAAACATCTTCATATTTTTTGCATGTGTTTACTGGAAATATTATAAGACAATACTAAAGTAGATTTATAATTATTATCGATTCAACATTTTTTTGGCTGAAGGGAGGCAATATCCTGGTTCTTGGAGCAGGACGACTCGCATGGGGTCATTGTAACGGACTCCCAAAGCATGTTACGGAGAATCGAGAGACATTTCTCTCTCCGCAGGGAGTAGGTCTAGCTTCTAGAGGGCTCTCGGTTATCCAGTTTGACGTGGATCTACTTCCCAGGTCATGGTGGGGGAGGGGGAGTGAAAGGCATTGAAATAGCGGTTAAGCTATCAAGCAAGGCATCAGATCAGGGTTCCTTAAGAACAGACAAGGAAGAGATTGCAAAAACCACCTCGGTCAGGCTGCGTAAGGAGGATGACATTGGGCTGAATGACAACAATCACACCAGGAAGATGATCGAAGTGGAGGAGGAGAGGGGAAGCTGACGCTTTTTCCGAAAGAAGTGGTTTAGCGAGTACTACCCACAGCCAGTGTATGGGTGGCCCCATCAGCAGGCGCACGCTTCAGTGTCTGTTGGAACGGGAGGCGGAGCACGTATGGGAATGCCCGAAGTGCGAAGATTCCAGTCTCTGATTACAGATTCTGAGTGGACGGATAGAAAGAGAGACCTGTTAAAAATTAATTGTTAAAACAGGCCAGCACAAACACTCCTGTCATCATTCGGCCCGGCCATCTTAACCTGTAAGACGAAAAGCATACATGAAACCCATCCTATGTACTCGTCAAGATAGGGTAAAATTACAGTGTTGAAACATATATGTACGATATTAATATGAAGGAGGAAATTCTTCTTCTTCTCTTCTTCTTCTTCTTCTTCTTCTTCTTCTTCTTCAGCTTTCCGAGCCATTAAGGCTCATTGCTGCAGATAAAGTTCACCTCCATTCCTCTCTATTTCTAATCTTCTCTCTCCAGTTGGTGACACCAATTTCTTTTATATCCTCTTCTATGTTGTCTTTCCATCTCTGTCTTGGTCTACCCCTTGGTCTTGTTTCCCTCATCTCTTGTGCATACATCGTTTTCGTTTCTCTATTCTCGTCCATTCTTTCTACATGGCCCCACCCAGCGTAGTCTGTTCAGTTTCAAGAGACTTGTAATACGTTGGGATTTAAATAAACTGTCCAGTTCAGTATCCTTTCTAGCTCTCCGTTCTCCACTGTTGGTATCCTTTATGGGCCCAAAGATTTTCTTAGCTTCTTGTTATCAGAGATCTGAAATTGTTGCTCATCTTTCTTTGTTGTACTCCACGTTTCTGACCCATACATGACGGCTGGTCTTATTATAGTTATGTAGATTGTTATTTTGGTGTTTAGGTACAGGATTTTGGATTTTAACAGGTGCTGTAAGGCAAAGCATATTTTATTCCCTATCTGAATAAGGGAATACCGAGGGGAAATTATTCCCTCTCATTACTCCTTTGATTAGATATTCGGTTGTCATCTACCACGAGCCCCTCAGACGGCCTGGGATAGTTCATTACAACAAGGGAAGCCCTCTAAGCCCCCACAGCTTGGAGCCCCTCTGGCTGGATTCCTCCAACATTGAGAATGTATATGAATGTACGAGGCGGGTAACCACAAATTAAGAGGAGACAAGCGTTTGGAAAGGTGTGAAAAACTTTAGGACTCGGCATTGAATGCCCATATTTTTTTCAGTAGTTGCGTCCCTTCAATTGCGGTTACTTTTTGATTTGTCCTCATATTATGTTTGTGTTTATGAATGATGAATTTATGTTTCCAGTACGGGTATTTGTAAACATAATGAGATGCTTTGGTTCTTCTTCCTCTTCATCATCATCTCCACCTCCTCCTGCTCTCACTCTATAGCTTTATTTCTCTATCTCTCCTCAGTTTCACTCACTCTCTTTCTCTCTGCATCTCTCCTCTTCACTCCTCACTCTCTCTGTTTCTCTCCTCCCTTTTTCTCTCTTGTGCTCTCCCTCCTCTCTGCCCTTCTTTCTGTTTTATCATCCCCACCTCTGTTTCTCGCTATGTCCTCCCTTCATCTCTCTGTCTATATTTCTCCTCCGCCTACACAGACAATTCTCTCTCTCTCTCTCTCTCTCTGTGTATCTCCTCGCTCCTCCACACAATTCTCGCTTTCTATTTTGTATCTCCTCTCTCCCCCACACAATTCTTTATTTCTCCCTGTATCTACCTCGTCCGTACAATACTCTCTTTCACTCTATACGCTCCCACCTCTCTTTATCTTCCCCCTCTCCCTAACAAAAAACTCTCTACCACCCCTCCCCTCTCCTCTGTATATCCTCTCCCCATCCAACTCTCACGTTCCCTGTATCTATTCTCTCTCTCTCTCTCTCTCCCATCGCCGTCATATGACAGAAAAATATGGAGATGCAAAATAAACGAAGCCTACCGGCAGAATGAATGATGATAACGACGACTGAGACGACGACGAGGACGACGACGACGACGATGATGATGATGATGATGAATCGAAAGCTTTCACTCACAGCTATGCCATCACTCAACACACACCCACAACCACACAAGATATACTATCATCGCAAAATGAGCCCCCAGTCCGTGAGACAAGATGCATACACACACACCCACACAAAAGATATACATTGAGCCGTCATCAGATGAGACAACACCCACAAACACCCACACATACACACACACACACACAAGATATACAATGATACTGAAATAAGTTCTCATTATACGGCGCAAAACTTGCCTCCCCCTCCCCTTCACACCCACACCCACACAAATACGAACACCCACACAAGCACACGGTCTCCTCCATTACCAAACAACTGCCAATTTTTCCCATTTCACAAAATCTCCACAGGGCCTACCATCTCTAAGGAGACTGCGCTTCTGATCGATAATGGCTTCCACAAACTCTGAGAACAGACAGGGTCTGCCATGAAAGTCAAAGGAGCGAGCAAAAGTACTCTACAGCTTCCATTTCTTCTCTCAAATGTATGATAATGGTGGCGATAACTTACACTTAGCATGGATGACGAGTCGGAACTGGAAGCAGATCTGAGTGGATTCAGAGAAGAAGTTTGTAGAAATGCACCATTTATGAAGGAGTTTACAGGCGAAATCAGCAAGTGTATGAGTGGAGGCGTCATGACTCTAGCGTGAATTTGAGTCCCGTCTGCGTCGAGAGAAATGTACTCTTATGAAGGACTCGGGAGAAGGGGGTTGGATATTATTTCAGAAATAGAGGAATCGGAGTGGGAGATTTGGTGGAAAGATTTCACGTTGATTGTAACTTGATTTCCTACTATAACAGATTGATTTCCTACTTTCACAGCTTGATTTCATATTTTCATAGCCTGATTTCCTACTTTCATTGCTTGGTTTCCAACTTTCGCAGCCTGATTTTCTACTTTCATAGCTTGATTTCCTACTTTTATAGCCTAATTTCCTACATTCATGCCTTGATTTCCTACTTTCATAGCTTGGTTTCCTACATTCATAGCTTGGTTTCTTACTTTCATAGCTTGGTTTCTTACTTTCATAGCTTGGTTTCTAGCTTTCATAGCTTGGTTTATTACTTTCATAGCTTGGTTTCTTACTTTCATAGCTTGGTTTCTTACTTTCATAGCTTGGTTTCTAGCTTTCATAGCTTGGTTTATTACTTTCATAGCTTGGTTTCTTACTTTCATAGCTTGGTTTCTAGCTTTCATAGCTTGGTTTATTACTTTCATAGCGTTATTTCCTACTTTCTTGGTCTGATTTCCTACTTTCGAGCTCGATGTCCTACTTTGATAGCTTAATTTCCTACTTTCACAGCTTGATTTTCTACTTTGATAGCTTAACGTCCTACTTTGACAGCTTGATTTTCTACTTTGATAGCTTAATTTCCTACTTTCACAGCTTGATTTTCTACTTTGATAGCTTAACGTCCTACTTTGACAGCTTGATTTTCTACTTTGATAGCTTAACGTCCTACTTTGATAGCTTAACGTCCTACTTTGATAGCTTAACGTCCTACTTTGATAGCTTAACGTCCTACTTTGATAGCTTGATTTTCTACTTTGATAGCTTAACGTCCTACTTTGAATACTTGATTTCCTACTTTCACAGCTTGATTTCTTACTTTCATCCATGTGGACTGGACAATATCCTCAATACAGGTTTCAAAGACTATGCGTTCCTGAGAGCTCATTCGTGATACTTAGTCTGCCTAGTCCGATTTAGTCGGTCTCAAAAGAGTGGTGGAGCCGAAATAGAAGTCCGACTCATTTACTGTCTCCAGGCTGATGCAATGTCTTCTTCTTCTTGTTCTTGTTCTTTTTTTTTCTTTTTCTTCTTGTTCTTCCTCTTCCTCTTCTTCTTCTTTTTCTCCTTGGAATTGCGAGCGAGTGTTCTTTGCGTCGGATGCAGTGAACATGTTTGGCACAGAATCGTGTCGGAGTGGAATTGGATTACAACGGCTATTTTTAGTTCTTCAGTCCATGACTGGAGCTGAAAAAAAAACAGCAGGGATGTCATGCACTTCTTTAGCAGACTCCACTACCGTGGGAATTATGGCAATCCCTGCGCCGATAGTCAAGCTAGGCCTGTTATTGGGGGTAATAATGGAAAGGTGGGACAGGGTCTTGGTCTGCTATGGTTCGCTGACTGCCAAATCAGACAAGGTCCTCGCACCAGGTGTCATACCTCAGATGTCAAATATAAAGTCCTGGAGGTCTCAGTAACCTGCTGCCCAGGTGGCACAGAGCTATAGAGTCAGTAGGCAAAATTTGGATTCCTACCCTGAGCCATCTATTTCTCTACGTTCCAACACCATGTGTCGTGTCACATTTTCAAAATGACATCTGTCACATTAAATGACAGTTGTCATTTTCGATTTCAAGCAAACTTGTTTTCCCCCCAACTCCACCCCTCCCAATCCAACTCCACATCCCATGATTTCATTCACGTTACATAACATAAATCGTCAGAAACCCAGACGCTGGGACAGCACTTAACCCAGTGGAACTCTTTCGGCCTTTTACCCATTTTTCTGAGCTTTTTCTGCAAGAGGTACTTCCGGCAGTGGTTGTGGCGCAAGAGGAGGTCATTAAGAGGTCTGCAAGTGAGTGGGTTTGGCGGTGGGTTTTTGGCAAAAAAAGTCAACAAGAACATGAAAGAGCGTTTGATGTGAAGAACATGGAAGGAGGCTGTGTGGAGGCTGTATGGAAGCTGTGTGGAGGCTGTGTTTAAAAGAGGTGGGGATAAGTTGATGAAAAAATTTTTTTTTCCTAGAGAACTTTTTAGATTAATTCTCTCGCAGAAATTTAGTATTTAGATTGTATAATCACTAATGTTCTCTCTGTCCCTCTCACCTACTATCTTTATCTCTCTCTCTTTCTTTCTCTCTCATTCTTCCACTCTTTCACTCTCTCTCAAACTCTCTCTCTTACTCTCTCTCTCTCTTTCACAGTTTTTTCTCTCACTCTCTCTGTCACTCTCTTTCTCACACTCTTCTCCCCTCTCTCTCTCACTGTCTCTAACTCTTTCACTCTTTCTCTGTCTCACTCTCTTTCTCTCACTCTCTCTCTATCAATCGTTGTCTCTCACTCTTTCTCTGTCTCACTTCATTTCTTTCGTACTCTTTCTCTCTCTCTCTCTCTCTCTCTCTCTCAGTCTCTCTTTCTCTTTTTTCTTCTGATTATTATGCTAATTAACAAATGCTGAATGACTGTGACTGAGTGAAAGCTGTATGATGAAAGACAGAATGTTTGACAGGCCTGCGTGCCCAATTCTTAACCCTTTGAAAATAAAGTGTGTTTGTTCGTTCGTTCTCTTTCTATCGATCTCTCTCACTCTTTCTCTGTTTCTCTTTCTCTGCCTCATTCTTCACTCTCTCTCACTCTTTCTCCGTCTCTCTTTCTCTGTCTTTTTCTTCACTCTCTCTCTCACTCTGTCTCTTTCTCTGTCTCTTTCTCTATCTCTTTCTCTGTCACTTTCTTCACTCTCTCTCATTCTTTCTCTGCCTCTTTCTTCACTCTCTCTCTCACTCTTTCTCCGTCTCTCTTTCTCTGTCTTTTTCTTCACTCTCTCTCACTCTTTCTCTATCTCTTTCTCTATCTCTTTCTCTGTCCCTTTCTTCACTCTCTCTCATTCTTTCTCTGTCTCTTTCTTCACTCTCTCTCACTCTTTCTCTGTCCTTTTCTTCACTCTCTCTCTCTCACTCTTTCTGTGTCTCTTTCTCTATCTCTTTCCCTGTCCCTTTCTTCACTCTCTCTCACTCTTTCTCTGTCTCTTTCTGTGTCTCTCACTCTTTCTCTGTCTCTTTCTTCACTCGCTCTTTCTCTGTCTTTTTCTTTCACTCTCTCTCTCTCTCTCATTGTTTCTCAGTCTCACACTCTCTCTCACTCTTTCTCTCTCCTTTTCTCTCCCTTTCTCTCGCACATTACATATTCAACATCCAGTTTCTTCTCCATGTTGTAGGAGTGTGAAGTGTCTCATTACCAACCCACACCACAATGAGACAACGAAGCCAGCTCATGTCTTCCCCTGCATATATCTTCCCAGAGAAAACCAGTGGGTACTCATTTCTTAAAGCTGTGTCGCCTCCTCTGCCCACTGCACCGCAAACACTCCACCATACCATACTAGGGAATCGAACCCGAGATCTTAGTACTGGAAGGCAAGTTCGCTGATCACTACCTGCGCTAATATTCATATATATATATATATATATATATATATATATGTATGTATATCTTTCTAAAGGGCAGCGGGTACCATTTTTAAATAACGCTCACAATATGGTAGCTTGAACCTGAACTTGAAGAACAGCCATGCTCTGCTGCTTACCTAGAGATGGGCTTCCTTGCACACAGGACACTTCCATAAAAATGGCAGCATTTTCTTTCCAGGCTGATGCAATGTCTTCTTCTTCTTGTTCTTTGTCTTCTTTTTTCCTTTTGTTCTTCCTCTTCTTCTTCTTCGTTTTCTCCTTAGAATTGCGAGCGAGTGTTCTTTGCGTCGGATGCAGTGAACATTTTTGTGACACTGTCTTCCAATACATCATTAGCATTTACATTTTCCTCTCAAAGGGCCATTTCTTTAACTCATATTTTGATGTTACATATCGCTAACATTCACATTTTCTCCCAAACACAATGAGTGTTAACATTTCCAACCTACAAGCTACAAATATGCACCAAGATGGAAAATTTATGATGTTAAAAATTGCGAAACAAACAAAGCACCGTTATCACGAGGAGTTAAGCTTCCTGTGAATGAAATGCGCATGCGTAGAAATTCGGACAAAACACAAATCAGAGCCAGAAGGGATTTTTAAAAAGTATTCAAGGAGCTGTACAAAGCATAATATATTTTTTTTCGGAAACAAAATTTATTACTGTATAACAAAAGAGATAGAGATTAGCGCTGTTAAAAGCTTTGTATTCTCTGCGCTTCTCCGTAGTGTAGAACTGGTCGTAAACAAGAAAATGGACTGCGTGGTGTAGGAGTTAGATGTTCGCTTCGGGTGTTGGAGGCTCCGAGTTCGATTCCTACCTGTATCTCTCCTCTCCTCCTCTTCTCTTTTTATTTTTGTATCTCTTTCTCTTCCAACTCTTCTCTCCCCTGTTTCCTCTCCACTCACCCCCCGAAACCTTTCTCTCTTTATCCTCTCTTCTCTCTTTACATTCTCCTTATTTCCCTCTTTCTCTCAGCTTCGATCTATTACAGGCTCCCCCCCCCCCCAAAAAAAAAAAACCTTCCTCTTCTCCCCCTCCTTATCTCCTCTTCTCTCTTTACCTCATCTTCCTCTTTCTCTCCGTTTTGATCTATTACAGCCCCCCCCCCCCAAACTTTTTTCTCTGTATCTCTCTTCTCTCTTTATCTCATCTTCTTTCCTTACCTCCTCCTCCTGTCCTTCTTTCTCTCCGTTTTGATCTATTACAGCCCCCCTTCCCCCAAACCCTTTCTCTATATCTTTCTCTCTCTCTCTATCTCTTCTTCTTTCTTTACCTCCTCCTTATCTTCTTCTTTCTCTCTGTTTTGAACTATTACACCCCCACCCCCACCCCAAGCCCTCCTGCCTTTCTTTAGGACAAGAGAAACCTCCAGAACCTCGAGGCAAGGCACTGGGTGGATTCTTCACTCATTGAGGCTGCATATGAATGTGCGAGGGCGAGTCATAAAGTAACTGCAAATCAAAGGACTAAACACTGAAAAAAAAAGATATGACAAGACTTTCTGACTCGCCCTCGAATCCGTTCGTATATTTTTCAGTGGTTACGTCCCTTTTATGTTTGTGTGTGTGTGTGTATTTAGGAACAGAATAGGCCAAGCAAAGACTGCATTTCAGAGAATGAGAAACATATTAGCTAACACATCTTTATCAATGAATGTTAGAAAAAGAGTCCTAAAATGCTATATTGAACCTATCTTGTTATATGGAAGTGAATCATGGACAATAGGCAAGTCTGCACAAAAATCATTGGAAGCAGCAGAAATGTGGTTTATTTATAGAATGTTGCGAATCCTCTGGACAACAAAAATAACTAATGAAGAATGTATGAGAAGAGCTGGAGAGACAAAAAACCTTGTCAGAAAGATAAGAGAGAGACAATGTACTTTCATAGGACATGCAATGAGAAGAGGGGGCATTGAAAATATTATAACAACAGGAAAAATAGAAGGAAGAAGATCAAGAGGAAGACCAAGAGAAATGATACTGGACAGTCTGACGGGATGGTGTGAGAGGAGATCACCAACTGAGCTGATGGCCTGCATGAAGGATCGGGTACTTTGGAGAAGCATAATAGCCAACGCCAGTCGGCACGGCACCTGATGATGATGATGATGTGTGTATAAGTTTATGTTTGCAGTACTGGCGCATGCCCGTGAAGGGTAATAGGTAAAATCCCTGTTCTCATGCCTTTAAGGCATATTAGGGCGTATGAGCAGCGATAAGGCTGTAAGGATGCGTGGGACAGTACTGAGTGTGGCTGGCGTATGGGTCACACAGTGATGGGTCACACTTTATAGCTAGTTTTGTCGTAAGGCCGAATGACCGTAAATCGAATGAACGTACATGGATAATCACTTGTATTTAACTCTTTAAAACAGGCGAGCAGGTTAAAACACTGGCTTTAGCTATATTCTGACATAAAAAAACAAACACACAGAGCTATTGTTCTTCACCTGCGCCTGGATCCTTGCAGAAACAGCACAACCGCTCTGTGAAACGCCGACATGGTCATTTGCGCTTACGTACTTCTTGATGAGCGTTACCGAACACACACAACGAAACAGCGTATTCACTTCCTAACAAAGTCAGCTGCACGAAACGGAACCATTTTCTCCCCCTTTGTATTCACGTGGTATCCAAGGCAACGGGGTCAAAGATCAACTCCGATGTTCTCCAGTGGCTGTAAAATTTCTTTTGATATTTAATATTCATTCAAATTCGACATCCAGTTTTTGAGATCGATTTCACGCTTGGTATGACCTTGTAACATCCGGGAAACTAACAAACATGGCGGTTATAAGGAATCTCCTCCGGGACATGAAACTGTTTCAAAATTTCAATGTTAGGCGCCGGAAAACAGATCTTTGTATTAGGAAAACACATTTGATTCGCTGGATAGCCATAGCAACGTCAGGAAACAAAGCATAGTTCCGTTTCACTACACGGGAGGGCAGTGATACAAAAGGGTTACATCACGAAAGAAGAAAAATTCTAAATGCAGTGTCAGAGCAAAAGGAAGAAACTTCTCAACAAACAAACAAAAAATAGTCCCCTTTTTTTTAATGAACTGAGATATCCCGTTCTATTTGTCCGTTGTGTAGAAGGGAAAAAAAACACAATTCTCTAGCGATTTTTAACTATTTTTGTTTGTTTGTAGTAAGACTTTAACCCCTTTTTTGTGCGAGCGTTAGTTTGGAATAAAAGTGTTAAACTAACAGCAAAAGGTTGTTAAAAACTAAACAAAGAAAACAAAACAGAAATATAGCTCTGGGGTTGTTTAATGTTCCTCAAATGTTTAATGTCCCTGTGTGCTAAGTTTGCTCTCATCTTATTATCATTATTTTATACCAGTTTCCCCCCTCCAAACCCCACCTCTTATTAATATACTTAAAGCGTGCTTTACAATGTAAGATTTCTTTTTCCTATCAATATAATATTAACTGTATATAAATCCCTGTTTTCCTCTATAATAATTACATATATAAGCAACGTTTTCCCATCAATTAAATTACATATAAAAATCATGTTTTCCTATCAATCGAATTACACATAAAAATCATGTTTTCCTGTAATATATTTACATATACATATGTATATACATATACATATACCATATTTTCCTTAATATCATTACATATATAAGCCGTGTTTTCCTTAATATAATCACACATATAATCTGTGTTTTGCTTAATATAATTACATATATAAGCCGTGTTTTCTTGTCACTGTAATTACATATCAAAATCATGTTTTCCAACAATATGTTTAAATATATAAGCCGTGTTTTAATTAATATAATCACACATATAATCTGCGTTTTGCTTAATATAACTACATATATAATCTGTGTTTTGCTTAATATAATGACATATATAAACTATGTTTTGCTTAATATAATTGCATATATAAGCCGTGTTTTCTTGTCACTGTAATTACATATCAAAATCATGTTTTCCTACAATATGTTTACATATATAAGCCGTGTTTTCCTTATTATAATTACATATTTGAAAGCCATGTTGTCCTTGATATAATTACATATAAAAAGTCGTGCTCTCCTTAATATAATTACAAATTGAGAAGCCATATTTTCTTAATATAATTACATATAAAAGCCGTGTTTTCCTTAATACAATTACATATAAAAGCCGTGTTTTCCTTAATATAATTACATTTAAAAACTGTGTTTAACTTAATGTAATTGCACATAAAAGTCATGTTTTCCTTTCAATATAATTACGTATGAAAACATGTTGTCCTATAATATAATTATATATAAAAGTCATGTTTTCCTCGGCATAATTACATATAAAAGCCATGTTTTCCGATCACTTTGACGCTCTGATTTGCTACAAATGCCGGCGGGCGAGCGACTTACGCATATTCTACATACGCACACTCATAATTACGTAGCGAATCCTTAAATTACGAAGGAAAAGTTCACGGAAAGTTACGAATGGAAGCAGATAATCCTTTGTTTTTCGTAACAATAACACCACACTAAAAAACCCATCTTTCTATCAGTATATTATCATGTAAAACCAATTTTTTAAAAAACTCATCGATAAACAATTTCCACTTTTATGAAGCATACAAATACCACATTAAAACGTTATTAAAAACATTATCGAATTTATTCATTTACGTGAATCAAGTAAAGCTGATTTTTCCTTCATGTAAGTCTGCGCTTTCGTTTTGTAGTTTTCGCTTATATACAGTTACTTTGAATGCACAGTTTTCCACAAAATAGGGCACTAAAATATGAACTCATATTTCGTTTTAAAAAGAACTTAGAACACACACAAAAATCTCTTAACGCAAATCTCTTTGAACGATTGTCACGACGGAAAGTCTTTAATTAAACTTAAATAATGCTTTAAAAAGTAGGAAATTACACGAACTAACAGAGGATTACAGTGCACTGTAGTTCTGAAAGCACTTTTATACAGAACTTTCACAAGGGTCTACACAAACACGGGCTAGGTTTTGTAATGCGCGGTAGGAGCAGTTAAACTTTTCAAACGGATGGAATTACGTAATGCGAAATCAAAGCTACGCGTTAGACCGAAATACGACGTTGTTTTCTCCCTTGATTTAACACACACACGGTCAAAGATGTATACAGGGTGTCCACAGAAATGTTTCGGATTTTTTTCAATGTTTCTAAATCACATTCGGGAAATTGGGACAGAAATGAGGAACAGAGTAGGCCAAGCAAAGACTGCATTTCAGAGATTGAGAAACATATTATGCAACATATTCATATCAATGAATGTTAAAAAACGAGTCCTAAAATGCTATATTGAACCTATCTTGTTATATGGAAGTGAATAATGGACAATAGGCAAGTCTGCACAAAAACCATTGGAAGCAGCAGAAATGTGGTTTATTAGAAGAATGTTGCGAATCCCCTGGACAGCAAAAATAACTAATGAAGAATGTATGAGAAGAGCTGGAGAGACAAAAATCTTGGCAAAAAAATAAGAGAGAGACAATGTACTTTCATAGGACATGCAATGAGAAGAAGGGCATTGAAAATATTATAACAACAGGAAAAACAAAGGGAAGAAGACCTAGAGGAAGACCAAAAGAAACGACACTGGACAGTCTGATGGGATGGTGTGAGAGGAGATCACCAACTGAGCTGATGGCCTGCATGAAGGATCGTGTACTCTGGAGAAGCATAATAGCCAATGCCAGTCGGCACGGCACTTGATGATGATGATGATGATTCGGGAAAAGAAAGGGAGAAAAGATGTTAACTATCACAGTCTATGACTTCATTGAGAGAAACTGCTACCTCCATTAAGTTCTAAAATATCCATCGCGGCATATCTCTTACAAACAAGGCGGTCGTTATGTTTATTACTAAAAAAATATGTTCGCGTATGTTTGTCTATATGACAAGAGTTAAAATATTAACCCTTTCTCCCCTTCCCCGCAGCCAAATTTTCCACGGATAATTACTTTCGAAACAACCTCTAACTGCTGGCTCTTAAGCAGTAAAATATCAATTTCCTCTAAAACGAGGGTGGCTGTTATATTTGACTACAAAACATGTTCCTGTATCACAGATGACTTTTAAGAAAAAAATTTTGAGTTAAGCTCGTAACAATCATTTTTCATGTGTCTTTTCCCGTTATTTTTTACAAGTACAAGTTTTACCTTCAATGTATGCAGTCGCTGCTGGGTTCGAACCACTTAAAGAAGTACTACATGGTACCTACATGCACATGTCACAACGTGTACTTGTACGAACTCCCTGTAACTGCGAGCTGCTGTTCTTTTCACCCTATGCTGTGGAGGTGTTGAGGCACATCATCGTATCGGCGTGGGAGAGGGTTAAGGCGACTGCTTTTTTCCGTCCCGGAGTACAGCTAAAAAGCAGGGGGTGTGCAATGCTTCCTTAGCAGACTCCACCACCATGGGGACTATGGCGATCCCTTCCCCGTTAGCCAGGCTATGCCTGTTACTGGGAGAGGTGGGGCAGCGTTTAGGTCAGCTGTGGGTTGCTAACCCTGACGCTGGCATATCAGCTATGGGTCGCTAACCCTGACGCTGGCATATCAGCTATGGGTCGCTGATTACCTTATCGGGCGTCTTCACTCCCACACATGTCACAAATAAACAGGCTTAGGGTTAAGAGTAACATCTACATTAAAATGGGCATGGGCAAAAGCAGGCGGCCCTCGATTAACGTAGATCCAACTTACGCAGATTCATATTTATGTAACGGGTCTAAGACTTGCAAGGAGACTGTACTGAAGGCGGAGGATTTGAAGCGAGCAGAGGCGTAAACTCAGAAATACAAAATAATTCATGGAAATGCCCTTCAGCGGATCTCAGGCTCATATTTAACATGTTCATTCTTGAATATAACCATGTTTATTGCTAGTCTTTGTCACACACTTGTGTAACGTGTGCTTCGATATACATATATTTTGATTTACGTAGGGTTTTCTGGAATCTCTCTCTCTCTGTCTCTGTCTCTGTCTCTCTCTGTCTCTCTCTCAATGTCCTTGCCGACAGGCGTAGGATATCATGTCCTTCCATAACCTTTGATCCCTTACCCATCTCAACAGGCTTGTTACTGAGCATTTCCCGTGCCTGTATGTCAAGCCATCAAACATCATTTCTCTCTGTCTGCCCTCTGTCTCTTTTACCTTCGATCTTCCCAGCTGCTATTATGTGCTCTAGCCCGCCTCTCCTTCAATCATACTCCACAAATTTAGATTGTCGTCTTCTGATCTTTGTTATAATTTTCCTTGTTTCTTGTGCCTCTTTTAGAACTTCTTCCTTCGATTTTCTCGCTGTCCATGGTATCCTCAGCATTCTTCTTAAGAAACACATTTCAGCTGATTCCAGCCTTCTCTGTATCTCTTTAATGACCGTCCAGCCTTCTCTGTATCTCTTTACTGACCGTCCAGCCTTCTCTGTATCTCTTTACTGACCGTCCAGCCTTCTCTGTATCTCTTTACTGACCGTCCAGCCTTCTATCCCCACCACCAATACCACAACCACTACTACTACTATTACTATCACCAACACCACTACTACTACTACTACTACTATCACCACTACTACTACTACTACTACTACTACTACTATCACCACTACCACTATTACTACTCCCACCACTACTACTACTACTATCACCAACACTACTACTACTACTACTACTATCACCACTACCACTACTACTACTACTACTATTGTTACTACTACTACTACTACTACTACTATCACCACCACCGCTACTACTACTCCTACTACCACCACTACCATCATCACAAACATCACCACTACTACTACTACCATCACCATTACTACTACCACCACCACCACCACCACCATTAATACTACTATCACTACCACTACTACTACCACCACTACCACCATCACAGCAATCATCACTACGACTACCACCACCACCACTACTAATACTACTTCTGCTACCACCACTACCACCACTACCACCACCACCACCACCACTACTACTACTAATACTTATACTAGTAATAATAATAATAATCATTCATTGAGCTTTCCGAGCCACTGCTGCAGACTCCTCTCTGTTCTTAGTCTTCTTCTGCCAGTTGTCCACTCACGGGTTCGAAGGTCTTCCTCCAGGCTGTCACGCCACCGTTGTCTCTATCTACCGCTTTGTCTGTCTCTGTTAATCACTTCTGTATAAGCCTTCTTTTTTTGTCTGTCTATTCTCGTCCATCCTCTCTAAGTGTAAGAATAATCATCAATTATAATCCCAACACAAGTGAGTTAGAGCTAAGTTGAGGAATAAGCACAAGTGTTTTAAGATTTTGATTACGGGGACTGGGTCATTAACTGCTTCATCATGCTGGTAATCATCAACACTTCACTTCTCAACTAATCATCAACAGATTCATCCTGCTTGTCAGTAAATGTATACGAGTAATCATTGAGTCAGTAAAAAATATAAGAAATGTCATTGATTCAGCAAAATAAAAGAAATGTCATTGAGTCAGCAAAATATGAGAAATGTCATTGAGTCAGCAAAATATAAGAAATGTCATTGAGGCAGCAAAATATATGAAATGTCATTGAGCCAGCAAAATATAAGAAATGTCATTGAGTCAGTAAAATATAAGAATAATCATTGAGCCAGCAACATATAAGAAATGTCACTGAGCCAGCAAAATATAAGAAATGTCATTGAGCCAGAAAAATATAAGAAATGCCATTGAGCCAGCAAACTATATGAAATGTCATTGAGTCAGCAAAATATAAGAAATGTCATTGAGTCAGCAATATATAAGAAATGTCATTGAGTCAGTAAAATATAAGAATAATCATTGAGCCAGCAAAATATAAGAAAAGTCATTGAGTCAGTAAAGTTTTAATCCCGCAGAAAATTTAGACACTAAATATCAGAGAAAGAAGATAAACACACAAAAAATGTTACAGCTGTAAATGTAAAAGAAAATACCACCGAGACAGTAAATATAAACAACAATAATGTCACAGACAGACAGACAGACAGATAGATAGACAGACAGAGAGACAGACAGACAGACAGACAGACAGATAGATAGATAGATAGATAGATAGATAGATAGATAGATAGATAGATAGATAGATAGATAGATAAACGAAGTGCATTCCAATTTACAGACAAACAGGCAGGCAGACAGACTTGCAGATTAGACAGAGAGCCAGACAGAAGGAAGGAAGGAACGAACGAACAGACTTTATTTTCGAAGAGATAAGAATTGAGCACGCAGGCCCCTCTACGATTCTACCCTTCATTCAATCATTCAGATAGACAGACAGACAGACGGACGGACGGACGGACGGACAGACAGCCTAAGCTCCAACTGAAACAAACTGTAGCCCCAGCTTAAAGATTTATAAAAACCCCTACCCCAAACTGTGATTTTGAAAGTTAGTAACATTAAGCCACGTAACCAGCACTGGTGACATCTAAACACCTTCTGATCACCACTTTAGAGAACACCATCAAAACGAAATCCAGATCCATTAAAAGGTACAGTAAACACATTACCAGACATTTTCTCACCGCCATGACCTGTCGCCTGCCATTCACACTTTTCAGCCTAAAGTCCAGGCCCATTATCAGCTCAAATTCGAGTACCTTCTTAAGCCTCTGTACTCTTCCAGGCATCTCATTTTTTTTGTCACAGAATCTAAGTCCTCGCCTTTAGAGAAACGAAAGTGAAGTATTTTTGGCTTCACAAATACTACCAGTTCTGAGTACAATTTAAGAATATAAGTGAAGAAAAAAAAGTGAAGTTATACGTTGTTTTAACTTCACGGTTTATAAAAACATTTATGTGTACGTTAGTGAAGTCGACTTTGACGGCTGTAGCTGCTATAATTATGCTCATATTTTTTTTTCCTTGACCTATCGGGGTTTATGGTGTTAGTGCTCATAGTTTTTCCTTGACCTATCGGGGTTTATGGTGTTAGTGCTCATAGTTTTTCCTTGACCTATCTGGGTTTATGGTGTTAGTGCTCATAGTTTTTCCTTGACCTATCTGGGTTTATGGTGTTAGTGCTCATAGTTTTTTCTTGACCTATCGGGGTTTATGGTGTTAGTGCTCATAGTTTTTTCTTGACCTATCGGGGTTTATGGTGTTAGTGCCTGTATTTGTCCTTCACCTATCGGGGTTTATGGTGTTAGTGCTCATAGATTTTTATTGACCTATCGGGGTTTATGGTGTTAGTGCTCATAGTTTTTTCTTGGCCTATCGGGGTTTATGGTGTTAGTGCTCATAGTTTTTCCTTGGCCTATCGGGGTTTATGGTGTTAGTGCTCATAGTTTTTCCTTGGCCTATCGGGGTTTATGGTGTTAGTGCCTGTATTATTTCCTTGACCTATCGGAGTTTATGGTGTCAGCGCCCATTTTTTTCCTTGCCCTATTGAGGTTTAAGGTTTTAACGCCCATATTTGTCCTTGACATATTGGGGTTTATTATTTTAGCGCCCATATTTGTCCTTGACCTATCGGGGTTTACGATGTTAGTCCCCATATTTTTTCCTTGACCTATTGGAGTTTATGGTTTTAGCGCCCATACTTGTCCTTGACCTATCGACATAAAACACGGCGATGTGATCAGCATCAGGCCTTGCTATCTTTCTGTTCCCTCGGCTCCAGATGAAATCAGTTACCCTATTTCTACACCTGAGGGCCCTTCTGGCTCGGGCTTGAACCACTGACCTCCGCGTGAGAGGCAGCCCTACTCCTGCGCCCTCTGTGGTAGAAGAGTCCCTTAACTTCAGACCGGGTGCATTATCTGTAATCTTTCAGCCATAATGGAGCAGCATTAATTACTGTCTAATGGGCTCATACCAGCATTGCCCGTATCGATCAGCAACAAACAATTAATCTTCTTCTTCTTCTTCTTTTTCTTCTTCTTCTTCAGTCTTTCTGGAACTGCGAGCTCGTGGTCTTTGCAGCCGATGAGGGTGAAGATGTTGAGGCACAGCATCGTGTCGGATTGGGAGCGGGTCATGGAAGCTATTTATTCAGTCCCTGAGTGAACATAAAAAATAGGTGGTATGCAATACTTCTTTAGCAGGCTCCACCACTTGACGCTTCCTGCACCGTTAGCCCATGCTAGGCCTGTTACTGAGGAAGAGTTAGGACAGCATATCAGCTATGGGTCCCCAATCCTGCGTTAGCATATCAGCTTTGGTTCGCAAACTCTGACGTTAGCATATCAGCTATGGGTCGCCAACCCTGAAGTTAGCATATCAGCTATGGGTCGTCACCCTGAAGTTAGCATATCAGCTATGGGTCGTCACCCTGAAGTTAGCATATCAGCTATGGGTCGCCAACCTGAAGTTAGCATATCAGCTATGGGTCGCCACCTTGAAGTTAGCATATCAGCTATGGATCGCCACCCTGAAGTTAGCATATCAGTTATGGGTCCCTGAATGCTAAAGCGGACAGCCCCGTCGCCGGCTGATCTGTAGAAATGATTCTTATGGAGAGCTACTAATCACGGACCCACTTACATAATCATTAATCATAATTATTATCAATTATGTGTTAATTTTTAACACGCTCTTCTGTTGATCACTGATACGGAATTCTAATCATTAACACATTTGCACGGCTATTAATTTTTAACCCTCTTAACAGGGTACTGATCATTAATCCTCTTAAGGAGCAGCTGATCATTAACTTTCTTTTAGGAGTGCTAATCATTAACTCTCTTAACGGGCTATGTAATCTTTTAACTCTGTTAACAGGATACTGTTAATCATCATGGCTTATTATTATGCTCCAAATCACCACCACACTCTGGTATCTTTTAATCATCGATAGCATCACCCTGATGCCAGTCCTCAAAACTTCACTCGGCAAACAGCTTCATCCTATTGGTAATCATCAACACCTCACAAACTAATAATCAAACAGCTTCATCATGCTGGTAATCATCAACACTTCACTTCTCAACTAATCATCAACAGATTCATCCTGCTTGTAATCATCAGCATTTCGTTTAGCAGCTAATCATCAACAGATTCATCCTGCTGGTAATAATCAACACTTCACTTCTCAACTAATCATCAACAGATTCATCCTGCTGGTAACCATCATCACTTCACTTGGCAACCTATCATCAACAGATTCATCCTGCAAAGACTTCACTCGGCAACTAATCACCAAACATCTTCATCCTGCTGGTAATCACCAACACTTCACTCGGCAACTAATCATGAAACAGCTTCATCCTGCTGGTGATCATCAACAATTCACCCGGCAACTAATCATCAATAGCCTCATCCTGCAAACACTTCACTCGGCAACTAATTTTCAAACATCATCATCCTTCTGGTAATCATCAACAATTCACCCGGCAACTAATCACCAACAGATATCATCATTTAGCCCCTGGCTACAGATGATAAACACAGCTCACTCATAATCAGTAATCATCGCTCACCGTTAGCAAGTTCCAAACTATCGCTAACAGGTCAACGCCACTGCTAAAGCACACGACGAAATCACTATTTACAAACAGCGGCAGTCACGCATGACTGACTGATCATTAGCCAGCTATTCTCTGGAACAACACTTAACAACTGTCACGCTAGGACTGATAATAGCTTCGAGCACGCATGACTGTGCAGTAACTCGGTACAGATTGCTTTGATCGATCCGAAATAACTCTTAGCCAGGCCACATTGTTGTCATACCACAGATTTCTATTGTTCTATGATTAGTAGAACTTTTAAGCACTATTTATCTCGCAGAAATAAAGTTCTAATAACGCAATTAAATTGATGAACGCTGCATGACAAAACATACATTTCTAAATTTGTCGATAAATAGCTTGAATTACATTTCCTAAATCAGTACCATATTTTGTCCGAAGAAAGCTATTTATGAAAGTCAAAATTGTCTTAATACGGTCTATTTTGCTATGATTAGTAGAACTTTAAACCACAGTTTATGTAACAGATATATGCTTCTAATAATATAATGATATCGATGACAGAATACATATTTCTATTGTTCCATATGATCAGTAGAACTTTTAAGCGCTATTTATCTTGCAGAAATAAAGTTCTAATAGTATAACAAGATTGACGAACGCCACGTGACAGTATACAAATTTCTGACTTTTCTGGATAAATAGCTGGATCAGATTTCTCAGATCATTACTATATTTTGTTCTTTAAAATCTATATTATGAAAGTCAACGTTTTCTTAATACGCTCTATTGTTCTATGATTAACAGAACTTTTAAGCACAGTTTATCTAACAGATATAAGTTCTAATAACATAACAGATCACTGAACGGCAGCCAAATTGGTCTTAAAATCCTCTTCCGCGCTTGGGACTTGATGAATGGAACGGGTTCGGATAGAACGAAATTGCAGACCAGCTGGTGACTTGGTCACGTGAGCACTATATTAGTGCCAGGCGCTTTCTCCTGGCCTACCAAGCTCTTAAATGTCCCCATTCGATCGATGGAAAAGACGACGGAGGTGTGTAGATTACGTCGGTTAAGGGAGGTGAGTTTATGTTCGTCTCTAGCTATCTTATTTTGTCTTAAGTTTGCTGTCTCGTTTATTTATGTCTCTGTTATTGTTTGTCTCTTATTGTACTGTTCTCGTTTACGTGATTTCTTTGCTTGTCTGTCGTTTAATATCTTCTCTCTCTCTCTCTCTCTTTCTCTCTCTCTTCTCTCTCTACGTTTATATCCCTTATGATTTTTCTC
Source organism: Achatina immaculata (assembly GCA_009760885.1). Classification (NCBI taxonomy): domain Eukaryota; kingdom Metazoa; phylum Mollusca; class Gastropoda; order Stylommatophora; family Achatinidae; genus Lissachatina; species Lissachatina immaculata. The sequence continues at coordinate 11,728,211 of CM019712.1, read as the reverse complement.
TCCTTCTTTCTTTCTTTTCCCTTATCTCCATATTTCTCTCTTTCTTTCTCTCTTCATCCTTTCTCTTTCTCTCTCTCCACCTTTCCCTCCTCTTTATCTCTATCTCTCTTTCCTTCTCTCTGCCTCTCCTCAATCTTTTCCTCTCTCTCTCCCTCTCGGTTTTCTCATTTTCTCTCCCTCTGCGTCACCAACTCTGCCCCTCCCCCTTCTCCTTCTCTTTCTCTCTCTCTCTTTCTCTCTGTTTCCTTATATATCATAAGTCTTTCACAATCTCTCGTATTGTCCCCCTCTTTCTTTATATATGTTAACCCTTTCTCAATCTCTCGTATTGTCTCTCTCTTTCTTTATATATCTTTAAATCTTTCTCAATCTTTCGTATTGTCTCTCTCTTTCTTTATATATCTTTAAGCCTTTCTCAGTATCTCACATTGTCTCTCTTTTTTTTTATATATCTTTGAATCTTTCTCTGTCTCTCGTATTGTCTTCCTCTTTCTTTATATATGTTAACTCTTTCTCAATCTCTCGTATTGTCTCTCTCTTTCTTTATATATATTTAAGTCTTTCTCAGTCCCTCGTATTGTTTCTCTTTTTCTTTATATATCTTTAAGGCTTTCTCAATCTCTCGTATTTTCTCTCTTTTTCTTTATATATCTTTAAGTCTTTCTCAATCTCCCGAATTGTCTCTCTTTTTCTTTATATATCTTTAAGTCTTTCTCACTCTCTCTCTCGTACAGTCGCTCTCTTTCGTGTCACCGTTTATTCTTGTCTTTGACATTGTTACCTCTCCTCTTCTCCCCTTCTCTTTCTTTCTCTCTCTCTCTCTCTCTCTCTCTCTTTCCTTCTCTCTCCATTTTTTTTCTCTTTGTGAGTTCTTTCCATATCAGTGATAACCTCAAAAATCTACTTTACACTTTCCTTACTAATCTGAATATCTACGTTTCTATGCTTTTCTACTCTCACTATCTACGTTTCTATGCTTTTCTAACTTCAGTATCTATTTCTTTATGTTCTTCTAATCTCTACTATTCTTTATTTCTTAAACCTCAATATATACTTTTCCAAGGTTTTCTAACTTTTATTTGTTATGCTCTTCTAACCTTATTATGTACTGTTCTACGCTTTTCTAATCTAAATATCTACTTTTCTGTTCTTATGTTCTACTTTCCTCTTTTTCATACTATCCTTATTATCTGCAGGATACGTAATGTAACAATAATGTATCGGTTTATTAATAGAGTTTACTTATATATATATATATATATATATATATATATATATATATATATATATAATATATATATTATCAAGTGGAACACAACAGGCCGAAGAAAAAGGGGCAGACCGCGTGAAACTCTGAAGAGGACATTATTAAGAGAGGCCAAGTTAACAGGCATAAAATCCTTTGATGAGGTTGAAAGACTCGCCGAAGACAGGAAAAATTGGCGAACTACTTTGCGAGCCCTATGTGACGTTTAACGGCATGGGAAGGATATAAGATAAGATATATATATATATATAATACAGACTGGAAGACAACATATAAAATATATATATAAGAAAATAACCATACAAATAGTGTTGAAAAATAAGCATATAAAATACATACTTGAAGATAAACATACAAACTACACACACACATACACAGACATATATATATGTATATATATTTATAAAACAATATAAAACATTTACTCTCAAAGTTAACAAACATAAGACACTTTTTTCATCCGGACAATTATTCGGCTATTGTGAGCCATTGGCACAGAAGTTAGACAACTTGATAATCACAGGAAAATTCAAGGGATTAAAAAAAAAACAAACAAGAAGGAGAGGCAAGCCAAGAGAAAAATGTCTCAGTGGACTGACCGAGTGGCACAGGAAGAGAAAAGCAATTAAACTGATCGGAAACAAGAAAGAATCAGCTCCATAGAGGAGCACTCTGCCCGGCATGAAAGCGCGATGAAATAAAAGGCAAAACACAACGACAAAGTTATGTATAAAATTGGAAAAAAGTAGGAGCAGTTTTATTACTTAACGATTACAAAGTTGTGACGTTTCGGGGTGAGCCTTAATCATACAAAAACATACAGGACGAAGAAATAGGGAGAGGAGATAAAGTATAGATTTACATGAATACTGTAAAAAAAAAAAAAAGGTACTTAGCTGTAAATGAGGTGTGGCTTGTCTGGCGGTGTGTGTCAGGAATGGATCTGGTAGGACGTAGAAATTGTTTAAATAGAGACCTGTGACATGTGGTCGGTGGGTTGTAACTGGGAGTGGTGGATGGGGAACCGGGGAGGGGAGAGAGAGTGACGCACTACTGGCCTAGCTAGGAGAATTTGAAACAGGTGATTGGGGAAGAGATGTTGCAGAGAAGAGGGGTTGCTGAGAAAATAGCGGGGTTGCAGAGTGATGCTGTGAGGAAGTTTGAAAAGTAAAAAGGGGTGGATTTAGTGGAGAGGTACTATAATGATTGAAGAAGATGATGTTACGTGTAACTAAACAGCGAGTTTAACCCATGTGGTTCCAGCGTCCCATAATTTTGAATGCACCGGTTCTCAAGTGCCAGGCGGCTTGTGTCATCTGCGTGACATTGTTTAATGGCTGTTACCAGAAAATCAGATTTGCCTCTGTGGTTGGGGCCATTGAAATGATTTGGGACTGGTTTCGAAGCATGCTGGGTGATGTCGTACAGATGTTTTTGCATGCGGTCCCCTAATCTGAGGCCAGTCTCACCGATATATGTTATTCTGCATCTTTTGCACACGATGACATATATCACATTTCGGGACTCGCATGTGAATCCCTCATGAAGAGTGATGACAGTTTTGGGAAAGGTGATTGTTTTCGTTTCCCAAACTACAGGGCAGGTAACGCAGCGGGGGCGGTTACATTTTCTGGTGCCAACATATGTAAGGCTCTGCTTCAAGTGGCTGTGGACGAGGATGTCCTTAAGGTTTGGCTCACGTTTGTATGCCAATAGGGGTGCTTCAGAGAAAATGTTACGAGTGTCGGAGTCGAGTTGGATTATCGGCAGATAACGACAAAGTTAAACTACTAATATCCATAAAACTAATATCCCCTCACAGGTCAGTATTTGGTATATGTAAGGTCTGCCGTAGTGCTACTGTCTAAGTGGTCCAAACGTAAATCTGTCCTGTCTGTGGAACTATTCAACAGCTTCCTATAATCCTGACTGTAACTGTCCTGTCTGTGGAACTAATCAACAGCTTCCTATAATCCTGTTTGTGACTGTCCTGTCTGTGGAACTATTCAACAGCTTCCTATAATCCTGTTTGTGACTGTCCTGTCTGTGGAACTATTCAACAGCTTCCTATAATCCTGTTTGTGACTGTCCTGTCTGTGGAACTATTCAACAGCTTCCTATAATCCTGTCTGTGACTGTCCTGTCTGTGGAATTATTCAACAGCTTCCTGTAATCTTGACTGTAACTGTCCTGTTTGTGGAACTAAGCAACAACTTCCTTTAATTCTTCTTTGCACGTACCCGACGAAGACACACGGTCGAAATGCTACATTAATATCAGATTTAAACCAAGTACACTATTGTAAAGAAGCGAGAAAGGCAATCAACATTAATTCAGGCACGTAGTGTGAAATAAAGGACTTTAAAGCAAGAAAAGTAACCACAAGTCAGGGGACGCAACAAAGGAGAGTATATGAAGAGAACCAAGAGCGAGCTAAAAGTCTTTTTGAATGATTACGTCGCTTGATCTGAGGTTACTTTTTGACTTGTTCTCATATACGAGGCGTGTCTAAAAACATCGGTGGATGGTCCGATATCTCAACGGCAACATGAGCCATGCACATGGTTATCCAGAGACATGCCCAGAAGAGCCACCTAGCGTGGAGTACACGTGACCGACAGGGTATACCCGCTGCGGGCAGTCGAACGTAGTCAATATGAGAGGTACGGTGGCAGTGCAATGGGGCAACGAGTGAATATCAAGTTCTGTTACAAACCGAGGGGAAAACGGCGACAGAGACGCACGAAATATTGACGCTACTGTGCGGGACGGAAGCCGCCAGCAGAAAATGTGTTTACGACTGGCTCAAACGCTTTCACGACGGGAAGGAAAAGACTGAGGATGAGCCGTCTTCGAGTCGGCCGTCGACAAGCAGAATCACAGAAGAGCGAGTGCGACGAATGCTGGCACGAGATCGGCGACACGCTCTACGACTGATTGCAAAGGAATTGGGCATTAGCATGGCTATTTAATGCGTCTCCGTCGCCATTTTCTCCAGTTTGAAGCAGAACTTGGATGTTCACTAGTTGCCCCATTGCCCTGTGACCTTATCTCTCACACTGGCTATGTTGCCAGCAGAGGGTTTACCTTGTCGGTCACGTTTACCCAACGCTAGATGGCGCTTCTCGATGTGTCTCTGGATCTGCAACTGGTCCATGTTTCCGTTGAGATATCGGACCATTCACTGAACTTTTTTTTACCCACCTCGTATATAGGAACAGAGGCAGAGGAAGGTTGAAAGAAAAGATAATGGACATATTAACGCAGTGGCTCCCAAAATTTCTCAAGCTTCGGTAACCTTGCCTCCCAGCTCATATTTATGTTGCCCTTCCTAAACAAAACGCTTTTTCGCTTAAATGGATCTGATGCCCCTTGCATGTGGTGCAAGGAAGAAAAGGATGGAAGAAGGGGAAGGGAGGGAGGGAAGGAGAGAGAGGGAGGAAGAAAGGAAGAGTGAGAGGAAGGAATGGACGAAGGAAGGAAGGAAGGGTGAGGTGAAGGAATGGACGAGGGAAGAAAGGAAGGAAGGAAGGTAGAAAGGAAGGAAGGAAGGAAGGAATAAGGAAGGTAGGAAGGGAGTGACAGAAGAGAAAAACTATCAATAGAACATAATAGTTACTATACTTGGTCTCCGAATGACAGAAGACTCACTATCAAAAATAGCTCTGAGACGCGCACCACAGGGAAAGAGGAATGAGGGTAGACCAAAGGAGGCATGAAGACAAACAAACAGAGAGGATATTGTCACTCCATCTTCATCATGCCGCTCCCCGGCCCCTCTGTTTATTACCAGATCTTCCGGCCACCTTTATGGGATGGTTCCCCCTACTTTGAGAACCGCTGGTCTAACGTTATGGTCAAAGAAAGGAAATCACCAACCGATCTAAAAGAAGGAACCAGTGACTGAGATTTCTCTGGAACGACAACCGCCGCCTATCGCCACGGCACCTGATGATGATATGCCTGTACCAGATTTTTCTTTGAAAAACAAAAGAAAATATACGTAAACGTTACTTAATATTTACGTATACATTTCCAGGCGTGTGAGAACACAGCTATAGGGAACAGATTGGTTGGCAGAGCGAGCCAAACGCCTTGAACAAACATCGACGTAACAATTTTAACATTTTTCAAAAATAGCTCAAATATGGGCCCCGCGCTAACAGTTTTAACATACAGAAAAAAAAGAGGATAATTTATTCCGTTTAAATTCTCCGACCGGATATTATTTTGCAATTGTCCGCTCCATGTTAAGTTCCAGGTATTATTCACGTCACGTGGTTCTGGAACTTTCGTTTAAAAGGTTATTCTGACACTGGCGAGAGAACAATTTCAAAGACCAGTAGAAACTGACAAGACAGAACGAACTTTGTTTTGTTTCTTTTTTTAATATGGAAAGGATGGCAAAGTTTTCGTTCTCCAGCCAACGCGATCACGGCCAGCTATTACATGTAGATAGGAAGCTATTCTTGAACTGAAGGCCAAGAAGTCAAGCAGCCTCATACGTCAAGCAGCCTCATACGTCAAGTAACCTCATAAGTCAAGCAGCCTCATAAGTCAAGCAGCATTATAATTAAAGCAACCTCATAAGTCAAACAGTCTCATAGGTCAAGCAGCCTCATAAGTCAAGCAGCCTCATGAGTCATGCAGCTTCACAAGTCAAGCAACCTAAAAGGCAAGCAGCCTCATAAGTCAAGCAGCCTCATAAGTCAAGCAGCCTCATAGTCATGCAGCCTCATAAGTCAAGCAACCTCATAAGTCAAGCAGCCTCATAAGTCAAGCAGCCTCATAGTCATGCAGCCTCATAAGTCAAGCAACCTAATAAGTCAAGCAGCCTCATAAGTCAAGCAGCCTCATAAGTCAAGCAACCTTATAAGTCAAGCAGCTTCATAAGTCAAGGAGCCTCATAAATCAAGCAGCCTCATAAGTCAAGCAACCTCATAAGTCAAGCAGCCTCATAAGTAAAACAGCCTCATAAGTCAAGCAGCCTCATAAGTCAAGCAGCCTCATAAGTCAAGTAATCTTGGAAAATAACTGTAATGTGCAATTCAATAACATTTATTGGCTGTGGTCCTTATATCTACTTTAAATGTGAGAAGTTTGCTCATGCGCATCCTTAAACTCTGAGAAAGTGATCGTTGCTCCCCGAACTATGAGAAAACGTTTTTTTTTTTTTGCACATCCTTTAACTTTGCTGTAGTGCTTCTTGAATTATGACCAGTGTTAGCTGTGCGGCCGCACACACACACACACACACACGCACATATCATGCAGAGTTCCAAACTTCATTTGCTGCACAAATGAAAAGGCCACTTTTATTTTCCAATTTCCTGATACTGCTGTGTGTTATACCAGCGACGAAAAAGAAAATTACACGATAGCATTATATGAGTTTGTTTTCCTCATTTCTTTGGATTCTAGCATTTTTTTTTTTTGGTAAGAGAACTTTAATTTATACTCTGAAATTTGACATTACGCACGCACATTTGCATGGAAAATATTTTTAATGAACATATTTGCACAAGGATTGAAAATTTTGTGCACGAACCGCAAAACCTTGGAGTAAACACTTGTCATGACTCCGTTGCGTGCGAGATGGTTTTTTTTTTATAAATCATTCTTCCTTTTTTTCTTTTCTACAGCAAAATACCATTCCTTATACGAGTTAGATAAAAGCATCTGGTGTAAGGGAGAAGAGGGGAGAGAACGAACGATCGAACGAACATACTTTATTTTCTTTCAAAGGTTTAAGAATTGGGCACGCAGGCCCGTCTAACGTTCTGCTCTTCCTCATACAACTTTCACTCAGTCACAGTCATTGAGCATTTGTTAATGAGCAGAATAATCATGAAGACACATTAAATGATTCTTATCTTATATCTTATATCCTTCCTGTGCTGTTAAACGTCACGTACGGCTTGCAAGGTAGTTCGTCAATTTTTCATGTCCTTGGCGAGTTTTTCAACCGTATCAAGGGATTTTATGCCTATTAATTTGGCCTCTTTTAACAATGTCCTCTTCAGAGTTTCATGCGGTCTGCCTCTTTTTCTTTGGCCTGTTATATTCCACTTGATAGTTTGTTTTGAGATTCTCTAACTGTTTCTTCTCATCACGTGACCAACATATGTCCATCTCCTTTTCCTGATCACCCATGAGACTGGTTGTTGTTCAGTCATCTGTCTTATCTCTGCATTGTTCTTGAATTCGTTCCACATGATGCCGAATATTTTCCTTAGGCATTTGTTTTCGAAAGAGTCTAATTTCTTGTCTATTTCTTTAGTTGTTTTCCAGCTTTCACATGCATAAATGAGGCGTTGTTCTAGGACATTTCTTATTCTGGAAAATAAGGCGCTGTTCTAGGACATCTCTTATTTTCCAGACTAGCTGTCTCCACCCAGCTGGAATTAACAATGTCTTCAGCTTTCTGTAAGTTCTTTATTTTTCCACTGGCCTTTTTGTTTAACTCTATTTTCTTTCTCCATGCTACCCCTCCCTACCACCACCCTATTTTATTCTCCGCCAACATATTGGTGTCTTTAGGTTCTTGTCCTATTTATCAATTTCACATTTTCTCCCTGCAGGTGTTTATTTTCTTCATTCACTATCTCCCCGCGTCCCCTATTCCCTCCCCCTCCCCCCCCCCCGACACCTCTAGCGGCCATCATGTTTCTATTGCCTTCCCCCTACCCCTTTCTCCCACTTGTTCTCCTCCCCTCTCTCCACCTCTTCTTCACGATTGGCTCTATCGGGCATCTTTTGTTCAGAGGCAGCGTGGTCTTTCCTCCTCTCTTCTACTACACACTTTTCTGTCCTGACACGGAGGAAGACATTTCAGATAAGTTCTTCATGTTTTTGTCTTGTTTTGTATGTATCCTCGAATAAGGCTCATGCCGAAATATCGGATGTTGTATGTTTTTCATTTATACATTCTCATACTTTCTATTTGTTTTTTCTCACCTTACTCACTCCCTCCCTCACTTTGTAAAACTGCACCATACACGTTTATCTATCTTATTTATGGGTTGTGTTAACAGTGATTTGCCAGGATGGTTGGTGGGTGTGGTAGATTTCGGGTTGTGTTAGCAGTGGTTTGCCTGGATGGTTGGTGGGTGTGGTAGATTCTAGGTTGTGTTAGCAGTGGTTTGCCTGGATGGTTGGTGGGTGTGGTAGATTCTGGGTTGTGTTAGCAGTGGTTTGCCTGGATGGTTGGGGCTGCCGAGTGGGAAGGGGCGGGAACATGGAGTCATATGAAGAGGATGGGTCATATGGAGAGGATAAAGGAGTTGGAGTTGGTATTGGTATTGGGGGAGGTGGTAAGGTTTTGGAGGACACAGGAGGTTGCGTAATCAGAGAAGAGATGGTCCGTCGTGTGTTACGGGTTTTTACTTGTCTTCGCTGCTTTATGTTGCCTGACGGTGGCACTCTGTCCTGCTTTATGTTGCCTGACGGTGGCACTCTGTCCTGCTTTATGTTGCCTGACGGTGGCACTCTGCCCTGTTGTGTTCGAGCGGGGTACTTGAAGGGAAGGAAGAACAGGAGGAGGGAAAGGAAGGGGGGAACAAGGAAGGGAGGAAGGAGGGAGGGAGACAGGAAGGAAGGAACGAAAAGGAAGGAAAGGACGAAGTAGGGAAGGAAGGAAGGAAAGGAGGGAGGGAGGAAGAAAGGAAGGAAGAAAGAAGAAAGGAAGGAAGGGAGGGAGGAAGGAAGAAAGGAAGAAAGGAAAGGAGGGAGGAAGGAAGAAAATAAGAAAGGAAGGAAGGAAGAAAGGAAAGGAGGGAGGGAGGAAGAAAGGAAGGAAGGAAGGAAAGAAGGAAGGAGGAAGGGAGGGAGGGAGGAACGAAGGAAGGAAGGAAGGAAGGAAGGAAGGAAGTGAGGGAGGGAGAGAGGGAAGGAAAGAAGGAAGGAAGGAAGGAAGGAAAATTAGCAAAAGAAGATAACAGTTACTATAGCAGTGCTCCGAGTGACCTACGACTCATTACCAAAAATAGCACGAAGGTGGACATCACAGAGTAACAGAAGTAAAGCAAGCCTAGACCTAAGTAGACACGGAGAAGAACAACAGAGAGGATGTTGAGCAAGAGAGGTCTCATCTGGGCAAGAGCGGGGAAAACAAGGTGAAGGACATGCATTTGTGGAAAACCCTTGAGAAAGAGAGAGAGAGAGAGAGAGAGACATTAAAAAGTAAAAGCGTGTTAAACCCTGCAGACGTAAGGACCGTCCTAATCTTCTTCTTCTCCTTCTTCTTCTTCTTCTTCTTCTTCTTCTTCTTCCGCGTTCGAAGTTGTTAGTCACTTCAGATCCTGATCCCTGTCGACATGGCAAAACCCGCGTCCTCTCCAGATCCTGATAGAGCCCCCAAAGCTTTTGGCCCAAGCCTGTGTCCTCTGCCCATGTCTCACGCCTCAGGTCTGCATGGTTTGGGCACTCTTGAAGGACATGTTCTGGAGTCTGGACTCCACTGCCACATGGACACTCTTTTGTGTGAGACATTCTGAGTCGATGCAGGTCCTAAACCTTTCTGCGCAAGCATGGAGTAGAAACGTTGCCATAAACTACAAACTCAAAAACATCCCTTTCTGCTGTGTACTCTCCATAAAACATGCATCTATCTTCAGATATCTGTTTCAAGTACTGCTGCAGGTGGATAGTCCAGCGGTTATAAAACCTTTCGCCACTGTCTCCCAGACTACACCTTTAGAACCATGATACAAATGCAAACAAAAGCCTCCGCTGTTTTATGATCCACCCTGCTTCCCAATTTTCATTTGCCGTACTTTTGGACCTTCTAGTATTTCTGGTGGGGAAGGAGAAGGGATGGGTGGAGGTCAATACAGCCCACTTTAGAAACCACTTGGGTATTTTAATTTCACAGATCTTATTAATCAGCTCTAACATATTATTCAGTATTAAAATACTAATCAGTTCTATGTATACCTGCCGTATATAGAACGTACATAATATCAACCACACATATGTCAATCACACAGATATCAGCCATACATAAACCATACATAATATCAGTCATTCATATCTCAGCCATACAGATATCAGCCATACATAAACCATACGTAGTATCAGCCATTCATATCTCAGCCATACAGATATCAGCCATACATAAACCATATCTAATATCTGCCATACATAAGCCATACACACATCAACATACATTTATCAGTCATGCAAATATCACTCATACACGCATCAACCAATGTATTTAGCTTGATTCTACAACATACAACAAAAGATGATTTTAAAAAAAAACTGAAAATGCAACATAGACACAAAGACGGCAAACTGAAACAATATTTTGGCACAACACCTTATTCAAGGACAGCAGAAAACTTTTTTTTTTCATTGCACATACCAAAGCCATAGTTATACTATCACGCAATAATTACACACTTTATCAAATTAAATTAAAATGAGCCCTTTAATTTAAAGTATCCTTTGGTGACAACAAAGCAAAATGAATCCAGTAGTCGTTACAGTACACTTGAAAGACAATCACATCTGTTTCACCAAATATTTGCCACTGACATATTTAAAAAAAATAATATTACAAGAAAAAAAAAATTGTCACAATTAAGCGAATGCAAAAGATATTAAAATTAGTCAGAAAAAAAATGGTGGCATTCACATTTTTCTGATAATATTTAAAAAAAACATAGCAACATAATCACATAATTATCACGTTATTTTGAAAACAAAGCTGAAGATTTCACATTGTTTTCACATCATATTGAGGACTCAAGTGAACGAATCAAATGTACATCATGGTCTAATGAACGCATGCATAAATTCTCACACGGATTCTCACAACAGATTATGAGAGACACATCACGTGATTTAAAAAACAAAAACAAAAAAAAAGGTCACACGTCACACAAATACCAAACCTGGGAAATCGGCTCCTCTTGTGGCCAAAACTCACGCAAGACGTCCATTTTTTGGTCTTTTCGAACTGCAGAACTTTCAGATCTAAATGCTCGCTGGTGTCACGGAAGTTCCGACAACTCTGCGAGGCCACAATGTCCTTCATATACGAGCGTTCGTGTCTGATTTTCTTCATAGCTCAGTAAATGCCTTCAACCACAACTTGTTCTGAGCGATTGTACTTAAAACTTGTAAACCACAACTCTAAAACTTCGGTGACCAGAAAATAACACGAACAACGCGGCTAAAAAACACTTTTGAAAGGTAATTTCTCGCTGTCTTGAAACATTCCTCAGCAAAAACAGATTGTGGAATTCGTCAGATTGTATCTCGATTGTTCGTTGTGCGTTTTTATCTCAGATGTTACAAACAAGGGAAGCAATTTTCTATCGATTTACAGAACTCCCCAAGGGAGAGAAGTCTTACAGTTTTTCTCTTCTGAATTTCTTTTTCCCTTTTTTTTTTAACTGCTGTCATAGAAACAACTAGGTTAACCAATATTAATCACATGGGTTTCAGTGTTTCACATAAAGTGATTAAGCTCGGGGTTACAAAGCTTGTTGATTTAAAATACTTGATTAACTCTGAATATTTAGACATGTGTATCATGGAACAGAAATAATAATATCACAGATAATAATAATTGGCGTTTTTCATTACAGTAAATTAGTAAGCAAGATATTTTATAGGAGGTTTTATTACAGAGCTGGACAGCCACACAAACATACTCTAGCCCACTACTACGTTGGGCTGAGGCTTCTTAAACTGTGTAAATTAAACAATATACACCCCCATCACTTTGGCACTATATCGCTCTTCTACAGACAATGCATACAAAGTGTAACTGGGAATGAACGTTTAATACGCATGAAAACATCATGCATATACAAACATCTGGTCAGGAAACAGGAGCCTCCATTACAGTGCAGAATAAAGAGAGGATACAAATACTTCATCACCGACTACACACAATCATTTCAAAACCTACACAAGAAAGGAATCACGCCAAGTGCACGAGAGATAACATACAGACTATTGTTCAACATGACACCGACCACACAAGGGATCGCCCACAGATTCCACAGACTGATCAGATGTAAACTATGTAGACTGAACACACAAGAAACGGAAGAACACATTTTCTTTCAGTGCAGAACAGTTTCTTTAGCCTTAGAATTTTGACTCAGGAGATAGCAACAAGAACAACAGAGAAAGTAGACATATACAGAGCAATAATGTTAAACACCATTCCTCGAACAGAAACAAACAGCCATACGCAGTGTATCATCCTCCTTGCTGAGTTTAGGTATGTTGTTTGGTCATGTAGGAATAGGGCCACATTTGAAAATAGAATTTTTACAAAAGAACTTCTCCTGTACATTTTCAAACAAAAATTGTTACAGCTTTCAACCAGTTTCTAGTGCATATTTATTTCTGTGTACACCCCGTGGGTGAAAGAGAAGGCTTTAGCCGAATACAAGCACTGTCCATCACTAGAGAGAAAGTTAACGAAGAGAGTGAGAGAGAGTGAGAAAGGGTCCTGATAGTAGGTGAGAGGATGTGTGTCTGTGGTTATACTATTACTATACACCTTTGTTGTAACGTTTTATGTACAAAGCATTCGCGTTATCATACTCCATGCTGTCACCTCACGGTTTGTAAAGCCCACCATCTCATTATTTCATTCCACGGGCAATCATCCTCAACTCACGTCACATGTACATGCTTCGTTATTGTTTATTTGAAAGTTTGTTTTTTTTTTTTTTCTTTTTTTTTGGAAAGATTTGGAAAAAAAAAGGAAAAAAAAAAAAAAGAACAACAAAACAAAAAAAAAAAAAAAGAACGAAAAAAAAAAAAATTAAAAAAAGGAAAAAATGAAACCAAAAAAAAAAAAAAAATTATAAAACAAAAAATAAAAAAAACAAAAAAAAAAAATATAAAACACAAAAAAGAAGAAAAATAAAAATGACCTGGCTCGGTTGACTCGCCCTTGGTGGTTTTGGTGCTTGCTGAATTTGTATATAAAATATTACAAAAAAAAAAAAAAGAGAATAACAGATCATACAATACAGACAGACAAATAGATTACATAGAACAGGCAGAGAAATAGCCAAACAAGCAGGTAGATAGACAGGTAGACAAATTAGTTAGAACAGACAGACAAACAGATTTCACAGGACAGACAGACAAATAGATTAGATGGAACAGACAGAGAAATAGCCAAACAAGCAGGTAGGTAGACAGATTAGATATAACAGACAGACAAACAGATTTGATAGAAGACAGACAGACAAATAGATTAGATAAAACAGGCAGAAAACTAGCCAAACAAGCAGATAGATAGACAGGTAGACAGATAAGATAGAACAAACAGATTTGATAGAACAGACGGATAAACAGATTAGATAGAACAAGCAGAAAAACAGCCAAACAAGCAAATAGATAGACAGGTAGACAGATTAGATTGTACAGAGAGATAGACAGATTAAATAGAGCAGGTAAAGAAACAGCCAAAGAATGAGATAGATAGACAGACAGACAGACAGACAGATTAGATAGAACAGACAGACATGCAGATTAGATAGAACAGACAGAGAAACAGCCAAATAAGCAGATAGATAGACAGGTAGACAGATTAGATTGTACAGAGAGAGCAAGCAAGGAGATTGATTAAATAAAGCAGGCAGAGAAACAGCAAGGGAAGAAGATAGATAGATAGATAGATAGATAGATAGATAGATAGATAGATAGATAGATAGATAGATAGATAGATTCTTTCTCCTTTATTTATTCTTCTTCTCCTTTCTTCTTCTTCCTTCTTTCTTCCTTCTTCTTCTTCTACTTTCTTCTTCTTCCTTCTTTCTTCATTATTCTTCTTCTTTCTTCTTCTTCCATCTTTCTTCATTCTTGTTCTTCTTTCTTCTTCTTCCATCTTTCTTCATTCTTCTTCTTCTTTCTTCTTCTGCCTTCTTTCTTCATTCTTGTTCTTCTTTCTTCTTCTTCTTCCTTCTTCATTCTTTTTCTTCTTCCTTTCTTCTTCCTTCTTTTTTCATTCTTCTTCTTCTTTCTTGTTTTCATTGTTCCTCTTTTTTCTTCTTCTTCCTTCCTTCTTTCTTCATTATTCTTCTTCTTCTTCCTTCATTCTTCTTCTTCTTTCTTCTTCTTTCTTTTTTTATTGTTCTTCTTCTTTCTTCTTCCTCCTCCTTCTTCTTCTTCCTTCTTTCTTCATTCTTCTTCCTTCTTTCTTCTTCTTTCTTCTTCTTCTTCCTTCTTTTTCTTCTTCTTTCTTCTTCTCTTCTTCTTCTTCCATCTTTCTTCATTATTCTTCTTCTTTCTTCTTCTTCCCTCTTTCTTCTTCTTCTTCTTTTTTCTTCTTCTTCCTTCTTTCTTCATTCTTCTTCTTCTTCCTTTTTTCATTGTTCTTCTTCTTTCTTCTTCTTCCTTCTTTCTTCCTTCTTCTTCTTCTTTCTTCTTCTTCCTTCTTTCTTCCTTCTTCTTCTTTCTTCTTCTTCCTCCTCCTCCTTCTTCTTCTTCCTTCTTTCTTCATTCTTCTTGTTCTTTCTTGTTCTTTCTTTTTCCTTGTTCTTCTTCTTTCTCCTTCTTCTTCCTTCTTTCTTCCTTATTCTTCTTTGTTCTTCTTCCTTCTTTCTTCATTCTTCTTCTTCTTTCTTCTTCGTCCTTCTTCTTTTTCTTTTTCTTCCTGAAACTCCGAGCTGGTGTTTTTTTAAGCCGGGACAGCACAGATTTTAAGGCAGAGCATTTTTGTCGGATTGGAAGTGGGTTACTGCTGCTATTTTCTCAACCCCAGATTGGAGCAACAGGAAGAAAAAAGCACGGCATGTGCAATACTTGTTTAGTTGACCCCGCCCACGTGGGGTCTACCGTGATCCCTGCCCCGTTAGACAGGAAAGGGGTTGTACTGAGAGGGGGTGCCAAACGGAAAGGAAGGACAGGGTCTTGGTCAGCTGAAAAAAGAAAATAAATCTCTAACTTTGCTTAATGAAGTTAATCTCTGATTAACTTGAGAACTATAAGACTGGAAAGAATTAAAGACTTGTTTACTTGAAACTGACCAATTATAATCGACGCTGCAGCTCAATGATTGACAGTCGTCTCACAGAGACTTGACTAATGGAAGTCGGATTCGAAAATCGCTTGGGGTTGTTAACTTACTTCCTGATTCAGACGGAAAAGGCCCTGATTTCTGTAAACTCCGTTCGCTTACGTTGTGTTCTGACGTTGAACTTTTTATACATATAATTCTCAAAATTGTAAACAACTTGCAAGTTGTAAACAATTTATTAGTTGTAAATAGTCGTCTGTTTGTAGTGTCACTAAAGATGAAACTGCCTTGAATGAGCTTACAAATATTTGCGCAGTAAAATGAAATTACAGTGGCCTAGATTACTCTAATGATTTTACAATGATTCCGACACATTATTATTATAACTATTATTATTCATTCATTCATTTGCATGTCCCTAGCGGGACTTTGCCTCCATAACAGCTCTCCTGTAGGCCTCTCAGGTTGTGAGCAAGATGGCCTGCTGTTGATGCATCCATTTGCAGATCATCAACGATGTCTTGCAGCCATCTTCGCCTTGGTCTTCCTCTCTTTCTTTTTCCCATTATGTACCCTTCCAAGACGGTCTTCTCTAGATTATCATGACGTTTAATGTGTCCAAAATATTTAAGTTTTCTCTCTTTAATCTTTTTAACTAGCCAGCCTTCTTCAATATTAAGTTCTTGTAGTATGGATATATTTGTTCTTTTTTTGTGTCCATGATATTTGAAGAACTCTTCTGTAGCATTTACATTCAAAGGCATTTATGTGTTTCTCAGCTGTTTTGTTAAGTGTCCAGGTCTCACAGGCATATGTTGCCATGGGAAAAATGCATGCCCTTAAAAATCTTATTTTTGTAGTTCTGTCTGTTCCTCTCACAGATTCTTTAGTTGTTTTACTTTCTGAAGAGCTATAGATGTTCTCCTTTTAATGTCCCTCATTGTATCTCCAATATTAGTTAGCAGTGATCCAAGATATTCAAAACTCTCCACTTTTTCCAGTTTTTCCTCATTGATACATATATCAGCTGCCTTGTTTGTTATTATAATTATTATTATCTGCAGTGCTGGATAGCTGTGACTCTTCCATCTAGTGCGGTCCTTGGTGTTTCTGATCAATTCAGATGTTTTTCTTTCTTCCATGCCATTTTGGTAAGTCCACTGAAGATATCAGATATCTCTTGGCCTTCCTCTCTTCCTTCTCCCATTGAATTTTCCAGCCATTAGCTTCTCCAACTTCTGTCTTCTCATGACATGTCCAAAGATATTTTGACCGTCTTTTTTTCTTATCATTTTTACTTGTTCTCGCTGTTCTGAAACTTATTTAAAGACCTCTTCGTTTGTTTTTCTTGTCTGTCCAGGGTATTTGTTGGATCTTTCTCCAGAACCACATCTCTGTTGCTTGCAGTTTCTCTGTCATCTTTATTTTGTTGACTGTCCAAGTTTGTCATCTTTTTTTCGTTGACTGTTCAAGTTTAACAGCTATATAGCAATACGTGTTCTATTTAGCACTGTAATACGGCTTGTTCTTGTCATGAAAAGTTGATTTTGCCCTAGCTACTTGTTTTTGCCATCGGCTGTTTTGTTGTTCCACGGTAAATGAATTTATTTACATGTGTCAGTGTCTTTCCGTTTGAAACAGGGACGCAGTAATTCAAACTTCCGTTCATATTTCGAGCTGGACGTTAGTTATTAAATTTTAGCTTATAACCAAAATCAGGCTAGCGCAGTGATTAGAGCACTCGTCTAGCAACCGAATGGTTGAGGGTTCGAATCTCCAGCTGAGCAGGAATTTTTTTTTCCGACCAATACGGCCCCGAGGTCGACCCAGCCACGTAAAATGAGTACCAGAGAAAATCTGGGAAGGAAAGGCAGCGAGGAAAGGAACTGGCCATCCTACCTCACACGCTGATGGTCCAGCATAATGAGGTCTCTAACGCTTCATCCCCTACGGCATTTGCTATGGGACTATCTTTACCTTGACCTTTAAACCAACATCAATGATGAGCCTTCTGCACAGTAGTTTGAACAGATACGTCACCGGTGAAGAAAGGCCGTTAAGAGGGGGCGTTTATTTTAAAATCTCAATAAAATGTTCCACAAGTTGTGGTATATAAACAACTAGTGGTATATAAACAACCAATGGTATATAAATAACTCTCTCTCTCTCTCTTTGAACCTTAAGTGCCCAGGGCAACGGTTTTCCACAAATGCCTGTCCTTTGCCTTTTTTTTTCTGCTCTTGCCCAGGTGAGCCCTCTATTGCTCAACATACTCTCTGTTGTTCTTCTCCCTGTCTCTTTTGGTCTACCCTTACTTCTGCTCCCCTGTGGTGTCTATCTTAGTGCTATTTTTGGTAGTGAGTTGTCAGTCATTTGTAGCACATGTCCCAACTATCGCCAGCGTCTTTCCAGTGGTTATATAAACAACTAGTTGTATGACCGAAGATTTCATGTAGTGTGTCACGTGACGTGTCCTTTCCAGAAGGTTGCCCTTCTCACAGCCTCCCTGAATGCAACACGGTTTTGCAGCAAGTTGACCAGCGTCTCGCAATGATACATTCAGGCTTTCCGTGATGTCCTTAGTCCACCTGTGGCGAGGCTGTCCCTTTTCGCTCTTCCTGGGCACTATGCCTTCTACTGCCAACCCCTTGTGGACGAGGCACGCTAAGATCGAGGGCTGTACGACCTTGACCGAAGCGTCATCGTCCACGTGATTGGTAGTCGGATTCGGGGGGGGGATCTATATATAGATATTGAAACATTGGCTTGGATTAGAGTAGATAAAGGCAATGGCCGGGCGGTGCCTTGTGTAGTTGTGCCTATGGAGGTGCTGTAAATTCCTGTGTATTATGGTGATCATTGGCTATATTCTGTTCGTGCCCACCTCATGTGGTGGAGATTATGTAGTTGTGTAGTAAGCTGTGAAGTAGGTTTCTGTATTTACGCATCAATATGTACAAGATTTTCTGTGTGATTTATAGGTACATTGGATGGGCAGCGTGTTTGATTCATTATTTTTATGCTTTCATGTAGATTGATCTTGTGCTGCGACAACGTGGTTATATAGAGGTATGTCATGGCAGCAGTAGCTGCGTGGAATAGGGGCCATTGCACATTAGATCCATAGTGTAGGCTACGAGTAGGGCCAAGAGGGCCCGGGACCCCAGGTCCATCAGGTTCCCAATAATGCAGCATGAGAAGTGTCATTATTATATGATAACATGCTTAATTACCATTACAATGACATTGTCTTCATGTTATGTCGATGTCAATGCAAGTTGTATATGTTGTGGTGGCGTATGGTGAGATTTAAAAAAATTATGTGTGCTTAATTTCAGACTTGGTGATTTGTACCGCATGCCAATGTATTGTGTATTGATTAAATGCTCAGGATTTATGCATAATTAGCATACAATACACCAAGGAGGGGAGAACTTGGATTGGCGGTTATGATGGGGGAGCTAGATTGGCCTCGTGTACTGTAGGACATTGCCACGGGATTGTTGGTCTGTAACCATCCTGAGAAAATATATCACTCCCACTAATTATAACTCGTGAACTTTCACCAAACAAGTATTACATTCTGGAAACCATTACTCGCATGTCTCTTGACGCTACAGACGTATCTCACCCTCCTACCTTTGATGGGAAATATGGGCACTAACATCATATCCCTATGTGCCTCTAAGGCACGACAGGATTACCTTTACCTTTTTACCTTTATAACTATGATGGCGTTTACAAGTCACATCTTCTACGACACCTAATCCCATCAATATCTCTTTATTTGATTTTCTTTCTGTCCGTGATATTACAAGTCCCCTTCTATAAAATTTCATTTCCAATGCAGTTATTCTCTTTTCCAGCGATCTGTTAAGTGTCCATGTTTCGCATCCGTGCGTTGCCCCAGGGAATATGTAAGCTCTTGGTAAACATAGCTTTGTTTTCTTGTTGGTTACCCTGCCATATATTCTTCATTTGCGCTAGTTTCTCTGATGTAACTGCTAGTCTCCACTGTGCTGCCACCATTAGTGGAGATGACTGAACCTAGATATTCGAAATTTCATGTGGTGCAGGTATACACAAATTTACTGAAGTCTTGAAATAATTAAAATTCACAACCACTGGATATTTCTGCAGGATCCTACGAACCTCCACCCCCCCTCCCCACTCCCCACAATCTTGAACCTTCGCCACGTATCCTCCTAATAATTTTACATCTTCTTACATCTTACATCCTTCCCGTGCCCTTAAACGTCTCATAGGGCTCGCATGGTAGCTTGCCAAGATTTCCTGTTTTCGGCGAGCTTTTCAACCTCATCATGGGATGTTATGCTCATGAAATTGGCCTCTCTTAACAACGCTTATTAAATAACTGACTCTATTTCTTGTATTAGTCGCGTAACTGACCGTATTTCTTGTGTAAGTCGCTTAACATAACTATATTTCTTGTATAAGTCGCGTAACTGATCGTTTTTATTGTATAAGTCGCGCTTTTTTGTATACCCCCTCCAAAAAATCCTCCAAAATTTACCCTGCATCCTGTACCCCAGGGTCAGGTTTGGGGTACATCGTGGAGTAGATGTTACCGGTACTAGACTAACACTTAAACATCGATGTTGAACATCTGAAGACCCCAGAAATGTTTATGATTATAAATGATTAAATTCTGATTACAAGCCATAATAATATTAAAATGCGACAGCCGACATCTCTCTCTCTCCCCTCCCTCTCTCTCTCTCTCTCTCTCTCTCTCTCTCTCACTCTAACATCACAGATAGAAAAGGTTAGCGAACACAAAACACTAGGTCTTATTATTGACCAACATCTGACCCGGAACTCTCAAGTGCAAGGTCTAACAAAACTCATCGCACAAAAAGTATACCAGTTAGCCAAGATTAAGCACTTAATCGATCAAGACGCAAGGAAGATATACTACACATCACATACACAAAAACTAGAAACGTCTCCAATATCTATTTTATATCGACTACATGCCTCCGTGAATAATAAAACTTAAAAAGTTACTTTAGACTGCCCTTACAGACACTGAATACAGTTAATTGTTTATTCTGAATAATACTGACATTTTTGCTCGGTAGAGAGTCATTATACGTGTATGTAGTTGGTCATTTATATGTGTATGTAGTTACTTTATTGTTAATTATGTTTGTTATATGAGCAACATATTTGTGGAATGTCTGGAACAGAGTGAAATATGTATGATAAAGGGCAGAATGTCAGACGGGCCTGCGTGTCCAATTCTTAACCCTTTTGAAATAAAGATCAATCACTCAATCTCTCGCTCTCTCTCTCTCTCTCTCACTCTCTCTCTCTCTCTCTCTCTGGTCAAGCGTTGGTCGTCACTGACTTCCACATCCACCTGTCCTTTCCTCTTTCTATAAGATATGTGCTGGACAGTGCTCCGTGCCACTCTTTTACTCCGTCAGGTATCTTGTTTCTTAATCTTCCTCTCTTCTTTTTTTTCCCTCAAGTTTTCCTGTTTTCACGACGTGTTCCAGTCTGCCTCTTCTTAAAACATGTCCTACAAATCTGGACTGTCATGTTCTGAATTTTGCCATAATTTCTCTCATTTGCCCAGCCTCACTAGAACCTCTTCATTTGTTTTCTTGGCTGTCCATGGTATTCTCATCATTCTTCTTAGAAACCACATCTCCGCTGCATCACTCAGTTACCCTACTTTATCTGTTCTCAGACTCTTAGTGAAGTCCAGTATTTATAAACTGTGTTCTTTACTTTTCAGTGTCTATGAATGATTCATCAACTGAATTTAAGAAGAAAAGGGTAGATTGTCTCTCAGGACCAGGTGGTGAAGCCAGATTGAGAAAGTATATTGTGTTTCCTGGTGTAAGAATATAGAAATGTCCTTTAACAGTTTGTTTTGCAGTGAGAAAGATCGTTCTATTGGCGACATCAATCGTCGGGACATCTATTTCATGTTGTGATTTTCATCAGCCTTTTCATTCCACTTCCATTCGGCAAACATGCACCAACAAATGAGGTTTCACCAATAAACGTGTTCTCTTGTAACTGCTGGAATTATGTGATGATTGATCTATGTCATGTCGCAACTGTGGGGTTGATAGAAGCTGAAATGTTGATTATGGCCCAAGTTTGTGTATGAATCTAGCGCTTTGTCGATCCAGGGTAATCAAGTTACATAGAACATATCAGTGTAACGAAGTGGAGATGTAACGGAGTGTAACTAACCAACTTTCATGATGAGGATGTCGAGTCCACAATCAAGAGCTTCCTCGGCACGCTCGGCATCAACTCTTATTTTAAACTGGTTATAACTGTTGCGATACGTACATAATTCACACAACGAAAAATAGTTTAACTGGCTGTAACTGTTGCGATACGTACATAATTCACATAACGAAAAATAGTTTTACTGGTTATAACTGTTGCGATACAGACATAATTCACAAAAATAAAATAGTTTAACTGGTTATAACTGTTGCGATACAGACATAATTCACAAAAAGAAATTAGTTTAACTGGTTACAACTGTTGCGATACAGGCATAATTCACACAGCGAAAAATAGTTTAACTGGTTATAACTGTTGCGATACAAGCATAATTCACAGAGCGAAAAATAGTTTAACTGGTTATAACTGTTGCGATACGTACATAAGTCACACAATGAAAAATAGTTTAACTGGTCATAATTGTTTCTATACGGGCGTAATTTTACACAGTGCCAACATTCTGATTGGCTATAATTGCTGCGATTCAAAGAACGCCATTGGTCAATCTAGCTTGGATGTAAAAAGAAAAACAAACCAATCGGATTGGTCATAACTAGATAAAACGCTTCTGCTAACAACTTTTGAAAGAAATAAATTTGGCGATCCATTGATTTTCATCATGAAAGGAACTATACTGTTATCTTTTCGCTTAAAAAAAAACATAGAAAAAAGCTACTAGTTTCATTAAAACATCCACAATCTACGTCGAAATTTCCCAAAATCGCTTTCCTATAACCAAATCATGACTGCAGATACTCCGTACCGAAATAATCGACTACCAGAGAGGTATTCTTTTCATAGTTCTACAAATAACTGCCTTATATTACATAGTATCGCCCTACCGCTGGTATCAGTACTCACACATAAGACAGTATTGTAATCGGACTCACATACACATGCCGGTCTGGAACTGATCCCTTACCCCTCCCCCCCCCCTCCCTAGAATCTCGTGTCTTGGCGTTAAGTTGGGGGTGAATCACAATTTGGAATAACGTCAGGTTTAAAAATAGCTTTTATATAAGCTGCACAGACAAGGATTGCCAATATAGGGCCCTCGCTTTTTACTTAAGCCGTGCAGAAAAATAAATCCAAAGGCGTTTGGAATCCGGCTTGTTATTTATCATTGCAGCCCCCAAGGTAGGGCCTATGGGTGCAAGGCGTTAGCTAAGAATCATGCATGTACTAAGTCCCCCCCCCGCCCCAGTCTACGGTTGTAAGAGGTAGCTAAGAATCATGCATGTACTAAGTTCCCCCCCCCCCCCCGCCCCAGTCTACGGTCTCTAAGAATCATGCATGTACTAAGTTCCCCCAGTCTACTGTCTACAACTGTAAGAGGTTAGCTAAGAATCACGCATGTACTAAGTTCCCCCAGTCTACTGTCTACAACTGTAAGAGGTTAGCTAAGAATCACGCATGTACTAAGTTCCCCCAGTCTACTGTCTACAACTGTAAGAGGTTAGCTAAGAATCATGCATGTACTAAGTTCCCCCAGTCTACTGTCTACAACTGTAAGAGGTTAGCTAAGAATCACGCATGTACTAAGTCCACCCAGTCTACTGTCTACAACTGTAAGAGGTTAGCTAAGAATCACGCATGTACTAAGTTCCCCCAGTCTACTGTCTACAACTGTAAGAGGTTAGCTAAGAATCATGCATGTACTAAGTTCCCCCAGTCTACTGTCTACAACTGTAAGAGGTTAGCTAAGAATCACGCATGTACTAAGTTCCCCCAGTCTACTGTCTACAACTGTAAGAGGTTAGCTAAGAATCATGCATGTACTAAGTTCCCCCAGTCTACTGTCTACAACTGTAAGAGGTTAGCTAAGAATCATGCATGTACTAAGTCCACCCAGTCTACTGTCTACAACTGTAAGAGGTTAGCTAAGAATCATGCATGTACTAAGTCCACCCAGTCTACTGTCTACAACTGTAAGAGGTTAGCTAAGAATCATGCATGTACTAAGTTCCCCCAGTCTACTGTCTACAACTGTAAGAGGTTAGCTAAGAATCACGCATGTACTAAGTTCCCCCAGTCTACTGTCTACAACTGTAAGAGGTTAGCTAAGAATCACGCATGTACTAAGTTCCCCCAGTCTACTGTCTACAACTGTAAGAGGTTAGCTAAGAATCATGCATGTACTAAGTTCCCCCAGTCTACTGTCTACAACTGTAAGAGGTTAGCTAAGAATCATGCATGTACTAAGTCCACCCAGTCTACTGTCTACAACTGTAAGAGGTTAGCTAAGAATCACGCATGTACTAAGTCCACCCAGTCTACTGTCTAAGACTTAAGGGGTTAGCTAAGAATCACGCATGTACTAAGTCCACCCAGTCTACTGTCTACAACTGTAAGAGGTTAGCTAAGAATCATGCATGTACTAAGTCCACCCAGTCTACTGTCTACAACTGTAAGAGGTTAGCTAAGAATCATGCATTTACTAAGTCCACCCAGTCTACTGTCTACAACTGTAAGAGGTTAGCTAAGAATCATGCATGTACTAAGTTCCCCCAGTCTACTGTCTACAACTGTAAGAGGTTAGCTAAGAATCATGCATGTACTAAGTCCACCCAGTCTACTGTCTACAACTGTAAGAGGTTAGCTAAGAATCATGCATGTACTAAGTCCACCCAGTCTACTGTCTACGACTTAAGGGATTAGCTAAGAATCATGCATGTACTAAGTCCACCCAGTCTACGGCCTAGGACTTAAGGGGTTAGCTAAGAATCATTTCATGTGGCCCCATTAATAATTCTATGCGCAGAAAACTGTTCTGTAGACAGCCAAACAACAACACAACTACCCAGATCTCATCAGAGGAAGAAGCACCCCACCTAAACACCCCACCTACCTTGAGGAGAGCATATCCTTCCCACAGAGGACCCTATTAAAACTCCTGCCACCACTCTAAAACAGGGAAAGAGGGGTCGTAACTCGAAGGGAGTCTGTGAGTTTTTTTTTTCTTTTTCTTTTTGTCCCGTCCTGCGATCGAACCACGGTCTTCCAAATGGCACCGCACCTTGGAGTGCATCTACGCCTCTCTGCCACGGAGGGCCTGTATTAAATGTGACAACTGAAATTATTTAAGTTCTCACTACTTTTTTATTTCTATATTTAGAATTAGTGAGAGGAGACCCGGGGGTGGAGGGTTGTACATTACAATGCCATATAAGGTTCCGTAAGTCCTCAAAATAAGGGTATTTAAAGGTTTATAAGCTAGCATAACGTGTTCAGGAAACTCTCTACTGTAGCGAGAGGAACAATAACAATACAGCTCCTTCAGATCGTCAGAGGAAGTACCCCCTCCCCATATCCCCCTCAGACAAGTGTTTCGGCCCTATAAAACTCCTGACACTCTAAAAGGGAGAGGGGGAGGGGAATTCTGGGAGATGGGCCCATGTGGGTCATGACTCCTGGAGGTATTCTGAAGGATATAACGAAAGGGCTCGTCAATTATCTTTGGCTCATATTATGAGGCATGATACAATAATTGATATAATTATACACGAGGGAAAAGGTTGAAAGATAAAAAAGAGAGAAAAGGAAGGATAAGGATATAGATGAGTGGACAAACTTAAAAGAAATGGATAAGGTTCAGCTTGGTCTAGTGCGTTGTGGAAAAACAATGAGTAGAGGAAGTTGGAGGGCCATTGCAGCCAGCGTTGCCTGGAGAGATGGCACATGATAATGATGGATTATACTTAGCTTTAAAGAGCCACATTGTAATCTAGCAAATCTGAACATAACATTTTGAATAATCATGGACCAAAATAAAGAGTAAAGAAGGCCAACACATGAAAAATCCAAAGTATCCTGGACTGCCAACATATGATAGATCCAAGATATATCCTGGGTGTTCAGCATCTGATAGATCCAGGGTATATTCTGGACAGCCAACGTATGATAGATACAGGGTATATTCTGAACAGCCAACGTATGATAGAACTAAGATATATTTGGAGAACCAACACATGATAGATTCAAAGTATATCTTGGTAAACCAACATATGATAGAATCTAGGTATATCTTGGACAACCAACATATGATAGATACAAGATATATCATGGACAACCGACATACGATAGAATCTAGGTATATCCTGGACAACCAACACACGATAGAATCTAGGTATATCTTGGACAACCAACATATGATAGAATCTAGGTATATCTTGGACAACTAACATATGACAGAATCTATATCTTGGAGAACCAACATATGACAGAATATATATATATATATATATTATATATATATATATATATTGGAAACCAACATATGACAGAATCTATATCTTGGAGAACCAACATATGACAGAATATATGTATATCTTGAACAACCAACATATGACAGAATCAAGATATATCATGGACAACCAACATACGATAGAATCTAGGTATATCTTGGACAACCAACATATGACAGAATCTAGATATATCTTGGACAACCAACATATGAGAGAATCTATATCTTGGACAACCAACATATCAGAGATTCAAGGCACATCCTGTACAGCTGACATTTGATAGAGCCAAGGTATATTCTAGAGGCTGACATTTGATAGAGCCAAGTTATACAAAGTCCGACAATTAAGTAATGAGACTGACTTTATTTAAAAAAATGCCATCTATGAAGCAAAGCATGGAATCTGAAGAGGCAACCGTCATTTATGATCTGGAAACTTTTCATCGCCGCTCGATAAGCAGACGACAAATAAGCCTCCATTTTGTTGACCTAGTTAGAGATGCACTTTTACGTAATCAGCATGGAGCAAAAAAGCTAACATTAAATTCTGTTTAAAACTTGGAAAAAGTGCCATTGAGACAGTTGAATGGATGGGACAAGTTTATGGGGATAACTTGTCTACTTCGTGCACAGATATTCAGGTGGTATTCACATTTCAAAAGTGATGTGGAAACGATTGCATGTAATTAGACATGGACGTCCAATTTCTGTTCGTAATGAGGAACTCCTTGCGAAAGTCAGAGAACGGGTACAAGAAGATCGTTGTTTGATGATGATGGCAGATGAATTTGGTGCTAACAGAGAGACCACTCGTAAAATTTTAGTGGAAGATTTGGGCCCAAAAAAAGTTGCTTGCCGGTTCCAGAACTAAACTCCAAAGTGCTCAGTGGAAGTCATCATCATCACCAAAAGAAAAAAATGTGTCTTCAAAAGTCGACAGTGAAGACAATGTTGGTTGCTTCTACGATAGTAAAGGAGTTATTCACAAAGAATTTATTCCAGAGGGACAGACTGTCACTGCCAAAGTTTATTTAAGTATTTTGAAACGCCTACTGAAAAAGATTCTCCGAGTCCGACCTGAGTATTCAACACCTGGCAATTTTTTCCTTCTTCATGATAATGCACCGGCTCACCGGGCGGTAGTTGTACAGGAATTTTTGGTCCAAAAACAAGTGTGCATTCTCAACCATCCACCCTATTCCCCAGATTTGTCTCATTACGATTATTTTCTATTCCCAAAATTAAAGTTACCATTAAGAGGATGCTTCTTTGATGATACTGATGACATCCAAAGGGCCGTAACATTGAGTTTAAGGACCATACCAACAGAAGAACTGCAGAGATCGTTCTAGTGTTTGTTAGATCGTGCCACTCGCTTTATCAATGCACAAGGGGCTTACTTTGAATACAATGCAGGTTATATCATCAACAGTTTATTTTTTTTAATGGAATTAGTCTCATTACTTAATTGTCTGACATTGTATTCTGAGCGGCAAAGAAAAGAAATAAAGAACATTCCAGAGAGACTGAAGAAAGGTTTTTAAAAGAACGAATGGAAAGAAGGCAAGGCAGTGAAATATTTTTTGCACTTGGCATATTAAGACAGTACTCAGTAGACCAAGCTGTTCTTGGATGCGATGTGGGATTACCACGCCAGACCTCCACAACTTCGACTCCACAATCTTGACTTCACATCATTAGCTGGCATGTAAGGTCTCGAGATCCTCGATTCCACAATCTTGAATTCAGTCTTAGCTGGGATGTGGAATTTGTGTGCCAGATCTCCACAATCTGGACTCCAAATTCATGGCTCCATAATCCTGGCCCCCACAATCCTGACTCCACAGTCTTGGCCGAGATGTGGAGTTGGCACGCCAGACCTCCACAATCATGGCCGAGATGTAAAGTTGGCATGCCAAACCTTCACAATCTTGGCTGAAATATGGAGCTGCACGCCACATCTCCATAGCTTTAACTCCATAATCTTGGCTCCACAATCTTGGCTCTACAATCTTGGCTCCACAATCTTGGGCAGTGATAATAAGATGTAAGAATGTGAAAACCAAGAGGGCGGAAACACATAACCGAAAAACCTATCACGTGATAAAGAAGCAAAGATATGCATAAAATATAATCAATGAAAGTGCACCCCGCACTACAGCAGCACCGAAGTATATCCAACAAAAGTACATCTTTCTGTATCGTGACAAAGTAAACATATCCAACATCGGTAGAGCCACCCATGACAGGTGCCGTTCGCCAAGACTATTCTGGGCCAAAAACCTACAGCAGAGCAAGAACCTATGAACCTACACATCATGTCAAGGAAGTGGAGGTGGATTGTTCACACTCTGAGGAATCCCGACACTAGCATAGCAAGGCAGGCACCGATATGGAATCCTCAAGGAAATAGAAAACGAGGAAGAGCTAGGCTTACTTGGAGAAGAGAAATTATGACAGTGCTCAGAGACAAGGGATACACATGGAAGGAAGCAGAGAATAATTCCAAGAACAGGGATGACTGGAGAGCCTTTATCCGTGGCCTATGTTCTCAAGGGAGTGAAAGGCGATGACGATGATGATGATGATGATGATGATGATGAAAAACCTACAGCAGCTGATAGCTACCCACTCCAGAA
Organism: Achatina immaculata; assembly: GCA_009760885.1. Taxonomy (NCBI): domain Eukaryota; kingdom Metazoa; phylum Mollusca; class Gastropoda; order Stylommatophora; family Achatinidae; genus Lissachatina; species Lissachatina immaculata. The sequence goes on along the minus strand of CM019712.1, from coordinate 11,699,793 downwards.
CCAAAAGTTGTCAACGATAATTACTCAGCAAATGACCAAAAGCAATGGGAGAAACTTAGCGAGAAGCATCATATTCACGTGGCACTGAATAAAGATGACGATGCTGTAACACGCAAAGATGATGATGATGATGATGATGATGATGATGATGATGATGATGATGATGATGATGACGATGATGATGATGATGACTGTATATCCCAGCCAAACAAACCTACTACACCAGAAAAACAGAGTTTCAAAAAAAAAATGATTGTATAAAAACAATCTGGAGAAGCATAATAGCCAAGGCCAGTCGGCACGGCACCTGATGATGATGATGATAAAAAATAATTACACGCTTTGACACAATTCACCCACAGTACGTGGAGCATCTCCAGAAACCTATAGGTAAAAACCTCAGGTACTGACCGTAAACCTTAAATAACTGAGACAGCAAACAACGCTGGACATAAACCTTAAAACCTGCTGCAAAAGTAGGGAACCTAGGGCAAACGAGGGAACCTATGCATTCAACTTAAAACAAACCTGTCGGAATTACAAGGAAACCTATATTCTCATTTCAACGAACCCACTGCGCTATGGATAAACCTACCCACTGGCACCATGGATAAAACTATCTGCTGGTACAATGGATAAACCTAACTACTGGCACTATGGATAAAACCTATCTATTGGCACTATGGATAAGCCTACTTACTGGCACTATGAATAAACCTATCTACTGGCACTATGGATAAACCTACTTACTGGCACTATGGATAAACTTATCTACTGACACTATGGATAAACCTACTTACTGGCACTATGGATAAACTTATCTACTGGCACTATGGATAAACCTACTTACTGGCACTATGGATAAACCTACTTACTGGCACTATGGATAAACTTATCTACTGGCACTATGGATAAACCTACTTACTGGCACTATGGATAAACCTACTTACTGGCACTATGGATAAACTTATCTACTGGCACTATGGATAAACCTACTTACTGGCACTATGGATAAACTTATCTACTGACACTATGGATAAACCTAACTACTGGCACTATGGATAAAACTATTATAAATTTCAACAATCCTTTTAAGAATACAAATAAACCTACATACTCATCTTCAATAAACCTCCCGCAAAAAAAAAAAATGAGAATAAACCTCTGCAAGGCACTTCACAGCTTCACTTCAAAGTCACACATCCAGTTTCATGAAGTAACCCCAAGTTCTCTCAGAAACCCCATCGGATTCTTTGCCAAAACGATGACGTCAGCCCACCGCCCTCTTCACTTCTTCCGCCCTCCCCCCCCCCCCCCACCCCAACCCCCACGCCCCCATACATCCTTGACACTCCCTCCCCTCATAGACAAAATATCCAAACAAAATCTCCCCTCCAAAGCCCCACTCTAGAGAAAAAAAAAAAATCCAGTATTCAAAGGAGCGGTTTCATTTTGAAAAACCCAGATCAACCGTTAAAAATTTAATATATTACCACACCGGTGCACCGTAACTTGGTTTCATTCAGTTCTCCGTCGACTCGCCTCTTGGTCGATATGTAAATCTATACAAGATCCGGCCATTTCTTAAAGAAAAAAAAATATCCCTTGGTCCTAAATCTTCAACTCCCGCCATCGTATCCATCCATAGCACCCCTCAAATTCAAAACCATCCATTCTCTCTCTCTCCTCTCCCTCCCTCCCCCCCCCCCCTCTCTCTCTCTCTCTCTCTCTCTGTCCATCAAAGAATCCATTTTTTTGTGAGAGGAAAAAAAGGATTTTCCCCAAGCAGAAAGGGGGGACAATTCTAAATCTCTGGCTTGATCAATGCCCATTTCCCATTCTTCTACATTTCCGGTTGCGTCCCTTGCATGCAAAGATAGATACATACATTCATTATTCATTTGGGGCTAATTCACATTTCTGTGTGAATAATCAATCAAAATTTTCCATCCTGAAAAAAGGGAGCGAAGGAGTAGCACAGGAGAACTGGATTTTTTATGCACTTTTCCTGTCTCCTGATCCAACTTTAGTTTAAAAAAAAAAACTGGAACCCGAAAGAACTTTGTTCAGGAAGAGAAAATAAAGCCTTTAAGTGGAAAAGGAGAAATCTACCTGCAGGGTCAGGCACACCAGAGTACACCGTACACAATGCTGCCAGAGTGTTAAGATATCACAGAATGAGGAAAAAAATTGAAGACAACAATACCTAACAAGCTGAGGAGTTCAAGTATCTTGGCTGTATGTTTACAGAAGATGGGATGTTTGATAGAAGAATTAAAGTTAGAACACAAAAAAACAAATGTCATTACATTCCAGCTATCCCAGCTACTTTCTCATCCTAACATACCAGCCATCTCAGCTACTTTCTCACCCTAACATACCAGCCATCTCAGCTACTTTCTCATCCTAACATACCAGCCATCTCAGCTACTTTCTCATCCTAACATACCAGCCATCCCCGTAACTTTCTCACCCTAACATACCAGCCATCCCAGCTAGTTTCTCACCCTAACATACCAGCCATCCCAGCTAGTTTCTCACCCTAACATACCAGCCATCCCAGCTAGTTTCTCACCCTAACATACCACCCATCCCAGCTAGTTTCTCACCCTAACATACCAGCCATCTCAGCTAGTTTCTCACCCTAACATACCAGCCATCCCAGCTAGTTTCTCACCCTAACATACCAGCCATCCCAGCTAGTTTCTCACCCTAACATACCAGCCATCCCAGCTAGTTTCTCACCCTAACATACCAGCCATCCCAGCTAGTTTCTCACCCTAACATACCAGCCATCCCAGCTAGTTTCTCACCCTAACATACCAGCCATCCCAGCTAGTTTCTCACCCTAACATACCAGCTATCTCAGCTACTTTCTCACCCTAACATACCAGCTATCCCCGCTACCTTCTCACCCTAACATACCAGCCATCCCAGCTAGTTTCTCACCCTAACATACCAGCTATCCCCGCTACCTTCTCACCCTAACATACCAGCCATCCCAGCTAGTTTCTCATCCTAACATACCAGCTATCCCCGCTAGTTTCTCATCCTAACATACCAGCCATCCCAGCTAGTTTCTCACCCTAACATACCAGCTATCCCCGCTACCTTCTCACCCTAACATACCAGCCATCCCAGCTAGTTTCTCATCCTAACATACCAGCTATCCCCGCTACTTTCTCACCCTAACATACCGGCTATCGTAGCTACTTTCTCATCCTAACATACCAGCCATCTCAGCTACTTTCTCATCCTAACATACCAACTATCCCCGATACTTTCTCACCCTAACATACCAGCCATCCCCGTAACTTTCTCACCCTAACATACCAGTCATCCCCGCTACTTTCTCACCCCAACATACCACTCCAAGCTAAGAGACAACTAATTGATAGCATCTTTATACCAACGTTGTGGTATAAATAAGCCAAAAAAGAAAAAAAAAACGGCCGATCATCGGGAAACTCTAAAGAGTTAAGAGACGCCAAATTACCAGGCATAAAATCCCTTGATGAAGTTGAAAAACTCGTCGAAAACAGGAAAACTTGGCAAACAACCATGCGAGTCCTACGTGACATTTAACAGCACGGGATGGATGTAAGATGTGCTACCAATGGCAAACATGAGCACTAACCACCAAAAAAAAAAAAAGCAAAATAAAATGTCTACATGTGAAATGAGATTCCTAAGACAAGCAGCAGACATCACTGGGGGGGTGGGGGGGGGGGGGTGGGGAGATAAGAAATGACGACATAAGACAGTTGGTAGGAACTACACAGTACTTCAGTACATAGAGAAACTTAATGAGAATGACACACACATACAGGCCAGCCGCGAGTATCTTTAACCAAAGAACTACAGGACGTAGATCAAGAGGAAAACTCCAGAAAAGGTGGGCAGATGGTATTATAGAAAAACTCATGATTTACGGCATGAACATCACTGAAGTCACCCACATGGCTTAGAATGGTAACTACATCTACCCTCGGCACCTCACAGTACAAGAGGAAGGATAGATAAAGTGAAGCAAAGTAAGATGATCTGACATATCAACCTCATTAACATGGGACGAGGTACAACCTTCACAACTTCAGCGATAATTTCTACTTTTAGTTATACTTTTAGAAAGAGAGGAAGACCTAGGCGAAGATGGCTGCAAGACATCGTTGATAATCCGCAAATGGATGAATCAGCAGCAGGGCATCTTGCTTAAAACCGAAAGGCCTACAGGAGAGCTGTTAGGGAGGAAAAGTTTCATAAGGGACATGCATATGACTGAGTTACACTTCCATCCTAATTTAATCAAGTGCAAGGCTACTTAGCCAAGAAAAATCTGGTTTAAACAATATGAACTAATTATTGGGAGCGAAACCGCGTGTCTGTCTTGGCAGTCAGAGACCCACAGGTCAAGGAAAATAAGGGCGCTAACACCATATCCCTATGTGCCTCTAAGGCATGACAGAATTACCTTTACCTTTAACTTACAAAATGAATGAACGAAAACTCGATTACCTTGAACTAAAAGTCAGAAAATAAAGGTGTTTAGTGGGAACATACTACTTTCCTGTGATACTGTATAAAGGTGTTTGGTGGGAACATACTGCCTTCCTATAATAAAGGTGTCTAGTGGGAACATATTACTTTCCTATAATAAAGTTGTTTAGTGGGAACATACTACTTTCCTATTATAAAAGTGTTTAATGGAAAAGTGCTACTTTCCTATAATAAAGGTGTTTAGTGCGAACGTACTAATTTCCTATAATAAAGGTGTTTAGTAGGAACATACTACTTTCCTACAACAAGGGTGTTTAGTGGGAACGTACTACTTTCCTATAATAAAGCCGTTTAGTGGGAACATACTACTTTCCTACTGCAGGAATGTATATAAGGTGAACGTACCACTTTCTTATACTACAATATCATGGTTTTCTATGAGAGCAAAGTACTTTCTTGTACTATCATATAAAAGTGTCTGATGGGAACTTACTACATTCTAACGCTACCACAGAAAGGTGTTTCATGGTGTTTTCACTACTCACCAACCACTCTTCCGTTCATTACACTGACTACTTTACAGCACTGTAGTTGTGTAAGCTTCAATCAGCTACTGTTTACTTTACTTATCAGCTTCTCTTACACTGCATTCTTCCTTACACTGCAGTCTTTCCTACATTCCAGTGTCACAAACATCAGCTTGTCTTACAGTTACACGTCAACATACATTAGAATTCTGTATCTCTTACACATCAAATTTCCCTACATTTCATTACTCCTTAAATATCAAACTTCCCTACACTTCACTATTCCTTACACTTCAAACTTCCCTACACTTCACTATTCCTTACACTTTAAACCAGCCTTGGAATTCTTATTTCTCGTATATTTCATCTTCCCTTGCTTCAATCCCGCTTACACTTTAAGCTCTCTTACATTTCCTCTTGGATGCATCAGCAGCAGGCCATCTTGCTCACAACCGAGAGGCCTACAGGAGTGCTGTTAGGGAGGCAAAGTTCCGCAAGGGACATGCAAATGAATGAATGAATGAATGAATGAATGAATGAATGACATTTCCTCTCTTCAATCTGATAAAAAGTAAAAGTCACAGAAAGAATCAAAGTGTCGAAGAATCAATGCTGGCCACACTAAAAAATAAAATCTCACCATTGCCATGAAAACAAGCGTTACTTTTCTGCATGTTGTAACCACGCGGGGAATCAATGGACTCCCCTCTCGTGGTGGAGCCTACATAGCAGTTATTTCTGTGAGAAGTGATTCTACAATAAATGCTGGAAAAAAGAGACTGTGGGTAATGATATAACGACAATGGAAGAAGGGTTATAAAATCAGAGAACTGTATATAAAATAGAGAAATAAACTATATAAATAAAGAGCCACAAATGATATAAATCCGCTGTTGATATTTTGTACTTAAAAGCCCTCTCCGAGAGTCAAAAGCAAAGCCAGAGTATCTAAATCCTCAGCCAAGCCCATAAGCGTACGAGGGAGGACATCACAACATCGTCGGCTGTAAAGAGAAGTCACGTCCACGGAAGCCAAAAGGATCAATGAACCACCAACCAAGCTATTTGCATAAATCCACATTCCCCCTCCTTCGACTTGGACTACAAAATGACATCTATCTATCTCTCTCTCTCTCTCTCTCTCTCTCTCAACATAATTGACCCCGCCGTCTTTGGCGTATTCGTGCCCATTTTTTTATCTTCTTCTTTTTCTGAACCATACAAATAATCGATACAGCCCTCTCTCACTCTCTCTCTCACTCTCTCTCTCTCTCTCTCTCTCTCTCTCTCTCTTTCCCTGGCCACGAGTCTCTAAACCAGGTCTGTTAGACTGAACTCGACCGCTCACTCTTAAGTACAGCAGCCACAGAAAGCACTGCTCAACCCACTCTCAACTTTAACGTTAAAAAACATAAATTCCCAGCAGAGGGACACGACCAGAAGCTTAAGGCAACCCCAAAACTAACGCGGTTAATGAAAACACTTTTTAACCTTAACCCCCGTTAATGAAAACAGATAACTGGAACTTAATGAGCACAACGACCACTTGGAATCATTAACTATCACCTTTTTTTTTTATAATCACATCACTTCCTTACCTACACATCACAGGAAAATGACCCCAAAAAAAGAAAAGGCAACAGCTTACATTAACAGAAAACACAACATCTCGACCCCGTTGTTGTAAGCAGTCTGTCGGAATGATCCACTTCCGTTGTGTGTGTTGTTGGGGCGGGGGGGGGCGGCCGGAGGTAGAGGGATGTGGCTGTTATTGATCAAATGGCCTCCTCCCAAAATTCTGCTAGGAAGCCAGAGGCCATCACGTGACAGACCCTCTCTTCCTCTTATCGTTATTATCATTATTATTAATAATCCCCCCCTACCCCCCCCCCCACGGAAGTAAGTCATATATTTATCGTATTCAGTACGTCTAGGCTCACCCTACCCACCCGCACTCCACCCCGGTCGTCTTCGTTTTTGTTTTGAAATGTCGTAAATAGCTTTACACTCTTTGCTTTGTAAATAGTTAACAAGTTGGAGGGAGGATTCATCTGGAAGGGAAGATGGCGCTGGTTGGGGAAGTGTCTGGTGTTTATCTGAAGCTTGGTGACTGGTGTCTGCCTAGGAGGGTTGGTTTACTTCTTCCTGGGTAGTTTTGTTAACATTCTCCTTAGGTCCTGTCTTCTTCTACTTCTTCCTCCTCCTCCTCTTCTTCTTCTTCTTCTTCCTCCTCCTCCTCTTCTTTTTCTTCTTCTCCTCTTTTTTCCTTTTCTTCTTCTGCCTCCTCCTCTTCTTCCTCTTCTTCTTCCTCCTCTTCCTCTTCTTCTTCTCCGTCGTCTTCTTTTTTCTCCTCCTCCTCCTCTTCCTCATTTTCTTCCTCTTTTTCTTCTTCTTTCTTCTCCTCTTTCTCCTCCTCATTCTTCTTCTTCTCCTCCTCTTTTTCTACTTCTTCTTCTTCCTGCTACGCCTCCTCTTCTTCTTCTTGCTCCTTCTCTTCTTCTTCTTCTTCTTCCTCTTCTTCCTCTCCTTCGTCTTCTTCGTCTTCTTTTTCCTTCTCCTCTTCCTCCTCCTCTCCTTCTTCTTCTCCTCCTCCTCTTCTTCTTCATGCTCATCTTCCTCTTCTTTTTCTTCCTCCGCCTCTTCTTCTTTCTTCTACTTCTCCTTGCTTTCCACCGTAATTTTCATAAGCCAAACCATGTAGACAAATGTGGGTTGTCTGCATCACTCTCATTGTCAGTAGGAGTAGTTCCTTGTTTCCCCCCCTCCCCCAAGAGTTTTTGCATCCGCCATGGTTGGGTTCTTAAGTTTCTAGTCTTCAGTCTGCTAAACAAGAGGATTGGGGTTCAAAGCTGTGATCACGACTGTGAAATCTGCTAAGTTTGTTTGTTATCTCAAGCGCAAAATACAAAAACAAGTAACCTACTCCACATCCGACACAATTCTTGTGCTTTAAGAATGTATATTTCTGTCTGTCTACTTACCGACCTACCTACTTTCTCAACTACCCTACTGCCTACCAACCTAATGACCTGTCTACCTATCTGCCTACCTATCCACACGCAATGCTCTCTGCCTACTTATTAACCCGCGCTTCTACCTACAGACCTCTCTATATCCACTTGTCTGCCTACCTTCCCACCTACCTGCCTGCTTGCCTACCTACAGACCTGTCTACCTATATATCTATCTGCCTACCAACCCGCCTATCTATCTATCTATCTATCTATCTATCTATCTATCTATCTATCTATCTATCTATCTATCTATCTATCTATCTATCCACCTACCTGCCTACCTGCCCATCCACCCACTTGATTGCTTATCTGCTATCAACCTACCTATTTGAATGCTTGCTTACCCACCTACCTACCCACCTACCTAGCTACCTACCTACCCTTACACCCACCTACATTCTTATCTATCTACCTACCTACCCATCTACCTACCTACCTACCCATGGACACACCTGCGTGCTTATCTGTCTACCTACCTACCTACCTACCTACCCACCTACCTACCTACCTACCTACCTACTCATGGACACACCTGCATGCTAATCTGACTACTACCTACCCATCCACCAACCTACCTACCTACGTACCTACCCACCTACCTATCTACCTACCTACCTACTCACCTACCTACCTACCTACTCACCTACCTACCTACCTACCTACCTACCTACCTACCTACCTACCTACCTACTCTACCTACCTACCTACTCACCTACCTACCTACTCACCTACATACCTAACTACCCACCTACCTACCTACTCACCTACCTACCTAACTACCTACCTACCCACCTACCTACCTACCTACTCACCTACCTACCTACCTACCTACCCACCCACCTACCTACCTACCTACTCACCTACCTACCTACCTACCTACCTACCTACCCACCCATCTACCTACCTACCCACCTACCTACCTACCTACCTATCTACCTACCTACTTACCTACCCACCTACCTACCTACCTACCTACCTACCTACCTACCCACCTACCTACCTACCTACCTACCTACCTACCTACCCACCTATATACCTACCTACCTACCCACCTACCTACCTACCTACCTACCTACCTACATACCTACTTACCCTTCAGCCCACATGCATGCTTATCTGTCTACCTACCTACCTACCTACCCACCTACCTACTTACCTACCTACTTACCTACCTACCTACCTACTTAAGTACCTACTTACCCTTCAGCCCACATGCATGCTTATCTGTCTACCTACCTACCTACCTACCTACATACCTACCTACCTACCTACCTACCTACTTAAGTACCTACTTATCCTTCAGCCCACATGCATGCTTATCTGCCACCTACCTACCTACCTACCTACCTACCTACCTACCTACTTAAGTACCTACTTATCCTTCAGCCCACATGCATGCTTATCTGCCACCTACCTACCTACCTACCTACCTACCTACCTACCTACCTACCTACCTACCTACCTACCTACACACCTACCTACCTACTTACCTACCTACCTACCCTTCCGCCCACCTGCATGCTAATCTGCCTACTACCTACCCACCCACCCATCCACCCACCCACCCACCTGTATGTTTGTTTGTTGGTTTAGCTTACACCCCTCTTACATTAACTGCAATATTTTCACAAATTCCTTCAGTCGCTCCAAACATCTTCCCTTGTCCAATTCCCCCGACCCTTCCTTCCTTCCTTCCTGATCTCTCTCTCTCTCTCTCTCTCTCTCATACACACACACAACACACACACAGAGGCAACATTCTTGTCACTCTGTTCTCCCATTCTGTTCAACATCTTCCATAACGATAATTTTCTAAAAGAAATTAAAAAAAAAAAAAAAGGGAAAGGAAGATATATTTGTAGGAAATTGAGAATTATACGGCCATACGTCGACTTACGGCCTACCCCAGTTACTGCCTTTCAAACTTACGGCCTAGTTCCAACAGAATATGAAAATGTTCTAGAAATGATCAAACCCGGCCGCTGCAGGCCGTTGTGGCCGCAAACATTACTCCTATGGCCTTCTGTAAAATGCTACACATTTTAACAGTGCAAAGACGGACACATAAAGAAAGGTTTCATTTGTAAGATTTCAAGTAATCTTACACAATGTAGAGAGTAGTCCACAGCGAATATCTGTCAGATGTTAGATAAGAAAGTAATGGTAGTAGTTTGTAGTAACAGTAGTAATAGCAGCCGTAGTAATGGTAGTAGTAGTAGTAATAGTAGCAGTAGTAATGGTAGTTATAGTAGTAATAATAGTAATAGTGGTAATAGTAGTAGCAATAATAGTAATAGTAGTAGTAGTATTAGTATTAGTAGTAGTAGTAGTAGTAGTAATAGTAGTAAAAGCAGTGGTAGTAAATAGAAGAATAACACGACTGTTATTATTTCAACATCACCAATATTATAATCCTTTTTTGTGTATTTTGTTAATAGTGGTGCTATTGTGATAATGATATTATTATTTCTATTATTGCTGTATTTATTATGATCTTTCATTATTATTAGCAGCGGCAGAAGTGTGTCTTTTCATTTGTGATTACCCCCCACCCCCCTTTTCCAACTGCCCTGGAATTGCTGACCCCCTACTCCAATGCCGTCGAAGCTGTGGGGGAGGGAAGCTTGAGAGGGCGCCCCCCCCACCCCCCAAGGGGTAAAGATTCAGAGTAAACTGAAACAAAACTAGCTTCTTTTTTTGTGTGTGGCCAGTTGGACAACTGCAGGTGGCACAGCAATGGCTGTGCTTCTTGAATGCCAGAAGGAAGACAGGTCTGTTCTGTCTTAAGAGTAACCTGGTCAGGAGTGAGGGCACATCAATGGAGTTTGGTAGCTGAGAGTTTTATACAAAGGCCCCCGCTAATTTCTTTCGATTTCGGGGGGCCGAGCCTACGGGTCTGTAAAGTAACCACCACGCCTAGCACTGCATCCAACAGCGTTGAGGTTGGATAGACCACGCCCTTCACTGCATCCAATAGCGTTGAGGTTGGATAGACCACGTCCTTCACTGCATCCAATAGCGTTGAGGTTGGATAGACCACGCCCTTCACTGCATCCAACAGCGTTGAGGTTGGATAGACCACGCCCTTCACTGCATCCAACAGCGTTGAGGTTGGATAGACCACGTCCTTCACTGCATCCAATAGCGTTGAGGTTGGATAGACCACGCCCTTCACTGCATCCAACAGCGTTGAGGTTGGATAGACCACGCCTAGCACTGCATCCATCACCGTTGAGGTTGGATAGACCATGCCTAGCACTGCATCCATCACCGTTGAGGTTGGATAGACCACGCCTAGCACTGCATCCATCACCGTTAAGGTTGGATAGACCACGCCTAGCACTGCATCCATCACCGTTGAGGTTGGATAGACCACGCCTGGCACCGCATCCATCACCGTTGAGGTTGGATAGATCATGCACTTCACTGTATCCATCACCGTTGAGGTTGGATAGACCACGCCTAGCACTGCATCCATCACCGTTGAGGTTGGATAGACCACGCCTGGCACCGCATCCATCACCGTTGAGGTTGGATAGATCATGCACTTCACTGTATCCATCACCGTTGAGGTTGGATAGATCATGCACTTCACTGTATCCATCACCGTTGAGGTTGGATAGACCATGCCCTTCACTGCATCCATCACCGTTGAGGTTGGATAGACCACGCCCTTCACTGCATCCATCACCGTTGAGGTTGGACAGCTAATAGCCTGGCAGTGTCCCACGTACACTCCTGTTAACCCCACATCCTTGTTTGTACAGAGTGGAAGAGGTATCCGTGAGGCCACTGGCTAACAGGGCTCTGACTAGCTGAAGGAAACTTTTGTATCATCTGGGCTCTGTTTATTATTTTATTTTTACTGAGGGGTCTACAACTATTTTCAGGCCGAAAAAGGGTCCACAGCAAAACAGAACATTGAGAACCACTGCCGTTATACAATCATAGATGGCTGTTGGGGCAGCAATAATGTCACTATTGGAAAACCGCTATTCCAGTTAAACAAGGGAAACAACTCAGAACACGATAACTTGCGCTGAAATATTTCTGAAGTTGTGTCCCTTGCTACACGCTTGTGGCATAACATACAAAGTCTACACACATTAACATAGTTACACACACATATATACGTTGCATTCATAACTTACCTGTAACTTTTTAAGGTGAGCTGTGTATCACATCTGTAATAAATAAACAAAAATATGTGATTTATAAGGAAAAACACTTTGTCCCTATAAGTATATATACAGGGTGTTCCTTAAGTAACTATATTTTAATGTCTGCGGTATCTAGCAACATCCACCTGCAGCAGACAAGATATCACTACGATACCGGAATCGATACTGGGTTAGTGCACAGTTATTTTCCGAGCGCAATATTGTTACAGTTACTGAGGAAAGATGTGAATGGCTGGGTCATGTGCTCTGGATAACTGGTAACTTACTACCAAAAATAGCACTAAGATGGGCACCACAGGGGAACACAAGTAAGGGTAGACTAAAGGAGACATGGAGAAGAACAACAGAGAGGATGTTGAGCAATAGAGGGCTCACCTGGGCAAGATCGGAGAAAAAAGGCGAAGGACAGGTGGTTGTGGAAACCCATTGCTAAAGGTTCAAAGAGGGAGAAAGAGAGAGAGAGAGAGAGAGAGAGAGAGAGAGAGAGAGAGAGATGAATATATAAATATACACAAAGCCACTGCGGTAAAGATGTGATAACAAATAATTAATAGTCATACTTATTTCATGAAAAGGTAGCAACAATTTTATACACTCGAACACGGCACGCAGATGTAATATTTCGGCTTAGGTCTCATTCAAACAAATAATACACAGCCCGAAGAAAGATGAAACGAAAAGAAAGTCTAACTTTACGCGTACGATGTAAGAGTTAAAACTAATGTGTTACTAAAACTCACTTTATATCTCTCTCTCTTTAACAGGATATCGTACAAAGAAATGTTACACAAGATACTTCTGGATTCACAACGCGGTTATGTTCCTATGAATACAACGTAACTTGAAAACATCGTAAATCGAATATGAATAAAATAAAATAGATAAATAAATAAACAAGTACAGTCATTTAAAACTGTACCTGCTGATGACACAGTATTACTGTCCACAACACAAAAAGGAATGGGAAAACTAATTATGTCAGTCAGTAAGAACAGCGAAGAATAAAACCTCTATCTTAATGCGAAGTAAACTAAATTGATGACAACTGACAAAAAAAAAAAACAAAACAAGGAAGCTGAAATAAGTATCAATGAGGAAAAACTGGAAGAAGTGGAGAATTTTGAATATCTTGGATCACTACTAACTAGTAGTGGAGATGCAATGAGGGAAATTAAAAGGAGGACATCTATCGCTCTTCAGAAAGTAAAACAAATAAAGAATCTGTGGAGAGGAGCAGACAGAACTACAAAAATAAGATTTGTAAGGGCATGCATCTTTCCCATCGCAACATATGCCTGTGAGACCTGGACACTTAACAAAACAGCTGAGAAACACATAAATGCCTTTGAATGTAAATGCTACAGAAGAGTTCTTCACATATCATGGACACAAAAAAGAACAAATATATCCATACTACAAGAACTTAATGTTGAAGAAAGCTGGCTGGTAAAGAGGATTAAACAAAGAAAACTTAAATGTTTTGAACACATTAAACGTCATGAGAAGTGAGAGAAGACCGTCTTGGAAGTGTATATAATGGGATAAGGAAAGAGAGGAAGACCAAGGCGAAGATGGCTGCAAGACATCGTTGATGATCTGCAAATGGATGCATCAGCAGCAGGCCATCTTGCTCACAACCGAGAGGCCTACAGGAGAGCTGTTATGGAGGCAAAGTTCCGTAAGGGACATGCAAATGAATGAATGAATGAATGAACAGTCATTGATTAAGTGCACGTAAAAAGAAAAAAAAACATTTACGTAGTTAGATTGTAATTCTAATTTGATTCGCGTATGTAAATTTGAAATGAATCAAAGTATTTGATTGGCTAGACAGTGAAGTCAGATTTGAAAATATTTTCAAATAATATATATATGTATATATATGTGTATATATATATATATATATATATTGTCAAAGATCTAAAATATGTGGCCAACTTTTGATTAGTTCACATAAAATTTGCTAAATTCGCGTTATCTGATTGGTTGTCACAGGGGATATGTTTTAAAAAGGCGGCCTATCACTAGCCCCAGAACAGGTCACATGATTCAGAGCCCGACGTCTAACTAACGTGAATGGCTACGTGGCTACTGCTACAAAGTAAAGTGGAAATATCGTAGAAGAAGGAATATCTGCATATCTGTGTCCTGCAGGAGCTGCTTTTGGTTTGGGACTTGAAGGTCAAAGCTGCAAGGTCTGGGGATCTATCCTGGTTTCTCACCTTATGCCAATGGTGCCTCCCTTCCCTTTCCATCCTCCCTTACAATAAATCTTACAGAGATAGTAAGAAGTATAAACAGCGTTCTTACAATAAAAGAAAGAAAATCGGTAAAAGATAAGAAGTTATAATAAATGATAAGCACACAGAACGCAGCCACGTAAAACACACAGTAACAAACCATTATTTCAGCGATATGCCTTTGTCAAGTACAGACGATATAAAAAAAATAATGAAACAGCAAATAAATACGAAAATGGCGCTTAACTGGCAGATAGCTTCTTAATTATACCGTCAAACTTTGTTGTTTGTTTCAAATTTCCATGTGCTCATCCCTTTTCTTCTTTTGTCATTCCATCTCACATTTGTATAAACTAGGATTAAAAAAAAAGTAGGAACAGCTTTATTACTTAACGACTACTCACCTTTGCTTTTCTTTTTTTTTTTCCTATCTCAGTTCATCTATCAAAAAAAAAAAAAACACAGAACTTACCGAGATTCGAACTCTCGTATGATCACAATAACCAGTGTTTGATAGCACGACCAAAGCGCGGCTTCACCAAAAACTAAGAGTTATTGAAAACAATCTCCTAAAAACGTGAAATAACCGGGTAAGTTCCACAAAGTCTAGTTATTATGTTTTTAGACTTCTGGCAAACCCGTTGGAATTCGATTAAATATTTCCACCATAAATATGATATATAAATAACATTTTACAAAACAAAATAACAAGAAAAAAATTCTACCATCATTGAATGATGCGTTTCATGGCGTAAATCTGATTGGCTGGTTCATTTCGATCTCGCATAATGAGGTCAAACTGCTACAAAAACTAGCCAATAGAACAGAGCGCCATCACTGAACAATCGAAATGCACTTAAAACTATCGCGCTCTTGTCAGAAGGAAAACTGAAGAAACGTGAAACAATTGTCATGGCAACTGTGCCATCAATCAGCCAATCAATACATCATGACACGCATAGGGGAGGTAACAATGTAAATGTTTCAGCCCGTCTTTACATTGGAACGCTTCATGACAAACTGAATGAGCGCCAATGAATGGTAATAAACTGAATGAGCGCCAATGAATGGTAATAAACTTAATGAGCGCCAATGAATGGTAATAAACTGAATGAGCGCCAATGAATGATAATAAACTTAATGAGCGCCAATGAATGGTAATAAACTTAATGAGCGCCAATGAATGGTAATAAACTTAATGAGCGCCAATGAATGGTAATAAACTGAATGAGCGCCAATGAATGGTAATAAACTTAATGAGCGCCAATGAATGGTAATAAACTTAATGAGCGCTAATGAACGGTAACCATACCGGTGTCCCAAGGTGAAAAACAGAACTGTCTGTCAAAGTTCTCACAGTTCTTAAAGTTTTCTATGCTGACCTTTTCCAGGATTTTTTAAAACTTGCCTTGTGTAGTTTTATTTCCTACAGTTTTGAAGAAGAAGAAGAAGAAGAAGAAGAATAAGAAGGAGGAGGAGGAGGAGGAGAAGAAGAAGAAGAAGAAGATTTTGAATATACTGATCCTATATATCCCTTATAAACAAGTGTAGTATCGATTACACAGTGCTAATAATAATAATAATAATAATAATTATAATAATAATAATAATAATTATCATGTTCCTACTCCAGAAAGAAAGTTTGGCGGCAATGAATCTCCAGTTCCCTCGCTCCCTCGCCTTGATGGTGCACTCACCCAGGCTATGTCCTGTCCATTCTGGTATGTTATCTTCCCATCTACATCTTTGCACACGGTGCTAGAATATGCTAATCAATACTCAACACTGAGTGATATAAATTCAAGAGACTTACTGAATGTATCACGGATTTTCTTTCTTTTTTTTTAAATTTTGGCTGGTGTTTTTTTTTCCAAGTGGGAAAGGGGGGGGGGGGCGGAAGGAAGAAGGTTTGTGGTTTTATTCCACGGACAAGAAGGATAACAAATGATACAATTTCATTACAAAAGTTAAAAGATAATCGAGTGACAACATAATTATATTCATGTTTTGTCTTCTCGTCGTTTTTGTCGATGGTTACAACTAGTAATTTCTATACTTCTTGGTGAACGCCTTGGCAGTGACATCAGTTGCGCAGGGATAAAACAACAAATATCGATTTGTCCAAGAAATTATACGGGCTAAAGTTGAGAAATCAATAGACGGAGAAAACCTTTGCCCCCTTGGATTACAAAGAAGGTTAAGACCCTGTTAGCGTACAAAGGCAGACAAAACTAGTGGTTAGATCAATACAGATTCTGCTTTATCTTCCACTCAGTTCTATTGATGTTTATTGCAGACTGCTGCGGTAAGGACAGAAACACTGCAATCAGTGTCTTGCGGGAAAGGGGTCAGATTTTAGAAGGTTTGTCTTGTCTTGTCTTGCCTTGTCTTGCCTTGTCTTGCTTGTCTTGCCTTGTCTTGCCTTGTCATGTCTCGTCTCGTCTTGTCTTGCTTTGCCTTGTCTTGTCTTGTCTTGCCTTGTCTTGACTTGTCTTGTCTTGCCTTGTCTTGCCTTGCCTTGCCTTGCCTTGTCTTGTCGTGTCTTGCCTTGTCTTGTCTTGCCTTGCCTTGTCTTGTCTTGTCTTGCCTTGCCTTGCCTTGCTTTGTCTTGTCTTGCCTTGTCTTGTCATGTCTTGTCTTGCCTTGCCTTGCCTTATCTTGTCTTGTCTTGTCTTGTCTTGCCTTTTGTCTTGTCTTGCCTTGCCTTGTCTTGCCTTGTTTTGCCTTGTATTGTCTTGTCTTGCTTTGCCTTGCCTTGTCTTGCCTTGCCTTGTCTTGCCTTGCCTTGCCTTGCCTTGTCTTGTCTTGTCTTGTCTTGTCTTGTCTTGCCTTGCCTTGTCTTGCCTTGCCTTGTCTTGTCTTGCCTTGTCCTGTCTTGTCTTGCCTTGCCTTGGCTTGCCTTGTCTTCTATCTCCTGAAGCTAAAGGCTGTTTTTTTTTTCACAGCCGATGCTGTTAAGATGTTGAAGTACAGTATCATGTTAGATTGGGGAGCGGATTAAGGGAAGTGTTTTTTTTTATTTTTAGTCCCAGAGTATAGCTAATAAAGCAGCACATGTGCAATACGTCTTAGCAGACTCCACTACCATGAGAACTACAGTGATCTCTGCCTGGTTAGCCAGGCCCGGCCTGTTACTGGTTGTGCAAACGGATAAATGAAACAGGGTCTTGCTCACCTATAGTTCACCGACCCTTGACGCTAGCATGTCAGACATGGATCGATGATTGACAAAACTGTCAGCGCCTTCGCGCCCCAGATCAGAGAAGATATGACCTGTAAGTTTTCCCTTCGCACTTCATTCTTAAATTAAAAAGAGGACATCTATCGCTCTTCAGAAAGTAAAACAACTAAAGAAGCTGTGGAGAGGAACAGACAGAATCACAAAAATAAGATTTTTAAGGATATGCATCTTTCTCATCGCAACATATACCAGTTAGTTCAAACATGAAATAGTTCAAACAAGAAATAGTTCAAACACCAATAGTTCAAACACTAAACAGTTCAAACAATAAATATTTCAAATAACAAGTAGTTCAAACACCAAACAGTTCAAACACCAAATAGTTCAAACTCTAAATAGTTCAAACACTAAATAGTTCAAAGACAAAGAATTCAAACATCAATTAATGCAAAGATCAAGTAAATCAAACATCAAATAGTTCGAATACCAAATAGTCCAAACACTAAATGGGTAAAACATCAGTTGATCTAAACACCCTGGAAATCACACAACAGGATGTTCAAAGACAACTAGTCCAAATAGCAAGTTGAACAAGAAACGCAATAAGCCTTACATCATCTAGTCCAAACAATATCTAATCCAACAGCAAATTGTCCTAATATCAAGCAGCTTAAACACCAGTTAGTACAAACACCAGGTGATTCAGACACCAAATCTCACTGGAATCTATTAGTCTCTCTAGCAACGATTTAGAAATCTACAGTCATGCTCATCGTTTCTGCGCTTAGTCTAATAGGTAAAATATACGAAACACTTAGTAATCAATCACATTTCGACACCACAGATACACGATATACCAGTCCGTCTATTTTTCCTGTGTTTCCTATGAGCGGTAAAGAGGCCCACCGTCGGCTTGCTGGGCCGGTCGCGGTTTAAAGCAGAATTTAACCCAGGGTAGCTCATCTCCCTGAGATTGGAATAACATCAGTATTACACTATATCCAGAAACAGCAAGTCAGATAGTTTGGCCATGTTACACGGTTACCACCAGATAATATATCGCAGACAACATTCACACTAAGATTTGTATGCACCAGAGGAAGATACCGCCCTTGCAGGAGATGGAGAGAGGAAATTACAGAAACATTAAATATCCTATTATATGAAGCAAATCGTAGAGTACTATCAAGACGTCTATTTGTCCCTTCAACATCGAAAGGTATAAGAGGAAGGAGACAAGACAAGACAAGATACACGACGGCCGCTGCAGGGATTTTAAACGCAGAAGGGTTAAGGGCAGGGCGGTTAGCTTGGGCAGGAAACGGCGAGGGGGGAAAGGTTGAAGGACAACTAGATACAGGCACTACTGTTTTAACTGTGGAAGACTGCGAGCTCAGGCACATTTATGGGGGTGCGAGATAGCGCAGTTAGCTAGTGCGCTGTTATCTCGTGGCTAAACGACTGCTCGTCCTACCGGAGTCCGTGCTTCGAACTCCAGGTAACTTTCTTGTGATTTTTTCTTTCTCTCGCGTCCCACTAAAGTGTTTTGTCTGCGAGTTTTTTGGAGGTCTAATCCTACAAAACCTTTCTCTCTTACTTTACCGTTGAAATCTTCGTTGGTTCCTATTTAGTTTTAGAAAAACTGTTCCTGAGGCAAATGTATTAGTAATCTTTGCGAGACTACACAGTCAGGAGTTCTGCCGGATTTGGGGGGGGGGGGGGGGGAGGGATTTCTAAGAATGTAGTCTACTTCTACCAAAAATAGCACTAAGATAGACACCACAGGGGAATAGAAGTAAGGGTAGACCAAAAGAGACATGGAGAAGAACAACAGAGAGGATGTTGAGCAATAGAGGGCTCACCTGGGCAAGAGCAAAAAAAAAGGCAAAGGACAGGCATTTGTGGAAAACCTTTGCGGAAGCCCCATGTGCCCTGGGGACTTAAAGTTCAGGGAGAGAGAGAGAAAAAGAGAGAGCGAAAGAGAGAGAAGAAGAAAGAGAGAGACAGAAAGAGACAGAAAGAGAGAAAGAGAGAAAGAGAGAGAAAGAGACAGAAAGAGGGAGAGAGAGAAAGAGAGAGAGAAAAAGAGAAAGAGAGAGAGAAAGAGAGAGAAAAAGAAAGAGAGAGAAAAAGAGAGAGAAAAAGTAAGAGAGAAAGAGAGAGAGAAAGAGAGAGAGAGAGAGAGAGAGAAGGAAAGAGAAAGAGAGAAAGAGAGAGAGAGAGAGAGAGAGAGTCTACTTCTAACCAACGAAGGTTGGTTCCTTTGTCTATCTGAAAAACTTCAACACAGAAAGCGCAAAATCTGTGCAGCCCCCCCCCCCCCCCCATTTCGGCCCTGGTTTGTTAAATTTCCTCCAAATTAAACACTTACGCGCAAGTTGTATCTGTATTTCTTACAAGGAGGATACTAAAAAAGCCAGGTGTTTACTTTATCATCTGTTTTTGGTGTTTTGTCTTGTTTTTGTATCTGATCCTTGAAAAAGGGTTTTTTTGCCGAAATATTGGATTGTTGTATGTTCTTCACTTATATGGTACTGGTTTTAGACTCTGTCAACTAAAGAAGATGTGAAGAGGAACAGACAGAACTACAAAAAATAAGATTTTTAAGGGCATGCATCTTTCCCATCGCAACATATGCCTGTGAGACCTGGACACTTAACAAAACAGCTGAGAAACACACACATGCCTTTGAATGTAAATGCTACAGAAGAGTTCTTCAAATATCATGGATATAGAAAAGGACAAATATATCCATACTACAAGAACTTAATACTGAAGAAGTCTGACTAGTAAAGAGGATTAAACAGAGAAAACTTAAATATTTTGGACATATTAAACATCATGAGAATTTAGAGAAGACAAACTTGGAAGGGTACAAAATAGGAAAAAAAGAGAAGAACGCCAAGGCGAAGATGGCTGCAAGACATCGTTTATAATCTGCAAATGGACACATAAGCAGCAGGGCATCTTGCTCACAACCGAGAGGAGTACAGGAGAGCTGTTACTGAGGTATAGTTCCGCAAGGGACATGCAAATGACTGACTGACTGACTGACACTCTTGTTTCTGCCCATCCTTTTATAAAACTGAACCATACACCTCCATCTACTTCATTACTAAAACCAGAGTTACCGCCATCGTCGTTTCTCTTATCTCTCAGTTTCATCTTCTATCTTATCTGTTTCAACGTAAGAAATTTTATCTTGACCTATATTTCTCAATTAATGTCCCTGTCACCTCTTTCTTAATCTCATCTCAAATGCCTTTTGATCTCGTCCAGCTTAATCACACAACATATTCTTCCACATATTCAATTCAACATAATGCACTCTCCACAGGTCCATATTATCAGATTTAATAACGAGGTGAATTTCGCCTTCAGGACATTGCATATGATCTCCATAACTCGTACACTCTGTTTCCTGTAGGCCCGCAGCTAATTCCGGAATTAACACACACACAAAAAAATGAACCGGAAAAATCCTTCTCTCTGATTGGCGGTATTATGGAGATTATTTTGCTCGCAACTTCCTGCTGCAGATACTATTTTCTGAAAATGAAATTCGGTTGGAGATTATTCAGAAGCTGTTTTTTTTTAAGTTGAAATTTTGAAAGATGAAACCTTTGCTTTGTTTCTTTTTTTTTCTATTTTTTCCTTGTTTTTCAAATACACTGATGTGAAAAAAGAAATATTCAAAGAGTTGAATTTTTAATTTTTCCTATTTTCGTCAATAATTTTGTTCTATTTGCTAAAATCTTGTAATTGGAATGCAAATTAATTACTTTAATAACTGCATTCCATCCACCGTTTCGTCGACCCATCCATCCATCCATCCATCCATCCATCCATCCATCCATCCATCCATCCATCCATCCGTTTGTCTATCCATTCATCCATTAATTCGTTCATCCATCCATCCATCCATTCGTCTGTTCATCTATCCATCCATCCATCCATCCATCCATCCATCCATCGTTTCGTCGACTCATCCATCCATCTATCCATCCATCTATCCATCCATCCATCCATCCATCCATCCATCCATCCATCCGTCTATCTATCCATTTATCCATTCATTCGTCCATTCGTCCAACCATCCATCCATCCATCATTAATCCATCCATCCATCCATCCGTTTGTCTATCCATTCATCCATTAATTCGTTCATCCATCCATCCATCCATTCGTCCGTTCATCTATCCATCCATCCATTCGTTCGTCCGTCCGTCCGTTCGTCTATCCATCCATCTATCCGCCCGTCTGCCATCCACCCATTCTTGTCCTTTCATTCCTATCCAGAATCATAAACCATTCAATATCCACTACGCCCTTGTGATGTAATACAAGACAGCAACAAATTCTCTCCAGCTCCCACTGTCTACAGCCAGCCCTTCTATGACATCAAAGCTGTTTAATTTGCTCTTCAAAGTTACGAACATAATAAAATTACCAGTAATACTTTTAACCAGAATTAATTTGGTTAATTGCATCACCGGATAAATGGATCACTAATAAAATAACATCCGTACAAGATTAAACAAATTATAAACTTTTGATTCCTTTGGAGAGATTTACATAAAATAATATTTTTAAAATGAATTCTAAGGGGATTTTAAGATTAGCTGTTTTCTGGGGGGAAGAAATCGTTAAATATAGCAGACATTTTTTTTTCCATTTCCACTGGGCAAGTAAAATACAGAAAGCGCTTTCTGGTGTTGAGCTGACCCGTTTTGGGCTTCTTTGATGAGACCACGAAGACTTCAAGGTGAGGCCTATAAACTGTGGAAATAACGACACCGGATTCATGTGAATATGTACTTTGTCTCTTCCCTCTGATTCTCCGTTATGTTTGTGTGTGTCTGATGAAGGCTCGCGCCGAAACGCCACATCGTTGTAAACGTTAATGAATAAAGCTCTTCTTACTTTTTTTTAAATCCTAGTTTATACATTCTGGTATCACAGCTTTTACTGTAGTGCCTCAGGTATTGCTGTATACTTTATATACTAATTATTGTGTCTTTCTGTCAATAGAACACCAGTGGACTCCTTTCTGACCTTAGAACAGCTATCAAGCGCCTCCTTCCTCTTTCCCCTCCCCCCTCTCTCCCAACTTCCCTCCCCTTTCTGGCCCGAGAAAACTTGTGGACATCTCAGTAAAAATAAAACAGCAACTAGGACCCAAGTGATGATGAGATTTCTTTTGTAATCTAACCAATCCGTTGCCTTGTCCGTGGACGGCTAAACCTTCTGGGAAGTCCATGGACCCCAGATTTAAGAACTGCTGATGTAGATGGAGAAGATAGCTGCAAGACATCGTTGACGATCTGCAAATGGATGCAGCAGCGGCAGGCCATCTTGCTCACAACCGAGAGGCCTACAGGAGTGCTGTTTGGGAGGCAAAGTTCCGCAAGGGACATGCAAATGAATGATGATGATGATGTAGATGCAGATATGGTCAGCGTCACGCCAGGCGATCTTTCCTTTCTCCAGCTTCAGAAGGAGTCAGGTACCCATTTCTGCAGCTATTTGTTCTGATGTGCCTCCAGCCAGATTCGAACAACCACCTTTCGAGATGAGAAACGAGTGCACAAACTTCTTCGCATCTCAAGCCATCCAAACCAAAGTAATAAATATAAAACCTTAAACCATAACCATAAACCTTATTCATCATCATCATCATCACCATCACCATCATCATCATCATCATCAGGTGCCGTGCCGACTGGCGTTGGCTATTATGCTTCTCCAGAGTACACGATCCTTCATGCAGGCCATCAGCTCAGTTGGTGATCTCCTCTCACACCATCCCATCAGACTGTCCAGTATCATTTCTCTTGGTCTTCCTCTTGGTCTTCTTCCTTCTATTTTTCCTGTTGTTATAACATTTTCAATGCCCCCTCTTCTCATTGCATGTCCTATGAAAGTACATTGCCTCTCTCTTATCTTTTTGACAAGGTTTTTTTTGTCTCTCCAGCTCTTCTCATACATTCTTCATTAGTTATTTTTGCTGTCCAGGGGATTCGCAACATTCTTCTAATAAACCACATTTCTGCTGCTTCCAATGATTTTTTGTGCAGACCTGCCTATTGTCCATGATTCACTTCCATATAACAAGATAGGTTCAATATAGCATTTTAGGACTCGTTTTCTAACATTCACTGATAAGGATGTGTTGGCTAATACGTTTCTCATTTTCTTTATTACCTCAATATAATAACACATTTACACATTCGAAATGATTTACAAATCTATCGCCAATACTTGTTTTGAAAACAGCGGTTTCTGTATTTCAGTTAGCAACGTCTTTTGTTAAGAACTAACGTGACTTATAGAGAGCAAGTGCTATGTACGTACAAAGATTCCAAAATTCCTAACCTGTGAGACGTTACCTTTTGAAAGAAAGGCACTAGGTTCAAATCCCGCAAGGCATTTTTTTAATAAACGAATATTCATAAAATATGGATGGAAGTGTATGGTGCAATTTTATGAACATATAGCAGGAGGAAAATAGGCAGAAACAATAAGGGCATAAATTAAGATAAGTACATATAAATGAAGAACATACAAGTCCAATATTATGGCAACAAACATTTTTCAAGTATCACTATAAAAACAAAACAACAGATAAAAACACGAAAAATAGATGAAAAATTAAACACTTAGTTTTTTTTTTATCTGTATTAGAGAAACGGGCAAAAAATGCACGAAAGCTTGTGTTTTTGTATGTGAACCTTGGAAAAGGCGATTTGCCGAAATATTGGATTCTTGTATGTTCTTCATTTATATGTACTCATCTTACCTTATGTCATTCGTCTTTCTACCATTTTTCCTCATTCTTTCTAACTTTTTGTAAAACATGATACCATACACTTCTGTCTACTTATCATTACCAGAACCAGTTTTACCGCAGTCATCTTCTTTTCTCTTATCTCTTGCATTCATAAAATGTAGCACCCGATAACAGGAAAACTGGGATACCAGAAATATTACAGCAGAAAGGTTCATTTGTCCAATAAAAAAGCAATGGGTGTTTGAATCTCATAAGGAAAAATCTCAGAGTAGATGTTTGTGGATCTGACAGGCTTCGTCCTGGATCTCTCTGGATGGACGTCATCGACTGCGGGGGAGTAGGATCCATTTACTTTCATTTCTGGAAGTCAATGGAGGAACTGAGTGGTCACTTGGTTAAGACTTTTGCCTCTTGTGTCTGGAGGTCGACGGCTTCAGTCCCACCAGATATGACAGGGATTCTTCTTCTTCCCTCTTTCTTCCCTTCTTCTTCCCTGGGCACACGGTAGTGGAGCCAAACGAGCATGTGTGTGCATTGTCACGCGCGTTAACAAAAATCCTTTGGCAGTTAGAACTGGCGAAAAGAATAGGCCAGACGGTCGCTTCTTTGGGCAAAGTTCTAGAAAATCGACCATGGAGACAGGCCTAGGTGCCTGGAGTGCCTATGCCCATGTTTCTCAGTCTTGTTCGGGGCTGCTCCCTCTCCCAGGCCATATCCTCAACCCCCTCCCTCCTCCTTATGTACTATTCGTACAATGCCTTATTTAAACTAGGATGTGCATTACATAACTAAAAACCACGTTATTTAACAAAACGAAGAAGTATATTTATAACTCACCCACTGCATTATTTTCTCAACGTTTAACGTGAAGGGTGAGTTTCATGTGGGGACACAAGTTTCTCTATATCAGGCTGAAAAGTTCTAAGAAGGGAGGTATTGCTGCCCCTCGTGCACTGCTTCGTTTTCCATCAACACTCGTCTTCCACTACCCGCTAGTCTTCCACTG
Source organism: Achatina immaculata (assembly GCA_009760885.1). Lineage (NCBI taxonomy): Eukaryota > Metazoa > Mollusca > Gastropoda > Stylommatophora > Achatinidae > Lissachatina > Lissachatina immaculata. Next base: position 11,674,357 of record CM019712.1, on the reverse strand, counting down.
CCCGCTAGTCTTCCACTGCCCCCTAGTCTTCCACTGCCCGCTAGTCTTCCACTGCTCCCTAGTCTTCCACTGCCCCCTAGTCTTCCACTGCCCGCTAGTCTTCCACTGCCCCCTAGTCTTCCACTGCCCGCTAGTCTTCCATTACCCGCTAGTCTTCCACTGCCCGCTCTTCTGACACTCTTTCTCCTTCACCTCTCCCCGGTGTCCTTTCCAACGACCACAGTGGGGGCTGGGAAGGGGCGCTAACGCCCACTCTGGGAAACGCTGGTCTATGCTGAGTGTCACATCCATTCGGAGATGCTAAATGAACACAGATTGAGCTGATAGGGGAAATTCCCGGAAGGTGATGAATCAGTTCCAGACAAAGGAAATCCTCTGACAGTGATGAAGCCATTCCAGATAGGGGAAATTCTCTGACAGTGATGAAGCCATTCCAGATAGGGGAAATTCTCTGACAGTGATGAAGCCATTCCAGATAGGGGGAAATTCTCTGACAGTGATGAAGTTATTCCAGATAGGGGGAAATTCTCTGACAGTGATGAAGCCATTCCAGATAGGGGGAAATTCTCTGACAGTGATGAAGCCATTCCAGATAGGGGGAAATTCTCTGACAGTGATGAAGCCATTCCAGATAGGGGGAAATCCTCTGACAGTGATGAAGCCATTCCAGATAGGGGGAAATCCTCTGACAGTGATGAAGCCATTCCAGATAGGGGGAAATTCTCTGACAGTGATGAAGTTATTCTAGATAGGGGAAATTCTCTGACAGTGATGAAGCCATTCCAGTTAGGGGAAATTCTCGGACAGCGATGAAGCCATCTTTATGGAACAACCAACAACAAACGAATTACAGCGCTGAAGTTTTTCAACTTAAAAAAAAAAGAAATGTAACATCGTATAAATTAAAACACACCGGAATATTTTTTTCTCTATTCTGAGAAGAAAATAACAATACCTGTTCGTTGCTAGGCAACGTTTGATCTTATCCCAGCAGGAAAAGCAGCAGGTAATGATGGAAGTTTCTCGAATTAACTTGTAAACTTTGCCCATATCTGGACTCCTCCAGCTTTTAATGGCGCTGGATCAGCATTTGCTGTCGTGAATAAATGTTTACTTCCTAAAGTTTTGAAACAAATGAATCCATTGTGCCGAAATATTGTCACGGGGTACTCATATCCTAAATAAACGTCGGTTCGGGTTTAATGCAAACTGTGATAACACAAATTTAACTATTTGTTTCGTTTCTTCCATTAAAGCAAATTGATCTTTTTGATACTGCTATAGGTAAAGTTAAAAACTAATTTCTCTAATAAGTATATCACGAAACAATAAAACTTTTGAGACTCATTACTTCTGTCAAGATATTGCTTTCGTAAAGTGCCCATAAGTTGTATCCACGGAAGATCTTAGCCTGGCCAACGTCAATTGACGTTTATGAAAAGTGTAATGGGAGTTTCCCCCCAGCGAAACCTGCTGGGTTTGTTCATGCAAAGGAAACGATTTAAACATTTGAGGTAAAACATTTTCTCTCGTTCTCTTATAGCTTTCTAACTTTCGATGAATCAAAGACTGCTGTGAACTCCATTATCGTTTTACAGGAGTGCCCTATTGCTCGACTATTATTATTAAACTGGCTTTTGGGATCCCAGGATTTCTTCTCTCGGTGTGGTGGACTCCGTTAAGAAGCCAGAGTATTAAAGAAGTAAGGTACGCAGTTGTAGACTATTTTTTATTTGATTTGTATCCATTTTCTTCTTCATTAAGTTCCACTTTTTTTTCAGCAATGGACTGTAGACAAGGAAAAGGGTTGCCTTCGTGACTCCCATCATTAGTAAGAGCTCTCCATGCGGGCTCCGTAGTTTCTCATTCTTTTCATTTCTCCGGGTCGGACTGGGGGCTCTTGTCCTTGCAAGCTTAATTTAATGTGAAAACTTGCTCGCTGCGATATTTCAAACGCATGCAAGTGCTGTCTAAGTGGCACAGGAGAACAAAGGCAACCAAACAAGGATATCGTGAAGTATGATAAGTATGAATCACCATAACACACAGACATCACACCTGCTGATTGTGATCGTTCGTAATGTAGGCAGACCGTCCGCATCCAGGGGATGAGGATTCTAACATGTGCTGCGGAGTGCGCACACCTCTTACCTGATCTTCTTTCGAAGAGATCACAGCATCTTTGAGCTTGACCAGAGTGTAACGTCGATGCTCTTGAAACGTGTTCAGACCTTCTTTAAACCATAACAACAGCTGCCATGTTCTGACAGTCGAACGATAAGAACAGCAGCAACAATAACAACAGCAATAACATCGATAGCAGCAACAGGAACAACAATAATAAATAAAGCCTCGATAATAGCGACAGCACAAATAGCAATAACAGCAGCAGGAACAACAACATTGGTAGCAGCAACAAAAACAAAAGCAGCAGAAAAAGTACTAACAAGAGCACTAGCAAAAATAACAGACACCAACAACAATAATGATAACAGTAGTAACAATAACAACGGTAAAACAATAACAACAGCAGTAATAACAATAACAGTAGTGGCAGCAATAACAACAGTAGCAACAATACCAGTAGTAGTAGCAACAATAATAACAATAGTAGTAATAATAAAAACAATAATAACAACAGCAGCGCAACAATAACAACAACATGAACAACAATAACAGCTGCATCAACAACGATAACAACCGCAGAAGCAACAATAACAATAATAACAACAGAGGCAACAACAATGACAACAACGATAACAACAGCAACAAGAACAACAAAAATAATAGTCAACAACAATAACAACAGCGGGAATATAAATAACCAACAGCATTTTAAAAAACAAACAATAACAACAGCAGAAACAATGATTTAAAGAAACATTAATGAATTAACAATACTTCACAAAAATTGTTTTCACCAACATTTTTACCTGATCGTACTCCACTTTGTAACGGTCTCCAAGGCCCCGCCAGAAATCAACAGTTTAGCCCCAGCAAACACAAACAGGTTTGGAGGGGTAAAAAAAAGTGCTTTAAAACCGTCCCCCCCCCCCCCCAACCCTTTTCCAGTAAATCTATTTTAAGAACTGCAAACCCTTGTCTCGGTAGCTACACTGTAAGAGCACGGCCTTCTATGCCACAGGCACGGAGGCCGTTTGTCTATCATTACAGTTGCCGGCCAGCAGAGATCGTGGTTTGGCTAGTTTTCCAAATTCTGTTCTCAAAGCGAGATTTGCGTTCCCCGCCCGAGAGTCAACGTTATTCGGTTTGTTCTTCGCTTGGGGCAAATGAAAAGTGGTCTGTGCCTATAGAATTCCTTTGACAGCTGGAATTCTTGGACTTTTGAAAGGGATTTCACAAATAACGTGAGACAATTCAGAACCTGGTCCATCCATGGAACACTTAAGAGAGATATGTCGATAATGGTGAATTAGGTCCAGACAAATGAATTAGGTGCAGAGAAATGAATCAGTCAACTATCTTAGATGTTGAATTAGGATCAGATAAATGAATCACTCAACAGATCAGATAAATGAATCACTTAGGTACCTCAGGTGTTGAATTAGGACCAGATAAATAAATCATTCAGCTACCTCAGATGCTGAATTAGGACCAGATAAATAAATCACTCAACTACCTCAGATGCTGAATTACGACCAGATAAATGAATCACTCAACTACCTCTGATGCTGAATTACGACCAGATAAATGAATCACTCAGCTACCTCAGATATTGAATTAGGACCATATAAATGAATCACTCATCTACCTCAGATGTTGAATTAGGATCAGATAAATGAATCACTCATCTACCTTAGATGTTGAATTAGGATCAGATAAATGAATCACTCATCTACCTCAGATGTTGAATTAGGATCAGATAAATGAATCACTCATCTACCTCAGATGCTGAATTAGGATCAGATAAATGAATCACTCATCTACCTCAGATGTTGAATTAGGATCAGATAAATGAATCACTCATCTACCTTAGATGTTGAATTAGGATCAGATAAATGAATCACTCAACAACCTCAGATATTTACTTACGACCTTATAAATTAATCACTCAACTACCTCAGATATTTACTTACGACCAGATAAATTAATCACTCAACTATCTCAGATATTTACTTGCGACCAGATAAATTAATCACTCAACTACCTCAGATATTTACTTGCGACCAGATCAATTAATCACTCAGCTACCTCAGATATTTACTTACGACCAGATAAATTAATCACTCAGCTACCTCAGATATTTACTTACGACCAGATAAATGAATCACTCAACTATCTCAGATATTTACTTACGACCAGATAAATGAATCACTCAACTATCTCAGATATTTACTTACGACCAGATAAATGAATCACTCAACTATCTCAGATATTTACTTACGACCAGATAAATGAATCACTCAACTATCTCAGATATTTACTTACGACCAGATAAATGAATCACTCAACTATCTCAGATATTTACTTACGACCAGATAAATGAATCACTCAACTACCTCAGATATTTACTTACGACCAGATAAATGAATCACTCAGCTACCTCAGATGCTGAATTAGGCTCAGATACATCAAATCGTTTAATTCAGTGTTGCCCCAGGCTTGTTCCGGCTGCCGCCCACTTTTCCCCCACCCCACATCCTCAAATTCCCCGCCCCCTCCCAGTTGCGTGCTATTCTTACAATAACTTATTCAACTAGGATACGCATTACACAACTAAATACCACGTTAGTTATCAATATGAAGGAGTACATTTATAACTCACCTACTGCATTATTTTCTCAACTTTTAACGTGATGTATGAGTTTCATGTAAGAACACACGTTTCGCTATATCAGGCTGAAAAGTGCTAAGAAGGGAGGTATTAATATCCTCTCCCTCCATCTGCTGCTTCGTTTTCCTCCTATTACCCTCTTTTCTTCCTATGCCCATTTTTCTTTCACCGCCCTCCCCCGGGGCATTTCCAACACCCACTGGGGGCGTTGTCGCCCACATTGGGAAACACTGGAATTACCTCAGACGCTATATTAAGTCTTAATAACCCAATCATCTAGCTACATCAGATCATGCAATAGGTGCAAATAATTCAGTCACTGAATAAACAGTAATTTTTTTTACATCAATCACTAAATAAACAGTAAATAAATCAGTCACTGAATAAACAGTAAATACATCAATCACTGAATAAACATTAAATATATCAATTACTGAATTAACTGTAAATAAATCAATCACTGAATAAGCAGTAAGTGAATTAGTCACTGAATAAACAGTAAATAAATCAATCACTGAATAAACAGTAAGTAAATCAGTCACTGAATAAACAGTAAGTAAATCACTCACTGAATAAACAGTAAATAAATCAGTCACTGAATAAACAGTAAATAAATCAGTCCCTGAATAAACAGTAAATAAATCAGTCACTGAATAAACAGTAAATAAATCAATCACTGAATAAACAGTAAATACACCAGTCACTGAACTACCTGAGATGACGAATTTAGCATTAAAAAAAAAATAAATCAATCGTTTAATTATCTCAGATGTTGAATATAAATAAATCAATTACCTAACTGTTTATTTTTGCATCAAGCTATCTTCATGGCCAATGAACAAATGCATAGTCCCGTCCTAAAGGGACCGACTTAATCTCACTCACAAAGAGATCTTCCATCCGTAAGCTTTATTTCTACACGAAAGGCTTGGCTTTCCTTGCTTATCGCCTCTAAAGTACCCTACCAAACCATTCAAATTCACGGGTATTTTTTTTTCTTTCAGCTTTTAAAAAGGTCCATTTTGGATTTGAGTATGTGCCACGGTAGGATACTTTGACTCCTCATTGCTATAGTTTTGAATAAAATTAGCTTCAGTTTCAAATATGCTTGCGATAATTCTAGTAATGTGTAGCAATATATCTAACAATTTGATCGTAATGAGAATATGACAGGGTGATAATAATAACACCGCATGTATTTAGAATTGTATATACAGAACTGAATGTACATGGATCTATATATAGAACTGAATGTACATGGATCTATATATAGAACTGAATGTACATGGATCTATATATAGAACTGAATGTACATGGATCTATATACAGAACTGAATGTACATGGATCTATATATAGAACTGAATGTACATGGATCTATATATAGAACTGAATGTACATGGATCTATATACAGAACTGAATGTACATGGATCTATATATAGAACTGAATGTACATGGATCTATATATAGAACTGAATGTACATGGATCTATATACAGAACTGAATGTACATGGATCTATATATAGAACTGAATGTACATGGATCTATATATAGAACTGAATGTACATGGATCTATATACAGAACTGAATGTACATGGATCTATATACAGAACTGAATGTACATGGATCTATATACAGAACTGAATGTACATGGATCTATATACAGAACTGAATGTACATGGATCTATATACAGAACTGAATGTACATGGATCTATATACAGAACTGAATGTACATGGATCTATATACAGAACTGAATGTACATGGATCTATATACAGAACTGAATGTACATGGATCTATATATAGAACTGAATGTACATGGATCTATATACAGAACCGAATGTACATGGATCTATATACAGAACTGAATGTACATGGATCTATATACAGAACTGAATGTACATGGATCTATATATAGAACTGAATGTACATGGATCTATATACAGAACTGAATGTACATGGATCTATATACAGAACTGAATGTACATGGATCTATATACAGAACTGAATGTACATGGATCTATATACAGAACTGAATGTACATGGATCTATATACAGAACTGAATGTACATGGATCTATATACAGAACTGAATGTACATGGATCTATATACAGAACTGAATGTACATGGATCTATATATAGAACCGAATGTACATGGATCTATATATAGAACTGAATGTATATGGATCTATATATCGAACTGAATGTATATTGATCACAGATCGAATGTAAATATTTTGTCGTTTTAAATACTACAATGTAGCATTGATCGCGTTGAAATGTAATTACCGGTAAATTACCGATTAAAAATCGGAAAAAAAACCCACCGAAACTTTCGGAGTTCGTTGATTGCCGTAACCGGTTTACATTAGCTAAAACTTAGTAAAAAAGCAAGCAGAGAAATCTCTTGGAGTTTTATCATGCCAATAGGATGATGATGTTTAGTTTACGTGGAGTTTTGACTGTTTTCGGCAGGTCAGAATTTTGTAAAGATTAAATCTTGCCTCAAATAACTAAGAAAAGAAATTCGCACGAACATTTACCTCCCGCTTATGCCAGCACTGTATGTTACATTTCGCAAAAAAATAACAACAAAATATAAGGTACCAAATGTGGAATTGATAAAATAACGGGTATTTCAGAAAGTACTTCATGCAATGTAAAAGAAAGTACAGTTGTACCGGGGTCAAAACCTTCAGCATTTCGTGCCTGACTTTCTTACAAGAAGGTGGCCAAAAGGCTAAGGCTCTATATTTTTTTTCATATGTTGTGTTGTTTTTGTATGTGACCCTTGAAAAAGGCTTTTGCCGAAATATTGGATTGTTGTATGTCCTTCATTTATATGTACTCACCTTGCTTTCTGCCATTCTTGTTTCTATTCCACTTTCCTCACTCTTTCTATTCCTTTTTTATAAACTGTCCCATGCACCCATCTATTTTCATTATTAGAACCGGTTTTACGGCATTTTATGTCGAAACACCCCAGTGCGACCAGTGATGTATGCATGTCCCTGTATTATGCTTACTCTATGGTTTTCTCTCTTTCTCCTTATTTCTTCCCCTCTCTTTTCGTCTCTCTCTCCACATCTTCCCTTTCTCCCTGCCTCTCTCTCCCATCGTCTATCTCTCTCCCCACCCCCTCCACCTCCACTCTTTCTCTCTCTCTCTCTCTTCCTGAGTTAAGTTGCTGCCTCCTCTCTGTGTACATGTATACAAGTATATCGGAATGTTGATGATCTGCAAATGGATGCATCAGCAGCAGGGCATTTTCCTTACAACCGAGAGGCCCACAGGAGAGCTGTTAGGGAGGCAGAGTTCCGCAAGGGACATGCAAATGATAGATACATAAAGTCGAACCCGTTTAATGTCACATCCTCGAGAATGTCAAAAAATGTGATGACAATAAGCGGAGTTGACATAAACAGGAGTCCTTTAAGAAGGCTTTAACTGGTCCAGTGTGTGTGGAGTGTGTGTCCGTCCGTCCCACATTTGCTACATTAAAGCTATCATCGTCGGACATAATATGTACTAATAACACAATATATTAATCACAAAAATACAGTAAGTCTTAGTCTTACAATATAGAAAACACTATAATTAAGCAGCATCTGACTTGTCAGCGGTAGTACTAAATAAATGTATGATTTTACGTTGTGTAGTGATAACTGGTCTATTAATAAAAAAGTCATTTAAACACGATAGGGCACTAAAAAAGTCCTGATCAGGCATACTGTACATGAACGAGCACACAGTCTCGAACGCGCTTACAGGCTGAGCGTAAGAAACAGTTTTGGTGGGCGTCTGGTCCGTGGACTCACTGACATCATCAGCACTATCCTCGGCGTCGCTGTCTATCTTGCTTTTACTGCAGCTAGCGATGATCTCTTCAACTGAATACATTTCCATTGATAAGCAAGCCGTCATCATCTGAAACGAACTGATCAAACGTGACAGTTCCATCAGAAATTGCTGCCCACTCTTCATCTGTGATCAAGTCCAGGGAAACGTCACAAATATCTCCGGTATTTGTATTGATCGCTAGCTCCGGCAAGAAAGTAAACTGCAAATAACTAAGAAAAGAATTCGCACGAACATTTACCTCCCGCTTATGCCAGCACTGTATGTTACATTTCGCAAAAAAATAACAACAAAATATAAGGTACCAAATGTGGAATTGATAAAATAACGGGTATTTCAGAAAGTACTTCATGCAATGTAAAAGAAAGTACAGTTGTACCGGGGTCAAAACCTTCAGCATTTCGTGCCTGACTTTCTTACAAGAAGGTGGCCAAAAGGCTAAGGCTCTATATTTTTTTTCATATGTTGTGTTGTTTTTGTATGTGACCCTTGAAAAAGGCTTTTGCCGAAATATTGGATTGTTGTATGTCCTTCATTTATATGTACTCACCTTGCTTTCTGCCATTCTTGTTTCTATTCCACTTTCCTCACTCTTTCTATTCCTTTTTTATAAACTGTCCCATGCACCCATCTATTTTCATTATTAGAACCAGTTTTACGGCATTTTATGTCGAAACACCCCAGTGCGACCAGTGATGTATGCATGTCCCTGTATTATGCTTACTCTATGGTTTTCTCTCTTTCTCCTTATTTCTTCCCCTCTCTTTTCGTCTCTCTCTCTCTCCACATCTTCCCTTTCTCCCTGCCTCTCTCTCCCATCGTCTATCTCTCTCCCCACCCCCTCTACCCCCACTCTTTCTCTCTCTCTCTCTCTTCCTGAGTTAAGTTGCTGCCTCCTCTCTGTGTACATGTATACAAGTATATCGGAATGTTGATGATCTGCAAATGGATGCATCAGCAGCAGGGCATTTTCCTTACAACCGAGAGGCCCACAGGAGAGCTGTTAGGGAGGCAGAGTTCCGCAAGGGACATGCAAATGATAGATACATAAAGTCGAACCCGTTTAATGTCACATCCTCGAGAATGTCAAAAAATGTGATGACAATAAGCGGAGTTGACATAAACAGGAGTCCTTTAAGAAGGCTTTAACTGGTCCAGTGTGTGTGTGAGTGTGTGTGTCCGTCCGTCCCACATTTGCTACATTAAAGCTATCATCGTCGGACATAATATGTACTAATAACACAATATATTAATCACAAAAATACAGTAAGTCTTAGTCTTACAATATAGAAAACACTATAATTAAGCAGCATCTGACTTGTCGGCGGTAGTACTAAATAAATGTATGATTTTACGTTGTGTAGTGATAACTGGTCTATTAATAAAAAAGTCATTTAAACACGATAGGGCACTAAAAAAGTCCTGATCAGGCATACTGTACATGAACGAGCACACAGTCTCGAACGCGCTTACAGGCTGAGCGTAAGAAACAGTTTTGGTGGGCGTCTGGTCCGTGGACTCACTGACATCATCAGCACTATCCTCGGCGTCGCTGTCTATCTTGCTTTTACTGCAGCTAGCGATGATCTCTTCAACTGAATACATTTCCATTGATAAGCAAGCCGTCATCATCTGAAACGAACTGATCAAACGTGACAGTTCCATCAGAAATTGCTGCCCACTCTTCATCTGTGATCAAGTCCAGGGAAACGTCACAAATATCTCCGGTATTTGTATTGATCGCTAGCTCCGGCAAGAAAGTAAACTGCAATTTACGAAAGCAGTTCACAATCGATGACTGACTGACGCTATTCCATGCCGCATGCATAAAATTTATCGCTATCTTGATGTCAGTCTCGGCGACACGCTTTTGCTCTACACATACAGCACATGACACACTATTCGCTTTCTGTACTGCTGCTTGAAGGCGTAAATGATACCTTGGTCGCAAGGCTGTAGCACGCTGGTTGTTTTAGGTAACAGAAAAAAAAGCTTTGTAGCCATCAGATTGGTGACGTCAGTGTATGCCGGATACTTGTCAATGAACAACAAAACTTATTTTGTTCATTTGCCTCATTTTGTTGTCGAAAGAAATGACTCAGTCAATAAGTTCACTTGTCATCCAAGCACGCTGGCTGACCATGTAAGTTAAGGGCAGGCTCTTTACATTCTTGAAGGACCTCGGATTTCGTGACTTTCTGATAACAAGGAGCGGAGTCTTCTCAGTGCCAGACATATTACAGCACGTGACAGCTGTTAAGAGATCTTTAGAATGTTTGCCACCGTGGCACTTCTCATCATGAAAGTACAAAGTCCTGTTCGGTAGCAGTTTATAAAACACGCCTGCTTCATCCATGTTAAAAATGTAATCTGGGCTGTACGCATCCAAAATTTTGGGCGACCGCGAAATCCAATCATTAACTACATCGGTGATAACTTGGGCCAATTCACCTGAACCGATCTTAAATGTTATGTTGTGGCGATTCTGAAAGCGCTCAAGAAAGCCGTTCGAACACTTCCAGTCAGGCATATCCATTTCTTTCGCAAAACGTTCTGCGATTTCTGCCAAGACAAGACCGCACACAGGCAAATGTGCAGAACGTGTCTGTTTGAACCATTTCAGCAGATCACACTCAATGTCCACGTAGGAACTCGCACGCCTTCGTTTACAGTTTGACCTAATTAAAGTCAATCGAAAATCGTTCAATTTTGTCTCAATTTTTAACAATTTTCGATAAAACTGAAACATCAATTTCAAATTTATCGGCTATGTCCTTTCTTGTAACTTTTTCATCAACTTTCTTCAGAATATTGATTTTACTGTTCAAATCCAGATCAAAACTTTTCCGTTTAGTGGCCAATATCTTTCACAACGAGAACTAGAGAGAACTTCCTGTCTATACGATTCGTAGTACACTGTTCGATTCTGACTGTCACCTCACGTTGCCAGTTTAACACCGCCCACGTCTTGATAAAGACGCCAATGAAAAAAGCCAGATTTTAATCACGAAAGGGCGACCGTGGTAAGCCTTTCATTCACACCACGTGAGTTTCGATGCCCACATGTTCAAAAAGTTGACGCGGCAAATACTCGGTGATCAAACGGCCGCCCCTTTTTTGATGAATCGCGAAGCTGATAACGCTTTGTGAGATGTCTGTAGCTTGTACTCGCCCAGTCTGTGATACAAAGCGGGGTCTTTAACTCCTCCGGGTGCAAAAATACCGTGACATTAACCGATTTGTAGCAATAAATGGGGTGATATTAAAGGAGTAAAGCCTATGGGAGTTGGCCGGGGATACAAATGTATGTGACAATATCCAGGTGGTGACATAAAAAGATGTGATATTAAGTGGGTTTGACTATATATATATATATGAATAATTTGGCCAAACACCGTAAGAAATAACATCTTGTTGACAGAAATGCAGATGAACATGAAGCCACTGATAGCAATTATTGAGGAAAGACGCTGGCGATGGTTGGGATATATGCTCCGAATGACTGACGACTCAGTACCAAAAATAGCACTAAGATGGACAACAGAAGTAAAGGTACACCAAAGGAGACATGGAGAAGAAAAACACAGAGGATGTTGAGCAATAGAGGGCTCGCCTGGGCAAGAGCAGAAAAAAAGCAACGGGCAGGTATTTGTGGAAAACCCTTACAGATGCACCACGTGCCCTAGGCACTTATGATTCAGAGAGAGAGACACACAGAGAGACACAGAGAGAAAAAGAGAGAGACAGAGAGAGACAGAGAGACAGAGACAGAGAGAGACAGAGAGAGACAGATGTGTGTGTATATGCACTTGTCTTTATGTGTACATATATACATGTGTGTGCATGCGCATGTGAATTTGTATACATGCGAATGTAGGTGTGTATATTTACATGTGTGGATGTGCTTGTTTATATGTGGTATGTGTATGTGAATAAATGCATCGCTATGTATTGCCTTAAAGAAAGTATAGACATATGTACTATCAAAGTCTAAATTAGCTTAATCTAAAGTATGATTTGATTATTGTATCTGTTATTTTGCTGTTCCAAAAATGTGTGAGTTTATAATGAATGGGAGCATATAATAAATTTTATTTCATGTAGTTACATAAAGCACAATGTGGAGTGTATGGAAAAGTAAGGGTTTATTAATTATTTACTTATTCATTGTTTTGCTTTTTTTAAAATGCATATTATGTCCATTAACAAATGCCTAATATATGTGACTGAATGAAAGTTGTTTGACGAAGGGCAGAATGGTAGACGAGCCTGCGTGCCCAATTCTTAACTCTTCGAAAATAAAGTCTGTTCGTTCGTTCGTTCTCTCTCTCCCCATCATCTATCATTCCCTGCCTCTCTTTCTTTATTAAAACCAACCAACTTCTAATTCACTCCTGGCTCGGAGAAACTGAACTAAATGAAACTATACAGCAAGATCCACTAATGAAACTACACAGTAGGACCCACTAATGAAACTGTACAGTAAGATCCACTAATGAAACTACACAGTCGGACCCACTGATGAAACTATACAGTAAGACCCACGAATGAAACTCTATAATAGGACACAGTAATGAAACTATACAATAAAACTCACTAATGAAACTTTACAATAAGAGTCACTAATCAAAACATACAATATGACTTACTATTGAAACTATACAACTAGACTCACTAACGAAACTATACAATAAGACTCACTAACGAAACTATACATTAAAGCACACTAATTAAACTATATAATTAGAATAACAAAGGAAACTATACAATAAACCCCACTAATGAAACTATACAATAAGCCCCACTAATGAAACTAATCAATTAGATCCACTAATAAAACTATACACTAAAACCCACTAATTAAACTATATAATAAGATTAACAAAGGAAACTATACAATGAGAGCCACTAATGAAACTACACAATAAGATCCACTAATGAAACTATACAATGAGAGCCACTAATGAAACTATACAATGAATGAAACTATACAATGAGAGCCACTAATGAAACTATACAATGAATGAAACTATACAATGAGAGCCACTAATGAAACTATAATAAGACCCACTAATGAAACTGATTCAAATTAACAACGATATCTCTCACAAGATGAGAGCAACAAATGTACATTGAGATAACATAAAAGGAGGATAACCATGAAATTATTAGAGACAAGACTGTAGTGTTATTTCCCTTCATAGCCTTCAGAATACCCATCATCATTTGTTCCATGTACTTCAACTGTATCATTTGTTGCGTTCAGAGTAGTGAAGCCATATCAAGGGGGGGGGGGGGGGGAATTTATTGTGTAGCATTATTTAAAGTTGAGGACAAAAGGGAAATGTGAGCGACGTGAAGGAGATGGATGGATAAACATTACGAGGTGCATAGGTGCGAATGCGGGGGCCCATTTTGGCCAATCAGTGACCCATAGCTGGGACGCTGGTCAAAACTCTGCCCCACTTCGCCATTTGCACACAAGTAGCAGGATAGCCTAGCTAACGAGGCAGGGATCGCCATAGTGGTGGTGGAGTCTACTAAAGAAGTAATGCACCCCCCCCCCTCCTGCCTTTTTAGTTGCACACATGGACTGACAAAAAAAATCTGGAGTAAGACGCTCCCAATCCGACATGAAACTGTCCCTCAACATTTTCAATCCGCTGAAAGAAAAACCAGCTCGCGGTTCCATAGAGAAAGAAAAGTAAGTAGTAGTAGTAGTAGTGGTAGTGGTGGTAAAAGTAAAAGTAGTAGTAGTAGTAGTGGTAGTGGTAGTGGTGATAGAAGTAAAAGTAGTAGTAGTAGTAGTGGTAATGGTGGTAAAAGTAAAAGTAGTAGTAGTAGTAGTGGTAATGGTGGTCAAAGTAAAAGTAGTAGTAGTAGTAGTAGTAGTAGTGGTAGTGGTAGCAGTAGTAGTAGTAGTAGTGGTAGTGGTAGTGGTAGTGGTAAAAGTAAACTTAGTAGAAGTAGTAATAGTAATAGTAAAAGTACTAGTAGCAGTAATAGTAGCAGTGGTACCATCAGTAGCAGTAGTAGTACTAAAAGTAGAAGTAGCAAAAGTAGTAGTAGTAGTAATAATAGAATTAGTGGTAGCAGTAGTAGTAGTAGTAGTAGTAAAAGTAGCAGTATTAGTAATAGTAGTAGTGGCACCAGCAGTAGCAGTAATAGTACTAGTAGTTGAAGTAGTGGTAGCAGTAATAGTATTGGTAGCAGTATCAGTAATAATAGTAGTAGTAGTAATAGTAGAAGTAGTCGTTCCAGCAATAGTAGTGCTAGCAGTATCAGTAATAACAGTAGGTAACCCTGTCATAGAGGCACATAGGGACATGGTGTTAGTGCCCATATTTTCCTTGACCTGTCAGCACACTAGAGGGTGATATGGTCAGTATCACGCCTGGCTGCCTTTCCTTCCTCAACTCCAGAAGAAGTCGGCTACCCATTGCTACAGCTGGGTGACTGGGGTGCCGCCGGCCGGATTCGAACACCCGACCTTCGCCATGAGAGACCAGTGAGTAATAACAGTAGTAGTAGCAATAGTAGCAGCAGTAGCAGTAGTAGTAGTAGATTTAGCATTAGAAGTAACAGTAGTAGTAGTAGCAGCAGTAACAGTAGCAATTGTAGTAATAGTAGTAACCATACTAGTAGTTTTAACAGAAGTAGTAACAGTTATACTAGTAGTAGCAGTAGTAGTAGTAGTAGTAGTAGTAGTAGTAGTAGTAGTAGTAATAGTAATAGCAGTAATAGTAAGAGTAGTAGTAGCAGCAGTAGTTTCATTAGTACTAGTTGTATTAATAGTACCAGCAGTAGTAGTAGTAGTATCAGCAGCAGTAGTAGTAGTAGTAGTAGTAGTAGTAGTAGTAGTAGTAGTAGTAGTAATAGTAATAGCAGTAATAGTAAGAGTAGTAGTAGCAGTAGTAGTTTCATTAGTACTAGTTGTATTAATAGTACCAGCAGTAGTAGTAGTAGTATCAGCAGTAGTAGTAGTAGTATTAGCAGTAGTAGTAGTAACAATAGTCGTAGCAGTAGTAGTAGAAGTAGCAATAGTCATAGCGGCAGCGGTAGTAGCAGTAATAATAATGTAGCAGCAGCAGTAGTGGTGGTAGTAGTAGTAGCTGTAGTAATAGTAATAGTGGTAGTTTTGGTAGTAGCAGTAGTAATAATAATGGTAGCAGCAGTAATAGTAGTAGTAGTAGTAGTAGTAGTATTAATGGTATCAGTTGTAGTAGTAGTAGCAATAGTAGTAGTAGTAGTAGCAGTAACAGTAGAAGTTGTAGTAGTATTAGCAACCGTAATTGTAGTTTTAACAATAGTAGCAGTAGTAGTAGTAGTAATAGTAGTAGTAGTAGTAGTAGTAGTAGTAATAGTCGTGGTGGTAGTAGTAGTAATAGTAGTAGTAGTAGCTGTAGTAATAGTAATAGTGGTAGTTTTGGTAGTAGCAGTAGTAATAATAATGGTAGCAGCAGTAATAGTAGTAGTAGTAGTAGTAGTAGTAGTAGTAGTAGTAGTAGTAGTATCACTTTAGTATTTTCTCTCTCTGTCTCTATCTCTCTCTCTCTGTCTCTGTCTCTATCTCATTCTCTATCTCTCCTCTATCTCTCATATCTACCTCTATCTCTATATATCTCAACTCTGTTTTTCTGTCTCTTTCTCTGTCTATCTTTCACCATCTCTCTCTATCTCTCACTATCTCTATCTCTCACTATCTCTCTCTATCTCCGTTTATCAGTATCTCTCTCTATCTCTATCTCTCTTTCTCCCTGTCTCTCTCTATCTCTATCTATGTTTCTCTCCATCTCTCTCTATCTCTCTCTATATCTTTATTCCTATCTTTCACTGTCTATCTCTATCTCTTTCTATCTCTAGCTTCATCTCTATACTCTCTCTCTCTCTCTCTCTCTCTCTCTCTCTCTCTGGTGCATACCAATAAGGCGTTGGTCGTCACTGACTTCCACAACCACCTGTACTTTCCTCTTTCTATAAGATATGTGTTGGACAGTGCTTCGTGCCACTCTTTTACTCCGTCAAGTATCTCGTTTCTATATCTACCTCTGTCCCTTTTTTTCCCTTCAGTTTTCCCGTTGTCACTAGATGTTCCATTTTGCCTATTGTCAGAACATGTCCTACAAATCTGGACTGTCATGTTCTGAATTTTGTCATAATTTCTCGCCTTTTCCCAGCCTCCCTTAGAACCTCGTCATTTTTCCTCTTGGCTGTTCATGGTATTCTCATCATTCTTCTAAGGAACCACAACTCCGCTGCTTCCAGTAGATTTTGGGTGCTCTTGATTACTGTTCGTGCTTCGCATCCATATTAAGAATACGTTTTCTATTAACACTGAATAACTCCCTTTTCTTGATATTTCTATTAATAATGAATAACACTCTTTTTTTTTTGGTATTTCTATTAATACTGAATAACTCTCTTTTCTTGGTATTTCTATTAACACTGAATAATACTCTTTTCTTGGTATTTCTATTAACACTTAATAACTCTCTTTTCTTAGTATTTCTATTAACACTGAATAACATTTTTTTCTTGGTATTTCTATTAACACTGAATAACAGTCTTTTACTTAGTATTTCTATTAACAAACTCTCTTTTCTTGGTATTCATCGACCGATGGATCAATGGCAAGAGGACTAAAAAGTGGATGTGGCTATGTTGTCTAACGCAACGGCAAACTGTTTGCCAGTAAATCAGGAACTTATGCAACCACCACTTCGAGCACGAGAATATTATCTGCAGGCAGCATCAGAAGCAAATTCCTGGTTGCCGGAGTAGGATGACTCCCATGGGGTCATTGCAACATATTCCCAAAACATGTAGAGGAGAGTCAAGAGATATTTCTTCCCTAGGGAGTGGATGAATGAATGAATGAATGAATCTTTATTTTTCAAGGGTAAAGAATTGGGCACGCAGGCCCGTCTTACATTCTGCCTTTCATCACTCCATCTTTCATTCTTCCCACACACTTGATTTAGTAAAAAAAAAATTAAAATTAAATTAGGAAAAACATATCATTCTGGATATCAAACTGGATTCAGTTTCTAGCGGGTTCTCGCCTATCCAGTGTGACGTGGATCTACTGCCCGGGGTCATGCGGGAGTCATAGGGCAACGAGAGAGTGGGCAAGCTGGCAAACATGGCGTCAAATCAGGGCACTCTAAGAATGGACAAGTGTTAAAGATTTTAATTCGCGGGTGATATAGCACTAATTGTGCCAACATGGCATCAACTATAGGCGTATGCCTCTGTGGCAGTACACAGAGAGTCAGAGATATTGACTTTGTGGTCTTTAACTGTATTAGAAAGACTTACACGTTGTTGTTGCCTGCAAGAGTTGGTAACACTACTTTACCAAAAAAGGCAACCTTGTCACTATGGTATACCCCGAGTGACACAACAACAGTGCCAGGTTCGCAACTGCCACAACAAAAACAACCGTGTCACGTAATGACAACTTATACAGAACCTACACTCACTCAACAGGGCTGACAGATAATAACTCCATGTAGGTAATGAATAGACTAACTTCCAAGATACACATCAAACATTTATAGAACGGAAAAATGAATGGTGGAAGATGGAGCTGTTGAAGGAGAACGAACTGCCAACATGGCAGGCAGATTTAACAAGCAATACAAGAGCTTCCCGGGCGCATAGTCAGCGCCATGTGGAAGAAAAGTCTGGCAACAATAAGCAAGTAAAAAACGATTACTTACAATATAGTAAACTTCCGACACGACTCCCTACACACAAATATGTCCTGACAAGGACAACACTCTACATATCAGTACAAGGTAAAATAACATTGTCGTAAAGGACAATATGCTGAGCTAAAACTATTACATTACTAAAATTGACTTGCAACTACTCCCCTTGGAAAATAACCACTCAGCAAAACATTCTACACAAAACCCGATCTAACAAAAGCTGCTCAAGCTTAAATATTCCCTACAGATTTACCTTGAACTTTCTCAAAATGTATTTCACGTGGCGTATGTCTACTGACCTTGGGTAATAAAGTGTCAAAGTTAACCTTGAGTAAACAAAATTCCAAAGTTTAAATAATTTGTTACTAAATATAAACTATTATAGACAGTTCACAATGTCTCATGAAGCTAACATGTCATAACTGACTTTGAGTAAAGAAAAAAAATATTGCAAGGCCTAAATTTTCTGTACTAAATTTATTCTGTCTAGACAATTAAAAAATTTTTAAAAATTCTCCTTTCGTCTGGTTATGTCGACCCAGACATTACACTTTTCCCTTTCCAGCTTCTCCTAAACATCACGTGAGATTTACCAGAGGTCAAGGCCAAGTGGGCTAAGTACTATCTATTTTTTTGCATTACACAAAGAGGTGAATTAAAACTGGACTTAACTCTACCAGTCCTACTATTAATTCCATTTACTTCCATTTAATTGTAACTAAGCCCCCCCCCCCCCAAAAAAAAAAAAAAAACAAACTATGTACTATTACAAAGGAGGAGGTTACAAGAGCCACCTTGAGTAAGCTGCGCATGGAGAAGGGCATCGGCTTGAATGACAACAATCACATCAGGAGGATGACTGATTTGGTGCAGGGAGGGCAAGTGGACGGGGTATTTTTTTCTGAACGAAGTGGTTTAGCGCGTCGTAAACATAACCACTGTGTGACTGGCTTCATCAGCAGGGGCACGCTTCAGTTGGTGTTGGAACGCAAGGCGGAGCACGTATGGGAATCCCTGGAGCATGGAGATGCCAGTCTCTGATTACAGATTGCAGAGCTTTATTGCACAGTATGTTCATTACCTTAGTGTTATATAAAGTATCATTATCATCAGGTGCCGTGCCGACTGGCGTTGGCTATTATGCTTCTCCAGAGTACACGATCCTTCATGCAGGCCATCAGCTCAGTTGGTGATCTCCTCTCACACCATCCCGTCAGACTGTCCATTATCATTTCTCTTGGTCTTCCTCTTGATCTTCTTCCTTCTATTTTTCCCATTGTTATAATATTTTCAATGCCCCCCCTCTTCTCATTGCATGTCCTATGAAAGTACATTGGCCCTCTCTTATTTTTTTTTACAAGATTTTTTGTCTCTCCAGCTCTTCTCCTACATTCTTCATTAGTTATTTTTGGTGTCCAGGGGATTCGCAACATTCTTCTAATAAACCACATTTCTGCTGCTTCCAATGACTTTTGTGGAAAAAAGTTTAAGGAACAATAATAACCATGAAATGAACATGTCACATGATGATGATGATGATGATGATACTCACCTGGTGCACCTGAAACAGGTAGTGTGATAACGCGATCCTTGGGCAGACACCATGTTCTCTTCAAGAATCGGGAAGCCACATCCGTTACACACGTCCACGTTTCCGGTACTGTGTGACCTCTTGCTGTTCCGGATCTTGTTTCTGCGACGTAAAGATGGCGACAGGGCGCGACGTAAGAGCGAGGGTGATAGGCTCTTTCGGGATTTGGGGCTCACCTGGAGAGAGATAGCTTTTAAAAGTTACGCATTTTTTCTTATGCTACAACAAAGTTTTTTTTAAAAAAATCAATATTTGGGGGTTTCATTTACGAGTTAATGCCCCAGAGTGGTTAGTGCATTCGCGTGTCACGGCAAGGTCTGTAGTTCAAATTCGGTTAGAGACGCCCCATTTACCCAGAAGTGGTTACCTGGCTTCTTTTTGAGACTAGTGGACGGAGACGTATGTTTCAGTTTAACAGAGAATGACCGAAAGATTGAAGAAAGTGGGCAGGAACAAGAATGGCAGAAAGTAAGAGATCAGCACGTATAGACGAAGAACACACAACAATCCAATATTTCGGCAAATAGCCTTTTTCAAGGATCACATACAAGAATAACACAACAGATAAAGGCACGGAAAAAAATGTGGCCATACATTATGTTCTCACTTGTGCTACAGAGTTAGTGCACCCCGCTGAAGTCCTGCTTCAATGACGAGAAGGGAGGAGTTGACAAAGTCCATTATTGATAAACCTTTCACATTTAATATTAAAAACAATATTATAACAAAGCTTCCAATTGCGTATGGGGATGGAGAGTGTTTGTCATTTGTCTTTGGTTGCGTTGGGCTTTTCTGTGTATAAAAGTTGCAACAACCAAGTACAACTTTACAAACACACGGAAGAGCTGGCACAAAATGAAGAAGACGAAATGAAAAGCCACCTCCTTTGGCCGGACAACGACATAATTGGATTATCTCCTCCAGAACATCCTTAGACACAAACAGTGTCCAGTCCATTTTCTTTATCACATTTCCACCAGGCACGAATACGTCCACACTCAAGGACTATCAAGTCAGTTCTGCCCCTGTGAGCACGCTGCCAATCTCACTTAATCAGCTGACCAGGTCAACTTATATCAGGTTTTGATTTCAGCCGGGGGCCACTGTCGAGTTACGGCAACTCTGGACAGCGGGATCCTACTGCTGTTTGTCATTTATTCATTAACACTTTAATTCCAGAACAGCACTGGTAGGGTTAGTAATTTCAAAACAGCAATAGTAGGGTTGGTAGATCTTGTACACATAAACGAATCAATGCTCATAGCGATGTGTAGGCAAAAGTCAAAATAAAATGAAAAGTGAATATTTCTAAATCGACTTATATTACTCTCTCTCTCTCTCTCTCTCTCTCTCTCTCTCTCTCTCTCTCTCTCTCTGAACCTTAAGTGCCCAGGGCACATGGGGCTTCCGTAAGGGTTTTCCACAAATGCCTGTCCTTCGCCTTTTTTTCTGCTCTTGCCCAGGTGAGCCCTCTATTGCTCAACATCCTTTCTGTTGTTCTTCTCCATGTCTCTTTTGGTCTACCCTTACTTCTGTTCCCCTGTGGTGTCCATCTTAGTGCTATTTTTGGTAATGAGTTGTCAGTCATTCGGAGCACATGTCCCAACCATCGCCAGCGTCTTTCCTCAATAATTGTTGTCAGTGGTTTCATTTGCATTTCTGCTAATAAGATGTTATTTCTTATGTTGTTTGGCCAGAATATTTTCCTAATTCTTCGTAAACATTTAGTCTGGAAAGAATTCAACTTGTTTTCTATGGTTTTGGTGATTTCCCAGCATTCAATTCTATAGAGTAGTACACTTAGAACATTACTCTTAAATATCCTGATTTTCATATTTATGCTTAGTTTTTTTTTTAATTTCCATATAGTCTGCAGCACTGCAAAAGCCTGGTTTGCTCTAGTAAGTCTACTGTTGATGTCCTCTGTGCTGTCTCCATTTTCTACTACTCTGCTGCCAAGGTATACAAATTCGTTGACCTCCTCCACTAACTTGTTATCTACTCTGAGTACATTTCTGTTGTTCACATTTTGCTTCATTAACTTTGTCTTTCCTACGTTGATCTTTAGTCCTATGTTGTTTGCATTCTGAGTTAGCTTGTTTCTTTTATCTTGCATATCTTTGTGACTTATATTACTAAGGGGAGTAATCGCTGTCCGATTATGCAAAATAACGAGCCATAGCTGATATCTTAGCGTCGGGGTTAGCGAACCATAGCTGATCAAGACCCTGTCCCATCTCTCCTTTGGTACCCCCAGTAACAAGCCTAGCCTAGCTAACGGGGCAGGAAACACCACAGTTCAAATGCTGGTGGAGTCTGCTAAAGAAGAATTGCACACCCCCTGCTTTTTTAGATGTACTCTTGGACTAAAACAATAGCTGCCATAACCTGCTCCCAAGCCGATATGATGCTATGCCTCAACGCCTCCACAGCATCGGCTGCAAAGAACAGCAATTCGCAGTTACAAGGAGACGTTATCATGGCAGTGACTGGCAGTGATGTTGATATTTCCAGTTTATTTCTACCAAAATTGATCATCAATTTACTCTGATGTAGCAAGTAAATAACTAGAGAAGCTGTGGAAAGCAACGGACAGAACAACAAAAGTAAGATTTTTAAGGGCATGCATCTTTCCCATCGCAACATATGCCTGTGAGACCTGGACACTTAACAAAACAGCTGAGAAACACATAAATGCCTTTGAATGTAAATGCTACAGAAGAGTTCTTCAAATGTCATGGACACAAAAAAGAACAAATATATCCATACTACAAGAACTTAATATTGAAGAAGGGTGTCTAGTAAAGAAGATTAAACAGAGAAAACTTAAATATTTTTGACATATTAAACGTCGTGAGAATTTATAGAAGACAGTCTTGGAAGGGTGCATACTAGGAAAAAGAAAGAGAGGAAGACCAAGGCGAAGATGGCTGCAGGACATCGTTGATGATCTGCGAATAGATGCATCAGCAGCAGGGCATCCTGCTTACAACCAGGAGGCCTAAAGGAGAGCTGTTAGGGAACGAACGAACATACTTTATTTTCACAGGGTTAAGAATTGGCACGCAGGCCCGTCTAACATTCTGCCCTTCATCATACAGCTTTCACTCAGTCACAGTCATTCAGTATTTATTAATGAGCAGAATAATCATGAAGACACAATTAAATGATTACATAAATAAATAATAAATTTATATCTTGTCCATACACTCCACGCTCTGATTTATGCAACAGCGTAAAATAAACTTACATTCTTACATTCATGTAGAACTAAAATTTATTGAAAAGCTGTTAAAAATTACAACAATCAAGCCATAGTTTAAACGATTTTAGACTATGTTTAGGGGGACATATAGTCCATATCAAACAGATGTTGACAAAGTTTGAAGTTATAAGAAGGAATATTACTTGTAAGTTTTACATAAGTTGGTAGGGCATTCCAAAGGTGGGCAGCTGAGTAAGAGAAGCTCTTTTTTAAAATGTGCCAAGCCCTGTATTAAATGTGTTTGGATTTCCAACACATTTGATACAATTAACATCACTGCTATATCTAGACCAACAAGCGGCAGTAAGAATAAATGGTGAAACAACAACTTGGTTTGACATAAAACAAGGGGTCCGTCAGGGGTGCATATTGTCACCTTACTTATTTAACTTGTATCTTATATATATCTTATATCCTTCCCCTGCCGTTAAACGTCACATAGGGCTCGCAAAGTAGATCGCCATTTTTCCTGTCTTCGGCGAGTCTTTCAACCTCATACAGGGATTTTATGCCTGTTAATTTGGCCTTTCTTAACAATGTCCTCTTCAAAGTTTCACGCGGTCTGCCTCTTTTCTTTGGCCTTTTTGTATACCTGTATATTGAAAATATAATGAGGAATGTTAGAGAATATGTAGACAAAGAATATTGCGATGCCATAACAATTGGACGTTATGAAATACCAGAGATTAGATATGCTGATGACACAGTGTTACTGTCTACAACACAAAAAGGAATGGAAAAACTAATTATGTCAGTCCGTAAGAACAGCGAAGAACAAAACCTGTATCTTAATGCAAAGAAAACTAAATTGATGACAAGTAACAAAACAAACAAGGCAGCTGAAATCAGTATCAATGAGGAAAAACTGGAAGAAGTGGAGAGTTTTGAATATCTTGGATCACTGCTAACTAGTAGTGGAGATGCAATGAGGGAAATTAAAAGGAGGACATCTATCGCTCTTCAGAAAGTAAAACAAATAAAGAATCTGTGGAGAGGAGCAGACATAACTACAAAAATAAGATTTTTAAGGGCATGCATCTTTCCTATTGCAACATATGCCTGTGAGACCTGGACACTTAACAAAACATCTGATAAACGCATAAATGCCTTTGAATGTAAATGCTACAGAAGAGTTCTTCAAATATCATGGACACAAAAAGGAATAAATATATCTATACTACAAGAACTTAATGTTGAGGAAGGCTGGCTAGTAAAGAGGATTAAAGAGAAAAAACTTAAATATTTTGGAAACATTAAACGTCATGATAATCTAGAGAAGACAGTCTTGGAAGGGTACATAATGGGAAAAAGAAAGAAAGGAAGACCAAGGCGAAGATGGCTGCAAGACATCTTTGATGATCTGCAAATAGATGCATCAGCAGCAAGCCATCTTGCTCACAACCGAGAGGCCTACAGGAGTGCTGTTTGGGAGGCAAAGTTCCGCAGGGGACATGCAAATGAATGAATGAAGCCTTGGTTTTGGAAGAATACAATTACTTAAGCGTTGACTGTGTTTTGGGTTGAATTTGAACAACGACCACAGATAGGGTGTAGCATTGTGTGATAGAATTTTATGAATTACCTTGGCCTTGTTGAAAAGAAATCTCTTCTTGATAGGTAGAATATCAAGATTTTTGTCCTTATTTGTTTGTCATCTATAAGTCTTACTGCTCGTTTTTGAAGTGAGTAAATTCTTTTCATGTTTGACCTGGAACAACTATCTCAAACCGTGGGACAGTAGTCCAAGTGTGTTTGTATCTGTGATATGTAGTATATTCTTCTGGTGTCTATGTCAATAAAATGTTTAATTTTAGTAAATTGGTAAACTTTTTTGTGCAATTAGCTTGGTTAGATTGTCTACATGATGATTCCAACTGAGGTAGTGGTCAATAATGAGACCTAGAGTTTTATGTTCACTAACATTCTCTAGGGAGGCAAAGTTCCGCAAGGGACATGCAAATAACTGAGGAAGCAAATTCGTTCTGGAGTTTATGATTTGTGATGTATGGTCTAGGTCATGGTCACTGCACCACGGACATGCCCATTTGTGCTCACCATCCCCCCCCCTCAGCATATCCATCAGCGTCCTGCGACTGATAGTGTCTCTCCTGTGTTGGCTGACAGGTCCTCTCCAGTTATGCCGCTTGTTCCTGGCCGTGTCAGTCTGTACTCCTAGCTGTTTCAGTCTCAGCGATGTGGATTCTCCGCTCTCGATGCTCTCCAATCTGCCCATCTCTCTTAGCCCGTTTAGCAGTATCAGCTCGATCCAGTGGTTGTCCATCTGCGATGATGGCAGAGCCAGCTAGCCTGCCAGCCTCCTCATTCCCCTGGACGACCACATGCCCAGGGACATAGATGAAGGTGACTCTGCTAATCGTTGATCTCTGCAGTGACTCCACCCACTGCCTCGACCTTCCGGATCGTGTTCATTGAATCACTTAGAATGCAGGACATGGGTGTGGTCTTGTGACTCCTGCCACTCCAACGCTTTCATCACCGCCCTCAGCTCCATGCTCGTACTGCTTGTGGTCATAGCGATGGCACCGCTGCCTTCATTCTGGAGTGAAAAGAGTTAAATACCATGTCGGTCGATGTAGGGGAGGTAATGATTCTTCATTCTGCGCTACCCTTGACATTTCTAACCAGTTTCATCGCATTATCTTATCTAACCAGTTTTCATCGCGTTATCTTATCTAACCAGTTTCATCACATTTCTTATCTAATCAGTTTCATCGCATTATTTTATCTAACCAGTTTCATCGCATTATCTTATCTAACAATTTTCAGCCCATTATCTTATCTAATCAATTTCATCGCATTATCGTATCTAACCAGTTTCATTGCATTACCTTATCTAACCAGTTTCGTCACATTATCTTATCTAACCAGTTTCATCGCATTATCTTATCTAACCTGTTTCATCGCATTATCTTATCTAACCTGTTTCATCGCATTATCTTATCCTCTGTCACTTTGGCAGCCTGGTTAAAACCTCTTTCTTTGGTCTTCTCTTTCTTTATGGTTTACTGTAAAACACATGTTAATTTGAACATAATTTTAACGCTTAATCTGCTAACTGTGATCCCGTTAAGCAGCAGTTACCCGTAAATTACCGATTAAAATCGGGAAAAAATCGAATATTTTACGGGAAATGATGCGATGCTTATTTTGAGAATCTGGAGCGGCGAAGATGGCTGCAAGACATCGTTGATGATCTGCGAATGGATGCATCAGCAGCAGGGCATCTTGCTTACAACCGAGAGGCCTACAGGAGAGCTGTTAGGGAGGCAAAGTTCCGCAAGGGACACGAAAATGACTGACTGACTGAGCAGTTGGAAAATGTGAACTCCGGACTACAGAACAAAACATTGGGATTTTGTTATCAAAGACCTGCAGTTGTTGTTCATATTTATTTGTTATACTGCACGTTTCTGATCCATACGTGACGACTGGTCTTATTGTGTTGATTGTTATTTTGGTGTTTTGGTATAGGATTGTGGATTTTAATAGGTGTTGCAAGGCAAAATACGTTACATTTTATTCCCTATCTGTACTCTGCTTTTAACTTCCTCGATTACTTCTGTTGAAGGTTGTGCCTAGATATTTGTATGTTTCTGCTTTCCTAATGATCAGTTCTCGAAGATATATGTAATCTTGATCATTCTACCCCTGTTCGCTTGATATCTTCATATACTCTGTCTTATCTTGGTTAATGGTCAAGCCCACTTTTAGTGGCACTTAATGTGGTGAACTTATTTTTATTTATCTTCTTTCAAACGTCTTTTAAGTGGCTCACGGTAACAGAAAGAGATAAAAACAAAAGTCTTTCAAAAGGCTGACAGTAGCAGAAAGAGTTAAAAACAAAAAAAATCTTTTAAATGGCTCACGGTAACAGAAAGAGTTAAAAGCAAAAGTCTCTGAAATGGCTCACTGTAACAGAAAGAGTTAAAACAAAAGTCTTTTAAATGGCTGACAGTAGCAGAAATAGTTCAAAACAAAAGTCTTTTAAATGGCTGACAGTAGCAGAAATAGTTAAAAACAAGTCTTTTAAATGGCTGACAGTAAAAGAAAGAGTTAAAAACAAAAAAAAACTATTTTTAAATTACCCACGGTAACAGAAAGAGTTAAAAACCAAACAAAAAGTCTTTTAAATGACCCACGGTAAAAGAAAGAGTTAAAAACAAGTCTTTTAAATGACCCACGGTAACAGAAAGAGTTAAAAACAAGTCTTTTAAATGACCCACGGTAAAAGAAAGAGTTAAAAACAAGTCTTTTAAATGGCTGACAGTAAAAGAAAGAGTTAAAAACAAAAAAAAACTCTTTTTAAACTACCCACGGTAACAGAAAGAGTTAACAACAAAAAAAAGTCTTTTAAATGACCCACGGTAACAGAAAGAGTTAAAAACCAAAAAAAAAAAGTTTTTTAAATGACCCACGGTAACAGAAAGAGTTAAAAACCAAAAAAAAAAGTCTTTTAAATGACCCACGGTAAAAGAAAGAGTTAAAAACAAGTCCTTTAAATGACCCACGGTAAAAGAAAGAGTTAAAAACAAGTCTTTTAAATGACCCACGGTAACAGAAAGAGTTAAAAACAAGTCTTTTAAATGACCCACGGTAACAGAAAGAGTTAAAAACAAGTCTTTTAAATGGCACAAAGCAGCCGAAATAGCTAAAGGCAAAAATACATTTACCACGACTAATAAACCAATCGAAGTTTACGTATAGACATTCTTAGTGTGAGAGAAACTACGTCGTAGCACCATCTTTGCTTGTCCTATTTTCTACCACAACGTAAACAATGGCATTTTAGTAAGGTCATAAATATGTCGCGTCCCGCTTATAAGCGAAAACAAATTATCAGTTCAAACAACGAAGCTCGGGTTGTTTTGATGTTAGTACTTCAAGTAATTTAATGGTCGCTAAAGCTGTTTCACGTTGGCTGAAAGCAATTTAACGGTCTGATGGAAGTTGTTAAATGATTTTATTTTGATATTTTTTTCTTCTTTTCTTTATATTTACTGTATATATTTATTTTTATAAATTCATTTCTTTTCCGCTTCTTCCTTTTCAATTACTCCTTACTTGTTTGTTACTTTTCTATTCATTTTCCTTCTATTTCAAATCAAGTGTGGTATTAAAGAGCTGTCTATTTTTCATTCTTTCTTGCTGGTGTTTATCTTATTGTCGTTCTTATTCGTTTCACTACAGCTTTCGTTATTTCATTACCACTGTCAAGAATACTTTTCGTTACCGTCGTATTGTCATCATCATCATCGTCATCATCGTTCATCAGCGGTATAATGGTCTGTCTATTACCAGAGAACAAGTTCTGTCTATTACAACAAGAACAAGGGAGTTCATTTCTCTTTCTTTTTTTAAAGCTGCATAGCAACTTTGAAACAGACTGCGATAGTTCTCATACAGCACATAGTAATTCATGTATCATGGGAAATGAAGAAGTGTACGAGTATTATAACACCTACAAGCGCCCTGGTTACCTGAGTGGTTAGGCCCTCGGTTTACTAATCCTGTGGTACCGGGTTCAGTCCCAGCAATGGGATTTTTTTTTTTAGTACACATCAAAAAGGCCCCGTGGTCCACCCACCCTATAAAAATGGGCACCAGAGAAATGTGGAAAGGTAAATGCGGCCAGGAGTGATACTGGCCATATCACATTTTCATGTGCCGAAGGTCATGGAAAATACGGAGCTAACTGTGGACGATGCACGCTTGGATCGAAGTGTGAACGACCTTGACCGAGGCGTCATCGTCCACGTGATTTTGTAGTTGATTTCTGGGTAGGGGGGGGGATTATATATTGAAACATTGGCCCGCATCAGATTAGATCGGGGAACACGGCCAGCGATGTAGTATCTTCGTTGTGCTTATATTATTGTGCGTGTTTAGTATATTCTGCCGAGTCCACCTCGTGTGGTGTAAATTAGGTAGTTGTGAATTACGCTGTGTTGCAGGGTTCTTGTACTTACGTATCGATATGCAAATTCTGTGTATGATATCCGTGTGATTTATCGGTGTACTGGATGGGCGACATGTATGATTGGTCTTTTATGCTTTCCATGTAGACTGATCCTGTGCTGCAGATGCACGGTTATATAGAGGTGCGTCATGGCAGAGATAGCTGAGGGGAAAAAGGGCCATTGAACATTAAGTTTTAGTGTAGGCTACGTGTGGGGCCAAGACAGCCCGGGACTTCAGATCCATCAGGTTCCCAATATGCAAACATGAGAAGTCATTATTATATGATACTATGCTTAATTACCTGGCATTGCACTGGCATTTATTCATCAAATTGTTTTTCTGTCATTGAAGATTGCTTAAAGTATTCAACATATTATCCAACACATCCTTATCAATGAGTGTTAGAAAATGAGTCCTGAAATGCTATATTGAATCTATCTTGTTATATGGAAGTGAATTACGGACAATAGGCAAGTCTGCACAAAAATCATTGGAAGCAGCAGAAATGTGGTTTATTAGAAGAATGTTGCGAATCCCTTGGACAGCAAAAATAACTAATGAAGAATGTATGAAAAGAGCTGGAGAGACACAAAATCTTGTCTAAAAAAATAAGAGAGAGACAATGTGAAGAGGGGGCATTGAAAATATTATAACAATGGGAAAAATAGAAGGAAGAAGATCAAGAGGAAGACCAAGAGAAATGATACTGGACGGTCTGACGGGATGGTGTGAGAGGAGATCACGAACTGAGCTGATGGCCTGCATGAACGATCGTGTACTCTGGAGAAGCATAATAGCAAACACCAGTCGGCATGGCACATGATGATGATGATGATGATTGAAGTATTATGCATTAATATTGTTCATCCAATTGTTCGTCCATTATGATGACACCTGTTTTGATTTCATGTTGATATAAGTGCCAGTTGTAAGTGCTGTTGTGGCGTATAGTGAGATTAAAATGCTCTGTCCTTAATTTCAGACTTGGTGATTTGTATTGCATGTCAGTGTATTGTTGTGTTGATTGAATGCTTGAGGAATTCTGCACAGTTAGCATACAATATACGAAGGATGAGAGAACCTGGGTTGGCGATTATCACAGGGGAGATAGACTGGCCTCGAGTACGATAATACATTGGCAAGGGAAATGTTGGTCTTTAACCATCTAGAGAAGATATTCCTCCCAATAGTTTTAACCTAAACTTGTACCTTACAGGTTTTACATAACATCATATTCCCCAATAAGCCATAAAGGCATGGGAATTGAAATTTTACCTTTTTTACAAGTGCAATGTGACCTTAAGGATCAAGAAAGCAAAAATACTTTGACCATAACAAAAGACATAATAATATACCAAAGACCATACTGGAAGGAAAGGTGGAAGGAAAAAAAGGAAGAGCGACAGGAAGAAGACAGAGATGTAGATGGGAAGATAAAATACGAGAATGGACAGGACATAGCCTGGGTGAGAGCACCATCAAGGTAAGGGAGTGACGGAGGGGAAATGGAGATTCTTTACCGCCGAGCCTCGTACCGTAGACGGCACATGATGATGATGATGATGATGATGATGATGATGATGATGATTGCCGCAAACGAAGCATATGATACGGGAAATAACGAACACAGAACATTTAAAATCTGACAAATGTCACAGACTTGTCACTTTCACCTGCAGAGAATACGGCGGCAGGATCTCCACTGCGGGTACAGACTCCGTCACAATGGCGGGGGTGTCTGCGAATGTGACATTTTGTGATTTCTTCTGCCGGAGAGAGCATGGAGAGAGCTCTGGAGATGGCTGTAGGGGCTGCTCTGGTTTCAGCATCAAGGGAGCTGGTGGCGTCTTCCGTTCCATGGTTAAGTCTGTGAAATAAAGGCAGACAACGGTGGCAGGCGAATTAATATTTATAGTGGTAGTAGTATTAGCAGCAGCAGCAGCAGCAGCAGTAGTAGTAGTAGTAGTAGTAGTAGTAGTAGTAGTAGTAGTAGTAGTAGTAGTAGTAGCAATAATTCATTGAGAAGGCGTACATCTTCAGACAGAGATAATGAGAGAGAGGTGTGTGTGTGTGTGGGGGGGAATTGTTTGAAATAATCCCATCAGAATATAGACACATAAGACATCTCATCACATCAGAATATAGACACATAAGACATCTCATCACATCAGAATATAGACACATAAGACATCTCATCACATCAGAATATAGACACATAAGACATCTCATCACATCAGAATATAGACACATAAGACATCTCATCACATCAGAATATAGACACATAAGACATCTCATCACATTAGAATATAGACACATAAGACATCTCATTACACCAGAATTTAGACACATAAGATATCACATCGTATCAAAACATAGACACATAAGATATCACATCACATCAGAATATTCACATAAGATATCACTTCACATCAGAATATAGACACTTAAGATACCATATCGCATCAGAATATAGACACATAAGATATCACACCACATCAGAACATATACACATAAGACATCACACATATAATTAAATCTATTACATCCCAGCCGTAAGATGTCCCCTTTGGTCGACATACTGGCAATGTGTTGGATTCATCCCTTCTTCGTATGCAAAATCCCGGTTGCAGACTAACCTGAACTCTTAAGTAATCTATACGAAACTGGATTCCTCGAAGGTCAATATTGCGTTACTGTGAGGTCTGCAGACTCTAGCTAGCCTAATTTCGCTAATGGCAGTCTAGAATATATAACACAAACAAGAGTACAGATAGGCAAGCAGAGAAGACAGTGCGTCAGCACTGAAGATAGATAGACAGACAGACAGAATGAATGAATGAATGAATGATCTTTATTTTAAAGGGTAAAGAATTGGGCACGCAGGCCCGTCTTACATTCTGCCCTTCATCATTCCATCTTTCATTCTTCCCACACACTCGACACAGACAAACAGATAGATAGATAGATAGATAGATTAGCTTCCCCTTCCAAGCTCTCATCTCACTCGCATCATCATCCATCTCTAGCCCCGGTATCTGTCCTCTTTATTTGACCTATGACCTATAATAACCCCGCCCCGAGACTCATTACTTCATGAAGTATCCTGGTCGTCCATTACGCCACTCTAAATGGCCTTATCCTTTCCGGTAAATACGCCCTATTTGTCTGGA
Organism: Achatina immaculata; assembly: GCA_009760885.1. Taxonomy (NCBI): domain Eukaryota; kingdom Metazoa; phylum Mollusca; class Gastropoda; order Stylommatophora; family Achatinidae; genus Lissachatina; species Lissachatina immaculata. Next base: position 11,641,987 of record CM019712.1, on the reverse strand, counting down.
TTTTTCCATAACAAAATGTCATCATGTCATGGATTTAACATTGTCATTGGAAATGACACTTAGTTCAGGCATCCTTCCTTCTGAAAGAAAACTTGGTTTTGTTGGGGACAATGTCTCCTTTGTGTGACAAAATCGTGGAGTGATACACAACAGTTATTGGCTGGGGGAAAATCTATAGATTAAATATAGTAAAGTGTGTTCCAAGACTCAGGACGTGTCGCACGAGCAATGAAAGTATGGTAGTCCGTTTTGTTTTTATTAAAAAAATTGGTTTCGATTTCCCCGTATTTCGCTTTCTTTTCTGCTAAATAAAACAAAGGTAACAATAAAATATATGGCTGATAGTTGTGTTTTTGTGGGTGTTCCAAAGTGCACACCGGTCTTGCTTTGTCTTGTCTCCTTCCTCTTATACCTTTCGGTGTTTAGAGGATAAATAGACGTCTTGACAGGGCTCGACGATTTGCTTCATGAAAATAGGATATTTAATGCTTCTGTAATTTCCTCTCTCAATCTCTTGCTTGGGCGACTCTTCCTCTATTTTCTGAAAATTTTAGTGTGAATGTTTTTTTTTTCATGTGGTATACTGTCTGGTGGTAGCAGTGTAACATGGCCAAACCATTTGATTTGCTGTTTCTGGATACAGTGTAATACTGGTGTTACTCCAACCTTTGCTCTGATGGTCCCTTCTTGTCACATTTAGTATTCTCCTTAAACAGATGGAAGTGCACACTTGTAGACTGTTCTAAAGCGTTTTACTGTGTACAACATCGATGGTTATGGTCCATTATGAACAACACAAGTTTTCCTAATCATCTGGTAGACCTTATCGCCAAACTGTATGAAGACCAGCAAGCAGCAGTGAGGGTAGATGGCTAAACATCGGGTTGGTTTGACGTACGAAATGGAGTAAGACAGGGGTGTATCTTTTCTCCACGCCTGTTTAACATCTAGGCCGAAAACATCATGAGGAATGTAAGAAATCAACAGGAAACAGCTAAATTTGACTCTTTCAACATCGGGGGCCGTCGGATTCCAGAAATGAGATACGCCGATGATACTGTCCCTCTATCAAACAGCTCAGAAGGACTGCAACAGTTGATTCTCTCAAACAAAAGACACAGGCAAAAGCTCAGAACCTTCTTTTAAACACCAACAAAACCAAAGTAACGATAATTGACAAAATGAGAACCAAAGCTAAGACTACACTGGACCATCAAGAGCTGGAAAACGTTGAATATCTAGGTTCAGTCATCACCACCAATAGCGACTGTGCAATGGAGATCAAAAGAAGACTAGCAGTTGCATCACAGGAACTAGAGCAAAAGAAAAGTACGTGGCAACACTGAAACAAAGCTATGCTTACTAAGAGCTAACATATTCCAAGTGGCAACATAACGGATGCGAAAAATGGACACTTTAACAGATCGCTGTAAAAGAGAATAACTGCATTTGAGATGAACTGTTGTGGGTCATTTAGAATATCATGGAAAAATCAAATAAAGAGATATGAATGGGATTAAGTGTCGTAGAAAACTGGCTTGGAGACACCATGAAAGAGAGAAGGATGAGATGGTTCTCCGCTTGTGGACTCAGGACGCCACGGAAAGTCTGAATATGTCCTTGAGAAATGTCGGTGAACTTGTACATGACAGCACCGTTTAGGGAGGCTGTGAGAAGGACAACGTTCCGCAAAGGACACGTCACATGATGATGATGATGATGATGATGATGAAACTGCACACACAAGGGTGGAGCGATGCCCTTCCGGGAACTACAAAAACTAGCTTTCCCAGTACACTATCTACAAGGAATCCGTGTTAAGTCTCTGGTTCGTTTCTCTCCCCTTTGTGACGTAGAACTTTGCCAGAGAGAGTTCTAGAAGAATATGGGAGATCAGACAGCTTCGCGCTTTGTTCATTTTTTTTTCTTTCTTCATATACGTTCCTTCGAGTACTTTCCACACAATTTATACACTCATAATATACGCATATACGAAGGGAAGTCACTAAGTAACTCGCAAATGACTGTTATAAAAAAACCTAAATGCGACAGTAATTTGAAAACTTAAAATTTTTGAACCTACATTATTCCCCTATTTCTCAACGTAATCGCCACCAACATTGATACATTTGTCCCATCGTGTAACCCATGGCGTAAAAATCGGGAGTCCGATTTCTGAACCATTTTTTTTTACTTCTGTTTCCACCTCTTCGTCACTCGAGAATCTTCTCCCGCCAAGGTGGTTTTTTTCAATGGACCAAACAAATTAAAATCACTTGGAGCTAATATAGGGTGGATGTTCAAGAACTTCCCAACCCAACTGGCTAATTTTCTCTTTGGTTAACGGAGCTGTATATGGTCTGGCATTGTCATGAAGGAGAAGCACACCTCTAGTCAGCAGACCAGGACGTTTTCTTCGAATTGCATCCCGTAGCATCAGATTGCACTTGCTACACTGTCTATCGTTACTCGTCTATCAGCTCTGATAATCTCATTCACACTTTGCACAGTCGCTTCTGTTGCAATCTAAACAGGACGGCCAAGTCAGACTTGTCAACAATTTCGGTGCGTCCCTGAGAAAATTCTTTTACCCGGTTATTCTTTACGTGATAAACACTTTTCAGCATAAACTGTAATCATTTCCTTATGAATGTCCTCAACTGAATGTCCTTTAGCCCACAAAAATTGCACTACACTTCTATGTTCTTCTTTAGTATGCACTAACAGTTGAGCAGCCATTTTGTTATTGCTTTGCACATGCGCACATAACTCCCAGCGCCGCTTACGTACAACTAATATAAAGTTGGATGATGGTAATATCTGAGGATATATTTAAATACAACCTGGTAACTGGCGCTGATAAAATATTTGAATTTGCGAGTTACTTAGTGACTTCCCCTCCTACTTTCTGTTTCAATTCTATTAACGTTTTGTTCATGCAGCTTTACTGTAGTGTCTTTGTGTGTATTTGTAAATTTGGTTTCATCTGACTCTCTCTCTCTCCTTTTCTCTCCCCCCTCTCCCCTTCTCTCTCACTCTCTCCCTCTCTCTCCCTCTCTCTGTCCCTCTTTCTCCCAATGTATGGATAAGAGATAAGTTTATTATTTATTTATGTAATCATTTAATTGTGTCTTCATGATTATTAATGCTCATTAATAAGTGCTGAATGACTGTGACCGAGTGAAAGCTGTATGATGAAGATATTAGACGAGCCTGCGTGCCCAATTCTTAATCCTTTGAAAATAAACTATGCTTGTTCGTTCGTTCCCTCCCTCCCCTCTCTCTCTCTCTCGCCTCTCTCATCCTCTCTCTCCCTCTCTCTCTCTCATCTCCTCCTCTCTCTCCATCTCACTCTCTCTTTCCCCTCTCTCGCTCCATCTCCCTCTCTCTCCACCTCTCCATATCTCCCCCTCTCTCTCTCTCTCTCTGAACCTTTAGGTGCCCAAGGCACATTGACCTGTCAGCAAGGGTTTTCCACAAACGCCTGTCCTTTGCCTTTTTTTCTGCTCTTGCCCAGGTCAGCCTCTATTGCTCAGCTTACTCTCTGTTGTTCATCTCCATGTCTCCTCTGATCTACCCTTACTCCTATTCCCCTGAGGTGTCCATCTCAGTGCTGTTTTTGGTAAAGAGTCACCAGTCATCCAGAGAACATGCCCCAACCATCTCCAATGCCATTTCCTCAAAATGGAAGTCAATGGCTTCATCTGACTTTCTCTCAGCATGTGCTATTTCTTACGGTACTGGACCAAAATATTCGTATAATTATACATAAACATTTAGTCTAGAAAGAATTCACTCTGTTTTCTATAATTTTGGGTTTTCCAACATTCATATGCACAGAGTAACACACTTATAACATTATTTTAGAACACTGTTATGTCTTTTCTCAACATTTTTTTATATTTCTATATATTGTGCTCACAGGTGATCAGGAAAAGGAGATGGACATATGTTGGTCACGTGATGAGAAGAAACAGTCAGAGAATCCAAAAACAAGCTATCAAGTGGAACACAACAGGCCAAAGAAAAAGAGGCAGACAGCGTGAAACTCTGAAGAGGACATTGTTAAGAGAGGCCAAATTAGTAGGCATAAAATCCCCTTGATGAGGTTGAAAGACTCGCCGAAGACAGGAAAATTTGAGGAACTACCTTGCGAGTCCATGTGACGGGAATGATATAAGATATAAGAAGATATATTGTGCAGGTTTGCCAAAGCTTGGTTTGCTCTAGTTGGAGTTTTAGATATACTTATATCCAAAACTATACGAATACACATACAGTAAGTTATACTTATTATTGGCTGAGGGGTTAGGTAGGAGCTCAGTCTACTAATCTGGTGGTACCATGCTCAAGTCCCAGCGGTGGGGATTATTCTCTGGCACCACCGCACGAAAAAACAAAGGCCCAGGGATCCACCCAGCCTCTAAAAATAGGTACCAGAGAAATCTGAGAAGGTAAATGCTTCCAGGCGTGATACTGACCACATCAGACTTTCATGCGCCGAAGGTCTTGGAAATAGGGTCCTAACATTCCCAATATGCCTTAATGGCATGGAAACAAGGGTTTTATCCCTACCCGTACATCGTAATGAGAAATTTGTCTGTGCTATTTTCATTTCAAGGTAAAATGAAGATGTAGCCCTGTGGAGCCATTGAAGCAGACAGAGAATAGGGCGTTAGCGTCAGTTTTTGTGTTTTTTCCTTTGACTCATCGGCAAGCTAGAAAAATGGAGTAAAAAGGTAAAATACTCCTTTCCATGCCATTAAGGCACGTTGGGGATATGAGGATATGGGGATATGGTAAGAATACGTTAGGCCCGTATTTCCGAGACCTTCGGCACATGAAAGTCTGATGTGGTCACTATCACGCCTGGCAGCATTTACCGCCCCAGATTTCTCTGGTACCCATTCTCAGAGGCTGGGTGGACCCAGGGGCCCTTTTTTTTCAGATGTGGTGGTATCAGAAAAAAAAGCCTCCACTGCTGGGTCTTAATAGTAGACCGATCGCCGAACCACTCCGCCAGGTGGTCAAACATTATACCTGGCCAGCTTTACTTCTCCAGGTCCAGGTGGAGCCGGGTCTCCGTTTTTATAGCTGGGGTCCCTGTTTTTATAGCTGGGTCCCTGTTTTTGTAGCTGGGTCCCTGTTTTTATAGCTGGGTTTCTGTTTTTATAGCTGGGGCCCTGTTTTTGTAGCTGGGTCCCTGTTTTTGTAGCTGAGTTTCTGTTTTTATAGCTGGGGCCCTGTTTTTGTAGCTGGGTCCCTATTTTTATAGCTGGGGCCCTGTTTTTATAGCTGGGTCCCTGTTTTTATAGCTGGGTTTCTGTTTTTATAGCTGGGTCCCTGTTTTTGTAGCTGAGTTTCTGTTTCTATAGCTGGGGCCCTGTTTTTATAGCTGAGTTTCTGTTTTTATAGCTGGGTCCCTGTTTTTGTAGCCGAGTCCCTGTTTTTATAGTTGAGTCTCCGTTTTTATAGCTGGGTTTATGTTTTTATAGCTGGGTCCCTGTTTTTGTAGCTGGGTCTGAAGCATCTTAAGCCGTCGGACTTAAATCAGTTATCTTCCTGTAGCAGGTTAGTTACTGTTACCATTAGCAAGCAAAAAAAAAGGTGCCGTTTCGGATGGCTTTGGTGGTCATGGTCCTTCACCTATGCGGTCCTTGGTGTTTCAAATGCTTTTCTTTTGTCCCTGCAATTGATCAGTCAGTCCGCTAAGTTATGTTTCTCATGGTCTTCCTCTCTTTCTTTTTCCCATGAGTTTTACAATCTTTACTAGGTTATCCGACTTCTGTCTTCTCATGGCGTGTCCTGGGAGCCTTTTTATTATCGTTTTAACTAGTTTTCGTTGTTCTGAAACTTCTTTAAAGACCTCTTCGTTTGTTTTTCTTGTTTGTCCTGGGTATTTTTTGCACCTTTCTCCAAAACCACATCGCTGTCCAAGTTTAGCAACCATATGGCCATCTTAGCTATGTTTAGCTCAATAACACTCTTTTCCTCTCTTTTAGGGACATCTTATCTGTTAGTATTATCTTCATGTCACTCATTTTCATGTCTCTTGCGGATCTTTGCCTCCCTAACAGCTCTCCCGTAGGCTTCTCGGTTGTAAGCAAGATGCCCTGCTTCTGATGCACCCATTTTGCAGAATATCAACGATGTCTTGCAGGCATCTTCGCCTTGGTCGTCCTCTCTTCTTCTACACATACATTAAAAAAAAAACAGAATTCTGAGTTCACTTATTTTAAACCAAGCTTTTCACAAAAAGCCCATTTCGTTAATGTACTCTAAGTTTTGGAAATTACTAAAAAAAAAAAGCCAATAAACTATGATAAAACATTATCAAGACGCGCCAGGACAATCTTAACATGTGCCGTCATTTAAATTTGTTTAACAAAAAAGTACAAAGTACTCAAATTGTCTCCCATACTTAGCAGTAAAGTACAGGAACTCTCCATGTATTATCTTCTTTACATTTTATTTGTGTTTATTTCAACATTTTTTATTTTCGTTTCAGATATTTCTCCTGTCTGTAATTTGCAAGACATCAAACGACAGGACAGACTAATTATCTTTAGTAATAAAGAGATAATGACAGGGTATATTAGACCTGGGCTTCGCTCTGAGATTAGAATTTCTTCCGTATAGTTTTTGTTTGTTTGTTTAATATTAGAATTTTAAAGAGGAAAGAAATTTTCCTTGGCAAATGAAGACGGAGACCTGAATTTTGTGTGTATTGGGGGGGGGGGGAGGGGGGGGAGGGGGGGGAGGGGGGATAGTTTGCTCTTCTCTCACACAGAGAACGGTAGTTCAAGCCAGGTTGTAGGGGTGGGGGAGGGGTGGGGGAGCTGTTATTCCTACTTTTAGAGATGGGGAAGGAGAGGGGTACACGCATGTGGCTGACCAAATCACACACTATCTAGTGTGCCATCAGGTCACGGAAAGTATGGGCACTAGGAGATTGTTGGAGTAGTAGTTATTGTAGTGGTAGTAGTAGTAGTAGTAGTAGTAGTAGTAATAGTAGTAGTAGTAGTTGTTGTTGTTATTTTTGTTGTTGTTGTTGTTGTGGTAGTAGTAGTAGTTGCTGTAGTAGTTGTATTGGTGGTAGTTGTAGTAGTAGTAGTAGTAGTAGTAGTAGTAGTAGTAGTAGTAGTAGTAGTGGTAGTAGTTGTATTGGTAGTAGTAATAGTTGTAGTAGTAGTAGTAGTAATAGTAATAGTAGTAGTAGTAGTAGTTGTTGTTGTAGTAGTTGTATTGGTAGTAGTAGTAATAGTGGTAGTAGTAGTAGTAGTACTAGTAGTAGTACTAGTAGTTGCAGTAGTAGTTGTATTGGTAGTAGTAGTAGAAGTAGTTACTGTTGTTGTTGGTGTAGCAGCAGCAGTTGTAGTAATTGTTGTAGCAGTAGACAGACTGATGGATGGATGGATGGATGGATGGATGGATGGATGGATGGATGGATGATGAATAATCTTTATTTTTAAAAGATAAAGAATTGGGCACGCAGGCCCGTCTTACATTTTGCCCTTCAGATAGATAGATAGATAGATAGACAGACAGATAGATAGATAGATAGATAGATAGATAGATAGATAGATAGATAGATAGATAGATAGATAGATAGATAGATAGATAGATAGATAGATAGATCTTACATCACGAACGCCTTCACATCATTGCTACATTAACTTGGCCAAATAATCCCGGACGAAAATAGCCACCTAATTTCCATCCTTAAGATACACTCCGCAGGATGTCCACTTCCCCCCCCCCCCCCCCCAAACCCAACAAACTACAGTAAAACTCTAAAATGTGCGTTTTCTCAAATACATTACGGTATCTCTTCTAATCTTCATTGATTATGGGCGAAACAGGGTCCATTCTTATGTGAGACCCAGTGAAAAGACCCTTGACAGTTTTCCTCCTAGAGTTCCACTTGTGTCACAACAGTCTGGTGTGGAAAATGTGATTTCCAAAGTTATGGAGCGTAATAAGAAGCTGTGATTTGCAATTCTTTGCCAAAGTATAAACCCATATTCATGCCTTATCGAGCTGGGAAAGCAATGGTATAATAAGTTATCATATTCATTACCCATTACCTTTTGGTATTCTCAACACAGATTCTGGCCGTACCCCCAAGGAAGGATTATAAGTGTAAGAGAAGGAATTTTTTTTTTCTATGGGAATAATTAGAGAGAGCTTTTCTAGGAGAGGAATTAGGGAGGACGTTTTCTTTTAAATCTAAGAGAGGAATTAGGGAAGACGATTTTTTTTAATCTAAGAGAGGAATTCGGGGGACTTTGTTTCTAAGAGAGGAATTAGGGAGGACCTTTTTCTAAGAGAGGAATTGGAGAGGACTATTTTCTAAAAGAAGAATTAAGGAGGACTTTTTTTAAAGAGAGGAATTAGGAAGTACTTTTTTTTCTAAGAGAGGAATTAGGAGGGAATTTTTTTTTTCTAGGAGAAGAATTAGGGAGGACTTTTTTTTAAGAGAGGAATTAGGGAGGACTTTCTTTCTAAGATAAGAATTAGGGTTTTTCTAAGAACTGAGGAGGAATGTTTCCAATGAAGGAATTTGGAAGAGATTTTCTACGTAGAAAAAGGAATGTATAGTGGCGAAATTCATTAGGGGGATGATTCCAAGGGGGTTGGGGCAGCCTGGGGTGAAAAAATAGGAGACTGGAACCTGATAAGCTGAGAACCGTTGCTTTAAGTTTTTCAAATATGGTACCACCACACCAGAATGACCCCAGGGTTCACCCAGCCTCTAAAAAATGGGTACCAGAAAAATCTGGGAAGGCGAAGAGGCCAGGTATGATACTGACCACATCACAACTTTCATGTGCCTAAGGCCTTGGAAATACGGGCCTAACACTGCATCCCCAATATACCTTAACGGCACGGAAACGGGGATTTTACCTTTTTACCTTTTATAAAAGAAGCTGGTGAAGTAAAGTTACTACAAATATTTGCACCAGTAATGTTTTACTACTATTAGTTATTATTTAGAAACTTGATTTAATTTTCCAAAACAATTTAAAATCTCTGTTTTAAATCTGTAAGACTTGTATCGGGGACACCAGCAAGAAGATCTCAAATCTACAGAACGTACCACAAGAAACCTCTTCCCTGATTGGCTTAAACAAGAAACACAAATTACTTGAGTAACTAATCTCTGATTGGCCAGTTTCAGAATCGGCCTCGTTTTGAACAGAACGCCATAACTACTGTTTACATGCAAGGCTGTCTATCCGATTACTTCGCAAATTCATCTTTTCTTCAAAAATTTTACTTCGTCATTTCATTGTTTATTAAAGTACATGTAAAATATAACAGGACATCAATTACAATCCGTCTGTACTTCATCCTTTCCCAACTTTCATACTTTTTGTCATTCAGCGTTTAATTTACATTTTCGATTATTTTTTTAATCCTCTTAGAGGATTATTCACCCCGTTAATCCGGATTTAAGAAAAGAAAATTCACTAACTGGGATGTTTTCTCCTATTCTGGATTAGCGAATGTTTGTCCCAGAAGAAACTAATCACGAATGAATGAATAAAGTGTAATTTATGTTGAAAAAACAACTGTATTCTGTTTTGAAATAAGAAGATAATCCAGACAGTGGACAAACAGACAGGAACCGATTACTGGCCTATTAAATAAATCATTTGTCTGTGAGGGATTAGCCTGCGTGTTTTGGGAGCTGATAAATCATGGAAAGGAGTGGATTTTGGACCGGCTCTTGGCGAGCTCCAATGGGAAAAACCCCCAGAAAATTGACAGTAGGTTTAGGGATAAAGGGAATAGAAAAAATCTCATTATAACGCAGTCTAAAGGGAACTGCCAAACTAGACACTTATATTCAAATTCCGCTATGTCCAGAATGACATATATATACATTATACATTGTTTTGTCCTTGTTAATTTCAAGCAAATAGGACTTGAAATTAACAAGGACAAAACAAAAATAATGAAACTTCCCATTAATCAAAATGGAAAAATACACGTAGAAGGGACAGATATTGAAGACGTCAGTCAATTTGCATACCTTGGCAGCTACATAGACCAGGATGCTGACACCAGAAAGGAACTTAGAATTGCAAAAGCAGCATCGATCTTCAAGAATCTTGAGAACATATGGCATTCAAAAGTTATAAGCACAAAAACCAAGTTAAGACTATTCAGTTCAAATGTAATATTCACCCTCATTTATGCATGTGAAAGCTGGAAAACAACTAAAGAAATAGACAAGAAATTAGACTCTTTTGAAAACAAATACCTAAGGAAAATACTCGGCATCAAGTAGAACGAATTCAAGAACACCGCAGAGATAAGACAGATGAGCGAACAACAACCAGTCTCATGAGTGATCAGAAAAAGGAGATGGACATATGTTGGTCACGTGATGAGAATAAACGATCAGAGAATCCCAAAACAAGCTATCAGGTGGAACACAACAGGTCAAAGAAAAAGAGGCAGACCGCGTGAAACTCTAAAGAGGACACTGTTAAGAGAGGCCAAATTAGCAGGTATAAAATCCTTTGATGAGGTTGAAGGACTCCCCGAAGACAGGAAAAATTTGCGAAATACTTTGCTAGCCCTATGTGACGTTTAAAGGCACGGGAAGGATATAAGATATAAGATAAGATGTATGATTGCGACTGGGACCTACCGACCTGGTCCATTATTATAGAAACTCCGTTGTAAACGAGATCTGTTGTAACGGAATTTTACTGTAAATGTAAAAAAAAAGAGTAGGTACTTTGGTTTTAAGGCGATGAGTTCTTCAAAAAGCTCCAAGACATTTCAGTATTCTGAAATACCTAGTTTTCAGAATAGGAATTCCTCATTGCATATAACGTTCCAACTTCTTTAGTGCCAATGCGCGCGCACACACGCACATGCGCGCAACCGGCGATATATAATATACACACACTTAGAAAGGTCTGAGCACAGATGCGTCCACTCCGTAGCGCCTTGAAAAATTCTCATTGGGTAATTTTTCTTAACATAGGGATCAATAGCTAACATGCTAGGGTCAGGGTTGGCGAACCATATCTGACCAAGACCCTATCCCAGAATATCCTTGGTACCCACCCCCTTCCCCCAGTAACAGGTTTAGTCTGGTTAACGGGGTAGAAGTCGCATTAGTTTCCAAGGTGGTGGAGTCTACTCAAGAAGCATTGCGCACAACCTGCCTTCTAGCTGCTCTCAGGGACTGAAAAAAAACAGCCGTCGTAACCCACTCCCAGTCCAACTCCATGTGGTGCCAGAACGTTTTCGATGCATCGTCTGCAAAGAACATCAAGCTCACAGTTCCAGGGAAGAAGAAGAAGAAGAAAAAAAAAAGAAGAGCAACAAGAACAAGAAGAACAAGAACAATATTAGGCTCTTATAGTATGGATATACAAGTATTTGTTCTTTTTTGTGTCCATAATATTTAAAGAACTCTTCTGTAGCATTTACATTCAAAGGCATTTATGTGTTTCTCAGCTGTTTTGTTAAGTGTCCACGTCTCACGGGCATATGTTGCGATGGGAAGGATGTATGCCCTTAAAAATATAATTTTTGTAGTTCTGTCTGTTCCTCTCCACAGATTCTTTATTTGTTTTACTTTCTGAAGAGCGATAGATGTCCTCCTTTTAATTTCCCTCATTGTATCTCCCTTTAGTAGTGATCCAAGATATTCAGAACTCTCCACTTCTTCCAATTTTTCCTCATTGATATATATTTCATCTGCCGTGTTTGTTTTGTCAGTTGTCATCAATTTAGTTTTCTTCGCATTAAATTAAAGTTTTGCTCTTCACTACTCTTACGGACTGACATAACATCCTACTTGATAGCCACACTAAACTCTACATCTAACACGATCCTTTGCCCAAAGGGTAATTATCTGAAAGGTGGGAATATTGTTAATTGCGAGTAATGAGAGCGGAACGTCAGTCAATCAAATGTCTTAATGACAGCATATGTCATATCACACGCCATCACAATGTTAAGACATAGTTTTGTATACTCGGATAGCGAAAAATAAAGTATTTAAGACTTTGACTCGTATCTTGCAGTCTGGTGGGGACAGATGGCACTCAAAGTTGGACAGTAGAATAGAGGGCACTCAAAGTTGGACAGTAGAATAGAGGGCACTCAAAGTTGGACAGTAGAATAGAGGGCACTCAGAGTTGGACAGTAGAATAGGGGGCATTCGAAGTTGGACAATAGAGGGAACTCAAAGTTGGACAGTAGAATAGAGGGCATTCGAAGTTGGACAACAGAGGGCACTCAAAGTTGGACAGTAGAGTAGAGGGCATTCGAAGTTGGAAAATAGAGGGCACTCAGAGGTGGATAGTAGATGGCATTCAAAGTTGAATGGTAGAGTAGAAGACACTCAAAGTCGGGTAATGGAGTAGATAGCAGTCAAAGTCGGACAGCAGAGAAGCCACGAAGAGACAAAGCACACTTCACTCTGTCATCTCACATCTCAAGCTGTTGCTGATTTTTACAAAAGTCCTTCGTTCAATTCACCGTCATTTTCTAAAGTTTTCTGTCCCTCACATCAAAGTTTTGTTTCTCTCGCATCTAAAGTTTTGTTTCTCTCACATCTAACGTTTTATGTCTCTCACATGTAAAGTTTTCTTCCTTTGACGTCTAAAGTTTTCTGTCTCTCAAATCTAAAGTTTTATTTCTCTTGCATCTAAAATTCTGTTTCTCTCATATCTAAAGTTTCCTGCCTCTCATATCTGAAGTTTTCTTTTTCTCGCACCTAAAGTTTTGTTTGTCTCATATCTAAAGTTTTCTTTCTCGCACATCTAAAGTTTTCTTTCCTTCACTTATAAAATACTGTGCCTACTATATTTCAAGGCTAACCATACAGTGCTGTTCCCTATGGCCCTATTATGCTCAAACCTCAGCCTCGTTTTTGGTTTGTTTTTATTTTCCATTTTGCTAAATTTTTACCGTATATTACCAAAGGTGTTACTGAATTATAACTCGGCATTTACAATTCATGCCTTCATGTGCCGAAGGTCATGGACACGGGAATTCTACCTTTTACCTTGTTTATTTATGATTCTGTTACCTGTTTCTAAACGGCAGTTGGGCAGGTTTAAAGAAATGTTGTCCTTTCGTTGCCCGTTAGTTTCATTCAAGGAATTAGAAAACAAACAAACAAAAATAGCCGATGTAACTTGCTCCCAAGCTGACAACATGTTGTGCCTCAACATTTTCACCGCATCGGCTGCAAAGAATACCAACTCGCAGTATCAGGGAGGCAAGACAAAGAATAAGAAGCTCAGTCAGTCAGTCAGTCAGTCATTTGCATGCCCCATGAGGAACTTTGGTTCCCTAACGGCTCTCCTGTGGGCCTCTCGGTTGTAAGCAAGATGCCCTGCTGCTGATGTATCCATGCGAAGATCATCAACATTATCTTGCAAGCATCTTCGCCTTGGTCTTCCTCTCTTTCTTTTTTCTATTATGTACCCTTCGAATACGGTCTTCTCTAAATTATCATGATGTTTAATATGTCCAAAATATTTAAGTTTTCTCTTTTAAATCCTCTTTACTAGCCAGCCTTCTTCAATATTAAATTCTTATAGTATGGATATACAAGTATTTGTTCTTTTTTTGTGTCCATGATATTTGAAGAACTCTTCTGTAGCATTTACATTCAAAGGCATTTATGTGTTTCTCAGCTGTTTTGTTAAGTGTCCAGGTCTCATAGGCATATGTTGTGATTGGAAAGATGTATGCCCTTAAGTCCTTAAATTTTTGTTCTTCTATCTGTTCCTCTCAATAAATTCTTCAGTTGTTTTACTTTCTGAAGAGCGATAGATGTCCTCCTTTCAATTTCCCTCATTGTATCTCCATTATTAGTTAGCAGTGATCCAAGATATTCAGAACTCTCCACCTCTTCCAACTTTTCCTCATTGATACGTATTTCAGCTGCCTTGTTTGTTTTGTCAGTTGTCATCAATTTAGTTTTCTTCGCATTAAGATAGAAGTTTTGCTCTTCGCTGTTATTACGGACTGACATAATTAGTTTTTCCATTGCTTTTTGTGTTGTGGACAGTAACACTGTATCATCATCATATCTAATCTCTGGTATTTCATAACATCCAATTGTTATCTTATCTTATCTTATATCTTATATCCTTCCCGTGCCGTTAAACGTCACATAGGGCTCGCAAAGTAGTTCGCAAATTTTTCCTGTCTTCGGCGAGTCTTTCAACCTCATCAAAGGATTTTATGCCTGTTAATTTGGCCTCTCTTAATAATATCCTCTTCAGAGTTTCACGCGGTCTGCCTCTTTTTCTTCGGCCTGGTGTGTTCCACTTGACAGCTTGTTTTGGGATTCTCTGATCATTTCTTCTCATCAAGTGACCAACATATGTCCATCTCCTTTTCCTGATCACTCATGAGACTGGTTGTTGTTCACTCATCTGTCTTATCTCTGCATTGTTCTTGAATTCATTCCACTTGATGCCGAGTATTTTCCTTAGGCATTTGTTTTCAAAAGAGTCTAATTTCTTGTCTATTTCTTTAGTTGTTTTCCAGCTTTCGCATGCATAAATGAGGGTGGATATTACATTTGAATTGAATAGTCTTAACTTGGTTTTTGTGCTTATAACTTTTGAATTCCATATGTTCTCAAGATTCTTGAAGATTGATGCTGCTTTTGCAATTCTGATTCTAACTTCCTTTCTAGTGTCAGCATCCTGGTCTATGTAGCTGCCAAGGTATGCAGATTGATTGACTTCTTCAATATCTGTCCCTTCTATGTGTATTTTTCCATTCCAATTGTTATGGTATTGCAATATTCTTTGTCTACATCTTCTCTAACATTCCTCATTATATTTTCAATATACAAGTTAAATAAATAAGGCGACAATATGCACCTCTGACGGACCCCTTGTTTTATATCAAACCAAGTTCTTGTTTCACCATTTATTCTTACTGCTGGCTGTTGATCTAGATACAGCAGTGATGTTAACTGTATCAAATGTCTCGGAAATCCCATTTTTTTCCATTATTTCCCAAAGTTTCTGGTGTTGTACACAATCAAAAGCCTTTGAGTAGTCTATAAAGGATAAATATAGATTCACATTAAACTCTCTGCATTTCTCTATTATTAATCTTATATTGAATATATGATCTCTTGATCCTCTTCCTTGCCTGAAACCAGCTTGCACCATATTGTCTTCTTCTGTTTATTTACCAAATCTGTCCATTACGATTTTTAATAGAATTTTACTGACATGACTAATCAGGGTAACATTTCTGTAGTTTGTGCATAATTTCAGGTTATCCTTTTTTTTTTGGCAGTGGTATGAATACAGTTCTTTTCCATTCTTTTGGCCAAATACCAGAATGCCATATCTTTTTACATAAGAAACTATATCTCCTAAAAATCAAGATTTTCTTTAGGAAATTAGGTCAAATCCGGCCGTGGATATGAATATATGACAGGAAGTCACATAAACATGATCTAAGAGCAGGAAGTTGATTTTTCTCATTAAGATTAACAGATACACCATATGAGGTCAGAGAGAAAGTAGTTCCAGACATGTAAAATAATTAAAACGCTGGGAGCTATTAGACAAGGTCTGATCGCAGCCGCTCCTCTCCCATCATGAAGTAGATCCTGCTGTATAGAAAGAATGAGGAAAACTGGGCGAAAACAAGAATACCAGAAAGTAATGTCAGCACGTATAAATGAAGAACACACAACAATCCAATATTTCGGCAAAAAAAACTTTCATCAAGCATCACATACATCAGCCCCCTTCCGATGATGACTTTCTCTCGTTTCTCACTACAACCACCCAACTGGACACCATTTGTCGGATCGTCTCGATCAGTGGTCTTTACACTGACCACGCCCTTG
The DNA here is from genome assembly GCA_009760885.1 of Achatina immaculata. Taxonomy (NCBI): domain Eukaryota; kingdom Metazoa; phylum Mollusca; class Gastropoda; order Stylommatophora; family Achatinidae; genus Lissachatina; species Lissachatina immaculata. The sequence continues at coordinate 11,626,116 of CM019712.1, read as the reverse complement.
ATTTACATTGACGGACAGCTCCCTTGATTTACACTGACCACGCCCTTGATTTACACTGACCACGCCCTTGATTTACATTGACCGACAGCTCCCTTGATTTACACTGACCACGCCCTTGATTTACACTGACCACGCCCTTTATGAAACTGACAAGCTACGTCTCCCCGTTAACGATACTCTAACCTGACCCACGGGGGAGCAACGCCCACCTTCACAGCTTCAGCCCAGACAAGATAGTGTCACCACAAAAGGGGATAAGAGTAGGGGGCCATCGTTTGTTGGAAAAGAGAATATACATTCAGGATGCCATGGCTCTGTTGGGCAACCCAAAGCTCTATGCCCCTCGGGCTCAAGATCCGACTCCAGCAAACATTTATCAATTTCGTGACATGAACTCGTACATAAGATTAGTCTGCTACTCGTCTACGTGTTTAGGGAAGCCATCCTTTTATCATCTTCCTAAATTCCACAAATCAGGCAACCCAGAGGGGGTCCATAGTTTAAGCTTTCTTAAGTCCTAAAGAACAAATCTCTCACTTTCTGGGAAGTATCGTTCAAGCTATTGTTACTAGCCTGCCTACTTATAGGAGGACTTTCAAGCTAATGTTACTAGCCAGCCTACTTATCTGTCGGACTTTTCAGCTATTGTTACCAGCCTGCTTACTTATCTGAAGGACTTTCACGCTATTGTTACTAGCCTGCCCACTTATAGAAGGAATTTTAAGCTACTGTTACTAGACTGCCTACTTATCTGTATGACTTTTCAGCTATTGTTACCAGCCTGCTAATTTATCTGAAGGACTTTCAAGCTATTGTTACTAGCCTGCTTACTTATCTGTAGGACTTTTCAGCTATTGTTACCATCCAGCCTATTTATTTGAAAGACTTTTCACTTATTGCTACTAGCCTGCCTACTTATCTCAAGGACTTTCAAGCTATTGTTACTAGTCTGCCTACGTATCTCAAAGACTTTCAAGCTAGTGTTACTAGTCTGCCTACGTATCTCAAGGACTTTCAAGCTATTGTTACTGGCCTGCCTACTTATCTCAAGGACTTTCAAGCTATTGTTACTAGCCTGCTTACTTATCTCAAGGACTTTCAAGCTATTGTTACTAGCCTGCTTACTTATCTCAAGGACTTTCAAGCTATTGTTACTAGTCTGCCTACTTATCTCAAGGACTTCCAAGCTATTGTTTCTAGTCTGCCTACTTATCTCAAGGACTTTCAAGCTATTGTTACTAGCCTGCCTACTTATCTGTAGGACTTTCAAGCCATTGTTACTAGCCTGCCTACTTATCTCAAGGACTTTCAAGCTATTGTTACTAGTCTGCCTACTTATCTCAAGGACTTCCAAGCTATTGTTACTAGCCTGCCTACTTATCTCAAGGACTTTCAAGCTATTGTTACTAGCCTGCCTACTTATCTCAAGGACTTTCAAGCTATTGTTACTAGTCTGCCTACTTATCTCAAGGACTTTCAAGCTATTGCTACTAGCCTGCCTACCTATCTCAAGGACTTTCAAGCTATTGTTACTAGCCTGCCTACTTATCTCAAGGACTTACAAGCTATTGTTACTAGTCTGCCTACTTTTCACAAGGACTTTCAAGCTATTGTTAGTAGCCTGCCTACTTATCTGAAGGGAACTAACCACGCTCTCAGCCTATTACCTTCTTTCCTGGTCACATTTTACATATTTTCACCCTGGATGTAGTTTCCCTGTAACCCGTCTATCCCTCGTGACCAGGGACTTCGGGCTGTTGATTCTTTACTGAACAAATGAAATCATCCTTCCCTTTCGGCTTCCATTTTTATACGCCTTACACGACTCGTCCTCGAAATCAACTCGTTTGACCAGACTTTTGTATTTTGATCAAATCATGGATCTATCACAGTGGATTATGTGATGGATGAAGTAATACTTGTTGTAATATGACAAAAGCTAGGAAAGCATCGACGTTTATTTGGTTTCTAAGGCGGATTATGAATATCTCAACAGCCAGAAATGATAATCATGCGAAACAAGAGCGAGATTTCAGTGGAAGAATTTGAATCAAACTGTACTGCAGCATGCCCTCAAGATGTTCGGCAGAGTCATTCATACGTAGCTTCTCCTAGTGCTGAACCTCCTTCAGTTTGCCCACAAGGTCAATGTACCGGAAGAAATGGAATTAGATTTTACGCATCACTGAAGCCAATCAATCAAAAGTCGGCTTCCTGAAGCGTGTCGATAGAGTATAAAGGAATTCTTTACAAAGCAGTGAACAGCAGGTTTTTAAATATCAGATTTTAATGTTCTTTTTTACAGATTAGCGAATGTTTTTTATTGGTTTAGAGATTTCTTTGCTGGTCCAATGAAATGTTGGCTAACAACGTAAGGACCAATGAAATGTGGCGTAGGAAACTAATGGTTATTCTGAAACCATGGCAACGTTTAATAGTTCCTAAAACGAAACAAAGATGGTGGGAAGTGAGGAGCTTAGGCACAGCTCTTCTTGTAACTATGAATGTAGTTTCCTGCACAGGTTACGCTACATTACATTACAGTACATTACGTGCCCCGCCTGATAGCGTTGGTCATCATCATCCTCCATCGAATGTCATATTTAGTTCTTTTTTTTTCGATCAGTTCATATGCTTTTCTTTCTCTGTGCTGACAGACATGGGGGGGGGGGGGGAGGGGGAGGATGTGAGCACCTACGGACATGTTTGGAATGCAATGATGATGACCCAAACCATAACCCATAATTTTCGTGCTCCTTTATAAAGAATTTTTAAGAATTAGAATTGCAAAATCAGCAATGTCCTTCAAAAATCTTGAGAACATGGAATTCAAAAGTTATAAGCACAAAAACCAAGTTAAGATTATTCAATTCAAATATGATATTCACCCTCATTTATGCATACGCATCTGGGAATCAACTAAAGAAATAGACAAGAAATTAGACTCTTTTGAAAACAAATACCTCAGGAAAATACTTGATATAAAGTGGAACGAATTCAAGAACAACACAGAGATAAGACATATAAGCAAACAACAACCTGTCCCATGGGTGATCAGAAAAAGAAGATGGACATATGTAGGCCATGTGATGAGAAGAAACAATCAGAGAATACCAAAACAAGCTATCAAGTGGAGCAGAACAGGACGAAGAAAAAGAGGTCGACCACATGAAACTCTAAAGAGGACACTGTTAAGAGAAGCCAGTTTAATGGGCATAACATCCCTTGATGAAGTTGAAAGATTCGCCGAGAACAGGAAAACTTGGCAAACAACTATGCGAGCCCTATTTGACATTTAACGGCACCGGGAGGATGTAAGATTGATGTAAGATTTATAACGGCATTTCGCCGAAATATTGGCTTGTTACTGTTTATTTCACTTTTCTACATCCTCATCTCATTGCCTTTTTTTTTATCTCTACTCTCATAATATTAGAGAACAATGTCGAATAGATTTTTTCTCTGAAAAACCACAAACATATACAGACGTGAGAAACATAAAAAAAAATAATAGGAGAATGACTGAGACTCGAACCACCAACTCTAGTAGCAAGAGCAAAGGCCTAGTTCGAGAGAATATCACAGTTCCCAACTGACCCCCTCACATCTCTCTTGAAGTATGACTTCTTGTCTGGCCACATCTTCATTTGGACACGCTCGGAAGTGATGCAGAAAAGTGGAGGAGCATTATTATTATTATTAGTATTATTATAGTAGTAGTAGTAGTAGTAGTAGTAGTAGTAGTAGTAGTAGTAGTAGTAGTAGTAGTAATATTGTTATATATTACATATTCTTATTTTTATTATTATTATAAAGTTCGAAGAAAATTAATAAATGGACATATTAAGGAATGAGCAAAACAGATGTATGAAGCGAAAAAAACAATCAATATTTCGGCAACAAAAGAAGCCGTCTTTTTTTTTTTTTTTAAAGGAAAATACGCAGTAATAGCAAGCACACAATAAGAACGAAGGGAGAGAGAAAAAAAAATCACATTCATGTTGAGAAGAACCTATTCCATTCAGGAACGAAGGAAAGTTAATGACTTTATTCATGATATAATTTGAGAAAATGTCCCGACAGGCCTGTCATACATTTATGGTTTTTTCTTTCATTGTAAAGCAGCGACGACAGCTCATTAGCACAGTTCCGATTGTGTGGGATTATGTGCAGTGCTGAGGACAAGATGTGACATACACATAATCGGCGGTTTGCAAGTGCACGTCATGAAACAAAGATTAGACAGTGAATTTTCAGTGTACTTTCTAAAGTGGTGGAGCTGGGGTGAAGACATTATGCGAGTAGGCAATCAGCGACGCATAGCTGATATGCTATCGTCAGGGTTAGCGAACCATAGCTGACCAAGACCCTGTCCCACCTCTCCTTTGTTCCCCCCCCCCCAGCAACAGGCATACCTTGGGTAACGGGGCAGGGATCGCCATTGCCCCCACGGTGGTGGAGTCTGCTAAAGAAGCATTGCACACCCCCCCCCCTGCTTTTTAGCTGTATTTCATGACTGAAAGAGTAGCTGCCATAACCTGCTCCCACTCTGATACGATTATGTATCTCAACACCTTCACAGCATCGGCTGTGAAAAACACTAACTCCGAGTTACAGGGAGATATGACAAGACAAGACAGGACAAAGTGGTTGATTCTAAGGAAAAGTTATTTCCTGTGATTTTAAAGATGTACACGTTTGTCCCTTATACTTGCACGGAGTGATCTGGTGGTGGATAAGTGTGTGTGTGTGTGTATGTGTGTGTGTGTGATGACTCATATAATAAGCAGTTCAAGCTCATAAACGGTCTCTTCATTGAAAAACAGGTCCAAGTATAAGTTCCAACTCCTAGATCACATATTAATTTTCCACTTTCCCACCATTCACGTAGACAGATAAAGATCTCGCATACTTTCGTACGTCCAGCCCTCTAGCTTCCACGCAGCTATTCTCCCTCCAGAAGTCCCGCCAAAACCTACGTCCAGTTAGCAACTCGGTCACATGACCAACGCTTACATAGCGACGTGCTTGAACGTGTGTCCTTATTAGGCCTGAACAGCTACGACACACCTGGTAATCAATATACTGCTATCCAACAAGCCACTTCTATCAGCTTCCCAACTGACATGATGCCCGTGTGCCAACATCGTCACGACTTCGAGTGCAAAGGACGAAAGGTCACAGCATCGAGAGATCAGAGAAGCGTTTAGATCTGGCGACAAAACATCGACGACAGGCAAAGAAAAGAGTATATAAGAAGAGAATGTATAAGGAGTGTAAAAGAAAATAGTTTATAAGAAAAGAGTTTGTAAGAAGGAAGTTTATAAGAAAAGAGTATATAAGAACATTGTTTATAAGAAACGAGCTTATAAGAAAAGAGTTTATAATAAAATGGTTTATAAGAAAGGAGTTTATGAGAAAGGAGTATATAAGAAAAGAATATATAAGAAAAGAGTATATAAGAAAAGAGTTTATAAGAAAAGACTATAAGAAAAGAGTATATAAGAAACAAGCTTATAAGAAACAAGTTTATGTTAAAAGGGTATTGTGTAAGGGAAGAGTTAGGAACATAGCACACCCAGATTGATTGGCAACCGTAGCGTAAGAAATAATGGGCGGCAACTGTGCAACTCAGGAGTGCGCAACTCTGAGTGAGTTCAGTTTGCAGGACCCAGTATATAAAGAAATTGTTAGAGAATTTTAATCTGTCGGGATTTGTAAGCTGAGTACGTAGGAGGCCAGCCGTTCGGGGGAGTCATGTTATTGTTCAAGCGCGAATAAGAATGTTTATTCGTCGAAGGAGTACCCGTGTATGTGTAGGTTAGTATTTGCTTATACTCTGTGGTGTGGATACATGCGAGCTGTGCAGTCGACTGATCCGGTCCAATCCCGGTCCACTTAAATGTGATTTGTGATAGTTGTACAGAATATGAATAATCATAAATTCCAATTCAGTATATTTGTTCTATGTAAGATTTTGATGTTTAATGTGCAAAAAAATTACTGTTTATATGTGCACATAAATGCGTATTTCTGAATTTTAAGTGCGCAATTATTACCAATTAGTACCTCTAATGATACTCAGACACTTAATCTTTAATGATGAAATTTAGAGAATTTTGCAAGGAATGATTTTATGTTTAAAAAATCGAACTAACCTACGATACGTACGATGTTATTCTGATTTCAGTTATTCAATTGTTGGTATACTTGAAGGAACCAAATATTAAAGGAAATTGATTTGATTTTGTTGATGACAATATAAGCTGACGAATAACGACATATATAATGGTGAATTTTTGTTTGATTTTGCTAACTATGTAAACTGATGATTTAACAACAATATAAGTTTATGATTATTTGAAGTAGTGGTATTGATTGGATGCATCAGCAGCAGGCCATCTTGCTCACAACCGAGAGGCCTACATGAGTGCTGTTAGGGAGGCAAAGTTCCGCAAGGGACATGCAAATGAATGAATGAATGTATTGATTCTGTTTTTTCTTTCTTTGGTGTAATGTGTGAGTGTGTTAGTCTGTGCAATCTTCAGTCTTCATATGCCTATAAGGATAAGATACCAACAATAAAAATAGGATATAACAACATATACATTACAAACAATTATTACCCAATTAAAATTTGTATAATTCCTACAATAAAAGAAAAGACTTTATAAGAAAAGAGTATATAAGAAAAGAATATATAAGAACAGACTATATAAGAAAGAGTATACAAGAAAAAGAGTTTATAAGAAATAGAGTATATAATCTTTCCCGATGATTCAGAAAGATCCCCAGAATATATTGAACGGATAACAAGAGCAACAGAAGAACTGTGTGGATGATGTCTGGATAAACAGTTTAGACAAGAGAAAGAATCATGTCCACCTTTGGCCATAGCGCTTCAGTGATCTGAAGAGAGCCTGGGTATGATTCTTGTGATGTGAAGAACCGGGGTATTGGGGATACTCTAAACACTACACTCACTGAAGCAAACATTCTGGATAGAACAAAGCTGCGTTTTGGGATGGACTCTTGAAGAGCGACGACCCGCGAAGGACAGACCAGTATGAAGGGTAACAATATAGCGAGGGTGTTTTTTTTGTAGTTTTTTACCTAGATCAAGCAGAGAGAGTGTCATTTTGCTGTCACCTCCATTGAACACACAGAGAAAGTGTGCTTTTTCTGCCACCTGCTTTAATCAATCATGGAAAGTGTCGTTTCACTGTCACCTTCTTTGACCAAAAAACAGATGAAGTATCGTTTCGCTATCGTCTTTTTTGATCAAGCAGAATAAGTGCCGTCTTGCTGTCACCTTTGCTAATCAAGCAGGGAAAGCGTCGTTTTGCTGTCATATGCCTTGCTCAAGCAGAAAAAAGTATCGTTTTCCTGCCACCTCCCTTGATCAACCATGGAAAGTGTCGCTTTCTTGTCTGTCACCTACCGTTATCAAGCAGAGGAAACTTTCGTTTTGCTGTTAACCTCACGTGATCAAGCAGAGGAAACTGTCGTTTTGCTGTTAACCTCACGTGATCAAGCAGAGGAAACTATCGTTTTGCTGTTAACCTCACGTGATCAAGCAGAGGAAGTGCCGTTTTTTTTCTGTCATCCTGTTTGATTAACCAGTGACAACATCACGTGAAAATCCTCGAAGCGGGCAGCAGAATATAAGGAGTCGGTTAGAACTTTCGAGTGGATTCGGAGTCGACAGACTATCCATGAATGAGTGGATTTCCGGAATAAAGTCGGAGAGTAAAACACAGAGTAGAAGAGTAGAATAGAGGGCAGTCGAAGTCGAATAAGTGTAGATGGCAGTTGAATTCGAATAATATAGTAGAGGGCAGTCTAATTTGAATAACAGAGTAGAGAGCAGTTGAATTAGAGTAATAGAATTGAGGACAGTAGAATTCGAATAATAGAGTAGATAGCAGTCAAATTAGAACAATAGAGTAGAGGACAATCAAAGTAGAATAATAGTATAGGGGGGATAACCAAGGTAGAATAATAAAATAGAGGACAGTCAAATTAAAATAATAGACCACAGAACAGTCAAAGTAGAATAATAGAGTACAGAACAGTCAAAGTAGAATAATAGAGTACAGGGCAGTCAAAGTAAAATAACAGACCACAGAACAGTCAAAGTAGAATAATAGAGTAGAGGGCAGTCAAAGTAGAATAATAGAGTACAGAACAGTCAAAGTAGGATAATAGAGTACAGAACAGTCAAAGTAGGATAATAGAGTACAGAACAGTCAAAGAAGAAAAATAGGGTACAGAACAGTCAAAGTAGAATAATAGAGTACAGGGGAGTCAAAGTAGAATAATAGAGTAGAGGGCAGTCACAGTAGAATAATAGAGTACAGGGGAGTAAAAGTAGAATAATAGAGTAGAGGACAGTCAAAGTAGAATAATAGAGTACAGGGCAGTCAAAGTAGAATAATAGAGTACAGGGGAGTCAAAGTAGAATAATAGAGTAGAGGGCAGTCAAAGTAGAATAATAGAGTACAGGGGAGTCAAAGTAGAATAATAGAGTACAGGGCAGTCAAAGTAGAATAATAGAGTACAGGACAGTCACAGTAGAATAATAGAGTAGAGGGCAGTCACAGTAGGATAATAGAGTAGAAGGCAGTCACAGTAGAATAATAGAGTAGAGGGCAGTCGAAGTAGAATAATAGAGTACAGGGCAGTCAAAGTAGAATAATAGAGTACAGGACAGTCACAGTAGAATAATAGAGCACAGAACAGTAAAAGTAGAATAACAGAGTACAGAACAGTCAAAATAGAATAATAGAGTATAGAGCAGTCAAAGTAGAATAATAGAGTACAGAACAGTCAAAGTAGATTACAGAACAGTAAAAGTAGAATAATAGAGTACAGAACAGTCAAAGTAGAATAATAGAGTACAGAACAGTCAAAGTAGAATAATAGAGTAGAGGCAGTCAAAGTAGAATAATAGAGTACAGAACAGTCAAAGTAGAATAATAGAGTACAGAACAGTCAAAGTAGAATAATAGAGTACAGAGCAGTTAAAGTAGAATAATAGAGTAGAGGGCAGTCAAAGTAGAATAATAGAGTAGAGGGCAGTCACAGTAGAATAATAGAGTACAGGGCAGTCACCGTAGAATAATAGAGTACAGGGCAGTCGAAGTAGAATAATAGAGTACAGGGAAGTCAAAGTAGAATAATAGAGTAGAGGACAGTCAAAGTAGAATAATAGAGTAGAGGGCAGTCACAGTAGAATAATAGAGCAGAGGGCAGTCACAGTAGAATAATAGAGTACAGGGCAGTCGAAGTAGAATAACAGAGTACAGGGCAGTCAAAGTAGAATAATAGAGTACAGGGTAGTCAAAGTAGAATAATAGAGTACAGAACAGTCAAAGTAGAAAAATAGAGTACAGAACAGTCAAAGTAGAATAACAGAGTACAGAACAGTCAAAGTAGAATAACAGAGTACACGACAGTCAACGTCGAAAAACAGAGTAGAATACATGCAGCGTCAAAAAATAGAGTACAGGGCACTCAAAGTAGAATAGAGGAAAGCCAAAATTGGACAGGAAAACAGAGAGACATTGGAGTCGAATAGAAAATTAGAGAGAAATCGAAGATTACAAGAAGATAGAGAAATATGAGTCGGAAAGAAGAATGCAGAGAAAGTGGAGCCAGACAAAAGAACGGAAAGAAATTGGAGCCGAGCAGAAGAAAAGAGAGAAACTGGAGCCAAGGAGAGAAAAATACAAAAACACCTGAGCCAAACGGAAGGGGTCACCAAAGAAAATGGCCCATCGCTTCCATATTTTATTGGGAAGATTTCAAATGTTTGTTTCTGCGTATGCGACATATAAAAAAAATACGATGCAGCAATTAATCTTATTTATATTTTTGTATCTGTTCTCCTATATTTTTTAAAGATCACTCTTTCATTTCATTGCTTTCTCCTTCATGTTTTTAAACACCCATTTTAGAGCATTCGCATGTTTTGTCTCTGCTTCTAAAACTACGTAATAGTTTTAGAGGCGCACACAATTTAAGACAAATCGATGTGTCGTAATTTCCATGATCGGGCTTCCCATGTTATTTTTATTGTGTCTAAATTATCTCCCGTGAAAATGTCAAATGACCTTATATGGTGATCTTTTCTGCGTTTCGTTTTTAGATTTCCCCGGGTTAAAAGAAAAAGATGGAATAATGAGAATAATTACAGAAAAAAAAATATTTAAAAAACGGAAAGACACACACACACACACACACACACACACACAAAAGAAAACAAATTCAAGGCTTTTTGATAAACTAACAAGAGGCGAAAACTATAATCCCTAACTAGTGCAGATCGGAATTGAAAAAGCACCTGAAATGCAACAACGAACCAGATCCAATACACCAACTGCAAAGACATCAGCAAACCATCCTCTTCCGCCTAAGGACAGGCCGCTGCAGACTACTGAGCCACCTACTTCGACTTAAAATGTCTCACACAGACGAGTATCCACGTGGCAGTGGAGTCCAGACTCCAGAACATATCCTTCAAGAGCGCCCAAACCATGCGGACCTGAGATGTGAGACATGGCCAGAAGACACAAGCTTGGGGCAAAAGCTTTGGGGCTTCTATCAGTATCTGGAGAGGGCTGCGGGCTTTGCCATGTCGACAGGGATCAGGATCTGAAGTGACCAACATACTCGAAGGCAGAAGAAGAAGAAGAAGAAGCAGAAGCAGAAGAAGAAGAATGAATGAATGAATAATCTTTATTTTTCAGGGGTAAAGAATTGGGCACGCAGGCCCGTCTTACATTCTGCCCTACATCACTCCATCTTTCATTCAGAAGAAGAAGAAGAAGAAGAACAGACAAGATTTTAAATAAAGCCTTTCTTATATAAGCATGGTAGAGAATTTGGTGCGGTTACGGGGGTACGAGGTGTGAAACCAAAAAACGAGATTGTGCCTGTATCTCGTTTTACTGAGCAAGATGTGAAAACCAGACTCGATCAACTTCAGAAAAGTTCCCATGTGAATTGAGACGAAACTGCACAAGATGCTGCTATCGTTCATAGCAGTTCTGCAGATAATTTATTTTTGAAAGTTTGAGGATCTCCTCGTTTGTTTGCTTTCACGTCTTCTGCAGACAAAAAATGGGTTTCTTTGAGCACCAGCTTGATCACTTGGAGTAGGTAGAAGTCACAGAAAGGTGGAGTACAACAAAGAAAGATGAACAACAATTGCAGATCTTTCAGGACAAGATCCTAAGAAGAATCTTTGGGCCCACAGAGGATACCAACAGTGGAGAATGGAGAGCTAGAAAATAAACACTGAACTGAACAGCTTATTTAAGTCCCAACGAATTATAAATGTCTTGAAACTGAACAGACTACGCTGGCTAGGGCATGTAGAAAGAATGGAAGAGAACAGATAAACGAAAATTATCTATGCACAAGAGATGAGAGAACGAGAACAAGCGGTAGATCAAGACAGAGACGGAAAGACAACATAGAAGAGGATATAGAAGAAATTGGTGTCACCAACTGGAGAGAGAAGATTAGGATTAGAGAGGAATAGAGGCGAACTTTATCTGCAGCAGTGAGCCTTAATGGCTTGGAAAGCTGAAGAAGAAGAAGAAGTCACAGGGAACCGGGTCTGGTGAATGTGGTGGGTGATCCAGCACAGTGATGTTGTGATTTGCTAAACTTTGCCTCGCAGACGCAACGCATTGTCTTGGTGGGAAATCCAACCGACGGTCATCATCTTTCACCTTTTTCTCTGTCTTCCGAAAATCTTCTGTGCCACTCAGAAACTGGTGCACGAGAAAAGCACTCGTCACTGTAAGCCCCTGTCATGAGACAAGTACTCATCACTGTAAGCTTCTGTCATGAGACAAGTACTCGTCACTGTAAGCCCCTGTCATGAGACAAGCACTCATCACAGTAAGCCTCTGTCATGAGACAAGCACTCATCACTGTAAGCCTCTGTCATGAGACAAGCGCTCATCACAGTAAGCCTCTGTCATGAGACAAGCGCTCATCACTGTAAGCCTCTGTCATGAGACAAGCACTCATCACTGTAAGCTAAACAGAAAGGAACAAGTCACCATCTTCCGTCTCCGAACAGGACACAGCCGACTCCGAAGTCATATGTATACAAAGTTTAAGGTTGGTACTACTAATCTATGCACATGTGCCCAGGTGCCCCAAACCGTGGAACATATCCTCCAGAACTGCATCAACTACGAGACACTGAGAAATAATTACTGGCCCAGTGAAACCACTAAAGAAGATAAGCTCTACGGTTCCATACATGAGTTACAAAAAACAGTGAAATTTATCCAAGAGACAGGACTGCAGATATAGACAGATAGTGCGAACGAAGAAGAAGAAGAAGAAGATCACTGTAAGCCTCTGTCATGAGACAGGCACTCATCATTGTAAGCCTCTGTCAATAACTGAAAAGTTTCCGTCGTTGATTTCTTCATTTTCACAAGAAACCTGATGTTAACTCGCTGTTCCGTTTGAATTGCGCTGATTTCCGACCGAGCTTATGTATACGTCTCGTATTTGAACACGCGCCCGCTGGTCCTGAGTAAAGCGATGTAACTGAGCTTTGTCTTACATTGACATGTTAGAACATCATGTCCCGTTGCTGCCTCTTTGTCTCTGCCTTTCCACACTCGGTTCCCAAGCCATAGGACCAGTCTCTTTGTGTGTGTCCGTGTGTCGGGCCTCGTGTACTAAATTTATTAATTAATAATACAAGAGGAGAGTCAAATACTCTTGGATTCAAAGGTTTGAAATTGATGTACATAAATGTATAATAATATATGTGTGGTATTTCTTTACCACTGATAATGTGACAAACACATATTTTTCTCATCTTTATATGATAAGAGACTAATATGTTTCTCATTGATGTTATTTTTTGTATTACTATTGTTGTACTGCCCTAGCAATGTGATTGTCAATATTATATCAGGTATTAACTAGATCTATATTTTTTATCATAATTTATATTCTTCAATTTTTAGATACTGAGACAAACATCTGCTTGTAGTAGGTACATTCATTCATTTGCATGCCCCTTGTGGAACTTTGTCTCCCAAAAGAATGGAAAAGAACTGTATTCATGCCACTGCCAACAAAAGGGTAACCTGAAATTATGTAGTAGGTACAACAGAATGAAATAATTGAGTTTTCCATATTATTTAGTGGAACCGACAAAGTTGTTTTGGGATTACCAATATATGACAGTATTCTCATAATTGATGGGAGATAAGCAGTATTGGTACCCAGGAAACAATTAATAGAATGAATACCCTTGTTTGAAAGGTAACTTAGTTAACGGCGTATTTCAAGGGTCTTGAGATAAGCATGGGGCATGAAAAGTGAGTGGGTACAGTTATGGTATAAATACCACGCAAGATTAGGTAAAACAGGAAGCATTACTAAGTTTTGGAAAGGAGAGCCTTACCTGTTTTGGAAAGCATTACTTTGTTTTGGTTAGGAGAATGTCTTGTTTTAGATTTTTTTTTTCGAGTTTTACGGTAGTAATAGTTTTTTTTAGAGGCAGTTTACGTTAAGACAAAGTGGTTTGTTTTGAGACAGTTTGAAGAGTATGTAAATTAGTTCCATGTATGTTTTAGAGGAGCTTTTTTGTTGGAATCTTTGTATGTCTTTTTTGAAATCTCGAAGGGAAAAAAAACCCAATATGCAGCAATGCATTCATAAATAAAAGAAAGTGACAATGGAGAAAAAAACAACCATCCGTTGATTCAAGTAACGGAATTATAAGACAGTATTAATCAATTCTAACTTAGTCATCATTAATGTATAAAAATCACAACATCAAAATATTACACCACTTCGGTTCCCTCTGCCCTGCAGGCAGAACCCTGGTCTGTAAATTCCTCAGCCATAAAGATCAATGCAGAGGAGAGTCACCACGATATAAATAGCAGGTCGGTAAAGAAAGAATCCCTATCATTTCATCGAAGCTGAACAATTTCCTCTGTAAAGCTCAATAGAGGAATTGCTTTCCCCGACAACAAAATAGAAACAAATATCAAAACGGAGCGCCATAATTACCGTGTAACATCTTCCTGTTTTGTACGTAACACCAACTCTGCAATCAGTTCAGAAGATTACGGTATTCCATTCGCACGTTTTTGAGTCTTTGTTAAGAGTGAATTTGACCTAACATCTCGTCAAAATTACCCCCATATAGTGTCTGTCTTTTACAGAAAACTGATAGTTCTGTCAAGAAAAAGGAGAAATCTAAGCCAGAGTTCGTGTTCTCTGAACAATGGATCTAACATCCACGGCCAGACAAGGGATGGAATGAATTTGATCTCCATTTTTCTCGGCGCTGATGTTTCAAGTTTCCGTATTTATATGTAGATCTTTATTTACTTTTACTTTCATTCAAACTTCTACAATTACTTTTTTACTTTGTTTCGTTTCTCTATAATTTATTCTTTTCATAAGACCCCGCAGTGACTGTACACGTGGTTCCGTATTTAAAGAATTGATTTCTTCTGAGAATCTTTTATGTGCTTCGTTCCGGAGTATATAATCTCAGCAGGTAGAGACCAGAAGTAGACAAAGGCGTGTGTTCCAATTTTATCAATATGACAGAAAGGACAATTAGCAATTTACTCAAATTACACAGAGGCGTGGTAATTAAAATAACAACAAGACAGTATTTCTGTAATGTTATCGCTATCGAAGGCAACTCACATAACATTATAACAGATAAATAACAACAGAAAGGCATAGAACACAACTATACATGCTTGACGTCCTAATCTAGGGGATCTTTATCATGTAAATGTTAGTTTATTGCGTTTATCTGTTAGTTAGTCATGTTCGTTGTTCGTTGTACTTCATCAAGGCATACTGATGAAATATTGGTTTGTTACTGTTTGTTTTACATTTCTGCGTTCTCATCTCATTGCCTCCTTTGCACTCCTCCTCAACTTTTTTCTTTCTGTCTTCTATTGTAAAGCTTCAATATACATCTCTATCTCTACTCTACTTTAACCAGTTCTTGTAAAACGTCACCATACAACTTTGACTATCTGTACTATAACCAGTTTTTTAAAATTTAAAACTTCACCATACAACTTTGACTATCTCTACTATAACTCCTTGTTTTATATAAAACTTCACCATACAACTTTGACTATCTCTACTATAACCAGTTTTTTTTTTAAACTTCACCATACAACTTTGACTATCTCTGCTATAACCAATGTTTTTGTAAAAGTTCTCCATACACCTATGACTATCTCTTCTATAACCAGTTTTTATAAAACTTCACCATAACCTCTGACTGTCTCTATTATAACCAGTTTTTTTAAATAAAACTTCACCGTACACCTCTGACTATCTCTACTATAACCAGTTTTTATAAAACTTCACAATGCAACTTTGACTGTCTCTACTCTATTAGAACCAGTTGTACCACAGCCCTCAACTCATTTGGCTTTTCGAAACTGACCAAACATATCTTAGAGACTGTGATAAACACTATGTGGAAACAACTAAGAAGTGGTCAAGCATTAAAAGCTGTCGCCAGGAAAATGTGTGAATGAATGAATGAATGAATAAATGAATGAATGATCTCTAATTTCAAATGGTAAAGAATTGGGCACGCAAGCGCAATCTTACATTCTGCCCTTCATCACACCATCTTTCATTCTTCCCACACACACACACTCGATTTTAACACATAAGTGGCCGAGTAGTAATATTAATCATAATCAGCCTGATTAAGGTGAGAAAAAAATGACGTTGAGTTGGAAACACACACACACACACATACACACACACACACAAACATGTCAAATGAAAACTGAACTAAGTCCGACATGAAAGCTGCTGTTAGTCAGGGTTTGGGCTGCCGGTATTGGAGTATTTACTAGAGAGGATGTGAACTGAAGCGGAAATCCAGGATCCGTCCTTATCTATATCTTGTACTTGATTCAGCTAGAACCACAGACTTCTTTTCACGGAGTGTAAAGAGGGGGACGTGAAGACATCGTCATGGAGTAGGAGTGTGGGGGTTTGAAGAATTTAACTTCCGCCCTCCCATCTCCTTTTCTTATCCTCCTAGCTGGTACCAAGAGAGGAAATTTAAATCATCTCAGAGGCTTAGATGAAGATGAAGAGAAATAAAATCATGGATAGTTAGAAAGCTGCAAGTTGGAAAAAAAACTGTTGGTTTCCTTCCCCCCCCCCCTCCCCATGATGATGATGATGATGATGATGATGATGATGATGACGATGATAAAGAGAAGAAGAAGAAGAAGACGAAGAAGAAGAAGAAGTGTCCACTCTTCAGATCTTTCATCCGCGGTCAACATTTTGAGCCTTCCAAGAAAGTCCAGACTGACTGACAAATTCCAAAACAACTTTAGCATGCCCCAAATCCACGACTATCCCAGGTCACAGCCAAAATCAGGGTCCACCGGGCCAGGGAGTCTGAGGTAGGGCCGAGAGAAAATATGTGTTATAACGTTTACTGATTTTCAATATTGTTATCTTTCTGATGGGGCGAATGTCGTCTATTATCTTTCTGAAGGGGCGAATATCGTCTATTATCTTTTTGATGGGATGAATGTCGTCTACCATCTTTTTGATCGGATGAATGTCGTCTGTTAACTTTTTGATGGACTGAATGTCGTATGTTATTTTTTTGATGGAACGAATGTCGTATGTTATATTTTTGATGGGCTGATTGTCACCTGTTTTCTTTTTGATGGGTTGAATGTAGTATGTCATCTTTTTGATGGGCTGAATGTCTATGTTATCTTTGTGATGGAACGAATGTCGTATGTTATCTTTTTGATGGGCTGAATGTCATCTGTTTTCTTTTCGATGGGTTGAATGTAGTATGTTATCTTTTTGATTGGCTGAATGTCACGTGTCATCTTTTTTATGGGCTGAATATCGTATGTTATCTTTTTAATGCCCCTAATGTCGCCTGTATTTTGGACACATTAAACGTCATGATAATTTAGAGAAGACCGTATTGGAAGGATACATAATGGGAAAAAGAAAAAGAGGAAGACCAAGACGAAGATGGCTGCAAGACATCGTTGACGATCTGGAAATGGATGCAACAGCAGCAGGCCATCTTGCTCACAACCGAGAGGCCTACAGGAGTTCTGTTTGGGAGGCAAAGTTCCGCAAGGGACATGCGAATGAATGAATGATGAATGTCGCCTGTTGTCTTTTTGATGACTCGAATGTCGTATGTTATCTTTTTGATGTGCTGAATGTCGTGTGATATCTTTTTGATGGGCTGAATGTCGTATATTATCTTTTTGATGTGCTGAATGTCTTATGTTATCTTTTCGATGTGCTGAATGTCGTATGTTACCTTTTTGATGGCTCTAATGTCGTCTTATCTTTTTGATGACCCGAATGTCTTATGTTATCATTTTGATGTGCTGAATGTCGTATGTTATCTTTTTGATGACCCGAATGTCGTATGTTAACTTTTTTGATGGGCTGAATGTCGTATGTTATCTTTTTGATGGCCCTAATGTCGTATGTTATCTTTTTGATGGCCTTAACGTCGTCTGTTATCTTTTTGATGACTCGAATGTCGTATGTTATCTGTTTGATGTGCTGAATGTCGTATGTTATCTTTTTGATGGGCTGAATGTCGTATGCTATCTTTTTGATGGGCTGAATGTCGTGTATGTTATCGTTTCTGAATGTCATATGTTATCTTTTTGATGGAATGAATGTCGTCCATCACTGCTAGCGCAGGGGCTGTGCTAAAAGGGGTTGGGAACCACTGTATCAGGCCACGTGGGCCCCTATATAGAGCCCAGAATTCAGAAAGGGGGTGGGGGAGTTTACTCATCTGTGACGGGGCATGGTTGTGTACAGTCTTGCTTGCCCGGCCCTGGGGTAGAGACTAGTCTTGCAGCGTCCATGAGATATAGCTGCCAAGTTATTTATATATTTACACATTTTCCATCCACTGAATGTAAAGAATACATTAAAAATGTATTCCTAATGTTTTTATCATTTACTTTTTGTGGGTAACAAATTTACTTCTGGTTGTTGTAACATCAACGGCATCTTTGTTAACATCTCGTTAACATTGCCACCCGCCGCGCCCATACTATTTCATCATTATCGAAATCTTCAGGATGATTACGCGAAAGTCACGTGTGAGAGCCGGCTCCATGGCAACGAAGGGGAGTGAACTGTCGTGCCGGGGACATGTTGGAAGCCCGAGTGTGCTAGAAAGCTGGAGCAAGGGACTTTACTCTTGATCCTGTCTTAGCTCAAGGGCAACAATTCCATCTGTGACGCGTGGGAAGGGAAATAATAGAAAGTAATGAAGAAGAATCACCAAAGGAGATAAATAATTTGAAAATAATGAAAACTCAAAAAAGAAAAGGAAATGAAAATAAGCAAAATTTCAACAGACCTAAAGAAATTGAATGAAAACTGTTAGATTTTGTGACAAATGCAAGTAACTGCATATATTTCCAAAACTATTAAAATGAATAATATTTGGTACCTAGACTAAGTCTTTGAGTACTTCAGTAGTTGTTGATTTTTCTGTGTGATGTATGAAGTAGTTTACCACATAGCTTACTGTTTACACAAGTCGAAGGGAGTAAGGCCCAACTTGTATCCACGGGGCTCACATAATCCATCAATTAATGGATAGACCAAAGCAGCCACCGTCCAGTATGCCTTGAGTGACAGTGACAACAAAAATAAAAGGTCCAAATAGATGGCATAAAACAATGTCTAGCTCAGTACCATGAGAAATGGAGAAAAGTAGACGTCAGCAAACAAAATAACGAATTATGCGGTCATACTCCGGCTTACGGCCGAAGTCTCACGTAAAAATGGCCAAACCAGGCCGCTACAGACTACTACGGCCGTACGCTTTAGCGTTATGCCCCAGATGATCCCAGCTTGCTTCCATCGGGTATCTATGGCCTAAACAAAAGTCGCTCAAATGGCCAAGTTGTTTACCATATAGTATTCCTTGCCATCCTCCCTTTACCTCATTTCTCAGTCAGTCGCCTGCTTCCACTTTCTGCTCACCTACTTCTACCTGGGCACATTTTGTGCTGTTCCTTCTTACCAGTAGAGGTAAATGTTTATTCTTTCATCTGGTGGTTTTTTTTATGTTTTTATTTGTGGTGCTGTTTTTTTATATGATGCATAAGAAAGCTTTTTTTTTGGGGGGGGGGAGGGGGGGGGCGAAAATTTAGATTGTTGTATGTTCTTCATTTACACGTGCTCGTCTTACTTTCTACCATTCTTGTTTCATCCCACTTTCCTCATTCTTTCTAACTATTAGTAAAACTGAACCATGCACCTTGGTCTACTTTCATTGCTTCTACATTTAGAAACTACTTTTTTTTAACATTCAGACACTTATAGAAGATGACTTAGAACTAACAATAATGGCTGTTGTTGCTTGCCTTTGCCTAACGAGATCAAACCAATACAAAATATTTTGTGTTCCCCATGTCATATGAAATCTTTTCTAAGTTCAAGCACGGGACACATGATTAAAGATACTCAGTATGTCTCTCTGTTATCTGCACAAACGTTGAAATTCTTTCATTCTTGAACATTTGGAGATCAAAGATGAGAATACGGGACAGTAGGGGGCACGTGTTTTAAAATAAGGGACATTTAGGCGCCCTGACCGAAGCAGTATGATTCCAGGATAAGTAGTTAAAATAAGGGACATGTCATCCCGTACAATACGAGACTGTCCCGTTTAATACGAGGTAGTTGGTGACTTGACCGAGTGTCAACTGCTGCCAGACTATGTTCCTTGAAGAACAGATATCGCTAGAAGTATCTAAAACAACAGAAAATATTAGATTTAAACAAAAAACACTCATAAATCCGGGACAATGAATTTGAACTTCGTGTTTCTTTAGGCCGCTGTTAAATAGAGATTATTTTAATCCTATCAGAAGAACAAAAAACGAGGGGGGTGGGAGGTTCTCAGCCAATGGGGAAATTGCTCCGGGGGGGGGGGATTTGGGCTCTTTAAAAGAAAAAAGGGGGGGGGGTGGTTGTTGGGATTAGGGCTTCCGATTGGATTTTTTTGTTTCTTGTTAAAGGCCGTTCCCTTCACCGTTCCAATCCCTCCTCTAAAGTACAAGAAGACTAGGACTAGAAGCAGCGCACTAGTTGGACCCACCCCCCCCCTTCTCTCCAATCTTCTTTTTATCGGATCTAATTTCGACCAAAGATTGACCCACCACACAAAATAACCTTCTTCACAGACTGCAGGGCACTTCTGGAATCTCTAAATACAACAAACAACCCAGAGGCAAACATACAGGAAATCACAACAGAACTGAAGCACCTTACGCTGTCAACAACCATGGCCCTACAGTGGGTACCATCCCAGTATGGAATACCTGGCAATGAAATAGCTGACAGCCTATCCAAAGCTGGCAGCAATCAAGATCAAACAAATCATCCAGTAAACTACCCAGAGGCGAAAACTATAATCCGTAACCAGTGCAGATCTGAATTAAAGAAACAACTGAAATGTAACAACGAACCAGATCCAATACACCAACTACAAAGACATCAGCAAACCATCCTCTTTCGCTTAAGGACAGGCCACTGCAGACTACTGAGCCACCTACAATGACTTAAAATGTCTCACACAGACGAGTATCTCTTTGGCAGCGGAGTCCAGACTCCAGAACATATTCTTCAAGACTGCCCAAACCATGCAGACCTGAGGCATGAGACGTGGCCAGAGGACACAAGCTTGGGGCAAAAGCTTTGGGGCTCCTATCAGGATCTGGAGAGGACTGTGAGCTTTGCCATGTCGACAGGGATCAGGATCTGATGTGGCCAACAACCTCGAACGCAGAAAAAGAAGACGAAGACAGACTTAAACTGTTGAAATATGAAAAGCATATTGTTCGGAATGAACAGTTTGAATAAGAACTTTTTGGAAAGGCAGGATGGCAGCTGCAAAAAAAAGCATCTTTGGGCAAAAAAAAAAAAAATAGTTTGAAAACCGCTGAGATAAACCGGATTATATAGAAAATAGGTCTAAATTATTGCTGAAGTTTTGAATGTGGAAGGGGAGATAACACATAGTAACTTGAAAAACATAGATGCTAGAAAGGTTAATGTATTATAATTTTGTAAATCATAAAGTTTTAAGGACTACTTAAAGTATGAGACCTAGGCACCAAGTTCTGCCTTACATTCTAACTCCTTTCTCTCATCTGTTACAGTATCAAAGATATCAATCATCAGTTTAATGTTAGCGTGTTATGAACGAAGGAATAGATTAGTCAGGCGTTCTAAAACACTCGATATATATTTTGTTAAGTGAATACTTCTATATTTTGTACAAACAAGGTCTCTGAACACATCTTTGAAATGTTTTAGTTGCGATAACGTGACTAGGCAGAGCCAAGTTCTGGAAGGTTACACTTAATTATTTTCCGAATGTTATCACGGACATTAGTAATCCATCAGACTTCTTCTTCATTTTTTTCTTCTTCTTCTTTTTCTTCTTCTTTTTCGTTTTCTTCTTTTTCTTTTTCTTCTTATTCTGCTTCTTCTTCTTCTTCTTCTTCAGCTTTCTGAGCCATTAAAGCTCATTGCTCCGGATAAAGTTCGCCCATACTCCTCTCTATTCCTAATCTTTTCTCTCCAGTTGGTGATACCAATTTCTTTCATATCCTGTTCTGTGTTATCTTTCCATCTCTGTCTTGGTCTACCCCTTGGTCTTGTTTCCCTAATCTCTTGTGCATACACAATTTTCGTTTGTTTGTTCTCTTCCATTCTTTCTACATGGCCCAGCAGGTGTAGTCTGTTCAGTTTCAAAATATTTATAATTCATGAAGAGCAAAACCTCTTTCTTAATGCGAAGGAAACTAAACTGATGACAAATGACAAAACAAACAAGGCAGCTAAAATATGTATCAATGAGGAAAAAATGGAAGAACTGGAGAATTTTGAATATCTTGGATCACTACTAACTAATAATGGAGATACAATGAGGGAAATTAAAAGGAGGACATATATCGCTCTTCAGAAAGTAAAACAACTAAAGAATATATGGAGAGGAATAGACAGGACTACAATAATAAGATTTTTAAGGGCATGCATCTTTCCCACTGAACATACGCCTGTGAGACATGGACACTTAACAAAACAGCTGAGAAACACATAAATGCATTTGAATGTAAATGCTACAGAAGAGTTCTTCAAATATTATGGACACAAAAAAGAACAAATATATCCATACTACAAGAGCTTAATATTGAAAAAGGCTGGCTAGTAAAGAGGATTAAACAGAGAAAACTTTAATATTTTGAACACATTAGACGTCAAGATAATCTAGAGAAGACCATCTTGGACGGGTACATAATTGGAAAAATAAAGAGAGGAAGACCGAGGCGAAGATGGCTGCAAGACATCGTTGATGATCTGCAAATGAATGCATCAGCAGCAGGCCATCTTGCTCACAACCGAGAGGCCTACATGAGCGCTGTTAGGGAGGCAAAGTTCCGCAAGGGACATGCGAATGAATGAATGAATGGGATTTAAATAACCTGCTTAGTTCAGTGTTCTTTCTGGCTCTCCATTCTTAACTGTTGGTATCCTTTGTGGGCCAAATATTCCTCTAAGGATCTTGCTCTCAAAGATATCCAATTGTTGTTCATTTTTTTTTTTTGGGTTGTACTCCACGTTTCTGGTCCATACATGACAGCTGGCCTTATTATAGTTTAATCTATCAGACACGCCCAAAATGTAAGCTTTCGGCAGAGACCATTCACAGATCCCTTACCCCACTTTTATGCGTGTAATTTGGACACTGAATCCTCACGGAGTGACATAAACTGTACAGTCTTGCAGTACTCCATCATGGGTGTATGTTCAGACATTCCACAGAAGTTCATCTGTTGAGAAGTATTGTGTGGACAGATGTTAGGAGATGTTCACAAGCATCTAGACTTTGTTGGGGCAGTTCAGGAGTTCTTGTATTTGAGGAAATCTTGGCAATATTCATTCGCTTTCGTGATTCGTCTGTTTTTATGTGGTTTAATTGAAGGTAGGACTACTACTACTACTACTACTACTACTACTACTACTACTACTACTACTATTATTACTCCTGCTATTATTATTACTACTACTACTACTCCTAGTATTACTACTACTACTACTATTACTACTACTACTACTACTCCTACTACTACTAATACTGTTACTACTCCTGCTACTACTACTACTACTACTACTATTACTACTACTGTTGCTGCTATTACTACTACTACTACTACTACTATATTACTACTACTACTACTGCTACTACTGTTGCTGCTATTACTACTACCACTACTACTACTACCACCATTACAACTACTGCTACTACTACTGCTATTGCTACTACTACTACTGCTACTACTACTACTACTACTACTACCACCATTACTACTACTGCTACTACTACTGCTATTGCTACTACTACTACTACTACTACTACTACTACCACCATTACTACTACTGCTACTACTACTGCTATTGCTACTACTACTACTACTACTATTGCTACTACTACATCTTCTTCTTCGTTCAAAGAAGTTTGTTCATGCTAAATCTGCAGCTCTGATGCCCTGATGAAGTCCGCCGTCTCCTCCAGGCTTGAGTGTGAGCCCCACAGCTTCTCTTTCAGCTCCTCTCCCTCGAGCCAGACCTGTTCTTGGAGGTTTGAGTAGGTTGGACATGTCTGGAGGATATGTTCTGGTGTCTGGATACCAAATCCGCAGGGACACTCATTTGTGTGTGATAATTAGAGGCGATAGAGGTGGCTTAGAAGTCTGCACTTTCCAGTTCTTTAAGGCAAAATACTGATGTTTGCTGGTATCTCCGTAGTTGATGAATCAGATCTATATATTGATCTATTTTCATGGATAGGACTGCCCTTTAAACAATAGACCTGTTGCTCCTACGAACTATCCTTGTTTCTTAAGTGCCTATCACATGCTTAAATAGCAGGCAAAATAACAGGCACTTATACATAACTATTGTTAATAGGGAGTTATACATAACTCAAAAATAAGATTTTTAAGGGTATGCATCTTTCCCATCGCAAGATATGCCTTTGAGACCTGGACACTTAACAAACAGCTGAGAAACACATAAATGTCTTTGAATGTAAATGGTACAGAGGAATTCTTCAAATATCATGGAAACAAAAAAGAACAAATATATCCATACTACAAGAACTTAATATTGAAGAAGGTTGGCTAGTAAAGAGGATTAAACAGAGAAAACTTAAAATATTTTGTACACATAAAACGTCATGATAATCTAGAGAAGACCGTCTTGGAAGGGTATATAATGGGAAAAATAAAGGGAGGAAGACCAAGGCGAAGATGGCTGCAAACGGATGCATCAGCAGCAGGCCATCTTGCTCACAACCGAGAGGCCTACAGGAGAGCTGTTTGGGAGGCAAAGTTCCGCAAAGGACATGCAAATGAATGAATGAATGAATATACATAACTGGGGTAAAGGTGACTCTAGTATGCCAATGTGATATATAGAGGATATAGTGTTAGAGATAATATTTTTCTAGACCTGTCAACACATTAGAGAGTGATGTAGCCAGCATCTTCCTATGACAGCGTCTACTTCACGGAAATCCGAATATCCTATGGCTCCGCAAAAAAAAGTATAGTCCAGCCGAATGATCGAATCAACAGTAACGCGGTTACCTCTTGGCGGCAGGGTCTTTCCCCGTCTGCGCAGCCCTCCAGCCCAACCCTGTAATAAGACTGATTACTCACCACAATATGATGAGGAACTTGTACTTTGCACAAACTCCCTGTAACTGCGAGCTGCTGTTCTTTTCACCCTATGCTGTAGAGATGTTGAGGCACAGCATCGTATCGGCGTGGGAGCGGGTTATGGCGGCTACTTTTTCAGTCCCAGAGTACAGCTAAAATGCAGAGGGGGGGATGTGCAATGCTTCTTTAGCAGACTACACCACCATGGGGACTATGGCGATCGATCCTTGCCCCATTAGCCAGGCTAGGCCTGTTATTGGGGGTGGGAGGGGATTACCAACGGAGAGGTGGGACAGGGTCTTGGTCAGCTATGTTCGCTAACCCTGACGCTACCATATCAGCTATGGGTCGCTGAATGCCTCATCGGACAAGCGTCTTCACCCCCACACCCCCACCCCTCCCCCATATGATGAGGAAACATTTGCTTCTGAAACGAAAAGGAGGTTATCTATATGCACGGCGTGAATCACTGGATTACACTTCATGCACTGCTGTCACCGGATGAAAGGAAGGAAGGATATCGTGAGCATATTCAGCTTCATGTTGAGAGAACGTGCCCGAGTCTGAGATTTGCATAAAAAAAAAACGAAAAAAAAATATCCTTCAAGGAAAGACAGCTTGGGTAGAATCAGAGCAAAACAGCTGAGCTTTCAAGCTGAGAAACTCTAAATCGTTAAATGTGTAAAGTTAGAGCAACGCTGGCAGAGCAACACAACCGTTTAGGAATGCAAATTACACTGTCCACTCTGGGAAAAGGTCTGACCAGAACTTCCTGCAGGAGAAGCTCTACAGCTCAGCTGGAGACCAGAGATGAATTGTGAAGAAGACGAAAAAGAAGAAGAAGAAGAGGAAGAACAGAACAAGAAGAACAAGAACAAGCAGAAATAGTAGTAATAGTAATAGTAGTAGTAGTAATCGGTGGTTGGGACATATTCTCCGAATGAATGACAACTCACTACCAAAAATAGCACTAAGATGGACACCACAGCGGAACAGAAGTAAGGGTAGACCAAAAGAGACATGGAGAAGAACAACAGAAAGGATGCTGAACAATAGAGGGCTCACCTGGGCAAGAGCAGAAAAAAGGCGAAGGACAGGCATTTGTGGAAAACCCTTGCGGAAGCCCCATGTGCCCTGGGCACTTAAGGTTCAGAGAGAGAGAGAGAGTAGTAGTAGTAGTAATAGTAGTAGAAGTAATATTAGTAGTTGTGGTAGTAGTAGTAGTAGTAGTAGTAATAGTAGTAGTAATAGTAGTAGTAATAGTAGCAGCAGTAGTAGTAGTAATAGAAGGAGTAGTAGTAGTAGTAGTAATAATAGTAGTAGTAATAGTAGTAGTAATAGTAATAGTAGTAATAGTAGTAGTAGTAAATAGTAGTAGTAGTAATAGTTGTAGTATTAGTAGCAATAGTAGTAGAAGAAGAAGAAGAAGAAGAAGAAGATGATGATGATGATGATGATGATGATGATGATGATGATGATGATGATGATGAAGACATAGAAAAAGAATAAGAAGAGTATAAAGTAGTAAACAATGCATTTAAATTGCTGTGAACGAATGCCCTGTGATATTTGTGAGGTAATTAATGAATGTGTGTAGTGTTGACTGATTGATCTACCGACAGATTGACTGATTCATTCATTCTTCGTAATGACAATCCATAGCTCTCGTAGATCTCCACACAAGACATCTCCATGACACCTCTTTTGCCATCTGTTGCCTTCCCTTCTCATCATGGTTTAACCAGCGAGATCAAAATATATCCCCTCTTGTTACTTCTTCTCTCTCTTTTTCCCTTGAATTTTTCCTCTGTTCATATTTTCCAGACTGCTAGAGGGAGGAAGGGCGTGACTTGTCCAGATAATCTTTGACATGATTGGGATGAATAAAGAATGTTAAGAGCACCATGGACAGCTAAGAGGACAGACAGGGAATGTCTAACAAAAGCAAATGTGCAAAGGGACCTAATTAAATACACAAGAAAACGACAGCCATCATTCACTGGTCATATAATGAGAAGGAGAGGTCGCGAAAACATCATAACAACAGGTAAGATAAATGGGAAGAGAGGCAGGGGAAGATCAAGAGAGGAGAAAAAAAAATACTAATGGACAGTCTAACTCGACGGCACAAAACAAAACAGAAAAATCTCCAAGCTGGAAAATACCAAGGACCAAGATCAGTGGAGAAGTATCAACGTAAACGCAAAACAGGAGAACAGCCCTACATACGAACAAGAGAGAAAGCAAATATGGTCAACTACCACACCAGTCAGTCCAAAACAAACTGTATAGGGATGTCCACCTCCACCAGATGACCAGCAACTACTTCAAATGTATGCAGATCGACATCTGAAACTGTTGCAAGTCGACGTCTGAAATTGCTGTTAAGTTGACGTCTGAAACTGTTGCAAGTCGACGTCTTAAACTGTTGCAAGTCGACGTCTTAAACTGTTGCAAGTCGACGTCTTAAACTGTTGCAAGTCGACGTCTTAAACTGTTGCAAGTCGACGTCTTAAACTGTTGCAAGTCGATGTCTGAAACTGTTGCAAGTCGACATCTGAAACTGTTCGAGGAACAAGACGAAGATATGTTTTCCAACGAAATGGGAGGGGGGGGGGCGAGTGTACGGAAAAATACTACGGGTTTTAAAGAAAACGGGATCTTTTATATGAGACAGAAATGTTAGAGAAACCCAGAAGCAGGAAGGCCAAGAAACGTGGGATATTTTCTGTGTCAAAAGTCGGATTAGATCCCGTAGTACATTCTCTGCATCCTTCTTCAAGAGCGCCACACTGAGAGATTAAGATGGATTTCCAAAATACAGGAAATTACTTTCCAATTTTGGAACGACGTCTTGAAAAAAGGAAAGAGAAAATGTGGAAATGTTTTAGGAAAGGGGGGGGGGGGTGGGGGTGGGGGAATTATGTTGATTAAAGTGCTTAGATATTGGAAGATGGGTTTGGGATTTTTCTCTGTTTGTTTTGAGGTTTTGAAGAGGCCTGCTATTTTTTTTTCACTCAAGCTATTCTTCCTCTTTCATCTTCTTTAATTCTGTTCGTTTGTCTTCTTGTCGTAGCATCTCCCCGTAGATGAGTTACTGAGTTCTTAGTTGAGGAGACGGATAGGGAGGGCCTTGGGTCATAAGCGTTTAACGCAGGTGAAGACTTCAGGATTTGGGTGGGTGGGTGGGGGGGGGTCACGGTGGTAGACCTGGAAGTGTGGGTCGTTGAATGCAGTGACTAGAGTCTCTCTCTCTCTCTCTCTCTCTCTGACGTCTGTACTCTGTGAGGACATCTGAAACTGTTGTAATTCAACATCTGAAACTGTTGCAAGTCGACGTCTGAAACTGCTGCAAGTTTACGTCTGTGATTGTTGCAAGTCGACGTCTGAAACTGTTGCAAGTCGACGTCTGAAACTGTTGCAAGTTTACGTCTGTGACTGTTGCAAGTCGACGTCTGAAACTGTTGCAAGTCGACGTCTGAAACTGTTGCAAGTCGACGTCTGAAACTGTTGCAAGTTTACGTCTGTGACTGTTGCAAGTTGACGTCTGAAACTGTTGCAAGTCGACGTCTGAAACTGTTGCAAGTCGACGTCTGTGACTGTTGCAAGTTTACGTCTGTGACTGTTGCAAGTTGACGTCTGTGACTGTTGCAAGTTTACGTCTGTGACTGTTGCAAGTCGACGTCTGTGACTGTTGCAAGTCGACGTCTGTGACTGTTGCAAGTCGACGTCTGTGACTGTTGCAAGTTTACGTCTGTGACTGTTGCAAGTCGACGTCTGTGACTGTTGCAAGTCGACGTCTGTGACTGTTGCAAGTCGACGTCTGTGACTGTTGCAAGTCGACGTCTGTGACTGTTGCAAGTTGACGTCTGAAACTGTTGCAAGTTGACGTCTGAAACTGTTGCAAGTCGACGTCTGTGACTGTTGCAAGTTGACGTGTATTCTTAGAATTTTCCTAAGCCACCTTCCTTGAAATCCTCTTAATCTACTTTCAGTCTCCCTGTATATGACCACGTAAATTTATATCTCTGCCCCGTGACCGCTGCATGTGGTCAGAGTGTGAAGATTTAGTTCCTTCATTGAGCACTAAGACCATATCCTTATGTGACTCTAAGGCATGACAGGATTACCTTTACCTTTTACCTTTTACATTTCCACTACAGCGTTTCAGGTAGGGATGCCAGAATCTGTCCTCCTTGTCTTTGTTTTCTCATGACAATCCCAGGTACCCATCTTTTAAAACCATTTTTTTAATAAAAAGGAAACACGAGGCTTTCTTACGGTAAAGTAAGAGAACACATTTTGTAGGATTAGATCTCCGAAAAAATCCGTAGACATAGCACTTTAGTGAGACGTGAGAGAAAGAAAAATCACAAGAGAATTACCTGGGATTCGAACCACGGACTCCGGTACAGCGTAATAACGAACTGCGCTAACTCGCACCTCCAAGTTAGTACGCTGTTCTCTCCTGGCTAGACGGCTGCTCGTTCTACCGGAGTCCGTGGTTCGAATCCTTGCTAATTCTCTTGTGATTTTTCTTTCTTTTCACGTCTCACTAATCTACGTTTTTTTTTTCCAAGGTCTAATCCTACAAAACTGTGTTCACTTACTTTGCCATTTTTAAAAAAGACTGTGTTGGGGCTCAATCCTGGTCGTTCTAAAACAAAAATAATAATAGTAATAATAATAAAATACGCCCCTATAGGGAATCGAACCAAGAACCTTCTAATCGGCAGGCGAATGCACTAACCACTACACCACCTCAGCAGCTACATAAAACACCTTCACATATGTTAAATACACAACCCTAGATGTAGGACACATACAATTCTTCATCCAGCTGTTAAATAAAAAGCCAGCACACGACATGCCCTGGAGTTGTATGTTGCCATTTTTCTTGGCTGCCACATCATGGGAGACAACTTTTTCCCTCGGTTCTTAACGCGCCCATTAAATTCTCTCCCCTTGAGGCAAAGTTTAGAAGAAACCATTTCTTCCTCTATTGCTCTTTATTATCGTTATTATTTTTTCATTGTTTTATATTACTATAAACAGAAACATATGACATTTTCACTGACATACCAGCGTCAGGGTTGAGCGAAATACAGCTGACCAAGACCCCATCCTAGCTCTGGGTTGGGTACCTCTAGTAACAGGCCTAGCCTGGCTAATAGGGCGAAGGATCTCTTTAGCCCCTCCCCCACCTCCCCCTATGGTGGTGGAGCCTGCTAAAGAATTGTTGCACCCCCTCCCCCCCCCCCCTGCTTTTCCATCTCCACGCAGGGACTGAAAAAAAAACAGTCGTGGTAATCCACTCCCAATCCGACACAATGTTTTACTTCAACACTTCAATTCATCGGCTGCACAGAACATCACGGTCGCAGTTTCAAGAGGATAATAGAAGAAGAAGAAGAAGAAGAAGAAGAAGAATATGACCTGCGGGCAGTAGACCTTGAAACTTTGCAGAAAGTAAGGGTAATCCTGTCATGCCTTAGAGGCACACAGGGATATGGTGTTAGTGCCCATATTTTCCTTGACCTGTCAACACACTAGAGGGTGATATGGTCAGTATCACGCCTGGCCGCCTTTCCTTCCCCAACTCCAGAAGAAGTCGGGTACCCATTTCTACAGCTGGGTGACAGGGATGCCTCCAGCCGGATTCAAACCCCGACCTTCTCCATGAGAGACCAGTGCACTAACCACTTCGCTACTCAGACACACAGAAAGTAGAATAAAAAAAAAACAAAACAAAACAAACAACTCGTGCAGAACTTAAAAACTAAACAGAAAAGTAAAATGTAGAACTTTTGCAGTAAGTAGACGTAAAAAAACTGTAAAGAAAGCAAATCTGATTAGAAAATAAACTGTAGATATCTTGCAGAAAGTAGATCTAACTTTGCAGGAAATGGAATTTAGAACTCTCAGAATAACTTGTTTTAAACTGGACATAACGATGGGGAGACAACTCAGATTCTTGCCGTTAGCTTCCTGGAGTTACATTTTCTTGGAAGAGGAAATCGACGTTGAAGAAGAAGGGTTTTGCAGCGGATATCGATTTTTCCTCTTTCAACTTCATTTCACAGCCACACTTTTGCATTCAAGTTCACGTAATGGATAATATTGCAGGGACAAGAACAAAATTGTCTTAATATTAACATTACTGATGTTAAGTTTCTATTTAAATGTTTATACATCTAGATATGGCAGAGAAGAGGCCTTCCGTTTCTCGAGTCAGGGACCCAAGGCGAATATGCTAGTGTCAGGGTTGACGAGGCATGGCTGGTAAAGACCCTGTCCCTTCTCTCCGCGTTGGTACCTTCCAGTAACAGGTCTTGCCTGGCTAACGAGGAGAGGGGTTGAAATAGTCCTCGTGGTGGAGGAGTCTGCTAAAGAACTACTGCACCCACTTTTCCCTTGGTTTTTAGTTTCACTCAGGGTCTGAAAAATATCCGCTATCACCCACTCCCAAACCGACACCATGCTCTGTCTCAACGTCTTCACCGCATAGGTAGCAAATAACATCGGCGTGCAGTTACAGGGACACTGAAGACAAGACAGGACAAGACAAGATATGACAAATCAAGACAAGAAAAGACAAGACAGGACAAGACAAGACAAGACAGGACAAGACAAGACAAGACAGGATAAGACAGGACAAGACAAGACAGGACAGGACAGGATATGACAAGTCAAGACAAGAAAAGACAAGACAGGACAAGACAAGGCAAGACAGGACAAGACAAGACAAGGCAAGACATGATAAGACAGGACAGGACAAGACAAGACATGAAGGACAAGACAAGACAGGACAGACAAGACAAGACAAGATAGAACAAGACAAGACAAGATAGGACAAGACAAGACACGACACGACAAGACAGGACAAGGTAAGGCAGGAGAAGACAAGACAATACAGGACAAGATAAGACAAGACAGGACAGGACAGAACAAGACAAGACAGGACTAGTCAGGCCAGGACAAGATAAGACAAGACAAGACAGGACAAAACAAGACAAGACATGATAAGACAAGACAAGACGTTTGAAAGTATACGAGTTATTTATCTGTCTACACGACCGATGAGAAAGTGATTAGACATGAAATATATGTTACATAAAATCTTGACACAAATGGCATTCAAAAGTTATAAGCACAAAAACCAAGTTAAGATTATTCAATTCAAATGTAATATCCACCCTCATTTATGCATGCGAAAGCTGGAAAACAACTAAAAAAATAGACGGGAAATTAGACTCTTTTGAAGACAAATGCGTAAGGAAAATACTCGATATAAATTGGAACGAATTCAAGAACAACGCAGAGATAAGACAGATGAGCGAACAACATCCTGTGATCAGAAAAAGGAGAAGAAGTCACGTGATGAGAAGAAACAGAATCCCAAAACAAGCTATCAAGTGGAACACAACAGGCCGAAAAAAGAGGTCGGCCGTGTGAAACTCTATTGTTAAGAGAGGCCAGTTTAACAGTCTTAACATCCCTTGATGAGTTTGAAAATCTAGACGAAAACAGGAAAACTTCGCGAATCACTATGGGAGCCCTATTTGACGTTTAACGGCAAGGGAAGGATGTAAGATGTAAGATATAAGATATAGGTGACATCTAAGAGTTGGGACTTATGCTTGTGTAGCATTGACTTGTAAGTAATGATTACAGTTGTTATTATCATTATTAATGAATATATTGTAGGCATAATAGTAACATCTAATAGCAACAGAAAAAAGTAAATAGGAAAATTAGAGCAAGGTAGAAAAACAAATTTCCATGACACTAGTATGACTGGACGCTGACACAAGTAAACAGAATAGAAAAGACAAATAGAAAAAGGCAGACACAATGAAAAGCGATGACACAATAAATCCTCCGACATGAAAGAGCAAGATAATGACTTAGGTAAATGACAACTGTATAGACAGAACTGACGCAGACTGACACGCAAGACACCTATTTGCTTTAGAACCCTATTAGGACGCTATTGCACACGGTTTTAAAATAAAGGAGTGATCAACTCGGCCAGCTAACCAATTAAATGTTTAGAGGCTTGGCCTATTGGACAGTTGACTTACGGGGAAGTTGGAGAGGACGGAGCCCGAAGACGGAGGAACAAGGACGGATAGTGAATAGAGACCGGTCCAAACGTCAAAGGAGGGAGCGCGAGAAGGAAAGAGTCCCCAAAAAAGAGGAAGTCCAGAGGCTAGCGGACAAGTGAGAGGGATCGTCAGAAGTAGACAGAGAAGAGAAGAGAAGAACAGCAGGCGGAAGAACAGACGATCAGGAGAGCGGAGAGGACAGAAACACAGAAGAACAAGAAATAGAACGAAACGATATAGAATCAGAAATAGCATTAGACTGAAGATGTGTTTCAAGTGATTAAGAAGAATTGATACTTTTGGAACTTCTAGTATGGTGATTTAGACGAGAAACTAGTTGACCACGTGTTGCAGATCTGATATAATACTGAGTTAGGAAATGTTCTCGTATCAAGTGTAGAATATTGTGAAGTTGAGAACATTGAGAGATGCTGGATGTAGAATATGATAGACTTTGATACTGTGAACAAATTATTACGTGCTTCAACGACGAAACTAACGAATATTATGTCATATTACATCTTAGTACAAATGATGTTACCAACTATTGAATCTGATAACTTAATTGTCAGGATTAAATAGTGCAGTGAACATTTCATCGGATTTGCTCTGATCTAGTGAATGTGGTAAAGTTTTATGAAACCTGTGATGTGCTATAATCAAAAGAAACACTTAATCATCTTCAATCTTCATCAATAATATGATAGTAAACACATATGACATGCTATGAGAAGAGGGGGCATTGAAAATATTATAACAACAGGAAAAATAGAAGGAAGAAGATCAAGAGGAAGACCAAGAGAAATGATACTGGACAGTCTGACGGGATGGTGTGAGAGGAGATCACCAACTGAACTGATGGCCTGCATGAAGGATCGGGTACTCTGGAGAAGCATAATAGCCAACGCCAGTCGGCACGGCACCTGATGATGATGATGAAACACATATACATTGTCATACTTGGACCTGTTCTTTAATGCAGAGGCCGTTCCTGGCTCGCTGTCAAAGTCAGCGCGAATTGTTGGTTTGTTTAGATCTTTACTGTTGTACTTTGAGCTATCATTACACGAGTCATCTCTGCTAGATTTGTACGCGAAAAGAGGAGCACACGTGCAGCGGCATCACAGATCACTTTAAATCCACTCGGAGAAAGCAACTACCACTCTTTGGCTACAACAAGAGAGAACATATGTTGCAGGAACTTCATGATTATTCGGAACCTCAAACAGAAACGAAAGACCAAGGGAGGGTGGGGTGGAAACTGGGAGATAAAATATCTGACCTGAATGACCAAGTAGCACAGGAAAAAAGAAATCAGAAATCTGATTAGAATAACGAAGGATCCCCATAAACTGCAGAAGCATGACCGCCAACCCCTACCTGCGCAGCGCTAAATGAATGAGTTTTATTGATTCTCTTTCCTTCCTTTGGCACCCGAAGGCCCAGAGAGAATTATTTAAAACTAGAGCCAGAATGAATGGCGGATGTCGTGATTTTGTTGCTTTCCCATCAGCACGCTTTAGTAATACGTAGCCTTCTCTATCCGCCTCCGCCAGAGAGTTCTCTGCCGCCTTGTTCCTGTCACAGTGTCACAACAGCCCGTCAAAAAAATAGGCATTACCCGGAAGTAAGTTACAACCTTGATTAACTTAAAATCCCCTGGTCATCGTGACCAGCGCCCCCCCCCCCCCCCCGAGAGAAATAACTGTAAACCGAGAATTCCCATCCTTCATCCAATGTGGATGTTCTCATCCACTGTAGTTTGTTCCCTTCTCCCCTACCCCCCTAAGCCATCCGAGGACCCCTTAAAACATGGAAAACCATCCGGGCCCCTTAGAGATGCATCGGTTGTACCTCCCCCCTTCTTCTTCCTCTGGGCCTGATCGTGACAGTGCTATTTTCGCTAAACTTCGCATCCATTCCCGCAGGGGTCTTTGTAACACAAATGAACCCCAGAACAACAACAGAAACCCCTTAACTCACTACGAACCCCGCAGGTAATTTTGCTAAGAATTTCACATAAGAAAAGTTCACCATGACCGTTTCATACCGGTGTAGGAATTATATTATTTTTAATGCGCTAATAATTGTCTGTAATTTATATGTTGTTATATCCTATTGTTATTGTTGGTATCTTATCCTTATAGGCACATGAAGATTGAAGATTGCACGGAGCAACATATTCACACAATACACCAATGAAAGAAAAAAACACAATCAATACATTATGTTATAATATAATTGTTATTATATATGTGCTATACCTGTTATTTAAACCATTACCTAAGTAGATCGGGATTGGTCCGGAGGATTCGACTGCACAGCTTGCATGCGCCCATATCACAGAGTATAAACCACATACCAACCTAAACATACATGGGTTCTCCTACGACGAAATCAAGATTCTCATTCGCGCTTTGAACAATCACATGACTCCCTCGATCCGCTGGCCTCCTATGTACTCAGCTTACAAGTTCCGACCGATTAAAATTCTCTAACAATTTCTTTATATACTGTGTCCGGCGAACTGACCTCACTCAGAGTTGCGCACTCCTGAACTGCCCAGCTATTGACCCATCTTACACTAGGGTTGCCAATCAACCTAGGTTTTTCTATGTTCCTATCTCTTCCCTTACACCGGTATTTGGGAAAAAAAAATTGTAAACAATATAAATGAATACTGTATGCTAATTAAGTCATTTACAGGAGAAACCATGAATAAGAGAAATAATTATACAGTTGGTTGTGTGGTCACAAACAATAGGCCAAGCAAAGACTGCATTTCAGAGAATGAGAACATTTGTACAACACATCATTATCAATGAACGTTAGACAACGAGTATTAAAATGCTATACTGAACCTATCTTATTATATGGAAATGAATCATAGACAATAGGCAGGTCTGCACAAAAATCATTGGAAGCAGCAGAAATGTGGTTTATTAGAAGAATATTGCGAATCCCCTGGACAGTAAAAATAACTAATGAAAAATGTATGAGAAGAGCTGGAGAGACAAAAAAATATTGTCAAAAAATAAGAGAGAGACAATGTACTTCCCTGTGACATGTAATGAGAAGAGGGGGCATTGAAAATATTGTAACAACAGGAAAAACAGAGGGACGAAGAGCCAGGGAAGACCAAGAGAAATGATACTGGACAGTCTGACGGGATGGTGTGAGAGGAGATCACCAACTGAGCTGATGGCCTGCATGAAGGATCGTGTACTAAGGAAAAGCATAATAGCCAACGCCAGTCGGCACGGCACATGATGATGATGGTGGTGATGACTATGATGATGATGATGATTACTGGTCAGGCAGTATTCATTCATTCACTTACACGTTCCTTGCGGAACTTTGCCTCCCTAACACACTCCTTTGGCCTCTCGGTTGTAAGCAAGATCCCCTGCTGCTGATGCATCCATTTGCAGATCATCAACTATGTTTTGCAGCCATCTTCGCCTTGGTCTTCTTCCCTTTCTTTTTCCAATTATGTACCCTTCCAAGATAATAATCTAATCATGACGTTTAATAAGTGCAAAATATTTAAGTTTTCTTTGTTTAATCCTCTTTACTAGCCAGCCTTCTTCAGTATTAAGTTCTTGTAGTATGGATATATTTGTTTTGTTTTTTGTTTTTTTTGGTCCATATTTGAAGAACTCTTCCGTAGCATTTAAATTCAACGGCTTGTATGTGTTTCTTATCTGTTTTGTTAAGTGTCCAGGTCTCACAGGCATATGTTGCGATGGGAAAGATGCATGACCTTAAAAATCTTATTTTTGTGGTTCTGTCTGTTCCTCTCCACAGATTCTTTAGTTGTTTTACTTTCTGAAGAGCAATAGATGTCCTCCTTTTAATTTCCCTCATTGTATCTCCATTATTAGTTAGTAGTGATCCAAGATATTCAAAACTCTCCACTTCTTTAAAATTTTCCTCACTGGTACATATTTCACTTGCCTTGTTTGTTTTGTCGGTTGTCATCAATTTAGTTTTGTTTGCATTAAGATAGAGGTTCTGCTCTTCGCTGTTCTTACTGACTGACATAATTAGTTTTTCCATTCCTTTTTGTGTTGAGAATAATAATACTGTGTCATCAGCATATCTTATCTCTTGCATGCAGGAAACTCTTTACTGTAGAGAGTGAAACAACACCACACTCCTACAGATCATCAGAGGAAGCCCCCCCCTCCCTCAGACAAATGTTTAGGCCCTATTAAACTTCTGACACTCTAAGGGTGGTGGGCCCCTCTGGGTCATGACTTCCAGAGGTTTTGTGAGTTGTTGCTTTTTTTTCATACCCTCCACTTGTTATCTCTCTCTCTCTCTGAACCTTAAGTGCCCAGGGCACATGGGGCTTCCGCAAGGGTCCTCCACAAATGCCTGTCCTTCGCCTTTTTTTCTGCTCTTGTCCAGGTGAGCCCTCTATTGCTCAACATCCTTTCTGTTGTTCTTCTCCATGTCTCTTTTGGTCTACCCTTACTTCTGTTCCCCTGTGGTGTCCATCTTAGTGCTATTTTTCTTGTTATGGCATCGTAATATTCTTTGTCTTCATCTTCTCTAACGTTCCTCATTATATTTTCAGTATACAATTACTACGTAAGCCGACAAGATGGGTCTGGCAGTATCATTCATTCATTCATTCCTTTGCATGTCCCTTGCGGAACTTTGCCTCCCAAACAGCACTCCTGTAGGCCTCTCGGTTGTGAGCAAGATGGCCTGCTGCTGCTGCATCCATTTCCAGATCATCAACGATGTCTTGCAGCCATCTTCGTTTCGGTCTTCCTCTTTTTTCTGGCAGTATATAAGAGTTAAAAATATCTTCGCCCTAAGAGTATATTTATATACAGAAAGTAGTTCTTCCGTTATTTATGGAATACCATTGGATCAATGATAATGAAAAAAAATTTTTTTTTAAATTTACCGATGAATATGAGCATGAGAACATGCAGTCACCTTGCAGATCGACGCACTTCTTGCATCGCTTCCAAATTCTTATTCATTCCTGGGCTGCTTCTGAATACAGGTCTGCAACGATTCTCTCATCTTATCATCAGAGTTGAGCCTGTGACCTCGTAGAGGCTCTTTAATTGGACAGAAAGCGTGATAACTGCACAGACGCTAGTTCCGGGCCTGTAACCAGTGTCTCCTGTAAGATACAGGGCGTTGTCAGCTACTTCGTGAGCCAAAAAATAACTATTAGAGCTAAAGTTGTGCGCGGGAATCAATAACAAATTTCCTCGTTATATCACATGCTCGTGAGCTGAGCTTAAACTCTGTGTGCTGGGGGCTAAACATTTGCGAGCCGGCCCACGCTAGCGCAACCTGGAGTGAACACAGCTGTCTGGGAATGAAGAAACAGGTTCAAACCGCAGATGTTGCACTGCTTTCATCGTTGTGGCCACAGCATAGGAGCGTAACCTGTTATTGACCTTCGTCAGTTTTATTTGTTATTCCCGGTTTAAAACTTTCTACTCATTTACAGACTTTTTTTTTGTGTTGACTCCTTGGTGTTTTCGCTTCCCGTACCGACCCAGCATTTTACAATGAATTTCAACAGGTTTCACTCCCTTTGCCCAAAAGTAAACCTCATGTAGGTCCGCTGTTCAACAGTGGTGCAATCCCTCAGCGGAGCGTCCGTATTTATTTTTTATTGACTTCAATATGACTAAGGAAATAGCGCTGCGCTGTACGTGTTCAAACTACCCATCAGCCATTGAGAATGAGTTATACTGCGTCAAGTTCTGTGGCGTTGTGGTTACCGCGTAATATTCAAATTCCATTAGCTGTTTTTGTTTTTAATTTGTGGTTCGTGCACTGTTCTCTCATGGCGAAGGTCGGGGGTTCGAATCCGGCCGGAGGCACCCCAGTCACCCAGCTGTAGAGATGGGTACCCGACTTCTTCTGGAGTTGGGAAAGGAAAGGCGGCCAGGCGTGATACTGACCATATCACCCTCTAGTGTGTTGACAGGTCAAGGAAAATATGGGCACTAACACCATATCCCTAGATGCCTCTAAGGCATGACAGGATTACCTTTTACCTTTACCTTTACTTCAGTGGCTTGTTCCTTCGACCATCTCTAAAAAAAAGTACGTTATACAGAACTCGTTAATCTGAGAAGGCTCGATTTACGAATATTTCGGCTTTGCGATGCTGTGAAAGCTGTAAGCTTTCATCAGAAACCGTACTCTGAATTGCTTGTATATACATATAATGACAGCACATCAACTGTACAGTCAGAACTTGATATCTTCCAGAAAAAAAAAACCACTATGCTTTCTAAACCATCAACAGCGGTCCCAGTACCAGATATTCTCGAGCTGTATCAAAAGTGAGAAACTGATGATCCTGCCCCTTTCATCCAGTAATTATCTGTAATCTTTAATCTGTAATCAGAGTCTGGCATTCCAGCACTCAGGGGACATTCCCATATGTAATCCAGTAATTAATTTTAGTTCAGTGCTTAAAAGTCTTCGGGCCCAGCGTCCAAGAAGTGGACGATGGTCGGAGCACGTGCTCCGCATGACTGGTGACCTGACAGCACAAAGAGTTGGACACCTCAGGGGAACAGGAGTGAGGGAAGATCAAAGAGACAAGGAGAAGAACCGCAGATAAGGATGTTGAATAATAGCGGACTCACCTGGGTAAGAGAGGGGAAAAAGGCGAAGGATAGGCGTTTGTGGAAAACCCTTGCCGAAGGCCCACGTGCCTTGGTCACTTAAAGGTTCAGGGAGGGGGAGAGAGAAGGAGAGAGAGAGGGAGGGAGGGGAGAGAAGAGAGAGGGAGGGGGAGAGAAGAGAAAGAGAGAAGGAGAGAGAGAGGTAGGGATGGAGGAAGACAAAGGGAGAAGGAGAGAGAGGTAGGGATGGAGGAAGACATAAGGAGAGGGAGAGAGAGAGGAATGGAGTGAGAAAGAGAGAGAGGAAGGGAGACAGAGGGGGGAGTGAGAAAGAGAGAAGGAGGGAGAGAGAGGGAGAGGAGGGGGAGAGAGAGGAGGGAGGGAGGGAGAGAGAGAGCATGTGTGCATTCACCCGTCCTCGTTAATAATGAGTACCCATACGACCATTTTGTTTTGTCAGTTTGAGTACATTATTCAATAAATTACGTGAGATATTCAACAGTTTATTATAAAACATGCTCTGTATTAGATGGCTTTGTCTAACTGTAGGGTAACGTAAGTATTCTATGCACGTTTTAAGGAAAGCTAGGGTAAGCTATGATGGTAGGTAAGTTAAATGTATTAGACTCATTTTCGACCAACATTTACGATAGGTTCATTGTAACGTAACGCATTCGTAAGCAGTTGAAAACGGTAATAGATACATCATCATCATCATCATCATCATCATTAGGTGCCGTGTCGACTGGCGTTGGCTATTATGCTTCTCCAGAGTACCCGATCCTTCATGCAGGCCATCAGTTTAGTTGGTGATCTCCTCTCACACCATCCCGTCAGACTGTCCAGTATCATTTCTCTTGGTCTTCCTCTTGATCTTCTTCCTTCTATTTTTCCTGTTGTTATAATATTTTCAATGCCCCCTCTTCTCATTGCATGTCCTATGAAAGTACATTGTCTCTCTATTATTTTTTTGACAAGGTTTCTTTGTCTCTCCAGCTCTTCTCATACATTCTTCATTAGTTATTTTTGCTGTCCAGGGGATTCGCAACATTCTTCTAATAAACCACATTTCTGCTGCTTCCAATGACTTTTGTGCAGACTTGCCTATTGTCCATGATTCACTTCCATATAACAAGATAGGTTCAATATAGCATTTTAGGACTCGTTTTCTAACATTCATTGATAAAGATGTGTTAGCTAATATGTTTCTCATTCTCTGAAATGCAGTCTTTGCTTGGCCTATTCTGTTCCTAATTTCTGTTCTGCATTTCCCATCTGAAATTATTACTGCTCCAAGGTGGATTACGAGAAAATATGTTTAAGAAAAGCTTTAATGCAGTAATAAGTTAAACATGTCTAGGAAATGGAGGTGGATTCCCCATATGCTAAGAAAACCCGACATCATCATAGCAAGATAGGCACTGACATGGAATCCTAAAGGAAATAGAAAACGAGGAAGACCTAGACTTACATGGAGAAGAGAAATTATGACATTGCTCAGAGACAAGGGATACACATGGAAGGAAGCAGAGAATACTTCTA
Source organism: Achatina immaculata (assembly GCA_009760885.1). Classification (NCBI taxonomy): domain Eukaryota; kingdom Metazoa; phylum Mollusca; class Gastropoda; order Stylommatophora; family Achatinidae; genus Lissachatina; species Lissachatina immaculata. The sequence goes on along the minus strand of CM019712.1, from coordinate 11,585,037 downwards.
AGAACAGGGATGACTGGAGAGCCTTTATCCGTAGCCTGTGCTTTCAAGGGGGTGAAAGGCGATGATGAGGATGATGATGATGATGATTAATCAAGTTCCTTCTTCTTCTTCTTCTTCTTCTTCTTCTTCGTCCAGTTTCTTATGCTCAGCTCTCTAAAGAGGGAGTCGGGTTGCTTCCATGAAGACCTTACTCGAAAGGAAGGAAAATTGGGTAGGGAGAGGTGGCGTGCAATACCTCTTTATCAGACTCCACCACCATAAGGACTACGGGGATACCCTTGCCTGGTAAGTAACATGCTCAAAAAAAGCCTCATTCTACGAATAAGACAGTCTTCGATTATTTTGTACTTCTTTCTGAGAGCGAAATTATGTATTTCTCTGTACTCACTTTGCGAACATGCTCTTTATAACGCGTACAAAGATAAAAGAGGTCTTCAAAGAGTTCTCTCTTTGTTCCCCGCAGTAAACAGAAGACAAATGATTGACGACAATTTCGCGTGTCCTTTTGCCCAGGAGTAATTTCACTTCTTGCAGGAAGAAAGAATTCACAAATTAGTTGTGAATCTCCACGGCAATTTTTAGGTTGTTTTGTTTCGTAAAATCTTCTCTTTTCCCCGCTCTTTTTTCTTTTTAGATGTTCTCTTTCTTCCTCAGTACACGCACAAATTTGATTTTGTTTCGTTTTTAAAGACAAACACGGAACTTCCTTGTCTTTTATATGGAGTACTGATATTTATTTTTCAGTTACCTATTTTCTCCTCGAATAAACCGTTTATCTTATCAAAGACTGTTGTTGTTGATGTTGTTTAGTTATTACATACGTTGCTATTTAGAATTCTTCTTTTTCAATTACATGCGCAATTTCTTACTTTATCTGGCATCCACTATTTCCCTATGGGGGGAAAACAAATCTACGGAAACACAAGTTGGCAATATTTCCTTAAATAGATTTTTTAAAGTTGGTTTTTCTTAAATGTGCTGAAAGTATGGGCTCCTATTTTTGGTCTGTCTATTCTTCCTGTCCTTCCACGGCCTCTAGACTCCAGGAAATATTTTAAGATGTCTCTATTCTTCCTGTCTTACCATGGTCTCAAGACTCCAGGAAATATTTTAAGATGTCTGTTTATTATTTCTGTCTTATCACGGTCAAGACTCCAGGAAATTTTTTAAGGTGTCTCTTTATTCTTCCTGTCTTACTACGGTCTCAAAACTCCAGGAAAGGTTTTAAGCACACACACACACACAATTCCAAACAAAAATTATACAGCTGTTTTATCTGGAAAACCAGTTTAGTCTTGAATTGGCGTCCAAACTTCCAAGCTAAATGAACCACTTACAGTGAGCAATGTGTATGTGTGTATATATATATATGTGTGTGTGAATGTATGTGTGCTATATTCAGTGCCATCTTGTAAATATGACTACATACTCTGGGTAAAGACATTGAAAGAAATAAATAGGAAGCAATGAAGGAAGGAAGGAAGGAAGGAAGTATACCCCCACCGATGACTGCAGCACACATGCTATGTTAAACATAAGAAAACAGCTCCTATTGAAACGTTTAAGATATGAAACGTGACACCAAGGATCCAGTTGGATCAGTGGTCCCTAACGAAGGGACAGATTAACCCTGGGTCGGTGACAACCCTCTGTGTTACGGAAATAAAAGTGCAAAGCCGTGCGACACTTATCCAGAAGCAAAAAAAGGGTGTTGAACGGGTGGACAGACAATGACGTCAACAGAAACCTGTTTAAGGTTAAAAGTTCAAAATTCAGATTCCGGCCGGCTTCTTCGCGTTCGGGACAACCCCCATATATGCTCCACCGCTTACCGCAGCATCCATCCAAGAGTATGTTTGCTAACAGATACTGTCAAATGTTGGTTCTTTACATTTGTGTTTTCTGCCACACATTTCAGATTTCCTACCAGCACCTTTAATTTGTCCTAGCTCCTGCAGTCTCCTCACATCTATATTGTTCGTCCATTCCCGCTCTTCATTTTTCCTCAGTCTTTACAGTACAGCTTTAGCAATGTCTCCCACGTCCATTGTCCGCCTACCATTTATTTTAGAGTTATTATAAGCAATTATAGTTCTTTCCTTGTCTTGTGGCAGAGGAAAACAGGAAGAATATAAAGAGACATTTTAAAATCTATCCTGGAGTCTTGAGACTGGGGCAAGAAAACAGGAAGAATAAGATGGGGGGGGGGGGGGGGCAGAAACAGGAAGAATAAAGAGACAACTTATTAAAAGTTTGTACAAGACGTTTGTGGAGCAAAACAGGAATAAGAAAGAGACATCTTACAAGACGTTTGTGGAGCAAAACAGGAATAAGAAAGAGACATCTTACAAGACGTTTGTGGAGCAAAACAGGAAGAATAAAAAGACATCTTATAAGACGTTAGTGGAACTCAACGAGGGTTATTTTGTTCAGTGGCTTCTCTCAATGCAGGTTTTTAATCAAGGCTGGACTTGCATCATCTACCACAGCAACAGCAACGGACCTTTCCGCAGCAAGATCTAGTCTCCTTGCGCTTCTCTCTTTTGTAGTTGAATTTTGAATCTCCTTTCCTCATCAAACAACTCTGTGTAATTATTTCAATATAGACTTAGAGAAGAAATATCTAGACAGACTGTCCAAGTGGCACAGGAAAACAAAGGCTGTCATTACTTTTTTTTAAAGAAATATTAGTAAGGAAAAACTCTGAGGTTTCCACTTAGGTCTAAACTCCCTGCTTAGAAAGCTGAGCATAAGAAACTGAGCGAAGAAGAAGAAGAAGAAGAGGAAAGAAAGAAAGAAGAAGAAAAAAGGAAGAAATAAAGAAAAAGGAGAAAGTACAAGAAGAAAGATGAAGAAGAAGAAGAAATAAGAAGAAAGAAAGGAGAAGAAGAAAGAAAGAATGAAAGAAAGAAAGAAGAAGAATGAAAGAAAGAAGAAGAACAACGAAAGATGAAGAAGAAAGAAGATGAAGAAAGAAGAAGAAGAAGAAGAAAGGAAAAGAAGAAAGAAGAAGAAGAAGAAATAAGAAGAAAGGAAGAAAAAGAAGAATAAGAAGAAAGAAAGAAAGAAAGAAAGAAAAAGAAGAAAGAAGAGAAAGAAGGAAAGGAAAGAGGAAAGGAGAAGAAGAAAGAAAGAAGAAGAAGAAAGAAGAGGAAAGAAGAAGAAGAGGAAAGAAGAAAAAAAAAGAAGAAATAAGAAGATGAAGATGAAGAAGAGAGAAGAAAAGAAGAAGAAGGAAGAAAGAAGAAGAAAGAAGAAGGAGAAGAAGAAAACGACGAAGAAGAAGAAGAAAAAAAGAGTAAGAAAGGGAGAAACAAGACACAAAAAAAAGATAAATGTAAAGTAACAGAACACAGTTTTGTAGGAAAAACTTCGTAGACAAAGCACTTTAGTGAGACGTGAGAGAAAGAAAAATCATAAGAGAATTACCTGGGATTCTAACCACGGACTCCAGTAGGAAGAGCAGCCGTCTAGCCACGAGAGAACAGCGTACTAACGAACTGCGCCATCTCACATCTCGCACTTTGTCTCACTAAAGTGCTTTGTCTACGATTTTTAGAGGTCTAATCCTACAAAACTTTGTTATCTTACTTTACCGGACGAAAGCTTAGTTGTTTCCTATTTATTAAAAAAAAAAGGTACGTAGTATGCCAACAGATGATGATTATGCTGAAGTACAATCTCTCTCTGTCTCTCTGTCTCTCTCTGAACCTTAAGTGCCCAAGGCACATCTGGCTTCCGCAAAGGTTTTCCACAAACGCCTGTTCTTTGCCTTGTTTTCCCGCTCTTGCGCATATGAGCCCTCTGTTGCTCAACATCCTCTCTGTTGTTCTTCTCCATGTCTCCTTTGGTATACCCTTACTTCTTTTCCCCTGTGATGTCCATCTTAGTGCTATTTTTTTGGGTAGTGAGTTGTCAGTCATCCGGAGCACATGTCCTCAACCAACGTATTTCATACAATATACTGTATATAATTCATTTTGAAAATAAAAAAAAGAGAGAAGTGGTAAGGTGTGTTTCCATAAAAAGTCTGCTTTTTTTGGAAAATGAAACCGTTTGATGACACTGTCTGAATAAAAACACTTGTATACCTACGGCATTTACCGGATCAAAGAGCTTTGAAAACATATTCCGTGAATTCGGGGCTCGCAAGACGCTGTCCAGGTAGCGGTCAGCCGTACATATCTGGCAACACTAGCGTCAAGGCTGGGCGAACTAAAGCCAACCAAGACCCTGTCTCACTTCTTCCGTGGGTACCCCCCTCCCCTCCACCCTAGAAACAGGTCCACCCTGGGCAACGAGGCAGAGATCGTTATAGTCCCTATGGTGGTGGAGCCTGCTAAAGGATTACTGCACACCCTCCGCTTTCTAGCTGGACCCAGGGACTCGTCTTAACCCCTGATCCCAGTCCGACAGGAATGGATATTCTTGAACTGAGCTGAGAAGCATCAGGTAGCTAAATGGGCTCCACCACTTCGACCTGTATCACAGAGAACTGAATTCTTCATTCCACGGAAATTATTACTTCACATTTAAGTAGACTTTTTGTGTGTGAAAGTGAACCGAACACGAACCAGGAAACAGGAAACGTCGATCAGAGATAACATTTTAAAAAAATTATAACAGCCATGTGTTCTATAACAGCAGGTCTTTTCTTCTTCCTCTCCTCTTCCTCCTCCTTCTTCATCTTCTTTCTCCTCCTTTCCCTCCTCTTCCTTCTTCCTCCTTCTTCCCCGTCCTCCTCCTCTTTCCTCCCCCTCCTCCTTCTTCTTCCTCCTTCTTCTTCCTCCTTCTTCTTCATCTTCCTCCTCCTCCTCTTTCTTTATCCTCTTCTTCCTCCTCCTCCTCATCCTTCATCCTTTCCTGCTCTTCATCCTTCATCTTCTTCCTCCTCATCCTCCTCCTTCCTCATCCTCTTTCTCCTCCTCCACCTTCTTCTTCTTCATCCTCTTCCTCCTTTCTTCATCCTCTTCCTCACCCTCTTCCTCCTCCTCCTCTTTTATCCTCTTCCTCCTTCTTCATCTTCCTCCTCCTCCTCCCTATTCATCCTCTTCATCCTCCTCCTCCTTCCTTCTCTTTCTCTTCCTCCTTCTTCTTCTTTTTCTTCTTCTTCTTCTTCAGAACACACATAATTTTTCGATATAAGAACATATAAGAAAATGGTTAGACAATTTCTAAAAATCTGAGAAATCATGTGACTGTTCAAGCCCAATGATGGGTTTGTAGGGGGTGGGGGTGGGGGGGGGGAAGAAGGCCCATTCCATGCACTAGGGGACGCAGGGCTCCTCGTCAACGCATCTTTACAAAATACACAATTTATCTCCCCTTATAACGTGCTTTTAAAAAAAATGTACTTTGAAGGGAGACAAATACACAATTAAGCGTATTATAATATATTGAAGACAACGGAAAATTTACTTCTAAGAGAATTTTGCAGTGAATTCTAAAAATTATTTTACAATCATTTTAATAAGAGAATTCTTTCCAATTCATAAATTAACTTTGAGTTCCTAAAATTTTGAACAATATTTTGTTAATACGTAGGATTTAAAAACTGGGATTCATTATTTCAGGCAAAGAATAAATAAAACTTGCCCCCAAAAAAACTCATTCGAGACATTTCAGACCAGTATATAAGTACATTACTCCCCCAGCCTACAGATGACCTTGAACCTCCCTTCCAGCCACCATCCCCTTATCCCTTACCCTCAAAGCAATCAGCTTCATGGCCCACCATTGTCATCAGTTCTTAAACAAAACATTCCTGAATGAAATAATGGCTCGGGCAAAAATGAATAAATAAATAACTATTCATAATTATAAATTTCCTTCTCATATTTCACAAAATGAATGCTCTGGTGCAATCTGCGGAAGAAATGTTCATCCACTCCCACATGGCTCGGAGCGAAGTCTTTCCCTTGTGTCTGTACTTTTGTTTGTTTGTTTGTTTGGTTTATTTCAATGAAGGCTGGCTACGTGGGTTTAAATGTTTCTTTTCAGCGCGCCGAATGGTATCTGGCGTTTTGTCATGTTCAGAACTCCATACATGAGACCTCTGGAGTATTTTGAAAGTCTTTTTATTGAGTGTTTTAAAGAACGGCGAGTCAGTGTATGAAATCATAGACATGTCAGTATAGGAGCCATAGACATGTCCGTCTAGGAGTCATAGACATGTCAGTATAGGAGCCATAGACATGTCAGTATAGGAGTCTTAGACATGTCCGTCTAGGAGTCATAGACATGTCAGTATAGGAGCCATAGACATGTCAGTATAGGAGTCTTAGACATGTCCGTCTAGGAGTCATAGACATGTCAGTATAGGAGCCATAGGCATGTCAGTCTAGAAGTCATAGACATGTCAGTATAGGAGTCATAGACATGTCACTCTAGGAGTCATAGACATGTCAGTATAGGAGTCATAGATATGTCCGTATAGGAGTCATAGACATGTCCGTCTAGGAGTCATAGACATGTCAGTATAGGAGCCATAGACATGTCAGTATAGGAGCCATAGACATGTCCGTCTAGGAGACATAGACATGTCAGTATAGGAGCCATAGACATCTCAGTATAAGAGCCATAGAAATGTACGTCTAGGAGTCATCGACATGACCGTCTAGGAGTCATAGACATGTCAATATAGGAGCCATAGACATGTCAGTATAGGAGCCATAGACATGTCAGTCTAGGAGTCATAGACATCTCACTGTAGGAGTCATAGACATCTCACTGTAGGAGTCATAGACATGTCAGTATAGGAGCCATAGACATATCAGTATAGGAGCCATAGACATGTCCGTCTTGGAGTCATAGACATGTCAGTATAGGAGCCATAGTCATGTCAGTATAGGAGCCATAGACATGTCCATCTAGGAGTCATAGACATGTCAGTGAATGAAGTCATAAACACGTCAGTTTAGTAGTCATAGCCATATCAGTATAGGAGTCATAGGTATGTCAGTATAGGAGTCATAGATATGTCAGTGTGATAGTCCTATGCATGTCAGTGTATGAAGCCTACACGTCAGTGTAGGAGTCATAGACATGTCGGTGTAGGGAGCCATAGACACATCAGTGCAGGAGACAGAGACACGTCAGTGTAGGAGGTCACAGACATGTCAGTGTAGGAGTCACAGACATAAGCCTTGTTCCTTCTCATTTATCTCTATTGACCTTAGAACAGGTTGGGGCCACGAAAGCGTCGTGCTGGATTGGGAGCGTATTTCAGTGGTTTCCTTCAAGGAACCCCCATCCCCACCCCACCCCACCCCCAGATTTTCGGCGGATTACATCACAAATTAGGACCGATAATCACACCTGCTTTGTTCGACAGACTCCGCCTGTTACTGGAAGCAATAAGCAAAGATTACACAGGGTCTTGACCAGTCCCATATTCGCTATTCTAGATAGACGTATAGTCACCCTTGAACACCCATCTTTTCCCGTACTATTCTATACTGTAAATATACGTATAAAACAAACAGCATAGAATGCTTTTGGGAGAGTATGCGCACAAAAGGGGTAGCGCAGCTATTGATCCCATTCTGGAGGCCTTTATCTTGAATCCCTTTTTTGAAAAAAGCCACACACAAAAAAAAAAACCCAAGAAAACTAGCTTGAGGTAAAGAGATACAAGCAGTCCCCGAAATACAAACTCCCGACTTACGTACAACTCGTAGTTATGAATTTCCACAGTAAAGCTTAATATATTTTTAAAATTCGAGATACGTACAATGGTTTATAATTAACAAACGGGCGCTACTTTTGTGGCGTGTATCAAAACATTGGGCGTCTGAAGTCGTTCCTTGGTTTCTTTAAATGTTTTTATACATAGAAAAAGCACGCTACGTTATGTACTGTATTCCTCACTTTAGAAATACGAAATGTATCTCACTGTTCCGGCTTACATGCATATTCGCTTTACGAACAGAGTTAGGAAATGAACTCTTTCGTATTTCGGGAGCTGTCCTGTGTATGGTTGAAAGGATGTAGGGAGAAGCTGAGAGAAGAAGCATAGATCACAAGCGAAATGGTGATTTTGGTTTAGTATGATGATGATGATGATGATGATGATGATGAACGGATACTACATACATTTCTAAATTTAAAAAAAATCATTTTGATATTTTATTAAGAAATGATAAAAAAAAAATTTAGCCATTTTATCAGATAACATTTTAGATTTGCTCTATCTGTATTGATTAACATGGAAAAATACAGTGTAAGTAAATGGCTGCTTCGAACAATATGTCGTCTGCGGAGACACATGACAGATGCTCTTTATAAAATATATGTTCCACATATTATCAATTTCTGATAATAGCAATAAGAGATATTTGAACTTTGGTTAATGGAAGGATGAGATATTAGCAACTTCTGTTGATAGAAGTGAAGTATATTAACAACTTATGTTGATAAAAGTGAAGGATATTAGGAACTTATGGTAATAGAAGTGAATAATGTTAGCAACTTCTGTTGACAGAAGTGAAGAATGTTAGCAACCTCTGTTGATAGAGATGAGAGTATTAGCAACTTCTGTTGACAGAAGTAAAGAATATTAGTAACTTCTAGTGACAGAAGTAAAGAATATTACCAACTTCTGTTGATAAAAGTGAAGAATATTACCAACTTCTGTTGATAGAAGTGAAGAATATTGCAACTTCTGGTGATAGAAGTGAAGGATATTAACAACATATGGTAACATAAGTGAAGAATGTTACCAACTTCTGTTGATAGAAGTGAAGAATGTTAGCAAATTCTGTTGATAGAAGTGAAGAATATTAGCAACTTCTGGTGACAGAAATAAAGAATGTTACCAACTTCTGTTGATAGAAGTAAAGAATATTACCAACTTCTGTTGATAGAAGTGAAAAATATTATCAACTTCTGGTGATGGAAGTGAAGAATATTACCAACTTCAGGTGATAGAAGTGAAGAATATTAGCAACTTCTTGTGATAGAAGTGAAGAATATTAGCAACTTCTTGTGATAGAAGTGAAGAATATTAGTGACTTCTTGTGATAGAAGTGAAGAATATTAGCAACTTCTTGTGATAGAAGTGAAGAATATTAGCAACTTCGTGTGATAGAAGTGAAGAATATTAGCAACTTCTGTTGGCAGAAATGAGGGATATAACAACTTCAGCTGATTCTTGTACTTTAACGTAACTGCGAGCTGTTGTTCTTTGCAGCCGATGCTATGAAGGTATTGAGGCACAACATGGTATCGGATGAGTGGGTTATTGCGGTTACTTTTTCAGTCCCAGAGTACAACTAAAAAACAGGGGGGTGTGCAATGCTTCTTTAGCAGACTCCACCACCATGGAGACTATGGCGATCCCTGCCCCGTTTAGCCAGGCTAGGCCTGTTACTAGGGGTACAAACAGAGAGGTGGTGCAGGGTCTTGGACAGCTATGGTTCGCTTAACCTGACTTTGGCATATCAGCTATGGGTCGCTAACCCTGACGCTATCATGTCAGCTGTGGGTTGCTGATTGCCTCTACAGACAGGAGTCATCACCCCCAGCTTCAGCTGATAGAATTTTTGGATATTAACAAATTCAGCTGATAAAGAAAGATATACTATCAACTTCAGTGTATAGAGTCAAGAGATACTACCAGTTTCAACAGACCCATAACACAACAAAGACCTAGAAGATGAATAACTCTTATTTCACTGACCTTTCAGCTTTGAATCTCGTAAGGTCCTTTAACAATGATTTTAAGACTTTAAATTTTCTTTCTTTCTTAATCACTTGAAATTATCCATTGGAATATCCATAACATACAACACTGGATTTGAGGCAGTTAACCTCAAAATCTGTTTAACAATTAATTAACATAGTTGATTATTATATTTGGCGTTTGCAAATATGGCTTATTGTGTATATCTTCATTCTGATATATACAGTATATAAATATCCTGATGAAGCCTTATTGGGTAAATATTTAAAAACAAAATTAGAATAATCCAAGAAATAAACACCAAAATGTGTCTTCTATTGTGAATTTATCTCAACAGCTATTGCATTTATGAATACAGATCGTTATAAAGTTGACTTGGTGAATTAAAGAACAAAGATTTTAGAACAGATCCTACGTTTCTACAATCTATTTGGTAAAGTAAGTTCTCATTCAACGTTCAAAATTCACTGATCACACTCTGTGTGATTTTAAACATTCCAGAACAGAAATCGTTAAGTTCTGAACTATTTAACAAAACATCTGGGCCGTGATATGTCGAGGTGAGCGCTGTAGAGGCTGGCCTGGCTCGACAGACCGCGTGAACTGATAGCGCGCGAGAGAGATGTGACATGTGAAAGAGAATTACGAAGACCTCCGCTGAGACTGGTCGCCGGCCAGAGATTCTGACCTTGAGTTTTACAGGAACCAAATTGTTATTCTTCCAGCAAGTGAATATATTCGTATAGCTCTCCTGTGTGCTGAATCTAGACGTCCAATGATATGTGAATTTGTGGCAAATGTTATTAGAAAACTCGTGTATAAAGTGAAAAAAGTAGAAACAGCTTTATTATATAACGAATACACAGTTGTGACCTTTCGGTGTGAGCCTTAATCATACAAAAACACACAGGACGAAGAACTTGAGAGAGGAGATAAAGTATTACTTCACATGAATATTATGTAAAAAAAAAGAAAAAAAATGAAATAAGATGAATAAAGCACTTAGCTGTAACTTGTAAGAGGCTGTGGCTTGTCCGACGTTATGTATCAGAAATGCGCATGGTGGAGTGTAGAGAATATTTCTATGGAGGCTTATGATGTGTGATAGGTGGGTCGTAACTGAGGGTGATGGGTGGGGAAACCGTAGATGGGAGAGAGAGTGATACAATGGAAACCTAGCCAGGAGAAGATGAAATTGGTGATTGTAGTTGGGGTAGAGGGGTTGTAATGTGATGATGTGAGGAGGTTCTGAAATATGTGTACCAAGTTAGAAGGAAGTGGAACTTAGTTGGGAGGGTTTTTGAATGTGGAAGAGGAGAATGTTAGGTGTAGCTGACTAACGAGTTCAAACCATGTGGTTCCTGCGTCCCATATTCCTGAATGTTCTCAAGCGCTAAACGGCGTCTGTCATCTGCGTGACATTGCTTGATGGCTGTTACCAGAAAATCGGATATGCCTCTGTGGTTGGGCCCATTGTAATGATTCGGGACTGGTTTCGAAGTGTGCTGGTTATAGATGTTTCTGCATGCGGTCCCCTAATCTGAGGCCAGTTTCACCAATATAAGTAATCTTGCATCTTTTGCTTACAACGACTCGAATGTGAATCCCTCATGGAGAGCGAGGATAGTTTTGGAAGATTTGTTTCCCGTTTTTATGCTAATGGGGGTAGATCAGAGAAAATGTCGCGGGTGTCGGGGTCGAGTTGGATTAGAGGCGGACGGCGATAAAGAATTTTCTTAACCATCCAACCATGTGGAAGTACTAATTTAACTCTGTCAGATGGGTTGTTAGAAAACTTTCAGAACGAGAAAAAAGGGGGTTTTTTTTGGAAGCTTATAGAAAGAAAGTTTAGATGAAAATGATAATACGACAGTTTAAAAGCTGGACATATTATTTCTATCATTATCTTTCATGTCTCATACACTTTGCAATCTCGCATCTATGTCATGATATCGTAGTCTTTCCAGATGTCGCGATTTTCGGTCAAATAGGCAATAATGGCTTTGTTATTAAACACCCTTTTTTTTCCTAGGTGGTGCAAGATAGCGAAGTTGATTAGTGCGCTGTACTCTCTTGACTAGACGGCTGCTTTTACTACCGGCACCCATGATTCAATTCACATGCGTATTCTATTGTTCTTTTTCTTTCTCTCATGTCTAAATGTGTTTTGTCTACGATTTTTAGAGGGCTGACAATACAACACTGTGCTCTATCATTTTACTAGGTGAAAAAAAATCGTTATTTCCTATTTTGTACAAATAATAATAGTTAACAATACTTGTTTTGTCTTGTCTTGTCTTGCCTTGCCTTGCCTTGCCTTGTCTTGTCTTGTGCTGTCTCCCTGTAACTGCGAGCTGGTGTTCTTTGCAGCTGATGCTATGAAAGTGTTGAGGCACAACATCGTATCGGCGCGAGACCGGGTTATGGCAGCTATTATTTCAGTCCCCGAGTACAGAGGGTGTGATATGCTTCTCTACCAAGCTCCACCACCATGGGTGACTATGGCGATCCCTGCCCCCGTTAGCCAGGCTAGGCCTGTTACTAGGGGTACCAATGGAGAGGTGGTATAGGGTCTTCATCAGCTGTGGGTCGCTGATTGCCTAGTCGGACCACGCTTTCACATCCAACAGTTAGCAGTAATCGCTCTTTAACTCTTTTATTCCCGAATTAATTTCTATGCTCTGCCAGAATAAATTACGATGACAGATTTTGGTATAATGAAACCAGAAGGAAGTTAATTCTATACTTTATAAATGCAGGTTGTGTTAGAAATATATCACGTATTATTTTACTTAGACTTTGCCTTAAATACTGCTCTCCACATTGTTTCACACAGGCGTACAAGTTCTAGCACCCCTCCCTGTGTTGTTTTGGTGTAAAAGAGTAGGTTCACACAGGCTTACAAGATCTAGCAACCCTGTCACTACTTTTTATTGGTATAAAAGAGTAGGTTCACACAGGCGTACACGATCTAGCAGCTATGCCAGTGTTGTTTTGGTGTAAAAGAGTAGGTTCACACAGGCTTACAAGATCTAGCAACCTTGTCAGTGTTGTTTTGGAGTACAAAAGTAGGTTCACACAGGCGTACAAGATCTAGCAACCCTGCCAATGTTGTTTTGGAGTAAAAGAGTAGGTTCACACAGGCGTGCAAGATCTAGAAGCCACCCCAGTGTTGTTTTAGTGTAAAAGAGTAGGTTCACACAGGCGTGCAAGATCTAGAAGCCACCCCAGTGTTGTTTTAGTGTAAAAGAGTAGGTTCACACAGGAGTACGATATCTAGCAACTCTGTCAGTGCTGTTTTGGAGTAAAAGAGTAGGTTAGGTTGAAACACGCCTACAAGATCTAGCAGCTATGCCAGTTTTGTTTTGGAGTAAAAGAGTAGGTTCACACAGGCGTACAATATCTCGCTACTCTGTCAGTGCTGTTTTGGAGAAAAAGAGTAGGTTCAAGCAGGCACTCAATTTCTAGCCACCCTATCAGTGTTGTTTTGGAGTAAAAAGAGTAGGTTCACACAGGCGTACAAAATCTCGCTACCCTGTCAGTGCTGTTTTGGAGAAAAAGAGTAGGTTCAAGCAGGCACTCAATTTCTAGCCACCCTATCAGTGCTGTTTTGGAGTAAAAAGAGTAGGTTCTCACATGCGTACAAGATCTAGCAACTCTGCTAGTGGTGTTTTATAGAAAAAGAATAGGTTCGCACAGACGTACAAGATATAGCGTTTCTGATAATGTTGTTTTGGAGTAAAAAGGGTAGGTTTGGACACGCATACAGTATTTATCAACCCTGCCAGTGTACTTTTGGTGAAAAAGAGTAGGTTCGTACAGGCGTAGAAGACCTAGCAATTCTGCTAGTGTTGTTTTAGAGTAAAAGAGTAGGTTCACACAGGCGTACAAGATCAAGAAACCCTCCTATTGTTGTTTTGGTATAAAAGAATAGGTTCACATGCGCGTACAAGATCTAGCAGCTATGCCAGTTTTGTTTCGGTCGAAAAGAGTAGGTTCACACAGGCTTACAAGATCTAGCAACCTTGTCAGTGTTGTTTTGGAGTACAAAAGTAGGTTCACACAGGCTTACAAGATCTAGCAACCCTGCCAATGTTGTTTTGGAGTAAAAGAGTAGGTTCACACAGGCGTGCAAGATCTAGAAGCCACCCCAGTGTTGTTTTAGTGTAAAAGAGTAGGTTCACACAGGCGTGCAAGATCTAGAAGCCACCCCAGTGTTGTTTTAGTGTAAAAGAGTAGGTTCACACAGGAGTACGATATCTAGCAACTCTGTCAGTGCTGTTTTGGAGTAAAAGAGTAGGTTAGGTTGAAACACGCCTACAAGATCTAGCAGCTATGCCAGTTTTGTTTTGGAGTAAAAGAGTAGGTTCACACAGGCGTACAATATCTCGCTACTCTGTCAGTGCTGTTTTGGAGAAAAAGAGTAGGTTCAAGCAGGCACTCAATTTCTAGCCACCCTATCAGTGTTGTTTTGGAGTAAAAAGAGTAGGTTCACACAGGCGTACAAAATCTCGCTACCCTGTCAGTGCTGTTTTGGAGAAAAAGAGTAGGTTCAAGCAGGCACTCAATTTCTAGCCACCCTATCAGTGCTGTTTTGGAGTAAAAAGAGTAGGTTCTCACATGCGTACAAGATCTAGCAACTCTGCTAGTGGTGTTTTATAGAAAAAGAATAGGTTCGCACAGACGTACAAGATATAGCGTTTCTGATAATGTTGTTTTGGAGTAAAAAGGGTAGGTTTGGACACGCATACAGTATTTATCAACCCTGCCAGTGTACTTTTGGTGAAAAAGAGTAGGTTCGTACAGGCGTAGAAGACCTAGCAATTCTGCTAGTGTTGTTTTAGAGTAAAAGAGTAGGTTCACACAGGCGTACAAGATCAAGAAACCCTCCTATTGTTGTTTTGGTATAAAAGAATAGGTTCACATGCGCGTACAAGATCTAGCAGCTATGCCAGTTTTGTTTCGGTCGAAAAGAGTAGGTTCACACAGGCTTACAAAATCTAGCAACCCTCCCAGAGTTGTTTTGGAGTAAACGAGTAGCTTCACACAGGTGTCGAAGATCCAGAAACGCTGCCAGTGTTGTTTTAGTGTTAATGAGTAGGTTAACAGGCGTACAAGATCTAGCAACCCTGCCAGTGTTGTTTCGGAGACAACGAGTAGGTTCACACGGGCGTAGAAGATCTAGCAAGTCTACCAGTGTTGTTTTGGAGTAGAAGTTTAGGTTCACACAAGTGTACAAGATGTAGCAACCCTGCCAGAGTTTTTTTGTTTATTAAAAGAGTAATTTGTAACACAAACCTACAAGATCTAGCAACCCTGCCGGTGTTGTCTCGGAGTACAAGAATATTTCACTCAGCCGTAGAAGATATCGCAACCCTGTCAGTGTTCTTTCGGAGTAGAATAGTAGGTTCAGACAGGCGTACAAGTTCTAGCAACACTGTTAGTTTTATTTAGGAGTAAAAAAGTAGATTCACACAGGCGTACAAGATCCTGCAACCCCGTCAGTGTTCTTTTGGAGTAAAGGAGCAGGCTCACACAGGCGCTCAATATCTAGCAACTCTGCTAGTGTTGTTTTGGAGTAAAAGAGTAGGTTCACACATGTGTACAAGATCTAGCAACCCTGCCAGTGTTGTTTCGAAGTAAAAGAGTTAAAATAAATGACACCGTCTGAAACAACCGCGAAAGTCGGGGGTTCGAATCTAGCTGGAAGCGCCCCAGTCACCCACCTGTAGAAATGGATACCTGATTTCTTCTGGGGGGGGGGGGGGGCTGGGGAAAGGAAAGGCGGCCAGACTTTATACTGACCACATGACCCTCTAGTGACAGGTCACGGAAAATAAGGGCGCTAACTCCATACCCCCTATGTGCTTCTAAGGCATGACAGGGTTCTTATTCCATACTTTCTGAAACTGTAATAACAGGCGGTTGTAAAGTGTACAGGTGCCAGCAATATCTCTCTCTCTGAACATTAAGTGCCCAGGGCACATGGGGCTTCCGCAAGGGTTTTTCCACAAATGCCTGTCCTTCGCCTTTTTTTCTGCCGTTGCCCAAGTGAGCCCTCTATTGCTCAACATCCTTTCTGTTGTTCTTCTCCATGTCTCTTTTGGTCTACCCTTACTTCTGTTCCCCTGTGGTGTCCATCTTAGTGCCAGCACTATAATGAAGGCAAATCAGCTTTTCAGAGCTATGTTTAACATAGCTTTGGAGATAGAATAAGATTGTAAAGAACCATGATAAGACTGGATAATCTTGAATTGATTTAAGATTTCCATGTTTAGGCTATTGTTTGTTTTGTTTCCTTTTACTTTCTCTTCTCACATCTGCCGTGACCCAGTTCTAATGGAACTGAGTTGAACGTGGCATCCCCAGCTGTTCAGCGTAATCCAG
The DNA here is from genome assembly GCA_009760885.1 of Achatina immaculata. Classification (NCBI taxonomy): domain Eukaryota; kingdom Metazoa; phylum Mollusca; class Gastropoda; order Stylommatophora; family Achatinidae; genus Lissachatina; species Lissachatina immaculata. Next base: position 11,568,968 of record CM019712.1, on the reverse strand, counting down.
TGTTCCTCGCCGTGTAACGTATTGTCTGATCAGACTTCTCATCAACACATCTCGTGCACGCGCGTTCGTATTACTGGGTCGCCGAATAGAGTGACGTGCGGCTGAGACGCCTAGGACTTCAGTACATGGTGGATCATAACACTTATCTCATCATCTGTCCTGCTAATTACACCCCAGCATAGGTACGTGATGTTTTCCTTTTGCGACAAAGTCACTTAAAACTACGCTGATAATGAATAAACTGCACTCTAGAACTATACTAATAATGAATATACTTTGTTCTGGGACTATACTAATAATGAATATACTATATTCTAGAACTATACTGATAATGAATATACGATACTCCAGTATTGTACCGATTTTGAACACAAAATATTCTATTTCAATTTATATTAATCCACACTACTACTATACTTATATTCAACAACACACAAATAGTTTTTTGGGAGTATAAGTATATATAAAAAACTAAGTATGCAAAGCCACTACAGTAAACCAAGGCGAAAACGGCTGCAAGACATTGTTGATGATACGCGAATGGATGTATCAGCAGCAGGGGATCTTGCTCACAACCGAGAGGCCTACAGGAGAGCTGTTAGAGAGGCAAAGTTCCGCAAGGGACATGCAAATGACTGACTGACTGCAGTAAGGATGTGATAACAAAATGTTAAAACTATGTAAAGCAGCCCGTATTAGTTAACTAGCACACAGTTTTAACGCTTGGATTTACACCTTAATCACACAAAAACATACAGGACAAAGAGACAGAGGAAAAAAAGTAAGAGAAAAATCTAAATTCAAATCAGTGATATTACTACAGATAGATAGATAGATAGATAGATAGATAGATAGATAGATAGATAGATAGATAGATAGATAGATAGATAGATAGATAGATAGATAGATAGATACCATTTAGATGAGACTTGCAAGAAGCATTGTTCTATGGAGTATTGTGCGTGTTTAAATAAAAACTTGTAGGCTGTGGTGTACATCTGACCGTTTGATAGGAAAGAAGATGTAAGGGAAAGTGGACAGGAGAGAGAGAGATGGATGCAATGACAGTCAAGCCGAAGAAAAGGGCGCTAACTCCATACCCCCTATGTGCTTCTAAGGCATGACAGGGTTCTTATTCCATACTTTCTGAAACTGTAATAACAGGCGGTTGTAAAGTGTACAGGTGCCAGCAATATCTCTCTCTCTGAACATTAAGTGCCCAGGGCACATGGGGCTTCCGCAAGGGTTTTTCCACAAATGCCTGTCCTTCGCCTTTTTTTCTGCCGTTGCCCAAGTGAGCCCTCTATTGCTCAACATCCTTTCTGTTGTTCTTCTCCATGTCTCTTTTGGTCTACCCTTACTTCTGTTCCCCTGTGGTGTCCATCTTAGTGCCAGCACTATAATGAAGGCAAATCAGCTTTTCAGAGCTATGTTTAACATAGCTTTGGAGATAGAATAAGATTGTAAAGAACCATGATAAGACTGGATAATCTTGAATTGATTTAAGATTTCCATGTTTAGGCTATTGTTTGTTTTGTTTCCTTTTACTTTCTCTTCTCACATCTGCCGTGACCCAGTTCTAATGGAACTGAGTTGAACGTGGCATCCCCAGCTGTTCAGCGTAATCCAGTGTTCCTCGCCGTGTAACGTATTGTCTGATCAGACTTCTCATCAACACATCTCGTGCACGCGCGTTCGTATTACTGGGTCGCCGAATAGAGTGACGTGCGGCTGAGACGCCTAGGACTTCAGTACATGGTGGATCATAACACTTATCTCATCATCTGTCCTGCTAATTACACCCCAGCATAGGTACGTGATGTTTTCCTTTTGCGACAAAGTCACTTAAAACTACGCTGATAATGAATAAACTGCACTCTAGAACTATACTAATAATGAATATACTTTGTTCTGGGACTATACTAATAATGAATATACTATATTCTAGAACTATACTGATAATGAATATACGATACTCCAGTATTGTACCGATTTTGAACACAAAATATTCTATTTCAATTTATATTAATCCACACTACTACTATACTTATATTCAACAACACACAAATAGTTTTTTGGGAGTATAAGTATATATAAAAAACTAAGTATGCAAAGCCACTACAGTAAACCAAGGCGAAAACGGCTGCAAGACATTGTTGATGATACGCGAATGGATGTATCAGCAGCAGGGGATCTTGCTCACAACCGAGAGGCCTACAGGAGAGCTGTTAGAGAGGCAAAGTTCCGCAAGGGACATGCAAATGACTGACTGACTGCAGTAAGGATGTGATAACAAAATGTTAAAACTATGTAAAGCAGCCCGTATTAGTTAACTAGCACACAGTTTTAACGCTTGGATTTACACCTTAATCACACAAAAACATACAGGACAAAGAGACAGAGGAAAAAAAGTAAGAGAAAAATCTAAATTCAAATCAGTGATATTACTACAGATAGATAGATAGATAGATAGATAGATAGATAGATAGATAGATAGATAGATAGATAGATAGATAGATAGATAGATAGATAGATAGATAGATAGATACCATTTAGATGAGACTTGCAAGAAGCATTGTTCTATGGAGTATTGTGCGTGTTTAAATAAAAACTTGTAGGCTGTGGTGTACATCTGACCGTTTGATAGGAAAGAAGATGTAAGGGAAAGTGGACAGGAGAGAGAGAGATGGATGCAATGACAGTCAAGCCGAAGAAAAGGTAGCTAGGATACGCCCAGAAGGTCAAACTTATATTCCAGAACAAAACGCGAAAGGAAAAGGACAACATCTTGAAATCTACATGACTAAAAAAAGTTATTGCCGTCCTTTTTGCAAAAGAAATTTTAAATATCATAAAATAACATCCCAAATTTCTTATAAACATTATGCTTCATTAAAGTCACAATTACCTGACAACCCCTTACAACCTCACAGCCTCCTGCAACATCACAGCCCCATGCGACCTCACAACCTTCTACAACCTCATAACCCCTTAATACCTCCAAACTCCCTACAACTTCACACCTTCTTACAACCCCCTACAACCTCACAACCTCCTACAACCTCACAATTCCCTACAAAACTCCCTGCAGCCTCACGATCTCCTACAACCTCACAACTTCACAACTAACTACAACTTCCCAACCTCCTGCAAACTCACAACCCCCTACAACCTCACAACCCCTTACAACCTCACAAACCCCCTACAACCTCCCAACTTCCTACAAATTCACAACTTCCTATAACCCCCTGCAACCTCACAATCTCCTACAACCTCATCACTCCCTACAAACTAACAACCCCCTACAACCTCACAACCTCCTACAAAACTCCCTACAACCTAACAACTCCCTGCAGCCTCACAATCTTCTACAACCTCACAACCTCCCAACTCCCTACAACCTCCCAACTCTCTACAACCTCCCAACTCCTTACAACTTTACAACTTCCTACAACCTCACAACCCTTTACAACCTCACAACCTCCTACAACTCACAACCCCCTACAAACTCACAGCCTGTTAGAACCTCACAACCCCCCTACAACCTCCCAATTTCCTACAACGTCACAATCTCCTACAACCCCCTACAACCTCTCTATCAGCGTACAACTTCACAACTCCCTACAACCTCACAACTCCCTGCACCCTCACAATCTCCTACAATCCCTACAATCTCCTACAACCTCATAACCCCTTACAACCTCACAACCCTCTACAACCTCCCAACTCCCTGCAACCTCACAAGCGCCTACAACCGCCTACAAATTCATAATCTCCTACAACCTCACAACACCTTACAACTTCCCAGTTCCCTACAACCCCACAATCTCCTACACCTCCCTACAACCTCACAACCTCCTACAACATTATTATCTCCTATAACTTCCCAACCCCCTTTGCAACCTCACAACCTCTTATTTCTCTAGTTACTGTATTTCACGGAAAATTTGTTCCCTCTAATTTAGTGATAAGAAAGGTACTTACCCTTCTTGTAATAAGAAAGATACTTAACCTTTTTGTGATAAGAAAGTCACTTACCTTTCATTGTTGCCAACTCCCCATCAGAGCAGTAAGAATCCACATCCACCCTACTCCAACTCAAAGCCTTCTCGTCGTTCTGCTCAGAGATCTTGCTATGTCCGCAGTTGAAGCAAACTTTGGAAAGAATCTTATGCTTGTGCTGCCATCTTCGACTAACACATCTATTTTTAGACACAAGCGGCGAAGGAGGCATTGGAAAGTAATTGGTCGCCAAGGGCTGACCTAAAAACACATTTTCCAAAATCGCTCTCCGATTGGCTCGTTCGTCTAAATAAGCTCTGCTTCTATTGGTTGTATCTGGGAGCGTGGAGAATATATTATGCGGCAGTGGTCTTCTATTGGCTGCTCTGTTGTAACTAGGGCAGAGGGCTGGACTTTCTAGGTGTCGCTCAATCCACGAGTCATCGGCGGGGTCCACGAAGCTGACGTACCCTTCTCCGGTTTGTGGGAAGTACACGCCACAGTTGTAATCCATTCTTGAGCTGAAACACAGAGAAAGCCAATAGTAACACGCTTTCATAGTATCATTCATACCGACGTATAGTAACACATATATTATACATAGCGACGTATAGTATCACATGTATCATACATAGCGACGTATAGTAACACATGTATCATACATAGCGACGTATATATATATACACATACATAATATACAACCGCGTACAGTCCCACATATATTATACATAGATATGTACAGTCCCACATATATTATACATAGATATGTACAGGCCCACATATAGATGTGCTCAGTACCACATATAACATACACGGATGTGTACAGTCCCACATATATCATACACAGATGTGTACAGTCCCACATATATCATACACAGGTGCGTACTGTACCACATATATCATACATAGATGTGTACTATACCACATATATTATATACAGATGTGTACTGCACCACATATACCATATACAGATGTGTACTATATCATATATATCATATACAGATGTGTACTATACCATATATATCATATACAGATGTGTACTATACCATAAATATCATATACAGATGTGTACTATACCATATATATCATACACAGATGTGTACTATAACATATATATATATCATATACAAATGTGTATATACCATATATATCATATACAGATGTGTACTATACCACATATATCATACACAGGACTCGTATAGGAAGCGAGGGCGGCGAAAACGTGCCCTGGCTCATAAACTTAAGTTGGGGGTGGGATGGGGACAGATATACCCAGCTCAGGTACCACGGGTAGATATCGACAGAGATGTATTTCTCCCTCCGTTAAACCTAACTTCATTCACAGCTCACATTTTCAAGGGACGTCATTTATAAATAGAAAATAAAATACTGGACCGGATGATATAAAACCTGGTTACATTAAGAACAGGTGTCAGACAGCGCCCCCTGTCACATTCTTGCGCCCCCCCCCCCCAGACAAGACAGTCAACGAAAAGCTGCCCCAATTGCCTACCTGTCATAATTAACATCAGGTGCGAATGATTCTTTAAAAATATATAATCCTCAGGTAAAGAGTTGTTGAGACTGGACAAATCAAACATCTCTGACGCCTTCTAGATAAATTTTGTGGGAATCAAAGATTCGAGATTCAAACTCCGTCGACACTGCATTCAGGACAACCCCATATATGCTTCGCCACATGCCGCTACATCCATCCAAGAGCATGTTTGCTAATAGTTACAGGAATGAAAGACTGGAACGAGAGAGTGACTCCAAGAACCGGTGGAGTGAGGTAACAGTTGGAGTCAAATTTGAGGCATGAATAGGCGCCCTCCCTGAACGGAAGCAACGAACCCACAATCAACAGGAACAGTCCATCGTGTGGAGGAAGATTCGTAGATGTTATGACGGAGATTATATCTCTGTAGGGGAAGATTTGTAAAGATAATATTGAAGACTATATCTCTGTAGGCGAAGATTTGTAAAGATAGTATTGAAGACTATATCTCTGTAGGCGAAGATTTGTAAAGATAGTATTGAAGACTATATCTCTGTAGGGGAAGATTTGTAAAGATAGTATTGAAGACTATATCTCTGTAGGGGAAGATTTGTAAAGATAGTATTGAAGACTATATCTCTGTAGGCGAAGATTTGTAAAGATAGTATTGGAGACTATATCTCTGTAGGGGAAGATTTGTAAAGATAATTGTGGAGAATATATCTCTTTAGAGGACGTTTTTTTATTATTAAAAAAATACTGCTGGAAACTATATACCAGTTATCTTTGCTAGTCATAGGGCTAAATATGACAGACGTACTTGTAAAAATATTACAGATGACGGTATCGACTGTTACACTAGGAATATTCACTACTCCATGGCTAAATACTGACTTTATGGGCCGAATCGTACTGTAAATCAGTTGAATGACATACAGAAGAATCAGTTACACATTGTTCTGAATGCTACTCATTTGCAGAACTGTCAGCCTAGGATTTAGGGGGCGATTAACACTGAATCAATCAAAGTGAAATCATCCAGTGCTGAACACATGAAGGTTTGACGATGTGCGCATGATGATGATGGGCTCCAAGTAGTGTGAAGATGAAATATGTCATGTGACGTCTCAAATTGTAGATAATAACGTGTAGAATGTAAATCTAGACGGTATAAGGCTCAGACATTCATCGCCACCACAGAAAACGACATAATACCATATCGACTAACACAAACTCAACCTACGCTAACACTCTGCAGTAATACTTAACTATAGCACAAGTCTACGACTAAAGCCTAACTCACATACGTGCCAACACCACGAAAACCAATACTCAACTGCTTAAAAATAATCACTCATCCAACATTCACACGGGGCTGAACTTTCTTAGAACCTCTGGACTTGAACATAAAAACACGTGAGGAAAAATCTAGAACTGTATTAAACATTAGTCAGGGGGAGTTGAAACTAATTTCATTTCGCTCATCTCTTTACATCGGTTGCCTCTCTTTGATCGCCAGAAAAACGGTTATAACAATAACTTTCTAGAAGATTGAAAACCGTAGCGGCGGAGACTACAACTCTCTGAAAGATTCGAAACGGTAGGGGAGGAGACTATAACTCTCTGAAAGATTCCAAACGGTAGGGGAGGAGACTATAACTCTCTGAAAGATTCGAAACGGTAGTGGAGGAGACTATAACTCTCTGAAAGATTCGAAACGGTAGTGGAGGAGACTATAACGCTTTGAAAGATTCCAAACGGTAGTGGAGGAGACTATAACTCTCTGGAAGATTGGAAACCCTGGTGGTGGAGACTATAACTCTCTGAAAGATTCCAAATGGTAGTGGAGGAGACTATAACTCTCTGAAAGATTCCAAACGGTAGTGGAGTAGACTATAACTCTCTGAAAGATTCCAAACGGTAGTGGAGGAGACTATAACTCTCTGGAAGATTCAAAACCGTAGTGAAGGAGACTATAACTCTCTGGAAGATTCGAAAACGTAGTGAATGAGACTATAACTCTCTGGATGATTCAAAACAGTATTGGAGGAGATTATAACTCTCTGGACAATTCAAAACCGTAATGGCGGAGACTATAACTCTCTGGAAGATTCAAAACCGTAGTGGAGGAGACTATAACTCTCTGGAAGATTCGAAACCCTGGTGGTGGAGACTATAACTCTCTGAAAGATTCCAAATGGTAGTGGAGGAGACTATAACTCTCTGAAAGATTCCAAACGGTAGTGGAGTAGACTATAACTCTCTGAAAGATTCCAAACGGTAGTGGAGGAGACTATAACTCTCTGAAAGATTCGAAACCCTAGTGCTGGAGACTATAACTCTCTGAAAGATTCGAAACGGTAGTGGAGGAGACTATAACTCTCTGAAAGGTTCCAAACAGTAGTGGAGGAGACTATAACTCTCTGAAAGATTCCAAACGGTAGTGGAGGAGACTATAACTCTCTGGAAGATTCGAAAACGTAGCGGATGAGACTATAACTCTCTGGAAGATTGGAAACCCTGGTGGTGGAGACTATAAGTCTCTGGAAGATTCAAAACCGTAGTGAAGGAGACTATAACTCTCTGGAAGATTCGAAAACGTAGTGAATGAGACTATAACTCTCTGGATGATTCAAAACAGTATTGGAGGAGATTATAACTCTCTGGACAATTCAAAACCGTAATGGCGGAGACTATAACTCTCTGGAAGATTCAAAACCGTAGTGGAGGAGACTATAACTCTCTGGATAATTCAAAATCGTAATGGCGGAGATTATAACTCTCTCGAAGATTAAAAATCGTAGTGGCGGAGATTATAACTCTCTAGAAGATTAAAAATCGTAGTGGCGGAGATTATAACTATCTGGAAGATTCAAAAACGTAGCGGCAGAGACTATAACTCTCTAGAAGATTGGAAACCGTGGCGGAAGAGAATATAACTCTCTGGAAGATTCGAAATCGTAGCGAAGGAGACTAAAACTCGGAAGAATATGTATAATTTCGACTTATTTTTCTGCATCCTAGATTTGTTGAGTTTAGGAAAGTTCGCCCTGGTTCGGGCGTGGATGACTAAAGGGTCTGTTTCACTCTCTTTGACCTCAAAGTCAGGAACATATTTGAGAAACTACGAGATGAGCTACGAGGACAATCTGGCGACTGGTCACCCTCCAGCTGAAAGTGAATCTTCCGGGATGTAGTGAATGTTAAGAGATGAAGTGAATGTTCAGAGATGAAGTGAATGTTCAGAGATGAAGTGAATTTGTTCAGATTTCCAGGTCCTCAATTATGAGTGAGGACCGTCTCTTAGCGGGTATCCAGTTATCGGGAGGACACAACATATAAAATACTATCATGACATATGGAGTACTATCACGACATATAAAGTACTATCACGACATATAAAGTACTATCATGACATATAAAGTACTATCACGACATATGAACCACTATCACGACATATAAAGTACTATCATGACATATGAAGTACTATCACGACATATGAAGTACTATCACGACATATAAAGTACTATCATGACATATAAAGTACTATCACGACATATGAAGTACTGTCACGACATATGAAGTACTATCACGACATATAAAATACTATCACGACATATAAAATACTATCATGACATATAAAGTACTATCACGACATATAAAGTACTATCACTACATATAAAGTACTATCACGACATATAAAGTACTATCACGACATATGAAGTACTATCACGACATATAAACGTACTATCAGGACATATGGAGTATTATTACGACATATAAAGAACTATCACGGCATATAAAGTATTATCACGATATATAAAGTACTATCACGACGTATAAAGTACTATCACGATATATAAAGTACTATCAAGACATATAAAGTATTATCATGATATATTTAAAGTACTATCATGACATATGGAGTACTGTCACGATATATAAAGTACTATCACGACATATAAAGTACTGTCACGATATATAAAGTACTATCACGACATATAAAGTACTATCACTACATATAAAGTACTATCACGACATATAAAGTACTATCACGTCATATGAAGTACTATCATGACATATGATGAAGTATTATCACTTCATATGAAGCACTATCACGTCATATAAAGCACTATCACGTCATATGAAGTACTATCACGACATATGAAGTACTATCACTTCATATAAAGCACTATCACGTCATATGAAGTACTATCACGACATATGAAGTACTCTCACGACATATAAAGTATTATCACTTCATATGAAGCACTATCACGTCATATGAAGTACTATCATGACATATGAAGTACTATCACGTCATATGAGGTACTACCTAGTGAAACCCCTCTATGCCAGATTGTAAAAAGCCAGTTGGAAAAGATCCGTTCCACCAGTCTTTTATGAGACTGCAAATTTTGATAGAACATGTTTCCACTATGTTCTATCGCTGTCATTGTTCAGCTTGTCCACAGATAATAAACACTTCATACAACCACTACCACCACCACCACCACCACCACCACCATCATCATCATCATCATCTTGTGCCACCACGGAAGGTTGGCTGTAATGAATCTCCACTCTGTTCTGTTTATTGTCTCCGTAGAGTACTCGGCCAAGCTTGTCCCCTGCCCATCTCTTGATGCTGTCCACCCATCCATGTCGCTGTCGTCCTTCCTTCTTCTCTTCCCTTCAATCTTGGCCCTTAAGCAGGGTCTTCACCATAGTATAACTCCTCTTGACACCCCAAGAGTATCTTATCTGTCTTGTTTTTATGATTTTCAATATTTTTCTCTCCACTTCCAGTTGCTTTATCACTTCGTTGTTTGTTTTCTTTTATGTCCACGGGATTCGCCCCATTCTTTTGTATTTCCACATTTCAAGGGCCTCTGTTTTCTTTTCTGTTGTCTTACGTCACGGGTGCATATTGTCGCCTTACTTATTTAACTTGTATACTGAAAATATAATGAGGAATGTTAGAGAAGATGTAGACAAAGAATATTACGATACCATAACAATTGGAGGTTATGAAATACCAGAGATTAGATATGCTGATGACACAGTAGTACTGTCCACAACACAAAAAGGAATGGAAAAACTAATTATGTCAGTCCGTAAGAACAGTGAAGAACACAACCTCTATCTTAATGCAAAGAAAACTAAATTGATGACAACTGACAAAACAAACAAGGCAGCTGAAATATATATCAATGAGGAAAAACTGGAAGAAGTGGGGAGTTTTGAATATCTTGGATCACTACTAACTAATAATGGAGATACAATGAGGGAAATTAAAAGGAGGACATCTATCGCTCTTCAGATAGTAAAACAACTAAAGAATATGTGGAGAGGAGCAGACAGAATTACAAAAATAAGATTTTTAAGGGCATGCATTTTTCCCATCGCAAAATATGCCTGTGAGACCTGGACACTTAACAAAACAGCTGAGAAACATATAAATGCCTTTGAATGTAAAATCTACAGAAGAGTTCTTCAAATATCATGGACACAAAAAAGAACAAATATATCCATACTACAAGAACTTAATATTGAAGAAGGCTGGCTAGTAAAGAGGATTGAAAAGAGAAAATTTAAATATTTTGGACACATTAAACATCATGATAATCTAGAGAAAACAGTCTTGGAAGGGTACATAATGGGAAAAAGAAATAGAGGAAGACCAAGGCGAAGATGGCTGCAAGACATCGTTGATGATCTGCGCATGGATGCATCAGCAGCAGGCCGTCTTGCTCACAACTGAGAGGCCTACAGGAGTGCTGTTAGGGAGGCAAAGCTCCGCAAGGGACATGCAAATGAATGAATGAATACTCAAATAGAATTGATATGTAAAGAATTTTTAAGAATTCGTTTCTTTACTTAACTGTATAGATTTCTGAATATTTAGATTAAAGATTGCTCTGCGAATAAAATCTAGATATTTATCTCGAATAACGATCCGCTTGCCTCCCTTAATATAATATTTTTTAAATCAAACGCTAGGATTTACATAATGGGAGATAAATCATGTACTTAATATAGATGGACTGATACAGAATGGCAGAATGAAGGGCGATAATTTAGAAATTGAAACACAATCAGCGGAATAACTACACAGCTTCTCAGGTCATCAGAGGAGGAATGTCTTACTTATTTATTTATTTTGTATTTATTTATCCAACAAAAGAATTTACATCAAGAAATATTCTGTTTTTCTGCTTACTTTTGTAGCTTTATTGTTCTCTGTTTTATCTGAAGTTTCGTTGTATTTTTTTTTTCTTAAAAAAAGTAATCTTAAAATGAAGTAACAATTATCACTAGCGAAGAATCAGATACTTTCACCAACACTATCATCTCTGTCTTTTATGTAGTAATTCCAAGCACCTTGTTTTCATTTTAGCGAAAAAGAAACCTTCAGTCAACATTCTGAGAGTACGGCACATGATGATGATGATGATAATGATGATAATGTACAAAGTATTGTTTTCTTGCTGTTATTATTTCACAAGACTAGATAAATATGGAATCCTTCAAATATCATGGACACAGAAAAGAACAAATATATCCATAATACAAGAACTTAATATTATAGAAGAAGGCTGGCTAGTAAAGAGGATTAAAGAGAGAAAACTTAAATATTTTGGACACATTAAACGTCATGATAGTTCAGAGAAGACAGCCTTGGAAGGGTACATAATGGGGAAAAAAATAGAGGAAGACCAAGGCGAAGATGTCTGCAAGACATCGTTGATGATCTGCAGATGGATGCATCAGCAGCAGGCCATCTTGCTCACAACCGAGAGGCCTACAGGAGTGCTGTTAGGGAGGCAACGTTCCACAAGGGACATGCAAATAACTGACTGACTAGCTGACTGGGTGATTGACTGACTGAATGACTGAATGAATGACAGACTGAATGACTGGCTAAATGAATGAATGACTGACTGGATGACTGACTGGCTGGCTAAACGAATGACTGACTGAATAAATGAATGACTGACTGACTGACTGACTAAATGACTGACTGAATGACTGAATGCTTGAATGGCTGACTGACTGAATGACTGACTGATTGACTATCTGACTGGCTGACTGACTGAGGAAATATGACAATGCTAAGAATGGTTCTTCACCTACTGTTTTAATTAACAGTACACCCATGGCTTGCAGTGTGAGAGGTCCATGGCTGTCAGTGTGAGAGATCCATGGCTGTCAGTGTGAGAGATCCATGGCTGTCAGTGTGAGAGATCCATGGCTGTCAGTGTGAGAAACGTTTTTTTTTCTGAAATACTTTAATTCCGTACGTGTGCCACAATTAGGTGACAATTTCTGTCAATTCTGGTTTCAGACACAAAATTATACAGAAAGGAGTAGTCACGTACATAAAGACGGATAATAAACTTGCAGATAAATGGATGGATGGATAAACATATAAGCTGACAATGGTATAGATAGATAGATAGACAGACAGACAGACAGACAGACAGACAGACAGATAGACAGATAGATAGATAGATAGATAGATAGATAGATAGATAGATAGATAGATAGAATGAATGAATGAATGAATGAATAATCTTTATTTTTCAAGGGTAAAGAATTGGGCACGCAGGCCCGTCTTACATTCTGCCCTTCATCACTCCATCTTTCATTCTTCCCACACACTTGATTTAGTACAAAAATACAAATTAAAGATAGATAGATAGATATAGATAGATAGATAGATAGATAGATAGATAGATAGATAGATAGATAGATAGATAGATAGATAGATAGACGGGTGAACGTGTCAGTGTTAGATGTATGGATAAAAATCATGGATCAATATTTGGACGGACGGAACAATGGATGGATGAAATCATGGATACAAGCACGGATGAAATGTCGCAGATAGACAGAAACACTTCTCTTATAAACTGGAACTACTCCTACAGGTGTTCCAGATATTTGTCCGTCGGCACAGATGTCAGTCATTCTTTTCAGTGACCAGGAAAGGAAATAGCGCAGGCAAGAGGAAAACATACAGGATGTGTTAACAATGTTGTGATATGAAAGACGATATGTTGAAGTTGATGGAAAAGAACGAAGGAAAATTAGTACAGACGTGTTGTGTGTGTTTTTGTGTGTGTTTTTTTTTTCTTTTTGTGTGCAGCGGTTAAAAATATGAAGGAAAAGAACGTATGTTACAGTTGTAGGACTACTGGAAAGTGACATAAATTCTTCATTCTAATGTAACATTACATAGTAATAATAGTAGTAGTAGTAGCAGTAGTAGTAGTAGTAGTAGTAGTAATAGTAGTAGTAGTAGTAGAAGCAATAGTAGTGTAGGATTAGTAGTAGTGGTGGTAGTAGTAGTAGCAGTAGTAATAGTATTGTAGGATTAAGGATTAGTAATGGTGTTTGTAGTAGTAGTAGTAGTGGTGGTGGTGGTAGTAGTAGTAGTAGTAGTAGTGGTAGAAGTAGTAGTGGTGGTGGTGGTGGTAGTAGTATTGTAGCAGTAGTAGTAGTAGTGGTAGTAGTAGTAGTAGTAATACTACTGTAGGTTCAGGGATTAGAAGTGGTGCTAGTAGTAGTAATAGTAGTAGTAATGTAAGATTAATAGTGGTGGTGGTAGTAGTAGTGTGGATGAAGTGATAGTACTATTACCATAGTAGCAGTAGTAGTAGCAGCAGAAATAGTAGTAGTAGTAATAGCAGTCGTAGTAGTAGTAGCAGTAGTCGTAGTAGTGGTAGCAGTAGTCGTAGTTGTGGTAGTAATATTAGCAGCAGCAGCAGCAGCAGCAGTAGTAGTAGTAGTAGTAGTAGTAGTAGTAGTAGTAGTAGTAGTAGTAGTAGAAATAGCAGTAGTAGTAGCAGCAGTAGTAGCAGTAACAGTATTATATTTCTTCTATTTCTGTTGCCTTTACTACTGTTACCTGCACAGGGTACTCCAAAAACTTTCTGCTACAATTTCAGGAGAGAACAATAGAAAGAGAGACACTGGTACACGGAGAAAATGTCTGAGATGTCTTACCTATGGCAGTACATTCAACACAACGTTGACGTGTCGTTCCCCCCCCCCCGCCCCTAAACTTCCAACATGGTCTGAGAATTCTGAAGCAATCAATCACAGACGTCATCGCATCTGTTTATCCAGACATGATACATAAAACCTGGAAGGAACTGTGCCCTAGGAGGAAGGATGTGGATCGGGGGGTCGAGGGAACGGGGGGTCTGACTGTAAGGTATGTCTAAAACTCTGAGGATTTCTCTATAAAAGAAACGCACGCACCCATTCGCTCGCGCGCACACACATACACACATGTGCTCCACGTATCTGCATGTCTATCTACATCAGCACGCAACAGGAAAGTCTTAAAATGTCTCACGCAGATAATGTCCAAGTAGCAGTTCCAGACTCCAGAACATATCCTTCAAGAGTGCCCAAACCATGCAGAGCTGGTGCCTGAGACATGGCCAGAGGACACAAGCTTGGGGCAAAAGCTTTTGGGGGCTCCTGTCAGGGTTTGGAGAGGACTGCGGGCTTTGGCATGTCAACAGGGATCAGGATCTGACGTGACCAACAACCTGGAACGTAGAAGAAGAAGAAGAAGAAGAAGAAGAAGAGGAAAAAGAAGAAGAAGAGGAAAAAGAAGAAGAAGAAGAAGAGGAAAAAGAAGAAAAAGAAGAAGAAGAAGAGAAAAGTATGGAGGACCATATGGAACACCCTGTACAGTGTTGTGTGTGTGTTATAGATAGATAGATAGATAGATAGATAGATAGATAGATAGATAGATAGATAGATAGATAGATAGATAGATAGATAGATAGATAGATAGATAGAGAGAGAGAGAGAGAAAGGTGTACTGTACATTTAAAAAGTGAGAGGAAACCTAATGTGTACGGAACGCTGGGAAGACATCTTTCTCAGCCTTTTGAAAATCTGACAGGAGACAAACTGATTTTGAACATGGCTATTAATTACACTTTAGCTTTGTTGGTTGTTACACTTACTTTATGTAAAAGTAATGAAAAGCGTAATAGCAGTTTTAGTTCTTGTAGTCTTTATACTATTAGAAGTAGTACTAGTAGTAATGTTGTAGATGAGATAGTAGTAATATTACAGAGGTAGATTTACACCAGGTATCGTGAGAAAATAGGTTGTAAAACACTGATACAAAAAAGCAACACGATTTATAGATTCTATCAATTTTCTGATAGTATTCTGCGTAGAAGTGGTAGTAGTGGTAGTAGTAGCAGCAGCAGCAGCAGTAGTAGTAGTAGTAGTAGTAGTAGTAGTAGTAGTAGTAGTAGTAGTAGTAATAGTAGTAATAGTAGTAAAGTAGTAGAAGTAGTAGTAGTAATAGTAGTAAAGTAGTAGAAGTAGTAGTAGTAATAGTAGTAAAGTAGTAGTAGTAGTAGTAGTAGTAGTAATAGTAGTAAAGTAGTAGTAGCAGCAGTAATAGTAGTAGTAATAGTAGTGTCTTTGAAGTAATAGAAATATTAAAGCAGTAATAGTGGCAGTAGTAGTAGTGAAACTGAAAGTATACTAGTAGTAGTAGTCATAGTTGTAGTAGTATTAGTATTTAGTTGTAGTAGTGAAACTGAAGTAATAAGTAATATAAATACTACATTAGTAATTGTAATAGTATCAGTAATAGTATAGTTGAAGTAATAATAATATTACCAGGTAGAAGTAGTAATCATAGTAGTAATAATAATGTAGTTTAAGTAATAGTAATATTACAGAAGTAGTAGTAGTAATAATAATACTAGTAGCAGTAGTAGTCCTACTGTTGTAGTTGAAGTAAGAATAATAATAGTACTAGTAATAGCAATAGTAGACGTAGTAGTAGTAGTAATAGTAGTAGTAGGAGTAGTAGTAATATTCCTACTGTTGTAGTTGGAGTAATAGTAATATTACAGTAGTAGTAATAGTAGTAGTCGTCGTTGTAGTAGTAGTAGTAGTAGTGGTAATAGTAATAGTAGTAGTAGTAGTAGTAGTAGTAGTAATCGTTGTAGTAGTAGTAATAGTAATAGTAGTAGTAGTAATCGTTGTAGTAGTAGTAATAGTAATAGTAGTAGTAGTAATCGTTGTAGTAGTAGTAATAGTAGTAGTAATAGTAGTCGTTGTAGTAGTAGTAGTAGTGGTGGTGGTAGTAATAGTAGTAGTAGTAGTAATAATAATAGTAGTAGTAGCAGCAGCAGTAAGAATAATAAAAGTACTAGTAAGAAAATGTACTTTTACAGATCTACTGCATCACTGTTAGTGTTCTTGTAGCATTTGCTCTTATTTTAAAGGCTTGCTTTTAGAAATATGAACAGCTTCTTAAAGAACGAAGAACGGATTACACATTTCTTACCTCGAGTTAGCCTGTCAGTGAGCACAGGATCCCAGGTATGGTGTGCTATTTCTGTGTACCAGACTGACTCAGAAGCACAGAGTCAGGAGTCAGCGTTGCTGACTGATAAAGCTGTTAAACTGAGTAGCTAACAAACTGCTAGCTGTAGAAAAGTAACCCAAATCTCTAGGGAAACTTTTGCCCTGTTGTGGCATTCAGTTCTGTTGATGCTGTTCTTCTGCGAGCAAATGCATGTTCTGTTTCATACAAAAGACAACGCTCTCCTGGTTTGATCCTCAAATTTTGAAACATTTGCTTAAACGATCTGTCAGTTACACGAATTCTAAATCACACTTTTCCTTGATTTTGGCATTATCACATTCTCATTAAAAAATATACGTATAATTCCGTACAGAATCCACATGAAGTACAGATTCTAGCAATGAAAAGACCAATCTCTGAGCTAAACTTTCAACACACTACTCAATCATCCAAGGTAAAAAAAAAAAAGAACCATCCTTTTCAGTCTTCCTGCAGTGTTTATATCCCTGTTTAGTCAGAGCATCTGAGAAACTAGACACTGTTTTTTTCCTTCTTAAAGTGTCGAGTTTTCAAACTAAGTCCTGGAAACTGCACGTCGGGTAGAGAGATAACCCCGGGATAACTTTGGCTACCCGGTCCAAAATAACGTGCGAGAGATTTCTGTGACCTAGATTTCTGGCTACCGCTTTTCTTCCATCTTTCCGCACAGTTGTAAAATTTGACGTAAAAGAAAGTATGAGCTACGAAAATGCCGAAATATAATCTTTTTCTTCATCTTCCGCTTATAGGTGTACCGAATTCCGAGTATTAAGTATTCGGTGAAATCCATGTATCTGATATTTATGCGAGTTCGAATAGAAATTCGAATACGAATGGTAGATTACTGGAAGCAGCACTTTCTCGGGAGAGATTGGTCACGTGAGAAACACCGCGACTTGCTGGAGATGTCGGGTGGCTGAATGGATAGCGTTGTCCTCTCGTGGCCAAAGCAGCCGCATGTCATACTGGAGTCCACGGTTCGAGTCACTACTGTTCTCTTATTAATTCTTTTATCTCTCACGACTAAAGTTCTTTGTACGTGCTTTTTTTTTTTGGAAGAGTAATCATACAGCGGAGGCAAAGACCCTATCTTGTGTGGCAGTCAGCCATCCATGGCTGAGATGGTAACATCAGGGTTGGCGAGCCATAGCTGACCAAGACCCTGTCCCATCTCTCTGTTGGTATCCCCCCCCCCCCAGTAACAAGCCTAGCCTGGCCAAGAGGGCAGGGACCACCATATTTCCACTGGTGGTGGAGTCTGTTAAGAAAGTAGTGCACACTCCCTGCTTTTTAGCTCTGTTCTCGAACAGAAAAAAAGTTGCTCTCAATCAGACAAGGTGGTATGCTTCAACATTTTCACTGCATCGACTGAAAAGAGCACCAGTAATATCCCAGTTCATGGGCCATGGAAGAATAACACCAACAGTACAGCAACAAAACAACAATACAGCAACAGTATAACAATAATACAACAACAATACAACAGCAATACAGAATACAGCTGCAACAGGACAATAACAGCAACAGTATAACAATAATCCAACAACAGTACAACAGCAATACAGAATACAGCTGCAACAGGACAATAACAGCAACAGTACAATAACAGCAACAGTACAACAACACGATAATAACAACAACAGTACAAAAACATCGACAATACAGCAATAACACAATAATAACAACTGTACAAAATCTGCAACAATACAATAACAAAAATACAACAATACAACAAGAGCAAGAACATAACTTACTACAACACAGTAACATCAACAGTACAACAGCAACAACACAGTAATAACAGTACAAGAACATAAGCAATATAACAACAAACCACAACAAAACTACAAAGTAAGAAAAGAACATGAGTAAATGAAGCTAATGGCACTTCTAGAAATCAGAAACTAAAAGTAAAGGTCCTGGTTTCTTACACAGTCTTATAGTTTTCTAGAAGACATATTGCTTACGTACAAGCCTTTTTGTGAAGACATATTGCTTACGTACAAGCTTTTTTGTGAAGACATATTGCTTATGTACAAGCCTTTTTGTGAAGACATATTGCTTATGTACAAGCTTTTTTGTGAAGACATATTGCTTATGTACAAGCTTTTTTGTGAAGACATATTGCTTATGTACAAGCTTTTTTGTGAAGACATATTGCTTACGTACAAGCCTTTTTGTGAAGACATATTGCTTACGTACAAGCTTTTTTGTGAAGACATATTGCTTATGTACAAGCCTTTTTGTGAAGACATATGGTTTATGTACAAGCCTTTTTGTGAAGACATATTGTTTACGTACACGCATTTTTGTGAAGACATATTGTTTACTTAAAAATTACCCAAAATAAATGGACAGATGACATCTTAGGACTGATGGACAAGAGGAGGAGGAGTAAAAATAACGAGAAAAAATATAGCAAGATAAATAAAGAAATAAGACGCAAATGCAGAGAAGCAAAAGAAGTGTGGTTAAATGAACAGTGCAGACAGATAGAGGACTCTCATAATAAAGACAGCAAAAACATGCACAAACGAATTAATGAACTCGCAGGCAGGAAAACAAAATATACCACAGGACGCCTGAAATCAAAAGAAAGTAAAATGTTAATGGGAAAAGAAGACATTGTGGACAGGTGGACAGAGTATATCGGTGAGCTATATGGAGGAGAAAGACCAGAATTAACACCAGATACTGAAAACTGTGATGGACCGCCAATACTTGAAGATGAAATCATAGATGCCATCAAACACATGAAGAAAGGAAAAGCGACTGGGCCTGATAATATAACAATAGAAGAAATAGAGGCACTAGAGGAGACAGGAATAAAAATAATAACCAAGTTACTAAATGACATTTACAACAGTGGTTATATGCCCAGTGACCTGATTAAATCCACGTTTATAGCACTACCAAAGAAACGTGACGACCACCGGACTATCAGCCTCTCATGTCACATAACGAAGCTACTTGTGAGAATAATTATGAGAAGAACAAGGAAAAAGATAGAAATGGAAATAGCAGATGAACAGTTTGGATTTGTTGAAGGAAAGGGAACACACAATGCCATTTATGCTTTACGAACACTAACAGAAAGAGCTTTAGAAGTACAGAAAGATCTCTACTTATGCTTCATTGATTACACCAAGGCATTTGACAAGGTGAAACATGATGAGATTATTAAAATGCTTAAGACATCACTATAGACGGCAAAGACATGAGGATTGTAAAACATCTATACTGGCAGCAAGAAGCAGCAGTTCGAGTTGAAAATAGAAATGGAAAATATCAACCTATAAAACAAGGGGTGCGACAAGGATGTGTACTATCTCCAGACCTTTTTTCTCTGTACAGCGAGAATATTCTAAGAACAATCATCACAGAACCAGGCATAAAAATTGGAGGATACAATATTAACAACCTTCGGTATGCTGACGACACAGTACTGATAACTGAGAACCAACAAAACCTGCAAAATCTCTTGGATAAAGTCGCCAAAGAAAGTGAACAGAAAGGCCTTACTTTGAACATCAAAAAGACAGAGACTATGGTTATATCTAAGAAACAGAATCCACCAACATGCAGTATTAAATTAAACGGAACTATTCTAAAGCAGGTGCAGAAATTCAAATACCTTGGAGCAGTAATAACTTCAGATGGGAAATGCAGAACAGAAATTAGGAACAGAATAGGCCAAGCAAAGACTGCATTTCAAAGAATGAGAAACATATTAGCTAACACATCTTTATCAATGAATGTTAGAAAACGAGTCCTAAAATGCTATATTGAACCTATCTTGTAATATGGAAGTGAATCATGGACAATAGGCAAGTCTGCACAAAAATCACTGGAAACAGTAGAAATGTGGTTTATTAGAAGAATGTTGTGAATCCCCTGGACAGCAAAAATAACTAATGAAGAATGTATGAGAAGAGCTGGAGAGACAAAAAAACCTTGTCAAAAAGATAAGAGAGAGACAATATACTTTCATAGGACATGCAATGAGAAGAGGGGGCATTGAAAATATTATAACAACAGGAAAAATAGAAGGAAGAGAGATCAAGAAGAAGACCAAGAGAAATGATACTGGACAGTCTGACGGTATGGTGTGAGAGGAGATCACCAACTGAGCTGATGGCTTGCACGAAGGATCGGGTACTCTGGAGAAGCATAATAGCCAACGCCAGTCGGCACGGCACCTGATGATGATGATGATGATATTGTTTACTTACAAGCCTTTTTGTGAAGACATATTGTTTACTTACAAGCCTTTTTGTGAAGACATACTGCTTATGTACAAGCCTTTTTGTGAAGACATACTGTTTACTTACAAGCCTTTTTTGTGAAGACATATTGTTTACTTACAAGCCTTTTTTTGTGAAGACACATTGCTTATGTTCCTGGATATTCACAAGACTTTTTTGTCCTTTACAAGAACTGAAATAACTTTTCATTCCGTTAGTATTTTCCATTCATTTTTTCCATTGATTTTTTTTCTTTTTTTTTTTTTTGTTATTTCGCTTACATTAGTTTGATATAATCCATACTTTGTCTCTTATTTGTCATGTTTGTTTTTGTTAGATACAACGTTACAAGTGTATAATCGTTAAATAATAAATATGTTCCTACTTTCTTCCAAGTTTATAAATTATAGCTCCGAATAAATGGTAGATAATTACTACACAACATGTCATCTTACTGCGGGATTTTATCCAGTTCTAAACTTGATTTGATGGTCCTCCGTGCACCGCAATACATTTTTTTAGCTATTCGAAATTTTACAAATTGTATTTCATTTCCTATTCGGAATATTTGTATGTAGCAATTATATGCGAAGAAAACTAAATTCAAGACAACTGACAAAACAAACAAGGCAGCCGATATATGAATATGTATCAATGAGGAAAAACTGAAAGAGGTGGAGAGTTTTTAGTATCTCTGATCACTATTAACTAATAATGGAGATACAATGAGGGAAATTAAAAGGAGGACATCTATCGCTCTTCAGAAACTAAAACAACTAAACAGTCTGTGGAGAGGAACAGACAGAACTAGAAAAATAAAATTTTTAAGAACATGCATCTTTCCCATCGCATCATTTGCCTGTGAGACCTGAACACTTAACAAAACAGCTGAGAAACACATAAATGCCTTTGAATGTAAATGCTACAGAAGAGTCCTTCAAATATCATGGGCACAAAAAAGTACAAATATATCCATACTACAAAAATTTAATATTGAAGAAGGCTGGCTAGTAAAGAGGATTAACGAGAGAAAACGTAAATATTTTGGACACATTAAACGTCATGATAATCTAGAGAAGACCGTCTTGGAATTGTACATAATGGGAAAAAGAAAGAGAGGAAGACCAAAGTGAAGATGGTTGCAAAACATCGTTGATGATTTGCAGATGGATGCATCAGCAGCAGGGCATCTTGCTCACAACCGAGAGGCCTACAGGAGTGCTGTTAGGGAGGCAAAGTTTAATACCCTTTACTAGCCAACCTTCTTCAATATTAAGTTCTTGTAGTATGGATATATTTGTTCTTTTTGTGACCATGATATTTGAAAGACTCGTCTGTAGTATTTACATTCAAAGGCATTTATGTGTTTCTCAGCTGTTTTGTTAAGTGTCCAGGTCTCACAGGGATATGTTGGGATGGGAAAGATGCATGCCCTTAAAAATCTTATTTTTGTACTTCTGTCTGTTCCTCTCCACAGATTCCTTAGTTGTTTTACTTTCTGAAGAGCGATATATGTCCTCCTTTTAATATCCCTCATTGTATCTTACCTGTATGGAGAAGAACAACTGAGAGGATATTGAGCAATAGAGGGCCCAGGCCAACAACGAAATAAAAGGCAAAGGACAGGTGTTTGTGGAGAACCCTTGCGGAAGTTCCATGTGCCCTGGGCACTTAAGGTTCAGAGAGAGAGACAGACAGACAGACAGAGACAGAGATAGAGACAGATTGTATCTCCATTATTATTTAGTAATGATCCAAGATATTCAAAACTCTCCACCTCTTCCATTTTTTCCTCCTTGATACATATTTCAGCTGCCTTGTTTGTTTCGTCAGTTGCCATCAATTTAGTTTTCTTCGCATTAAGATAGAGGTTACTGGATACGTGGAACTCTTTTTTTCAGTTTTGAAGATGTAGTTTTTATGAAATGATTTCACATGTACATGACAATATTCAGTTCATCAAGATCATCACCATCATCATCATCATCATTACAGCAAAAAACTAAACTCATTGGATCCCAACAACCCACTCCCTCCCCCTTCTCCCGATGACTGTGGGAAGATTTTAAGGAATGAATGTTTATTTTTAAAAGGTAAAGAATTGGGCACGCAGGCCCGTCTTACATTCTGCCCTTCATCACTCCATCTTTCATTCTTCCCACACACTCGATTTAATACAAGTATACAAATTACATTAGGAGAAAAACATATCAAAAAGAGTGTAAGATTAAACTATTACATTCAAAGTAAAAGAGAAGTATTTAACCTAATAAAATAGCTCTCACACACAGACATATGCATAATCAAATATACATTGTCAGTACAGATCTTCTAACATATGTTTTTTTTAACAAACATTAAAATAATTTCTAACAGTATCTAACAAGTTACTTTTCGAACTATGTCATTTTAGTACTTGATGGCTGGCGAGTCATGGGTTGAGAGAGTGCTGGTTATTCTATGGAGGCATATAATTACAAGCAAGTAAATGATGAAAGAGATTTGAATTAAAGGATGAAGTATTACTAATGGATTACTCTAAGGAAGAGAGGGGAGGGAGGGGTGGGTAAATGGGGTGATACTTGATCATCAAAGGCAATTAAGTGGAAAAAAAGATTTTGGGGGCTCTTCGAGAATCTGGTCAGAGAGACATGGGGGCCGGTGGTCCAAAATATTTTGGTAACCGCTGCTTGAAGCCAAAGCTCTCAGTGTCACCTTATCCTGGGATTATCTTTTTTAACCTACGTCACGTCAATAAATCTCTAGAGCCTGCGTTTGCTTTCTTCAAGTTTTGCCTCTTTCTTTACTTCCGGAGGTCTTCATGGAAAAAGATATACCAGAATTTCTTCTATTCTTACCTCTTAATACTTCCTTACA
Source organism: Achatina immaculata (assembly GCA_009760885.1). Taxonomy (NCBI): domain Eukaryota; kingdom Metazoa; phylum Mollusca; class Gastropoda; order Stylommatophora; family Achatinidae; genus Lissachatina; species Lissachatina immaculata. The sequence continues at coordinate 11,544,946 of CM019712.1, read as the reverse complement.
TCTTACATCTTACATCTTTCCCCGTGCCGTTACACGTTACATAGAGCTCGCATGGTAGTTCGCCAAGTTTTCCTGTTTTCGGCGAGATTTTCAACCTCATCAAGGGATGTTACGCCCACTAAATTGGCCTCTCTTAACAATGTCCTCTTTAGAGTTTCACGTGATCGACCTCTTTTTCTTCGGCCTGTTGTGTTCCACTTGATAGCTTGTTTTGGGGATTCATGATTGTTTCTTCTCATCATATGACCGACATATAGCCACGTTTTGTTTTTCTAATCACCCGTGAGACAGGTTGTTGTTTGCTCATCTGTCTTATCTCTGCTTTGTTCTTGAATTCATTCTTGATACTTGGTGCAAAAAAAAAAAAAAAAAATAAAACATCTCAGATCAGCCTTCTTCTTCTTCTTCTTCTTCTTCTTCTTCGTCGTCGTTCACTTAGATATCGGCACCAAACTCCCTCACATTTATGGCAGTCCAGAATCAGTAAGATCAATAACATCAACAACTTGTTTGGTCTCTCTCACTAATAACGGTCTCTGAAGGACTTCCATCACAACCATCTCAAGCTGTATTGTTTGGCAGATGATTTCTCTGAAAGTGAGACCTTGAGTTCCTGTCGGCAGATGTGGAGGATGAGATCAGCTCTTGAAAACCTCTTGAAACAAGAAAGGGAATTCTCTTCTACAGGGTTTCCCAACCTCCGTCACCTAGTGTACTCAACTTTTTTTTTTATTTATAAATTAAAACTTTCCCCAGTTCTTCTCTTTTTATCCAGTTCCGATATAAATACAAAAATTTATGTATTTTCATCATGGTCTCTATAAATTCAGTGCATTCGGATAGTGAGTAGACGGGTGGCCCTATACTATGAGTTGGGGGCCACGGTTTGGGATTGGGGACCTCGACTATGAATTGGGGGCCCACGAGTTGGGGATGGGTGACCTCGACTGCGAGTTGGGGGCCCAGGAGTTGAGGATTAGGGGGCCTCGATTGTGAGTTGGGCCCCCAGGGATTGGGGATGGGGGTCTCGACTCTGAGTTAGGGGCCCACGGGTTGGGGATTGGAGGGGGGGTACAGATATACAGCTCGCACTGAACTTTCACTGCTAAATGAAAGTATCTGCCATTTCACACTGGCGGATATGGGACCTGACACCTTCTACAGATGCCGTCCAGTCTACTCGCCTGTAAAAATGGGTACTCGATATGTCAGTGTTAGGGAAACCGGCTTATGAATAATATAAGAGCGTCTGTCCTTGTTTGTGAGTCACAGAGGAGTGGAGTGGAGGCACCTTCTGCTGCCATGAGGTGGTGCCAGAACAGGGTATCCCACACTATTCCTTCTCGTGAACTCTAAACTTGGCTGTAGAAAAGATATGAGAAACCTTCTAGTGTCTAACTGTCTAGCTAATGTCTAAATGTATAGCTAGTATCTAACTGTCTAGCTAGCGCCTAGCTGTCTAGCTAGTGTCTAACTGTCTAGCTAGTGTCTAACTGTCTAGCTATTGTCTGTCTAGCTAGTGTTTGTCTAGCTAGTGTCTAACTGTCTGGCTAGTGTCTAACTGTCTAGCTAGTATCTAACTGTCTAGCTAGTGTCTAACTGTCTAGCTAGTGTCTAACTGTCTAGCTAGTGTCTAACTGCGTAGCTAACGTCTAATTGTCTAGCTAATGTCTAACTGTCTACCTAGTGTCTAACTGTGTAGCTAGTGTCTAATTGTACAGCTAGTGTCTAACTGTGTAGCTAGTGTCTAACTGTCCAGCTAGTGTCTAACTGTATAGCCAATGTTTAACTGCCTAACTAGTGTGTGTGTAGCTAGTGTCTAATTGTCTAACTAGTATGTAATGCCCGATGTTTAGTTGTCCCGTTTCTAAATATCTATTTATAAGTGTCTGGTGTCTATTTGCCTAGCCTATAAATGCCTACTTTCTAGTTGTCCATTTTCTAATTGTTCAGTTGCCAGTGTATGATTATGTGTCTGCTCCACCCCCACCCCCACCCCCACCCCCCCTCCTTTTTTTTATTCCTTCTCCTCCTCATATTCCGTTTCTACCCAAAAATATAAGGTACAACTGACGCAAAAACAAAAAAAAAAGGAATTAAATAAGAATTTTGCTCGAATTTCTTAACCAGGAGGTAAATATTTTTTGTATATAACATGTCTTATCTCATCTTTTACTTAGTTTTTGTTGTTTGTCTGCCTGTCTGTTTGTTTGTCTGTGTGTGTGTTTGTTTGTCTGTCTGTTTGTTTGTTTGTCTGTTCGTGTGTTTGTTTGTTTGTTTCTTTGATTGTTTGTTTGGTTTTGTTTATTGCGTTTGTTTGTGTTTTTGCTTGTTTCTTTTTTCTTTGTTTCTTTTTTCTTTGTTTGTTTGTTTGTTTGTTTGTTTGTTTGTTTGTTTGTTTGAATGAATGTTATTTGGAAAAAAAAACAAGAACAAGACAAGGTCAGAAACATTACACATTTCGTTAAGTTTAACTGCAATGTTCACTGGCTTCCCTCAACAGGTCAAGGTAAAGCTGGCATCGTTAATATTTAACGACATTTAACGCGTTAACTCCATCTCAACAGCAAAAAACTCACGACTCCAGGTCTTATTTATAAATTCCCACGCACGCTCATTAAAACGCACGTCCTCGTGAGCTGTGGGGAAAGGCATTTCATGCACATGATTCACCTCCACGGCGTGTGTAAACTAGGTCAGCACAGCAGACTATCTCTCACTTCCAGACTCAATGTAAATACGCCGTTTTGTGGCAGTACTCTAGAAACAAGGACAGAAGGATGTATGTGCGAGGGGAGAATTGATTTTATCGATGGATTGTTTAGAAAACTTTAACCCTTTTATATCTAGTAAGGCGAAGATGTTTCGTAAAGTATAGCCTAAAACATAACCTAAGATATAACCTAATGCAATTCCACCGAGATACTTTTGCAGCTTACATAGTATAATAAACTATATAAACAGTATAAGATATATAATAAACAATATAAACAGCATAAAGTATACAATAAACAATAGAAACAGTATAAAGTAACAATATAAACAGTATGTAGAAAACTCTCTACTGTAGAGAGCGGAACAACAACAAAACTCCTTCAGATCATCAGAGGATGTACCCCCCCCCCTTTCAAACAAGTGTTTCGGCCCTATTAAACTCCTGACACTCTAAGGGAGGTGGGCCCCTCTGGGTCATGACTCCCAGAGGTTTTGTGAGTTGTTGCTTTTTTTTTTTTTTTTTGTCGCGGGATTGAACCCGTGATCTTCCAGTTGGCACTGCACTTTGAAGGGACAAACAAGAGCAAGGGCATTGAAAAGCCTTTCAGAAACAGCAGAAAAGGCTTCCTGTTGGCTGTGGAGTATGCGAAACAAGCATTGAGAACATAAATAATTTCGTTTGTCACACCCAATACCAGTACTCCATAGCTAAATCGCTAAAGACGCACTTCAAAGTGCAGTGCCAACTGGAAGATCACGGGTTCAGTCCTTGAAAAAAAAGCAACAACTCACAAGACCTCTGGGAGTCATGACCCAGAGGGGCCCACCCCCCCCCCCAGAGTGTCAGAATTTTAATAGGGCCGAAACACTTGTCTGAGGGGGGGGGGTGGGTGGTACTTCCTCTGATGATCTGAAGGAGTTGTGTTCTTGTTCCGCTCTCTACAGTGGAGAGTTTCCTGCATATAAGGTATGTCCAGGTGACATCATCTCCAGTCTTCTGTACTTCCAACGGAGCGAAAAGGCATCAACAAAGGTTCTCCAGCCAATCCTTTCTTGAGCAAGTCCAGGATTCATCACACCATGTCTTCCCTGCTTCCTTTAGTTCTTCCTGCATTGTCCGTCTCCGTGTACCTAACGGCCTGCCTCTCTTTCTCTTTTTCCCCCTTGGGGTGTCCAGGTCAAGGCTGTATAAAGGTGTCTTCTTCTTCCTATTCGTAGCATGTAGCCAGCCATTTCCATCTTCGTCTTTTGACCTCGTTAGTGATGTTCTCAATGCCCGTTCGTTTTGGTTATTTCCTCGTTTGTCACAAGTTCTTCCCGGTGTATTCTTTAAATTTTCCTGAGGCATCTTCCTTCGGATCCCTTCAGTCTGTCTGCTCTCGATTCTCCAGTTGTTTCTCCATACCTCGGCTTCGGCTGCTTATAATAAAACGGAGCGTACACTGGATTTATAGAGTCTGATCTTGAGGTTTACACAGAGAATGGGAGATTTCCGTATGTATTACGTTTCTGGGGTAGTTCATCTTGTGGCAGCTGATGGCATTTCTGAATAGCAGCAGTAGCACAAGTGAAAACTTACCGTGACCTGTAGCCACAAGTCAAAGCTTACGGTGTCCTGTAGCCACAAGTGATATCTTACCCTGTCCTGAAACCACAAGTGAGAGCTTACCCTGTCCTGAAGCCATGAGTGAGACCTTACCCTCTCTTGAAGCCACAAGTGAGACCTTACCCTGTCCTGTAGCCACAAGTGATATATTACCCTGTCCTGTAGCCACAAGTGAAAGCTTACCCTGTCCTGAAGCCATGAGTGAGACTTTACTCTGTCCTGAAGCCACAAGTGAGAGCTTACCCTGTCCTGAAGCCACAAGTGAAAGCTTACCCTGTCCTGAAGCCACAAGTGAGAGCTTACCCTGTCCTGAATCCACAATGAGAGCTTACCCTGTCCTGAAAGCACAAGTGATAGTTTACCGTGTCCTGAAGCCATGAGTGAGACTTTACTCTGTCCTGAAGCCACAAGTGAGAGCTTACCCTGTCCTGAAGCCACAAGTGATAGCTTACCGTGTCCTGAAGCCACAAGTGAAAGCTTACCGTGTGCTGAAGGAAAGTTGGAAGTGTTTTCTTTTCTGGTAGAATCCACAATATAGAAAGCCTTCCTTGTTCTATCATACAGATTCACTACCACTTTTTTGTACTACAGCCTTTGTTTTTATTCATGTACTGCTTTTTTTTACTCGCCCTGCATCTATCACAATTGTTATATGAAACATTTAAAATATTTTTAAAAACTATAATTTAATGTGTGCTTTGAAAACTAACTCGAATACACCCCCCCCCCCCCAACAAGTAAATCAAAACTATCAATCAATTCACTAACTGTCAATTAAGTCATAAAATTGTGTCAAGTCATAGACTTGTCAATTAATTCATGAAATTGTCAATCAAGTCATAAACTGTCAGTCAAGTCATAAACTTGTCGATCAAGTTATAAATCTGTCATTCAAGTCATAAACTTGTCAATCAAGTCATAAACTGTCAGTCAAGTTATAAACTTGTCAATCAGTTCATAAAATTGTCACTCACGTCGAATACAGGCTTCTACTCATTTCGACGTGTCCGCTGAGAGCGCGGTTTCGAGTTAACGCGATAAGACCGTTTTCCTTGAACCTGCGCTACGGAGTGCGCGGGTTGCGGTTTTTTAAAAATTGTACTTCCTACAACAACAACAACAGCAACAACAAAAAGCAATACGATTCGAACCCAGATCTCGTGGATGAGAAGCCAGCATTCAACTGAGCCTCTCTATTCACTAATAAATATTAATATAAAATTGTTCTGTTCTGTTCTTTCATACCTGAATCACTTACTCGTTAAAACATCCAGGCAGAAACAAACCGTTAAAACTGGTCTGTTTAGGATACATTTAACACAAGATACGACAAAGCCACATAGCGAGAAACAAAGAAATCTGTTGAAATGTTACGAAAAAAAAGGATAAAAATCAAAAGGCAAAAAAAAGGATAAAAATCACCCAAGAAAGGTTACATTTTCATAGAATGTGTCATGAAACGATAAGAATTAACCGCAGTATCAAAATACACGGGTAAAAGGAGAGAAGACAGCGAAGTTTGATAAGATACACCTTTTCTTAAACATTTTCAAAAGCAACATACAAGATAAAAACCTCCATTTTTTATATCCATTCTTATCTGTTATATGTCGTGTATGTAGATTTAGACTCTTCTTCTCTTGTCCTATCTCTACATCCCGTACGTTTTTATACGAACGAAGACTTAAGTCGAAGCGTTACACTTGTGTGCTTTGTTCATGAACGAAGCTTATCATCATCATGTGCCGTGCCGGTAAGGTAAGGTAAAGGTAAGGTAAAATCCCCGTTTCCATGCCACTAAGGCATATTTGGAAATACGATGTTAGGCTCATATTTTCCACGATCTTCGGCTCATGAAAGTCTGATGGGGTCAGTATCGCGCCTGGCCGCTTTACCTTCCCAGGTTTCTCTGGTAGCCATATTTAGAGGCTGGGTGGACCTCGGGGCCTTTTTGGTGTGTACCAGAAAAAAAATCTCACTGCTGGGATTGAACCCAGTACCATAGGATTAGTAGACCGGGAGTCTAACAACCCAGCTAATCACTCAGCTAATCACTCAGGTGACCACTCAGCTAATCACTCAGCTAAATACTTGATATTTTCTATCAGCTCTGATTGGTGACTTTTTTTTTAATTGTGCCATCAGGTTAGACCCTGCATGAATTTTTTTTTTGTTTCTTTGTCCTCACCTGCTTCTCTTCCCATTTATCTTCCCGGCTGTTATGACAAATAAGGCAGCTGAAATCAATGAGGAAAAACTGGAAGAGGTGGAGAGTTTCGAATATCTTAGATGGAGATACAATGAGAGAAATTAAAAGGATTAAAAGGATAACATGTATCGCTGCACAAAAGGTAAAACAACTAAAGAATCCGTGGAGAGGAACAGAAAGAACTACAAAAATAAGATTTTTAAAGGCATGCATCTTTTCCATCGCAACATATGCCTGTGAGACATGGACACTTAACAAAACACCTGAGAAACACATAATTACCTTTGAATGTAAATGCTGGAGAAGAGTTCTTCAAATATCATGGACATAAAAAATAACAAATATATCCATACTACAAGAACTTGATATTGAAGAAGGCTGGCTAGTAAAGAGGATTAAAGAGAGAAAACTTAAATATTTTGGACACACTAAATGTCATGATAATCTAGAGAAGACCGTCTTGGAAGGGTGCATAATGGGAACAAGAAAGAGGAAGACCAAGGCGAAGATGGCTGCAAGACGTTGATGATCTGCAAATGGATGCATCAGCAGCAGGCCATCTTGCTCACAACCGAGAGGCCTACAGGAGAGCTGTTAGGGAGGCAAAGTTCCGCAAGGGACATGCAAATGACTGACTGTTGTTGTTATGATGTTTTCAAGCCTTTCTCTTCTCATTATATAACCAATGAATGATGACTGTCAAATTCTTTTAGATTTAATTAGGTCCCTTTCTATATTTGCTTTTGTTAGACATTCCCTGATTGCCATCTTACCTGTCCATGGTACTCTTAATTATCTTCTAAGAAACCACATCTCTGTTGCCTCCATCGATCTTTGCATGTTCATTGTCCCTGACACACTTGCAAAGAGGAGGATAGGCTTAATGTAGCATTTCAGGACTGACCATACTTTTTCAAAAGTAGGTCGAATTGTCACAAAAAGTGAAGGATTGACCATCACTGCATGCCAGACAGATGACCATAAACGGTCTTTTCCCTTCTGGTGAAGGAAGATGTCAGCTCGGTGCGCGTACTCCGTAGCACGCCATCGAAAAAAAAAAGAAAAATGGAAGCAGCGACTGACAGGGGCAGAACCCCCCCCCCCCCTCCCCGCCTATGATCAGAGAAGTGACACAAATATCTCTCACTCTCAATGATAAAAAATAATATCTGGCTTCACACATAGGACAATGAACTGAGGAAGGAAAGACTTCAAACATAGAATAATGAACTGAGGAAAGACTTCAGACATAGAACAATGAACTGAAGAAAGGGTTCAAACATAGATCAATGAAGACTCCAAACATAGAACATTGAACTGAGGAAAGACTTTAAAAAAATAGAACAGTGGACTGAGGAAAGACTTCAAACGTAGAACAATGAACTGAAGAATGGATATTACAGAGAACAAACAAGTGAGAAGGAAAAAAACTACTTCCACTTATTATATGAGAAATTTTATATACGAAATTAATATGGATAATTTTAGATATGAAAATAATATGCATAATTTTATACATGAAAATGAGAGCTGTAATTTTAGATATATATATAGCACATAACAATACTATATACAGTTTAGTCAAGAATAGAAAACTTTAGCACAAAAGTAGAAGGTTATGTCAAAAAAGCAACTTTTGACACAGAATTAGGAAGTTCAGGTCAGGAAACAAAACTGTCACAGAATTAAAAAGTCAGAACAGAAAAACAAATTTGACACAGAACTAGAAAATTAGGTTAGAAAACAACTTTTAGGAAGAACTGTAAAATTCAATTTGAAAAAAAAACTGAATGAAAAGATGGCAAAAATTTAATCACGCTTAAAATGATTTTTAAATTTGCCAAATCAGTGAGAAACAGAAGAAAACAAGATAAATCGTCTGCTTATATCTTTAAAAAAAAAACAAATTTTCTAAATGGCATTTGATGTTCTCATCTGAATTATCATAGAACGAAAATGAGTAGAACTTTATATTACATCTATCAGATCAAAAGAAGAGAGTCTAAGAACATGAGAGACCTCCTTCCATTCAGGCAACTCGAAACCGGAAGCACATTTCTTCGCAAACTGCCAGGTTTTTCAGTACAATTCAGCTTCCGGTACGTAGAAATCACTTCCGCTCATGCGACATTTTGAAAACATTCAGAAAAACTGCTCTTTAAAATCCGTCAGAAGTTGTTTTGATGCTTCATTCTCTGACGTTCATTTAGGAGTTAATCCAAGGTGAAGGAAATTAAACTGGAAAAATTTCATTTCGTTTCCGTTATTTGAACTGTCTTTCTTTGTTAGTTTCTTCTTTCTTTCTTTCTTTCTTTCTTTCTTTCTTCCTTTTCTTCATATGTATTTATGTGTCTTCTTCGTTTTCTTTCTTTCTTTCTTTCTTTCTTTCTTTTATTTATTAGTATTTGTATGTCTTTTTCACTTTCTTTCTTTTTTTTATTTGTATGTCTTTTTCATTTTCTTTCTTTCTTTCCTTTCTTTATTTGTATTTGTATGTCTTTTTCATTTTCTTTCTTTCTTTCTTTCCTTTCTTTATTTGTATTTGTGTGTCTTTTTCACTTTCTTTCTTTCTTTCCTTTCTTTATATATATATATATTTGTATGTCTTTCCCACCATCTTTCTTTCTTTCCTTCTCCCTTCCTTCCTTTCTTTCTTTTTCTTTCTTACTTTTCTTTATGTGTTTTTATTTGAATTTTTCACTTTCTTTCTTTATTTCCATTTATGTGTTTTTCACTCTCTTCCTTCTTTTCTACCTTTCTTTCTTTCTTTCTTTCTTTATTTTTGTGTCTTTTTCTCTTTCTTTCTTTGTTCTTTTCTTTCTTTTTTTTTAATATATAATATATTTTATCACGTGGAACTCGTATTGTAATGTTCATCATTACTGTAATTAAATCCATGAATACAAGAGTAGAGAGAGGGCCTCATTTGTTATTGCTGTGAAAACAAACTTTTGCATACTTTTTTTAAAATTTGAATATTCTCTCCCTTTTTGCTTTCTTCTTTCACATCTCTTTCTCCTTCCTTCTTTCTTTCCATGTTCTCTCTGCCTCTCTCTCTCTCTCTTCTCTCTTTCTTTAATCAGTTTTATCTCTACTCCTTCCTACCCCTGTCTATCTTTCCTTTTGCCCCTCCTCTCTCTCTCTCTCTCTCTCTCTCTCTCGCCTTTCTACCTTAAGCCTCATCTTCATCCCAAAAATACCTGTAACATTACCTTTTCCTGCACCTTTCCTGCAGGTACCAAACAGCTATTCACTTTCCTCCATTAACTCTTTACACATCTCATCCCGTACGTTTTAACAATTAGTTGTCCGTCTTTTCACTCAAGGAAACATTTAGCACTTTCGCATCTGCGCTGTTAACAGCTGTATTCGTGCGAGAAAATACCAGAGATGACAAACTGTGAGCTAGGGTAAACAAGATTGGAAAATACGACTTAAATCCGAGTCGTCTATGACAGCTTTCTGCGTTTCGTCGTAGGCGCGATTAATGATGAATCCGTACTTGCTTAGCAATCACGTTGTTTGTTGGTTGTGTAAGGGAAGAGATAAGAACATAGCAAACCTAGGTTGATTGGCAACCCTAGCGTAAGAAATAATGAGTCAATAGCTGAGCAGTTCAGGAGTGCGCAATTCTGAGTGAGGCCAGTTCGCCCGACCCAGTATATAAAGAAATTGTTAGAGAATTTTAATCGGTCGTGATTTGTACACTGGGCACTTATGGTGTGCCAAGGGATGGGAGAAGAGGTCATGTTTTCATTCGAGCGCGAATGAGTATGTTTATTCGTCGAAGGTGAAACATATATTGTGTAGGTTAGTGTTGGATGTTGTTGAGCAATAGAGGGCTCACCTGGGCAAGAGCAGAAAAAAAGGCAAAGGACAGGAATTTTGGAAAACCCTTGCGTAAGCCCCATGTGCCCTGGGCACTTAAGGTTCAGAGAGAGAGAGAGAGAGAGAGAGAGAGAGTTGGTTTATACTCTGTGATGTGGATGCATGCAAGCTGTGCTACCGACTGTCTCCGATCCGTCCCGGACTCGCTTAGGTAATGATCATGTTAGCTGAACGGTACATGAATAGTCATAGTCCCGTACATGAATAGTCATAGTCCCGTACATGAATAGTCATAGTCCCGTACATGAATAGCCATAGTCCCGTACATGAATAGTCATAGTCCCGTACATGAATAGTCATAGTCCCGTACATGAATAGTCATAGTCCCGTACATGAATAGTCATAGTCCCGTACATGAATAGTCATAGTCCCGTACATGAATAGTCATAGTCCCGTACATGAATAGTCATAGTCCCGTACATGAATAGTCATAATAACTGGTGTATAAGTACACAACTATACACTAAACACTGCAGTAAAGCTGTGATACTAGAATGTATAAAATTGGAAAAAAGTAGGAGCAGCTTTATTACTTAACGATTACAAAGTTGTGACGTTTCGGCGTGAGCCTTAATCATACAAAAACATACAGGACGAAGAAATAGGGAGAGGAGATAAAGTATAGATTTACATGAATACTGTAAAAAAAAAGGTACTTAGCTGTAAATTGCAAGGTGTGGCTTGTCTGGCGGTGTGTGTCAGGAATGGATCTGGTAGGACGTGGAAATTGTTTAAATAGAGACCTGTGACATGTGGTCGGTGGGTTGTAACTGGGGGTGGTGGATGGGGAACCGGGGAGGGGAGAGAGAGTGACGCACTACTGGCCTAGCTAGGAGAATTTGAAACAGGTGATTGGGGAAGAGGTGTTGCAGAGAAGAGGGGTTGCTGAGAAAATAGCGGGGTTGCAGAGTGATGCTGTGAGGAAGTTTGAAAAGTAAAAAGGGGTGGATTTAGTGGAGAGGTACTATAATGATTGAAGAAGATGATGTTACGTGTAACTAAACAGCGAGTTTAACCCATGTGGTTCCAGCGTCCCATAATTTTGAATGCAGCGGTTCTCAAGTGCCAGGCGGCTTGTGTCATCTGCGTGACATTGTTTAATGGCTGTTACCAGAAAATCAGATTTGCCTCTGTGGTTGGGGCCATTGAAATGATTTGGGACTGGTTTCGAAGCATGCTGGGTGATGTCGTACAGATGTTTTTGCATGCGGTCCCCTAATCTGAGGCCAGTCTCACCGATATATGTTATCCTGCATCTTTTGCACACAATGACATATATCACATTGCGGGACTCGCATGTGAATCCCTCATGAAGAGTGAGGATAGTTTTGGGAAAGGTGATTGTTTTTGTTTCCCAAACTACAGGGCAGGTAACGCAGCGGGGGCAGTTACATTTTCTATGAATAGTCATAGTCCCGTACATGAATAGTCATAGTCCCGTACATGAATAGTCATAGTCCCGTACATGAATAGTCATAGTCCCGTTATAACGTTATTTCTGTGTAAGGCTTTAGATACTTTGTTAATATATAAAATGATGGTTTGTTATGTCCACAAAATGTATGTCATTAAATTTTACGTACATGCATTCGTTTATCTTACCGTTTTCTTGCCAGCGGTTCGATTTGTCGCAATCGGGACATCTCGATCATTTAAGATTATGTAAGGGACGAATTTGTTTTGAATCAAGCTAACCCATATATGTAATATGCTTTATTGATTTTATTTAATCTACATTTTGGAGGAATCAAATATTAAAAGAAACTGATTTGATTTTGTTGATAATATAAAATGATGATTAACAACAATATAAATTGATGATTAACTGATGGAGAAATGTATTCGTGTTTTTCCTTCTTCGTTGTGAGATGTTAATGTGTAATCTGTGTAATCAGCACTGTACCATCAAAATAACAAATAATATAAGAAATAAGAATAAAAAAAATTTGCACATTTATAATCTTTTTTTTTATTTCTACAGTCGGTTATCTCCCTGAAACTGAAACATAAGATGAACAGTCTGAGATTTTTGCACCGAGTTTGGAAGCAAAGTTAGACCTAGCTGGCTTGCACAGAGTTATGTAGCGCACCTGAAAAAAAAAGAAGTCTTCTTGGCAAATTTCATCATGAACGTTTGAACACGTAAAATCGAACTTCATTGATTAGTCTAATTCATTCAAGTGCCGTGCCGCGTGGCGTAGGCGATCATTTCTCTCCACAATTCCCTGTCTTTAGACTTGATTATGAGATCCGCCGGTGACTTTCTTCCTAGCCACACTGACAGCCCATCCAGTAACTTCTCTCACTATCTTCCTCTGTCTCTTCTTCTTTCAATTATTCCATTTGCCACAGTGTGTTTCAATTTTCCTCTTATATGGAAATGTCCTACAAATCTCGCTTGTCTGCTTCTGATCTTTGCTATAATTTGCTTTTTAACTCCAACCTCTCTTAAGACTTCTTCACTGGTTTTCTTAGCTGTCCATGGTACCTTCAACATCCTACTTATAGAACACATTTTCATGGCCCCCATTTCTCGTTGTACTCTCTTATTCATGGACCATGCTTCACGTCCATAAAACAAAATTGGCTCGATGTAACATTTAAGTACTCGAAATCTTGTTTCCATTGATATGGATCCGTTGCACAAGATGTTTCTCATTTTCTGGAATGCTGACATGGCCTGAGCAAGTCTGCATTTTATTTCGTTGTGACATTTCCCATCAGCTGTTATAATCGTTCCTAAGTACTTAGATTAGACTAAATAAAGGCAAAAAAAATAATAATAAATACAAAATTGCGACTCAGGACCGAACAAATAACTGAGATGAGACTTTATCTACCTCTGACTTCACTACTCTTAGAACTACGCCAGATTCGTAGCATAAACATCATGTTTACCGTTTCGGAAAACGATATTTTAAATAAGAAAATACTCTACAAGAGTTCTCTCTCTCAAGGTCATTGCCGACAGCGTAGGACACAATCGATCCCTTGTAGATCTCAACAGGCTTGTCACTGAGAATTTCCCGTGCCAGGATGTCAAACCATCAAACATCTTTTCTCTCTGTCTGCCCTCTGTCTCTTCTACCTTCGATCTTCCCTGCTGCTATTATGTGCTCTAACCCGCCTCTCCTTCAATCATACTCCACAAATTTAGATTGTCGTCTTCTGATCTTTCTTATAATTTTCCTTGTTTCTTGTGCCTCTTTTAGAACTTCTTCCTTCGATTTTCTCGCTGTCCATGGTACCTTCAGCATTCTTCTTAAGAACCACATTTCAGCTGATTCCAGCCTTCTCTGTATCTCTTTACTGACTGTCCAGCCTTCTCTGTATCTCTTTACTGACCGTCCAGCCTTCTCTGTATCTCTTTACTGATTGTCTAGCCTTCTCTGTATCTCTTTACTGACCGTCCAGCCTTCTCTGTATCTCTTTAATGACCGTCCAGCCTTCTCTGTATCTCTTTACTGACCGTCCAGCCTTCTCTGTATCTCTTTACTGACCGTCTAGCCTTCTCTGTATCTCTTTACTGATTGTCTAGCCTTCTCTGTATCTCTTTACTGACCGTCCAGCCTTCTCTGTATCTCTTTAATGACCGTCCAGCCTTCTCTGTATCTCTTTACTGATTGTCTAGCCTTCTCTTTATCTCTTTACTGATTGTCTAGCCTTCTCTGTATCTCTTTACTGATTGTCTAGCCTTCTCTGTATCTCTTTAATGACCGTCTAGCCTTCTCTGTATCTCTTTAATGACCGTCTAGCCTTCTCTGTATCTCTTTACTGACCGTCCAGCCTTCTCTGTATCTTTTTACTGACCTCCAAGCTCCGCCTACAAAAATGGGAAAAAAAATTACTCAAAGAGAAATTGCTTTAGGAACCTAGTTCACAATAAATCAGACAGCAAGTCTGTCTGGAAAGCAATTAACATTCTAGCAAATAAGAGAAAACAGTCTGACTTGCAGAGTTATATTCATGTGCCCGCATGTGAAGAGTTCAGCAATCACTTCAGAGAAGAAGTCAATATCTTATAATCTTCACTACCAACCCCTATCTTTGATTTAAGCGAATTAAACAAATTTATAAGTAGCAATTGTGCAAATCTAAAGCAACTCAATATTCCTTTCATGTCAGTTAGTGAAGTTTACAATTATCTTTCATCTTTAAAGAACAACAACACAGCAGGACTTGATGAAATCAGCAACAAGATATTACGCTACCCCAGTAATTACAGATACACTAACATATATCTACAATCAGTGCATTACACATTGTCATTTTCCTCAGACTTTTAAAATTGCAAAAATATATCCCCTTTTTAAATCTGGTTCGGAGAAAAATCCCTCAAGCTATAGACCAATTTCCATTCTATCAATCACTAGAAAAACACATACAAAAAAATAACCTTACAACACATGTAAGAAAATGATTTGATAGTTGACTGTCAGTCAGGTTTTAGGCCGAAACATTCCTGCCACACAGCTTTCACAAAAATGACATAATATTGGTTATCTAATATAAACGATGAAAGACTATGTTGTGCTGTCTTTGTTGACTTTAAAAAAAGCATTTGACCTGATAGATCATGAAATCTTAGTTAGAAAGCCATACATTACACCCTGATTTGACAAAATGTATTACATCTTTTCTTTCCAACAGACAACAGGTAGTTTGCCTCAAAAATTCTAAGTCAAGTTCATCTGTGGTTGATAATGGCGTTCCACATGGATCTATTCTTGGTCCTCTCCTGTTTACCATCTACATCAATGATCTTCCACTTCATCTCAAAAAAATCATCTTGTGACCTCTTTGCTGATGACTGCACAGTTTACACCAGTGACAATGACTGTATTAACCTTGAGACAACTCTTCAAATTGAAATAAACAGTCTAATTAACTGAAGCAACAACAACAGAATGCTCATAAACATCAGCAAAACAAAATCCATGCTCATTACAACAAGACAGAAATTAACACATTCACCAACAACAACACTACAGCTCCATGCTGGAACTTCACAGATAGAGAATGTTAGTGAACATAAAACTCTAGGTCTAATGACTGACCACCACCTCAGCTGGAATCATCATGTAGACAATCTAACAAAAGTAATTGCACAAAACGTTTATCATTTTACTAAAATTAAACATTTTCTTGACATAGACACCAGAAAAATATACTACATATCACAGATACAAACACACTTGGACTACTGCTCCACAGTCTGGGATGGTTATCGAAGTCAAACATGAAAAGACTTTACTCATTTCAAAAACGAGCAATACAGCTTATAGATGACAAACATGCAGCACGTATTACAAATAAAGACAAACATCTTGATATCCTGCCCCTCAAGAAGAGATTTCTTCTCAACAAGGCCAAGTTAATTCATAAAATTCTGTCGCACAATGCTCCACCCTATCTGTGGTCGTTGTTCAAATCCAACCAAAACAGTCTTCAGCAACTGTATTCTCCCAAAACCGAGGCTTGGCACATTTAATAAAGAGCTTCTCTTACTCAGCTGCCCACCTTTGGAATGCCCTACCAACTTATGTAAAACTTACAAGTAATATTCGTTCTTATAACTTTAAACTTTGTCAACATCTTTTTGATATGGACTATATGCCTCCCTAAGCATAGTCTAAAGTAGTTTAAAGTAAGGCTTGATTGTTCTATTTTTTAACAGCTTTTCTATAAATTTGTTAGTTTTGAATGAATGTAAGAATGCAAGTTTATTTCATGTTATTGCATAAATCAAAATGTAGAGTGTATGGACATGAGATAAGTTGATTGTTTATTTATGTAATCATTTAATTGTGTCTTCATGATTATTAATGCTCATCAATAAATACTGAATGACTGTGACTGAGTGAAAGCTGTATGATGAAGGGCAGAATGTTAGACGGGCCTGCGTGCCCAATTCTTAACCCTTTGAAAATAAAGTATGTTCGTCCGTCCGTCCGTCCGTTCGTTTGTTCGTTCGTTCCATAGAACAGGTTTGGTTCAATGTAACACTGTAGCACTCTCTTCCTGACTCTCATAGATAGTGACTTAATACAAAGTATGGATTTCAACTTTTGAAGGAGGTCTTGGTTTGTGTAATTCTGCTTTTCACTTCGGTGATACATCTTAAATATGATGTTAGCAAGGTCCCTAAGTAGTTAAAATCGTCTATCTGATGTTAACAAGGTCCCTAAGTAGTTAAAATCTTCTATCTGATGTTAACAAGGTCACTAAGTAGTTAAAATCTTCTATCTGATGTTAACAAGGTCACTAAGTAGTTAAAATCTTCTATCTGATGTTAACAAGGTCCCTAAGTAGTTAAAATCTTCTATCTGATGTTAACAAGGTCCCTAAGTAGTTAAAATCTTCTATCTGATGTTAACAGGGTCCCAGAGTAGTTAAAATCTTCTATCTGATGTTAACACGGTCCCTAAGTAGTTAAAATCTTCTATCTGATGTTAACAAGGTCCCTAAGTAGTTAAAATCTTCTATCTGATGTTAACAAGGTCCCTAAGTAGTTAAAATCTTCTATCTGATGTTAACAGGGTCCCTAAGTAGTTAAAATCTTCTATCTGATGTTAACAAGGTCCCTAAGTAGTTAAAATCTTCTATCTGATGTTCTTCTTCTTCTTCGTTCACTTCTACCACCAAAAACCGCACTGTGAACCTACTGAATTCACGCATGTGGTCCTCGTTAGGTCCTGTGGTCCCCTGTGTGGTCCAAAATAGACCACACGAGTTCCACGAAAGGACCACAAGGGGTTCAGAGTATCACAGTGCTTTAGCCTGTATTCTTGGTGGGTCTCGGAAAAGGGATTGCGTGACACCGTGGTTTTCATTGCACCAGTTTGGTCTAGGGTTGGACTTTCTCACCGGAAGACCTCGACGTGTTTGGAATATCAGTGCATCCCCGCTGAGTGAGAGGCGTTAGCCCACCCAGGCCAGAGTTGGACTTTCTCACCGGAAAACCTCGACGTGTTTTGAGATACCCGTGTATCACCGCCGGGTGAGAGGTGGTTGCCCATCCAGTCCAGGGTTGGACTTTCTCACCGGAAAACCTCAGCGTGATTAGGATACGCAGACATCCCCGCCGGGTGAGAGGTGGTTGCCTATCTAGACTTCCCTGGTCCAGTGTCTCCGACTTCAGCATTTTGCGGTCGTGGCCGCTACCCTTCCTAGTTGTGACCAGGATGTAGCTTTTGTCCAGGAGGACGAATCCTCGCCACTAGTGACTTCTACCCCTGGGTTGAGCCGGTTTAGGCATTTCCCAGTATGGGCATGTTTGGGACGGGACCGACCTCTAGGGCAGAGGTACTGTGACATTCATAGCCTTCAAGATTCACCCCTGGTATGAGCCGGTTTAGGCAAAATTCACCAGTATGGGTGTTTATCAGGCGTTACCGACCTCTAGAGCGGAGGTGGCATGACATGTCTAGCCATCGAGTTCCACCCCTGGTGTGTGCCGGTTTAGGCATATTTCACCAGTGTAGGTGTATTTTGGACGTAGGCGGCCTCTAGAGCAGAGGTGCCGTGGTATAGCTCTCGTAGCGATACTACTGGACATACCAGGTTAAACTTCACTTTCCACCACCTTTTCCCATCGGCGCCGCACAGCAACCTTTATTTCCGCATTTACTTCTTTAACCGGGAGGAGCTTCACTCCACGCGCGGCATTTGAAGAGTCAAGCCAGCAGTGACTTAACCTCTGGGACAAGCCGGTTCATGCATTTCACCCGATATGATTGCACTCAGGACGTGGCCGACCTCCAGACCAGAGGTGCCGTGATTTGACTGTTTGCTTCGCTTTATTCTTTCAACCACCTTTTCCGCAGTGATGCTGCGCGGCAACCTCATTTGCAAATTTCTTCATTGGCCGGGAAGAGCACCGCTCCACGCACGGCAGCTGAAGATCTCGCCAACAGCGATGTATCTGATGTTAACAAGGTCCCTAAGTAGTTATAATCTTCAATCTGATGCTAAGAAGGTGCCCAAGTACTTAAAACTGTCAAATTAGTTTAATTTGATATCTTTTGCTTGTACGTTGCACCTGGGGGAGCGGGGGGGGGGGGGGGGGAGGGTTCTGTGATGACCATAACAGTTGTTTTCTTTATATTAAGACGAACATGTTCTTCTCAGTTCCCTTGATGGCTGTAACAAGCTGCAGCTCTACACCAGTTAGAAAAGAATAAAACTGGGTCGTTTATCAGTTGTTAGACAGAAAATCACAGAAGACAGCCACGAAGGGACAGATAGAGAGACAGAGAGATAGATTAGACACTGACAGACAGAGTAGACAGATAGATAGATAGATAGATAGATAGATAGATAGATAGATAGATAGATAGATAGATAGATAGATAGATAGATAGATAGATAGATAGATGGATGGGTGGATAGATAGATAGATAGATAGATAGATAGATAGATAGATAGATAGATAGATAGATAGATAGATAGATAGACAGACAGACAGACAGACAGATAGATAGATAGATAGATAGATAGATAGATAGATAGATAGATAGATAGAGATAGATAGGTAGATAGATAGATAGATAGATAGATAGATAGATAGATAGATAGATAGACAGATAGATAGATAGATAGATAGATAGATAGATGGATGGATGGATGGATGGGTGGATGGATGGATGGATGGATAGATAGATAGATAGATAGATAGATAGATAGATAGATAGATAGATAGATAGATAGATAGATAGATAGATAGATAGATAGATAGATAGATAGATAGATAGACAGACAGACAGACAGACAGACAGATAGATAGATAGATAGATAGATAGATAGATAGATAGATAGATAGATAGATAGATAGATAGATAGATAGATAGGTAGATAGATAGATAGATAGATAGATAGATAGATAGATAGATAGATAGATAGACAGATAGATAGATAGATAGATAGATAGATGGATGGATGGATGGATGGGTGGATGGATGGATGGATGGATAGATAGATAGATAGATAGATAGATAGATAGATAGATAGATAGATAGATAGATAGATAGATAGATAGATAGATAGATAGATAGATAGATAGATAGATAGATAGATAGATAGATAGATCGTACTACATGTTTGCAGATACACACCTGAACACCGCGCGCTTTGATCTCACCTGCACATGATAAATTCCATGCGAACAAACAGCTGGCAGCAACCGAACTTACACTGTATCTAACAGCCTGAAAACTGAGAAGGCAAATGAAAGAAATAAAGGGAAGTAATAAAAACAGACATGAATTCACAGCGACAGTTCTCAGCTATCTATTTCATTTATCTCCCCTATGTATTTATATAGTTTTAATACTGCGATCTTTGCTCGTTATCTGGAGCGCATGTATCTTAAGAGAATCTTAAGATGGACTCTTAAGTGTTACATGGTAGCGAGGGTTCCCGCCCCAGTTAAACCGATTTTAGAACAGAGATAAGAGCACACAATGCAACTGTGGCAGGGATTCGAACCACGGACCCTGGCAGGACGAGCAGCCGTCTTACCACGAGAGAACAGCATAACAACGAACAGCGCTATCTCTCTCTCTCTCTCTCTCTCTCTCTCTCTCTCTCTCTGAACCTTAAGTGCCCAGGGCACATGGGACTTCCGCAAGGGTTTTCCACAAATTCCTGTCCTTTGCCTTTTTTTCTGCTCTTGCCCAGGTGAGCCCTTTATTGCTCAACATCCTCTCTGTTGTTCTTCTCCATGTCTCTTTTGGTCTACCCTTACTTCTGTTTCCCTGTGGTGTCCATCTTAGTGCTATTTTCCCTTGCTTCTGTTTCTGTAGCAGTCTGATAGATTTTTTTTACCAGATAGGGTTGCTGGCCTTATGCCGAACCCTCCTTAGTCACCTTTTACGATCATGCCTGGTAGGGTACAGTGGTCCTATTCTTTGCAGATCCCGGGTACCACAAGCTATCTAGCACATCCAAAAAAAGGTGCTTGAAAGCGAAGTCATTAGTATCTGTCCAGTCCACAATAAGATCGTGACACCCTGCAAGAAACGAGGTCATGACACAGAAATTCCGTAGCTGAGAGTCAGTCTCTCAGCGTGTATCAGCTTTTCAGACACAAACCTGCCATGTCTAGTGCATACTGGACAATGGCTGCTCGTCCTCCCGGAGTCCGTGGTTCGAATCCCAGGTAACTCTCTTGTGATTTTTCTTTCTCTCACGTCGAAAAGTGCTTTGTCTGCGATTTTTTCGAGGTCTAATCCTACAAAACTGTCTTCTGTCACTTTACAAATTTACAAATTTAGGCCCGTGATCATTGCTTACCTCTGTGTTCAGAATCTTCTGGTCTGATTGTGAAGTTTACCTCTGTGTTCAGAATCTTCTTATCTGATTGTGAAGTTTACCTCTGTGTTCAGAATCTTCTTATCTGATTGTGAAATTTACCTCTGTATTCAGAATCTTCTTATCTGATTGTGAAGTTTACTTGTGTGTTCAGAATCTTTTGGTCTGATTGTGAAATTTACCTCTGTATTCAGAATCTTCTTATCTGATTGTGAAGTTTACTTGTGTGTTCAGAATCTTTTGGTCTGATTGTGAAGTTTACATCTGTGTTCAGAATCTTCTGGTCTGACTGTAAAGTTTACCTGTGTGTTCAGAAACTTCTGGTCTGATTGTGAAGTGTACCTCTGTGTTCAGAATCTTCTGGTCTGATTGTGAAGTTTACCTCTGTGTTCAGAATCTCCTTGTCTGATTGTGGAGTTTACATCTGTGTTCAGAATCTTCTGGTCTGATTGTGAAGTTTACCTCTGCGTTCAGAATCTTCTGGTCTGATTGTGAAGTTTACTTGTGTGTTCAGAATCTTCTGGTCTGATTGTGACGTTTATCTCTGTGTTCAGAATCTTCCGGTCCGATTGTGAAGTTTACCTCTGTGTTCAGAATCTTCTGGTCTGATTGTGAAGTTAGTTTACCTGTGTGTTCAGAATCTTCTGGTCTGATTGTGAAGTTTACCTCTGTGTTCAGAATCTTCTTATCTGATTGTGAAGTTTACCTCTGTCTCCAGAATCTTCTTATCTGATTGTGAAATTTACCTCTGTGTTCAGAATCTTCTTATCTGATTGTGAAGTTTACCTCTGTGTTCAGAATCTTCTTATCTGATTGTGAAGTTTACCTGTGTGTTTAGAATCTTCTGGTCTGATTGTGAAGTTTACCTTTGTGTTCAGAATCGTCTTATCTGATTGTGAAATTTACCTCTGTTTTCAGAATCTTCTTATCTGATTGTGAAGTTTACCTCTGTGTTCAGAAACTTCTGGTCTGATTGTGAAGTTTACCTCTGTGTTCAGAATCTTCTTATCTGATTGTGACGTTTACTTGTGTGTTCAGAATCGTTTGGTCTGATTGTGAAGTTTACCTGTGTGTTCAGAAACGTCTGGTCTGATTGTGAAGTTTACCTCTGTGTTCAGAATCTTCTGGTCTGATTGTGAAGTTTACCTCTGTGTTCAGAATCTTCTGGTCTGGCTGTAAAGTTTACCTGTGTGTTCAGAATCTTCTGGTCTGATTGTGAAGTTTACCTCTGTGTTCAGAATCTTCTGGTCTGATTGTGAAGTTTACCTCTGTGTTCAGAATCTCCTGGTCTGATTGTGAAGTTTACCTGTGTGTTCAGAATCTCCTGGTCTGATTGTGAAGTTTACCTCTGTGTTCAGAATCTTCTGGTCTGATTGTGAAGTTTACCTCTGTGTTCAGAATCTTCTGATCTGATTGTGAAGTTTACCTCTGTGTTCAGAATCTTCTGGTCTGATTGTGAAGTTTACCTCTGTGTTCAGAATCTTCTAGTCTGATTGTGAAGTCCCTGTTTTTCCCAAGTCATTCGTTGGTCGTGGAAAGCATGTTTTGTGGCCTGGGTGTGGGAATGAAAGTTTCAGCTCAGATCATTCGTAGTCTGTTGGGAGAGAAGGTGGTGTAGTATTGTATGTGTTAGAAATGTAGTCGTGGTAGTTAGTAGTCGTGTTAATGTTATATTTGTTAGTCTTCTTGAATTCATATGGCGCTATCTCAGTATACAGCAGCCCGGGACTATATTTTGTGAGTACGCATGTGGCTGAGAAATCGTCGTGATATATTTTCCTCGTCAACTATCATCATCATCAAAATCATCATCATCATCATCATGTTCACGGATGTGATGACAAGACAGTCTTGATAGACAATCCAGTGTGACAGTTTGTGATCGTCCCGGGTTGTCCTGTAAAGATTTTATCATTGCACGGGATGTTTCGCCGTCTTGTGTCTGCACATCAGTAACAGCATGTAACGTCACTGCTGGCGAGATTCTTCAGCTGCCGTGCGTGGGGTGAAACTCCTCCCGGCCAATGAAGAAAATGCGAAATTGCGATTAGGGTTGCGGTGCGGCGCGGCTGTGAAAAAGGTTGAAAGGATAAAGTGAAGTTTAATCGGTATGTCCAGTAGTCTCGCGGCGAGAGCTACCCATACCATGGCACCTCTGCTTTAGAGGCCGGCCATGTCCTATATACACCCATACTGGTGAAATATGCCTAAACCGGTTTAACCCAGGAGTGAACTTGATGACTCCTCATGTCACGGTACCTCCGCACTAGAGCTCGGTCACGTCCTAAACACTCCCACACTGGGATAATACGCCTAAACCAGCTTAACCCAGGGGTGAAACTTACTAGTGGCGAGGATTCGTCCTCCTGGACAAAAGCTCCGTCCTGGTCACAACTAGGAAGGGTAGCAGCCACGACCACAAAATGCTGAAGTCGGAGACACTGGACCAGTGCAGTCTAGATAGGCAACCACCTCTCACCCGATGGGGATATACTGATATCCAAAACACGTCTAGGTTTTCAGGTGAGGAAGTCCAACTCTAGACTAAACCGGTGCAACGAAAACCGCGGCGTCACGCAATCCCGCTTCTGTGAACCACCGACAATATAGGCCCAAGCCCCACGATGCTCTGAGCCTCCATCCTAAATGAGAATATCGCGAGAAACAGAGCAGTAAATTCAGTAGGATCACGGGGCGATCTTGATGGTAGAAGCGAACGAAGAAGATGAAGAAGAAGAGGCACGTAACGTAATAACTACGTACAAGCAACAATACTTCTCTTCAGTTCTGACGTGACGTAAGCCCGCCCCCCCCCAGGTAAGACATTAGAAGATCTATCCCGGATTGAAACCCACACTACAGAGAATCTTCACCTTGTGCCAGAGAGCCAGGAACTTGCTGGAGAGCCCTCAGTAGAAAAACGAGGGTGAGATCAACTTCCCTGGAGCGCGAGAGGAGAGGTTTAGATACACCTGGATGTTTCCTTGTGCAAAGAAACAGAAATTAACTGTAAAACTAGAAACCTTGCCTGCAAAAATTAGCGTCGATTAGTCTTCTTGATCCAAAAAAAAAAAAAACAATGTGAGGCAGGCAACAGAAAAAAAAAAACATCGGAAACGAAGACGAATAGGAGACAAAGAAAGATAACATTAGAAACCAGAAGAATCAAGTTCAACAAGGCAAGTGAAACAAGTTCAAGGACTTGGTTGTGTTTAAAAAAAGACCATCAGATCCAGCGAACACACAGGAATGAACTTTTGGTTAAGTTACAGGAGAGAACTTTTGGTTAAGTTACAGGAGAGAACTTTTGGTTAAGTTACAGGAGAGAACTTTTGTTTAAGTTACAGGAATGAAATTTTGGTTAAGTTGCAGGAATGAACTTTCGGTTAAATTACAGGAATGACCTTTTGGTTAAGTTACAGAAATGAACTTTTGGCTAAATTACAGAAATGAACTTTCAGTTAACATCGAAAACGTACATTTTCATTACACATTTTGGAGACTGTTTCTATAAATGTAACAAGCGATCACCCCATTAGAAGACGACTATTACAGAGCAAAAATAAAAAACAAAAACAAAAACAAAAAATAACAGTAATAAAAAATAAAAACGCAGGCACAACTAGAGAAGAAATATCTAAAACAGATAATGTGGGTTGGTTTCTGTAAGGACATCCACCATGTTTAGAAGTGTTAAGATCTGCAAAGTGAACAATCACAATGGGCATGATGATGATGATGTTGATGCTGATGATGATGATGATGATGATGACAGTTACCAAGCGAGTCTTCCACATGACAGAACTAACTAGTTCAAGAAGATACTGCCCCCCCTGCCCCTCATAATACAGTACTACACCCCTCTGAGGTCACTACTCCGCCCCTCCGAGGTCAAGACTCCGCCCTTCCGAGATCAGGACCACGCCCCTCCGAGGTAATGACTCCACCCCTTCGAGGTAAGGACCCTCCGAGGTCAATACTCCGCCCCTCCAAAATCTGTTCCCTAAGCTATTATCTTTTATTATTTTATATTATATTACGAATTATAACTATCTTGAAACTAAACAGACTACGCTGGCTGGGCCATGTAGAAAGAATGGAAGAGAACAGGCAAACGAAAATGATGTATGTACAAGAGATGAGGGAAACAAGACCAAGGGGTAGACCAAGACAGAGATGGAAAGACAACATAAAAGAGGATATAAAAGAAATTAGTGTCGTCAACTGGAGAGAGAAGGTTAGAAATAGAGAGGAATGGAGGCGAATTTTATCTACAGCAAAGAGCCTTAGTGGTTTGGAAAGTTGAAGAAGAAGAAGAAGAAGAAGAGGAAGAATAAGAAGAAGAAGAAGAAGAGGAAGAAGAGGTGGAGGAAGAAGAAGAAGAAGAAGAAAATCTCTAGTTATTCTAACAATAACACCACCTCTGTAACAGTCTCGGGAAAAAAATATTAGAGGATTTTAAAATATTCTTTCGTTACTGAAAATGACGATCCATATTTTTTAAAACTATTTGATTTGCATAAACAATCATTGTATGAATTCTCATCGTTTGGCGATTAGGGTTGTCAACTGCAGACCTGTGTTTTTGTTGCTCATTTGATTCTGTCCATCTGTTTTTATTGCTCATTTGATTTTGTCCATGCTTTCTGATCGATCAAGTTCATTAGATGTTCTAATTTCCATGGTATTTTTTTTATAATTATATCCCAGGTTAAATTTATTATTGTTTCGTTATTGTGCTATTAATACTTGTTTTTAGTTTCTGTTTTCTGTTAGAATGGCGGAAGTGAATTTTAAGTTGTCATGTGTCTTTCTGGAGACTGTTGTAAAGCTTTATTTGTGTTTCAGAAGCCGTGCAGGTATGCGTTGGCGATCATGCATCTCCTCTTAATACGGTCCATGGTACGGCTATATGTTAAAGTTGTAGTTTCCTAAAGTTTAGAAGTGGCTGTTTGTAGCTGGCAGTGTGACTGTTTGTAGCTGGCGGTGCGGCTGTTTGTAGCTGGTGGTGTGGCTGTTAGTAGCTGGTGGTGTGGTTGTTAGTAGCCGGCGGTGTGGCTGTTTGTAGCTGGCGGTGTGGCTGTTTGTAGCTGGCGGTGTGGCTATTTGTAGCTGGTGGTGTGGTTGTTTGTAGCTGGTGGTGTGGTTGTTTGTAGCTGGTGGTGTGGCTGTTTGTAACTGGTGGTGTGGCTGTTTGTAGCTGGTGGTGTGGCTGTTTGTAGCTGGTGGTGTGGCTGTTTGTAGCTGGCGGTGTGGCTGTTATGGCCAAATATGAGTTCCCGGATGTATCATAGCTGCCCAGGCCTTACTGCAGAACATGTTTAAGCATGTGACCATGTGACTAAGTTGTTATTAAATTTGGTCGAGAGAGAGAGAGAGAGAGAGAGAGAGAGAGAGGGGGGGGGGGAGTTTGTGCTGAAATTTTGAAGAGAGAAACACTAGAGGATGGACATATGGAAGTATACTAAGTTCTATCTGTCTACACGAGTGCTGAGAAAGTGACTTAACACGGAGTATATATGTGAGATTTTGGAGCTGGACTTTTGCTTGGACATGTTCTTCAATGTGACGTCAGTAAGCAGGCAGCGCTACGGTCGCTAAGCAACACGCCGAGAATAGGGCATGTCAAGATGGCAGATACGACGAAGTTCATTCTGTCATCCGATTCGTGTCTCCAAAAGTCTGAACCCCTCAGATATACATTGTGAAATTTCTGCGGTGTACAACCACAAGTGCACATGCAAGGCTCGTGCCTACACTTGGGTTACGAAACTGAAGACTAGCATAATGAGCTTACAACGACGCCGGCAGTCCCGGAGAAGCACACAAGGGTTATAACTCCTGCCAACACTCAGGTACACCGATGATTCAGAATTCATGAAAAACATATTTTCCATATTAGATTGTAAACCCTGATTTACAAGTGGCACTAAAGCATTATAGAACAAAGGGATCATATTGAAAAACAGATGTTATTTTTCCTCTACCAAATAAAAGGTTTTTTTTTTATGTAATTCCCATTTTCCGCCTTTTATTTTATTCGTCGCATGTGTTATTTTTATTTTCATCTTGATTTACTGAAGAAATGGCGCAGGAGTAGCGTTGTCCTTAGTGTATTTGTTTCTCATGGCGAATATCGATGGTTCTAATTTATGGGCCCCCGTCACTCACCTGTATAAATATATACATGAAAGCATACTGGGAACCAGGTGACAGGAGTATGAGAAACAAATGATGGGAATGTGAAAATTAGTTGATGGATAAATTGGAATCAAATGATGGGAATGTGAAAATTAGTTGATGGATGAATTGGAATCAAATGTTGGGAATGTGAGAATTAGTTGATGAATGTGTGGAAACCAAATAATGGATGTGTGGGAACCAAATGATGGGAGTGTGAGGACTAATTGAAGGATCTATGGGAACCAAATGATGGGAGTTTGAGAACTAGTTGATGGATGAGTGGGAACCAGATGACAGGAGCGTGAGAAACAAATCACTGATATATGGGAACCAAATGATACCAGTATAGGGCGATTTTTGTTGTTGTTGGTACTTGGGATAGAAAAAGTGAGCAGATGTAGCGCGTTTACTGGTATCAATTCGGTCCTGTAGAGACATAAATGTGACACTAGATTTAACAGGAGGTCAAGAAAACTATGAGGACTAACAAAACGTCCAACATATGTCTCTGTACAGCATTTAGGCTACATTTCCAATGAGGAAATTTTAATTTGTACTTAACATAACTGTGTGGTTTTTTTTCCCTCAAATCTTCTTACTAAAATATGTTTAAACAAGAAATGAAAACATTAATGGCAATGAGATTCTATTTTTTAAAATTAAGTGTACAGGAAAATATGGGCACTAACGCCATATCCCTATGTGCCTCTAGGGCATGAGAGGATTACCTTTACCTTTTCTTACCTTACATAATTTTATACACGCCAAACGAGATTTGGCTCTTAAAAAAAAATTAACTTCTTTCCATGCTTTCTCCTTCGTTTTTGCCTTTCTTTTTCCTCACGAAAACCGCTAAACCTCGTTTCGTATGCCACAGCGCTTTCCATGGTGATATAACCGTAAAACTCCGTGCCTATTTCACTCTGAAACACGAGAATGTTCGAAGAACGACGAAAGGGAAATAAAAGAGAAAATAAAAGCGATGTTATAGTCAGAGTTACGTGTCTTGTTTCCGTATGAAACAAACTGGCATGTTTGTATGGAAGAGTAAAGTTTGTAGAGATGTGTTTTCTATTCCGGGTCAAATCAGAGGTTCTCAAGCAGTTCAAGACCTTCAGAGAGCAGGCTATTGTGACTCATTGGTACACGTACATCAGTTTTTAAGCATGTATCTGCAGGCTGCCTGCTCTTCTGAAGATACTGGGCGGGTATGAATTGTTGCTTCCTCTATATTCTTCTTTCAAGAAGTCAAAATAATTTGATCTTCATGGGTGTACCTGAAGATGAATTGGTGGATGTGGTGGTAGAGTTCGCGTGAGCTGTTTTATCTATACCTGTAACACCTGTACAGGTGTTTTAAGAGTGGTGTAAAGACCTATATGTCTAAACTCGGCACCAGATAAGACAGTATTGACAACTGAAGCAACAAGAACTGTGCCTAGTGTCTGCAGTTCTGAACATGAATTGGTTGCCTATCGGTCTATTTCTTCCTGTAAGAAAGTTACTTCTTTGTACTTCTTCTCTGAGATATAAATTAGAGATCTTGACTTCTGTATACAACTTCTCTGAGATCTAAATTAGAGATCTTGGCTTCTTGTTTCTATATTACACACACTTAGAAACATGCATACAAACTATCCAGGCACGCAACTACAACCTCTAGGACAACATCGAAACAATATGACTTATACTTGACAGACTCTCAGACTCCACTACCTGACATGTCAGAAAAGCAACAGAGGCATTGATGTCTGTCTTCTCTAGACAGACACAAACAAGATGTTTATTGATGAGAAAAATGAGAATGAATTCAGTGAAGGTAAGAGAAAAACCAACTGTCACACGGCAGGAAGTGACAAAACAACCAAGGCACGTCTTCCCGGCAAGAACTCTTTTGCCATCGGGAACCAAGACAACTAACCATCAAAACCTAACCAATTCCATACTTAAAATTCTGAAAAACTCTCTCCAAATAACACAACACTTCAAAAGTTGACTTAATAAAGTCCTCAAACTGAGAAATACCACACTCAAAACTATACAGTGAAAAATATGAACACTCGGATACGCTCATTTGTCCTAAAAAGGACAAACGAAGTTTTAGCTACGTCTCGAGAGAGACTGACCAATTACCTAGCTCACATTCTGTCTAGTTAGTTATGTTTGTTATATGAACAGCATATTTGTAGAATATCTGGAATAGAGTGAAAGATGTATGATAAAGGGCAGAATGTCAGACGGGCCTGCGTGCCCAATTCTTAACCATTCTGAAATAAAGATCAATCAATCAATCAATCTAACTGAGTCTTTACCTACCTCACAAAAAGTAAAACCTACAGCGTCCTATCTATGACATGACTCTCTCTCTCTCTCTCTCTTTCTCTCTCTCTCTCTCAAAAACTGATCTAAGCTCTGGCCTCATAATCTAATAATCATCATATCCCATCATGATCATTCTTAACTAAACCTCAGTGTACCCCGCTGCTACATAAAAATCCTGAGATTCTACACTTTGCTCGTAAACTGCGCTCGCACGAAACTCACTAGTAAATTTGACCTGCTCCTTTTTTCCAGTTCAAAATACGTGCCACAGTAACCTTTCTGCCTGTTTTTACACCGTAATCTAACCTGGAGAGTTACAACTTTTCTGTTCTGAACTCTCCCACAGCCAAAGGTCAAAGAGTGAGACTTGTCTGCCAAGGGACTACTCTATTCTATTAACACTTAATCTAGTTATCTCCCTTGGACTATGGCCATACTGCCATAAGTGTCTTTGGAGCACATACATGCATGGCAAAGTAATTAACAGTGAAGCCGTGAAGTGCTGGCTGTCAGATCTTTGAGATGAGGTTCACGCTGTCAGATGAGGTTCGTGCTGTTAGATTCTAAAGATGACGTTCCTGCTGTCAGATTCTTGAGATGAGGTTCACACTGACAGATTCTAGAGATGAGGTTCCGAATGTCAGATTCTAGAGATGAGGTTCATCATGTTGTTAGATTCTACAGTTGAAATTCATGCTGTTATATATAGGAAATAACGTTCATGTTCTCAGATTCAAGAGATGAGGTTCCCGTTGTCAGCTTCTGGACATGAGGTTCTGACTGTCAACTTCTAGATATGAGGTTCCGACTTTCAACTTCTAAATATAAGGTTCCGAGTGTCAACTTATAGGTATGAGGTTCAGACTGTCAGCTTCTAAATATGAGGTTCGGACTGTCAGTTTCTAGATATGAAGTTCCGACTGTAAAATTCTTGATATGAGGTTCCGACTGTCAACTTCTAGATATGAGGTTCCGACTGTCAACTTCTAGATATGAGGTTCCGACAGTAAACTTCTAGAGATAAAGATATCCACTTTCAGCGTTAAATGATCTGTTCTCCATGACCAAACCAGGTATTTATTTTCAAAGTTACTACACAAAGATGCCGTGACATAGAACTCAACCTAGAGAAGCGATTAATGTTATAGAAGTACTCAGAGCAAACTTTAGACTTTCAAGTCTTAACTTTGCTAGCTGGAAAGTAGCTGAGATATTAATTGTCTTTGTTGAACAGAAAGCAAGAAACACACAGAAAGACAGTTTGAAAATCGCTGATAACAAAACCTGTACAAATCTGGGAGTTGTTTCCCTTCGTTTTAGATCTACCGGACACTAAAAAAAATGAAGGGAGGTAATTCTTTCTCCACGCGCGAACTGAAGAAAATGTTACCTTTGTCTTCAAAGACTTGAGAAATGGTTACCTGGTGTGAATAGATTCCTGGTCTGGTATGTTACTGTCTGCTCATTTTTTTTGGAAGTATTTTGAAGTAGGTATGGCAAGATTTAAAACAAAAAAACTTTCTTTTTGCTTCTAGCGTTGTCTTTTATTCCAGTGGAAAGAAGGGAGCTATATTCCACGATTTGCATTCTTTTGGGAGTCTTGATCCGATGGGGAGAGGATGGGAGGATCAGAGGGGGGAGGAGGAGGAAAGGATAGGGATAGGGAGGGAGGGAGAGGGTGAGGGAGGGAGGCAACATCATTTGAATTTCAACAGTGGCAGATGGGGGGGGGGGGGAGGAGTATTTTCTTTGTTTTATAGTTCTTGTCCTGTGAGTTGTAGAGGAGTTCCTGCAGGCTCAGCAAGGGGTAGTGGAGCGATATGAGTGTTCCTGTACGTTCGAGACGCCAGCCTGAATGTGACAGTATTGGTCAAAGTCCTGCGGATTTGGTGGATATTCAGTCAGTCATTTGCATGTCCCTTGTGGGACTTTGCCTCCCTGACGGCACTCCTGTATGCCTCTCGGTTGTAAGCAAGATTCCCTGCTGATTGATTGGTGAACGTGTTGGCTGGTTGGTTGATTCGTTGGCTGGCGGGTGGGTTAGTGTGTTGGTTGGCAGGTTGATTGGCTGGCTGGTCGGCTAGTTGGTCGGTTGATTGGTGGGCTAGTGGGTGGTTGGGTGGTTGGGTGGGTGGGTGAGCGTGTTGGCAGGTTGGTTGATTCGTTGGCTGGTGGGTGGGTGGGATTTAACAGTTACTTTTATTTTGGGATTTAACGGTTACTTTTATTTTGGGATTTAACAGTTACTTTTATTTTGGGATTTAACAGTTACTTTTATTTTGGGATTTAACAGTTACTTTTATTTTGGGATTTAACAGTTACTTTTATTTTGGGATTTAACGGTTACTTTTATTTTGGGATTTAACAGTTACTTTTATTTTGGGATTTAACAGTTACTTTTATTTTGGGATTTAACAGTTACTTTTATTTTGGGATTTAACAGTTACTTTTATTTTGGGATTTAACAGTTACTTTTATTTGATCCCTGTCCACCAAAATTAATGGACACATTAAACGTTATGAGAATTTAGAGAAGACCGTCGTGCAATGGTACATAATGGGAAAAAGAAAGAGAGGAAGACCAACGTGAAGATGGCTGCAAGACATCGTTGATGATCTGCAAATGGATGCATCAGCAGCAGGGCATCTTGCTTACAACGGAAAGGCCTACGAGAGAGCTGTTAGGGAGGCAAAGTTCCGCAAATGACATGCAAATGACTGACTGACTGACTGACTGACTGGCAAGTGTTTCTCCAACCTTTCCGCTGATGGTGTCATTTCTTATTTGAACTCTCCTTGGTTCATTTAGCATTCTCCTCAAACGTCTCATTTCTGTCGTGATGATTTTCCTTTTCTGTCCATGTTTGACATTGATAGCACAGAGTTGGATGGGCGAGAAAAGAGATAGTCTGCACAGTACGCTTTAGCGGTCTTTGGCTCGGTGACTAGGCTGAAGCGGTTACTAGGGGTAACATGGGGATGAGACAGATCTAGGCTGGCGAAGGTTCCAGTTTTGATGCATTTCTTCTTCATTAAACGCGCCATTTGCCACAGTAACATGACTTGCCATATTGCAACTGTTTTCATTCACGGCATCGATTTTCCCTTGAAGGTGATACTGTACTCCCTGAAAATTTGAAACCGGGAAAGAAATGAAACAGTCTCTCTAGTCCAGGTGTGGGCTACCTTGTTTTATCTATTTGCCACAAGTTGCGAATGAAAAGTAAACTTACTCACACAAAAATTAGAATATTAATAAAGTGTAATGAAAGTAAACAAGTAAACATGTTCGGAACCTAAACATTGCGATTTCTTGTTTTCTGTTTAGCCTTATAATTGGATCTTTATGGTATTTTCTGTCTGTTATGTATCATCATTTATAACTATACATACTTCGTTTAGATTTTATTATTAATCTTTCGACTTTTACTTGTAAAGATTTACGTCAAAAGTTCACTTTATATTCCAAAGGCTATTGCAAGGGAGATAGCGATATCGAATTTAAAAGCGTTAAATATATCCAGGATTATGTCCCTTATTTAATCAAATTTCATCATTTAGCGCCCATTTCTTTGATGTTTTTTCTCTTCTCTATTTTAAACGATTGTCAAAAACAACTTCATTGCCATCTTGATCGTCATCTTCTTCATCATCGTTAAATAAGATGGCTTCAAGAAACGAACAATGTAGAGAGACAACAACGTTCGGAGGAAACCTGGTTTGGGGTCTCAGCCCAGAATCTTAACACGATCTGTCTTCAGAGAGTTGCCCAAGATGTTCGTTTTCTGAAGAGTTGAAGAGTTGTGGTGGAAATTCATGAACCACCAAAACTGATTTTTTTCCGACTGATGATAATCTGTCAATCTCATTAGGTCGGACTTCGGAGACTGGGCCAACGTCTTGTATCGGGTTTAATAGTCTATGCCTTTAGAACTCACTCATTTTCATGTCCCTTGCTGAGCCTTGCCTCCCTAACAGCTCTCCTGTAGGCCTTTCCTTTTTAAGTTAGATGCCCTGCTGCTGATGCGTCCATTCGCAGATCATCAACGATGTCTTGCAGCTGTCTTCGCCTTGGTCTTCCTCTCTTTCTTTTTTCCATTATGTACCCTTCCAAGAGAGTATCTTTAGAACTTTTCAGTTTAGTAATGGCTGTTTGAAAATGGGCAAAAGTTAGCTAAATGTTTAATTTTTCATCTCTTTGTTATCCCTGTTTTTATTTGTTGTAATTTGTTTTTTTCTATGCGGTCCTTGATAAAAGTCTTTTGTCGAAATATTGTGTTGTTGCATGTTCTTTAAGCGCTCATCTTACATTCTATCATTTGTGTTTCTGTCTCACTTTCCTCACCTGGTGTAAAAGTGAAACCATACACCTGTGTCTACCTTTGTTACTAGAACCAGCTTTACCGCAGTCGTTATTTCTCTGGTATCTCAACAAAAGCCGGATGAAGACTTGTTATAAAGTGTTAAAATATGGTTCATAGACGGCCTACATCAAGCAATCCTCGCTGAAAGTTGTTTGGTAATTTAAGTTTGGTGGATTCCTTGGTTGGTTGGTTGGTTGGTTGGTTGGTTGGTGGGTGGGTGTGTGTGTGAGTTGGATGGTTGGCTGGTGGGTAGGTGTGTTTGGTTGGTTGGTTGGTTGGTTGGTTGGTTGGTTGGTGGGTGGGTGTGTGTGTGAGTTGGATGGTTGGCTGGTGGGTAGGTGTGTTTGGTTGGTTGGCTGGTGGGTGGATGGGTTGATTGGTTGGTTGATTGGTTGGTTGGCTGGTTGGTTGACTGGCGAGTGGGTGGGTGAACGTGTTGGCTGGTTGGTTGATTCGTTTGCTGGCGGGTGGTTTAGTGTGCTGGTTGATTGGCTGGCTGGTCGGCTAGTTCGCCGGTTGGTTCGTTGATTGGTTGGCTGATGAGTGGGTGGGTTGGTGTGTGGGTTGGTTGCTTGGCTGGTTGGTTGGTTGGTAGGCTGGTCTGTTGATTGGTTGATTGTTGGCTGGTTGGTGAGCGTGTTGGCTGGTTGGTTGATTCGTTGGCTGGTTGGTGGGTTAGTTGGTAGGTTGATTGGCTGTCTGTTCGGCTAGATGGCCGGTTGGTTCGTTGATTGGTTGGCTGATGGGTGGGTGGGTTGGTGTGTGGATTGGTTGTTTGGCTGGTTGGTTGTTTGGTAGGCTGGTGAGTGGGTGGGTTGAGTGATTGTTTTTTTGATTGTTTGTCTGGTGAGTATGTGGGTTGGTTCTTTGGCTGGTTGATTGGTGGATTGGTTGGCTGGTGAGTGGGTGGGTGAGTGGGTTGGCTGTTGGTTGGTTGACTGTTTGGCGGTGGGTTGGTTGTTTGTTAATTGGTTGTTTGATTGATTAGCTGATGGGTGTGTGGGTGAGTGAGTTCGTTTGGCTGGTTGTTTGGTTGGCTGGTTGGGTGATTGATTGTTTGGTTGGCTGGTGGGTGGCTGGGTTGATTGGTTGATCTGTTGGCTGGTGGGTGGGTGAGTTGGTAGATTGGTTGGTTGATTTGTTGGTTGTCGGGTGCGTGGGTGAGTTGGTTGGTTGGTTGGTTAATTGACTGCATGGCTGGTGGGTGTGTATGGATGTGTTGGTTTGTTAGTTTATTGATTGGTAGACTTCTTGGTGGGTGGCTTGGTTGATTGGTTGCTTGAGTGATTGGTTGATGGGCTGGTTGGCTGGTGGGTGGGTTGGTTGGTTGTTGATTTGTTGGTTGGTTGGTTGGTTGTATGATTGCTTGGCTGATGGGTGAATGGGTGGGTGAATGTGTTTAGCTTGATGGTTGGTTGGCGGGTTGGTTGGTTAGTTGGTTGATTGGGTAGGTGGGTGGGTTGATTGGGTAGGTGGGTTGGTTGGTTGATTGGGTAGGTGGGTGGGTGGGTTGGTTGGTTGGTTGATTGGTTGGTTGCTTGGTTGCTTGGTGGGTGGGTTGGGTAATTGGTTGTTGGTTGGTTGACTGATTGTTTGGTGGGTGGGTGGGTGGGTGGATGGGTTGATTGACTGGTTGCTTCGTGCTTGTGTGATTTGGTTGGATGGCTAGCTGGTTGATTTGTTGGATGATTGGTTGATTCATCGGTTGGTGGCTGTGTGGGTTTGTTGTTTGGTGGAAAGTTTGGTTGGCTGGTTGGCTGGTTGGTTGGTGGGTGTGTAGGCTGGGTGTTTTATGCACTGGTTGGTTGGTGGGTGTGTGGGTTGGTGGGTTGGCTGATGGCTGCGTGCTTGCTATATGTGTCAGTTTGTTGCTTGGTTGGCTGGCTGGTTGATTGGCTGACTGGTTGATTGATTGGTTAGTTGTTTGGTTTGTACTTTCCCACTTGATAACACGGGTAAGGTCCGTATCTTAACAGGATTAACTATCTGAGAAAGAACAAAAAAGAGAGAGAGCGTGAGAGAGAGAGGGAGAGAGAGAGAAGGAGAGAGAGAAGGTGAGAGAGAGGGTGAGAGGGAGAGGGTGAGAGAGAGAGGGTGAGAGAGAGGGTGAGAGGGAGAGGGTGAGAGAGGGAGGGAGAGAGGGTGAGAGAGAGGGAGAGAGAGGGTGAGAGAGAGAGAGAGGGAAAGAGAGAGATGTCTCTGGTGCTTGTGTTTTGTCACTCCCTGGTGGGTCTCAGTTGGATGTAGTGAAACATGTCACTAGAACCTGATATCTGTCTCTGGTCGCCTGTTGTTTGAGATGTAAGGTTATGTAAAGGAAAAAGTAACCCTGCGGTGCCTTATGGACACATAGGGATCTAGTGTTAGTGCTCATATTTTCCTTGACTTGTCGGCACACTAGAGGGTGATGTGGTCAGCATCTGTTGGGTGATGTGGACAGCATCTAGAGGGTGATATGGACAACATCTAGAGGGTGATGTGAACAGCATTTAGAGGGTGATGTGGACAGCATCTAGAGGATGATGTCAGCATCTAGAGGGTGATATGGCCAGCATCTAGAGGGTGATGTGGACAGCATCTAGAGGGTGATGTCAGCATCTAGAAGGTGATATGGCCAGCATCTGGAGGGTGATGTGGTCAGCATCTAGAGGGTGATGTGGAAGCATCTAGGGGGTGATGTGGACAGCATCTGGATGGTGATGTGGACAGCATCTAGATCGTGATGTGGACAGCATCTAGATCGTGATGTGGACAGCATCTAGAGGGTGATGTGGACAGCATCACGAGTGGCCACCTTTCCTCCCCCACCTCCAGAAGAAGCCGGGCACCCATTTCTAAATCCGTGTGACTGTAGCGTCTCTGACAGAATTCGAACCTCCCCGACCTTCGCCATGAGAGACCAGTACACTAACCACTTAACTACTGACACGCCCAATTTGAGATGTAGCTCGAAGTATTTCATCCACTGTTGAACTTCATCATCATCCTGAGCCATTAAATTCACCTCGTGTTACTAGATCGATGGCGTTGGTATCATACTGTGTCAGCTCTTCAACTGGCTATGTGAGGTGTGTACCTGGATCCCCGTCAAGTGTGTAACATACATGATATGTGAGGTCATCCATCATTGTAACATACAGGATATGTGTCGTCCTTAGTGTGTAACATACGGGATGTGTGACATCCTCAGTGTGTAACATACATGATATGTGTCGTCCTTGATGTGTAAACATACGGGATATGTGACATCTTCAGTGTGTAACATACATGATATGTGTCGCCCACTGTGTGTAATATATGTTATATGTGACATCCTCAGTGTGTAACATACATGATATGTGTCGCCCACAGTGTGTAATATATGTTATATGTGACATCCTCAGTGTGTAACATACATGATATGTGTCGCCCATAGGTGTAATATATGTTATATGTGACATCCTCAATGTGTAACATACATGATATGTGTCGCCCATAGTCTGTAACATATGTTATATGTGACATCCTCAGTGTGTAACATACACGATATGTGATGTCCTGAGTGTGTAATATACATGATATGTATCGTCCTTACACACAGTGTGTAGCATATGGGATAGGCGACATCTCAGTGCGTAATATAAATGATATGTGATGTTCTCAGTATGTAACATAATAATATGTGACGTCCTCAGTGTGTAATATACATGATATGTGATGTCCTCTGTGTGTAACATACGGGACATTTGATATCCTCAGTATGTAACACACATGATATGTGACGCCCTAAGTGTGTAACATACATTATATTTGACGTCTTCGGTGTGTAACACACATAACATGTGACGTCCTCAACGTGTAACATACATGATATGTGATGTCCTCAATGTGTAATATACATGATATGTGACGTCCTCAATGTGTAATATACATTATATGTGACGTCCTCACTGTGTAAAATACATGATATGTGACGTCCTCAATGTGTAACATACACGATATGTGACGTCCTCAATGTGTAACATACATGATATGTAATGTTCTCAATGTGAAACATACATGATATGGACGTCCCCAGTGTGTAACATATATGATATGTGACGTCCCCAGTGTGTAGCATACGGGATACATGACGTCCTCAGTGTGTAACATACGGGATACATGACGTCTTCAGTGTGTAAAATACAGGATACATGACGTCCTCAGTGTGTAACATTCATGATACATGACGTCATCAGTGTGTAACATACAGGATACATGACGTCCTCAGTGTGTAACATACAGTATACATGACGTCCTCAGTGTGTAACATACAGGATACATGACGACCTCAGTGTGTAACATGCAGAATCGATCCGTTACGTCCTCAGTGTGTAACATACAGTATACATGACGTCCTCTGTGTGTAACAATACGGGATACATGATGTCTTCAGTGTGTAACATACAGGATACATGACGTCCTCAGTGTGTAACATACAGGATACATGACGTCCTCAGTGTGTAACATACGGGATTCGTGATGTCCTCAGTGTGTAACATACGGGATATGTGACGTTCTGGGTGTGTAAAATACATGATATATGACGTCCTCAGTGTGTAGCATACATCATACGTGACCTCCTCGAAGACACACAACACTAATATTCGTTATATAACGTAAGTGAGCATATCGACTGCTATAATAGCAGTCCTGCATTATAACCATCTGCGCCACTTTAGTCTAGATAACACTTAAATATTGTTTCGTCTCTTACTGGATACAATTAAGATAATTTTAAACTGAGCACACACCCAGAATTCCAAAACCTTTATCACGCGGTAAGGGCTTTTAGCCTGGCGATAACACGGTCATGTTATCAACACTTAGGGCGGTTCTGAAAGACCTGGCCTGCCATCCTTTGATGGACAGCTGATTAAACGTCACAAGACGGAAGTATCAAAATGCCAACTGAGCCTGGTCGACTCTTCTATGTGTATCACAAGATGGCCGCTGTCTGTCTTGTCATTCTAAGAAAAATCACATCGAAAAAGCTTAGGTTTAGATTTTGTTTCGCTATTTCAGCCTGGATTATCTGTTTAACTGTGGTTTAGATTACATTTTTTTTAAAAAAGTATTTGTATATTATCAACACAATTATTTTGTAGAAACGTATATTCTCATGAAGGAAACTACGTCTTTATTCTATACTGGATTGTACACAATCCTTTATTTATATGTGAATATTTCATCAGGACATGAAATACTGTTTCAGAAAACATTTAACGAATCAGAAATTGAAAATGAAGCCAGCGTACCAACATGTTAACCGTATATTAGATCAGTGTGTACAAAGACGTACGGAGCAATATTTCTTGTATATTACAACTTACTCATCGTAGTGGGACAATCGTCTTTCGAGAACTTACAACCCGTATAATTCAACGTATTGTTCTGACAAATAAAGGGATAATGAAGTGTTATTCTCGTGGACAGTCGTTTGAAGCTCATCAAATAGACAGAGTTAACTTTTTGTGACTTTTAAAGTCCTGAAAGGTAGGTCATCATTTTTTTTTTTTATTCACGATTTCATGAAAATTTTCAGCCATTGAAGAGATTCAGAATTCAGCCATTTTATGGAAACTGCTCGGGCAACAACAACAACAACAAAAATGGAAACTCGAGAACAGACATCAAACGTCGCATACAGACCCGTCGATCCAAACAGCCATTGTAAGCAATAATGTGAAAAGTCGTATGAGCATTGATGCGAATAAGCTGTTTTCGGCGTTAGTGCAAGGAGCTGTTTTCAGTAGTAATATGAACAGCCGTTTTCCAGAATTAATACGAATAGCCGTTTTTTCAGCTTTACTATGAACAGCCGTTTTCCAGAATTAATACGAATAGCCTTTTACCAGCATTAGTATGAATAGCCGTTTACAGTATTAATATGACTAACCATTTTGCAGCATTAATATGAATAGCCGTTTTTCTAGCATTAATACTAATAGCCATTTTCCAGCATTAATATGAATAGCTGTTTTCCAGTATTAAAATGAATAGCCCTTTCCAGCATTGATATGAAAGCGGTTACTAGTATTAATATGAATACCCGTTTTCAGTATTAATAATTTGGGGGGGGGGTGGGGGAACCTTTTTGTTCAAGACAAAAAAGAAGAATTTATGGAACAATAAAAACAATGAAAGAAGAACAATTTGCATGAATTTTTCGTGCAGAACAATACATTCAGATAAATGTTGTCATTTTCATAAGTGCCTCCGGTAAGTAATGAGACTTATTTTATTCAGCCAATCAGCAAGGCCTGGAGGCGGATTCTCCGGGCCTGAAGGTTATTAGGGGATGTTAGGTAAAGGGTCGATATCTTATCATTTGGGTTTGAGCTTTTACAGAGTGCGGATCGCTTCCCAAGTGGACAGCAGTTTAAGCGTCGCGTAAGGATCAAAATGCAGAGGAGTGTCGAGCAGCGATAAAGTTTTGGGCTAGACTTGAAAAATCCCCGACTGAGACGCTTGCTATGATACAGAAAGCCTACGGGAAGGATGCTTTATCGAAAGCACAAGTGTTTCGGTCTTGCAAGACGTCCAACGAAGGAAGATAGATCGTCGAGGACGAACAACGTACAGGGAGCCCATTAACGCCTCACACTTCCGACAATGCTGATAAAATGAAAGCGGTTTTGGACTCTGATCTACGTCTGAGCCTTAGATTGACAGCAGATTCCACTGTGCAGTAAATCGTCACGAAAGAAGTACACATGTGGAAAATTTGTGCCAAACTGGTTCCTAAGGTTTTGGGCTACGAAAAGAAGAAAAACCATGTGTCAATTTCTCGTGAGCTTTTAGACCGTGTGAGAAGTGAACCTGTTTTTTTGGAGAAAGTGATAACGGGTGATAAACGTGGGTCTTTGAGTACGATCCGCAGATGAAAAACAGAGCTCTGAATGGCACACTACTGAGTCTCCACGAGCAAAGAAGGCTCGAATGTGCAAATCGAAAATGAAAACAATGCTCATTGTCTTTTTTGGCTCTGAAGGTGTTGTCCATAAGGAGTTCATACCAACCGGGCAGATGGTCAACACAGCATTTTAAGTGGAAGTGCTTAAACGGCTGAAGAACAGAGTCGCGCCTCCGCCTGGAGATAAGCAACACCTGGGTTCTTCATCATGACAATGCGCCGAGCCATACGTCGCTGCTAGCGAGAGAGTTTCTGGCGAAACAAACCGTGGAAACGCTGTGCCAACATCCCTACAGCCCGGACTTGGCCCCGGCTGACTTCTTTATGTTTCCCCGGCTCAAATAAAGCTTGAAAGGCCACGATTTTCTGGACTGTTAATGACGTGCAAGCTGCGGTAACGAGTGCTTTGAAGGAGATCCCTCTTCAAGACTTCCAGGCGAGCTACGACGGGTGGCAGAACCGCTGGCAACGGTGTATTGATGCTCAATGATGATATTTCGATGAATTTTAAGTATGTGTAGGTATATCTTAAACAAATCGAATTTTATGGAATCAGTCTCTTTACGTACCGGACACACCTTGTATGTCTTCTATCTGTATTCATCTGCGGTGTTTTAAGAGTAATATCGTTAGAACAGGCAGCCATATTAGGATGATGTACTTGCTGTTCATCTTATTTGTTATGATGAAGGATATCAGATTCATCAGTGTCCTTGATTTACTCACTTCTTTGTTATGTCTAGAAGATTTAAAATACGTATCCGATAGTTAGTTAGTATCATCATCATCATCATCATCATTATGCTTGTACTACGAACTAATCTTAAGGGTGATATGAACACCTTCTTAATGTATGTCTTGGAAACAGCGATTGATTGAGTTAGTTCTTTGCTTGGCAGGCTAACTGGTTAGTTGTTTGGTTGGTTGGCTGTGTGGATTTGTTGATTGGCTGTTTGGGTGGTGGTGGATTGGTTAGCGGAATGTTTGGTTGGTTGCTTCGTTGGCTGGTTAATTGCCCGGCTTTTTTTTTTTTGGGGGGGGGGGTACCTGGCTGGTTGACTAGTTGGCAGGCTGGTTTGTTGGTTGGCTGGTTGGTTCGTAGACTGGCTGGCTGGTTGCTTGGTTTGTTGGTTAACTAACTGGTTGATTGGTTAGTGGCTTGAGTTGTTGACTGACTGGTTGATCGGTTGACTCGTTGGTTGACTGGCCAGTCTTTTTTTGGTTGGTTGGTTATTTGGCTGGTTGGTTGGTTGGCTGGTTGGTTGAATGGCTGGTTAGTTGGTTTGTTGGTTGACGGTTAGTTGGTTGGTTGGTTGGTTAGTTGACTGGCTGGCTGGTTGGTTGATTGGTTGACTTGCTGGTTGATTGGCTCGTTGGTTGTTTTTTTTCGGTTGACTGGCTGGTTGGTTGGTTTTGCTGGTTGTTTGACTGACTGGTTGGTTGGCTGGTTGACTGATTGACTCGGTTGACTGACTGGTTGGTTGGCTGGTTGGTTGATTGGTTCACTGGTTGGTTGATTGGCTCGTTGGTTGTTTTTTTTTTATTGACTGGCTCGTTGATTTGCTTTGTTTTTTTGTTTTACTGGCTGGTTGGTTGGCTGGTTGACTGGTTGGTTGACTGGCTCAATTGTTAGTTGGTTGGTTGTTTGACTGGTTGTCTGGTTGATTTGTTGGTTGGTTGTCTGGTTGGTTGGTTTGTTTGTTAGCTGACTGGCTCGTTGGTTGTTTTCCTGGTTGACTGGCTGGTTGTTTGGTTGACTGGCTGGATGGTTTGTTGGTTGATTAGCTGTTTGGTTGGTTTGTTGGTTGACTTGCTGCTTGGCTGGTTAGTGTTGGTTGGTTATAGAAACAAACTTCACAATATTCCAGAACACTCCCTATTTAACACCCCCCCCCCCCCCACAACCATCTGTGAGTAACTTCGCCAACTTTTCCAGCCACAAGTTCACTGTGAGACACTCTCTTGTGTCCTGCAAGTGGGCAACTCTTTCCCAATCCTTTCTTTACTTCCAGCTCCTTCCCTCACTTGAGAGAAGAACGGCCTTCATTCTC
The DNA here is from genome assembly GCA_009760885.1 of Achatina immaculata. Lineage (NCBI taxonomy): Eukaryota > Metazoa > Mollusca > Gastropoda > Stylommatophora > Achatinidae > Lissachatina > Lissachatina immaculata. Next base: position 11,502,363 of record CM019712.1, on the reverse strand, counting down.
CACCCTCAAATCTGCACACAAGATCGAAATGAACTCTGCTGTAATTGGCAACCCTGAAAGGAATTCCCTGTAATTCAAATATAGCCTTGTGACCTAATTCTGCAGACCTAGCGTGTTTTTTTTTTCGTCCCTTAATTAAATGACCTTTTGGGAGATGGGAGGGGAGCTAATGACCTTTGTATTTTGTGGTATTTTCCTTCGCTCTCTGACCCGTTCCAACTTCTTTCAGTTATTTTTTTTCCCCGAGGAAAAATGTGTTTACGTTTATGTTTTCATGCCCCCCCCCCCTCAACCATCCCGTTCCCCCTCCTTCCTCCCCTCCCCCCAAACCATCCCTCTCCCTCCCCCCAACTAGGAATGAAACGTTAAATAGCTGGCTCTATGTTTATGAGAAAGACCAGATGTGGCACTTTTTCGATGTGGATTTAGCCTGTTCTAGGGAACGTTTTCAGAGTTTTCTGTCTGTCTGTTGTGTTTATTTTGCCCGAGGGTGTGGGAGAAGGGAGGGTATCGACGCGGCTGCTTGTACTAAAAGCTAGATGAATTCAGCCCCGGCCAGAAGCTGCTTGCATTCATAAGAGCTCTCTCTTCCTCTTTCTCTCTCTCTCTCTTTTCCTCTCTTTACCTTTCTCTGTTTTGTTTCTCTCTCTCTCTCTTTCTCCCTTCCCCTTACTCTCTCTTTCTCTCTCTCTCTCTGTCTCGCTCTCTTTCTCTCTTTCTATGTCACACTGTCTCTCTTTCTCTCTCTTTCTGTGTCTCTGTTCTTCCTTTTCTCTGTCTCTTTCTCTCTTTTTCTCTCTCTCTCTATGCCCTTTCCTTTCTCTGTCTCTTTCTCTTTCTCTCTATCTCTCTCTGTGTCCCTCCCTTTCTCTCTCTTTCTTTCACATTCTCTCTTTCATGAAGATGGGCAAAATGTCAAAATCTATCTATCTATCTATATCTATCTATCTATCTATCTATCTATCTATCTATCTATCTATCTATCTATCTATCTAGGGCAGAATGTCAGACGGGCCTGCGTGACCAATTCTTAACCCTTTTTAAAATAAAGATCTATCTATCTATCTATCTATCTATCTATCTATCTATCTATCTATCTATCTATCTATCTATCTATACAAAACAAAACTGAATTCATATATTTCTATTTATAAAACGTAACAGACTGTACATTATAATAATTCATGGGAGATAACCTTTTCGTGGAAAAACTGTTTTCTGTCTTGGAATTATCTAACATAATGGAGGCGAAATTGTGCGTTTTTCATTGGTTTCTTCGCAGCCAATCAGATTCGACCAACTTCGTGCCACGTTGCACGCTCAAACACGTGGTTAAATTGGCTATTATGGAATATGGATGGAGGAACAATGTAAGTAAGAAAAAAAAAAGTACAGGATAACCTATCGAAAATAATGGGGAAAGAAATGAAATATGATTTTACTTTAATTAGCTACTTTTTTTCTCATCTAAATATTACCATAAAATCTAAGAACTTCTTCAACATTCATGGGTTTTTCCTTGTTATTACCGATAAAGTCGGTGACATGTTTTTCTACATCTGCTCACTACAACCAACATTTCCCCCTTAAACATAAAAACGGGAAATGTACAGTTGGGTCCCCCTCTCTACTAAGTTATACTAATTCTTCACTTGTCACTCTCTCCAAAAGAACCCCCTCTCTGTACTAGACTACAAACCTTCTACCCAGTCACATTAATCTATCCCATCTACCCCCTTTCTCGGCTTGATTGCGGTTGTATTAGAAGAATGTTGCGAATCCCCTGGACAACAAAAATAACTAATGAAGAATGTATGAGAAGAGCTGGAGAGACAAAAAAAACTTTGTCAAAAAGATAAGAGAGAGACAATGTACTTTCATAGGACATGCAATGAGAAGAGGGGGCGTAGAAAATATTATAACAGGAAAAATAGAGGGAAGAAGATCAAGAGGAAGACCAAGAGAAATGATACTGGACAGTCTGACGGGATGGTGTGAGAGGAGATCACCAACTGAGCTGATGGCCTGCATGAAGGATTGTGTACTCTGGAGAATCATAATAGCCTACGCCAGTCGGCATGGCACCTGATGATGATGATGATTGCTTTATATCTCTTTCCTTTCCGCTTGCCCCGCCCCCTCTTTACTACCAACCAATCAGACCTCTACTCTTCATTTGAACATTCACGATACTTCGCGCACTCATGGACGCAGCTTCCTACAAGTTACAGTTTAGTGCTCTCTTTATTTTGTTTTTCATTCTTTTTTCTTGTATGTCATTCATGTGATTGTATGTCTTTTCTTCTTTTTTCCTTTTTCTTTGTCCGGGATGTTTTTGTATGATTAAGAAGTGTCGCACGTCCCCTGCTTTCTAGCTTCACCCAAGGAGTGAAAAAAATGGCTGCCATAACCCTCTTCCAAGACGACACGATGTTGCGCCTCAACATCTTCACAGCATCAGCTGCAAAGAACACCAGCTCACAGTTACAAGGGAGATAGAAGACAGTTTATACATATAACAAAAATCATGAATAGGTAAGGCAAAGACAGTTTTTTTTGTGTGTGCGTGACAAGAAGAAGGTATTAACAAAGTAGATGTTCCTAAAAGTGAGGAAAAGGGTAATACAGTGCTTTATAGAAGCAGTATTGCTATGTGGCTGTGAAACTTGGAGAGTCAACAAAAAGATGACGGAGAAAATGGAAACAGCAGAGATGCAGTTTTGGAGAAAGATGCAACAAATACGCAGATTCATTCATTCATTTGCATGTCCCTTGCGTAACTTTGCCTCCCTAACAGCTCTCCTGTAGGCCTCTAGGTTATAAGCAAGATGCCCTGCTGCTGATGCATCCATTTGCAGATCATCAACGATGTCTTGCAGCCATCTTCGCCTTGGTCTTCCTCTCTTTCTTTTTCCCATTATGTACCCTTCCACGACGGTCTTCCCTAGATTATCATGACGTTTAATACCCAGAAGTGACAGAAGAGATCCTCAAAGAAGTTTCAGAACAACAGAAAACAAGTAAACCTTATAAGAACAAAAAAAGACAGTCAAAATTTCTTGGATATGCCGTGAGAAGATAGAAGTTCGAGATCCTAGTAATGGCTGGAAAACTCAAGAAGAGAAGACAGAGAAAAATATGTCAGTGGACTGACTAATTGGCAGGGAAAAAGAAAAGCATCTGAACTGATTGGAAACACCAAAGACCGTGCAAAATGGAGAAGCATGATTACCAAATAATAATAATAATAGCTTTTCGGCACGAACAAATCCCAGTTAAATCTCAAATCATTTGTACAACAGCTACAATAGACACAACCTTGGACAACAGCCCGTAATTAATCTTATCATATAAGCCCTCATTTAAACAACCCTTCACCTGTTTTCAACATTACAAAAGCAATGAAAACAATCGCCCGGGCAACGTGAAAACAGCTTGTGTTAAGAAGTTCGGAAGTTAAAGTGTGTTAGGGAAACTTAACAGATGTTCCCATGTGACGTTTTGTGATTTGTATTAACTACCTTTTTTAAAATTTCTTTTGAATGCCTCCAATTCTATCAGAGAACCATCAAATCTATATAAAACAGAGATTACATTTTGAAAACAAGCATTTTTCTTGGAGTTGGCAACACTTTTTTTTGGTGTAGCAAGGACAAGAGTGCGGTAATAGAAGCCGTGGTTTGCTCGTTAATTTGCCTTCTGATAATTGATGTTTATTTCGTGATTTTTCATATCTGTTGCATATTTTAAGAAACCTTAACAATACATAGCATTACCTGATATAGGTTTTGACAAGGAAATCAATGTTTGCCAGCTAGTGTTAGATTTTTAACTGGAGAGACGAGATGGATAACTTTAATTTGCTGTAGTTTCTGTGTTTGCTAGTTCACTGCTCGCTTTTATGCTTCTGAATAACAGTTTCTGTTTTCGGTCCAGGCCGAGAGCAGTGTTTTACGTGTGTGAGTAGCCAAATGGTTAGCGAATTCCCTTCACAGCTGCGTGCCAAGGGTCCATTCTCTGTTGTGTTTTCTTGGGAGTTTTCTCTAACCTTATTTGTAGGGTCTTGTATAGTTGTATAGTTGCGTTTATTAGGTCTCGTGTAGCTGTGTTTATTAGGTCTCGTGTAGCTGTATTTATTAGGTCTCGCGTAGCTGTGTTTATTAGGTCTCGCGTAGCTGTATTTATTAGGTCTTGTGTAGCTGTGTTTACTGGATCCTGTGTAGTTGTGTTTATTGGGGCTTGTGCAGCTGTGTTTGCTAGGTCTTGTGTAGCTGTGTTTATTGGGTCTTGTGTAGCTGTGTTTACTGGGTCTTGTGTAGCTGTGTTTATTAGGTCTTTTGTAGCTGTGTTTCCTTTCCAATCGTATTCACTGCGTCTTGACTAGCTGCATTTGTTTAATCTCATGTAGCTGTGTTTCTTACATCTCGTGTCGCTGTGATTTTTTTTTTGGGTGTTCCCCAGCCGTGTTTCCCTGCTTACCTTTACCAGCTGCGTTTCTTGGGTCTTTCTCTCCTGCTTCTAGGATCTTATTTAACCCGTATTTCTTCCATCTTCCCCAGCTGTGTTTTCCTGGATCTTAATACACGCGGCTCACCTCTAGACCCTTCGTGGTCGTCTACTTGAACACAGTAAAACGACCACAAAGATCGTATTTCTATCTGGAACAAAGGAACAACAGGTCAACTGGTTCCTTGTGTACATTGGATCTCCAGGGCAGAACAAACACCAAAGGAGCTTTGGGTAAGTTTACAAACGTAGATACTCCAGTAGTGTCTTCAGCCTCGTGGATCGGTTATAAACCAACAACCCACAAACCTTTGGGAGTCATCACTCAGAACGGGTCATCTCCCTTAGAGCGTCATAATCTTTGAAAGCTGAAACTCTTGTCCCCGACAGAGGTAGGGGGTAGGGGTGGGGGGAAGGCGGGTGGGGTATACTTCTGATGGTCTGGGGTGTTGTTTTGTTGTTGTTGTTGTTTTGCTCTCTACAACAGAGCGCACTGCTTTCATACACTTTCGTTGCGCCAGACTAAATGTTTACGTTGCAAAACTGCCCAGTTGACGGTACTTCTGTCCAGTTGATGGTACTTCTGTTCAGTCGACGGTACTTCTGTCCAGTTGACAGTACTTCTGTCCAGTTGATGATACATCTGTCCAGTTGATGGTACTTCTGTCCAGTTGACAGTACTTCTGTCCAGTTGATGATACATCTGTCCAGTTGACGGTACTTCTGTCCAGTTGACGGTACTTCTGTCCAGTTGACAGTACTTCTGTCCAGTTGACAGTACATCTGTTCAATCGACGGTACTCCTACCAGCTGACGGTACTTCTGCCCAGTTGATGGTACTTCTGTTCAGTCGACGTTACTTCTGTCCAGTTGACAGTACTTCTGTCCAGTTGATGATACATCTGTCCAGTTGATGGTACTTCTGTTCAGTCGACGGTACTTCTGTCCAGTTGACAGTACTTCTGTTCAGTTGATGATACATCTGTCCAGTTGACGGTACTTCTGTCCAGTTGACAGTACTTCTGTCCAGTTGACAGTACATCTGTTCAATCGACGGTACTCCTACCAGCTGACGGTACTTCTGTCCATTTGACGGTACTTCTGTCCATTTGACGGTACTTCTGTCCAGTTGACAGTACATCTGTTCAATCGACCGTACTCCTACCAGCTGACGGTACTTCTGTCCAGCTGACGGCACTTCTGTCCAGCTGACGGCACTTCTGCCCAGTTGGTGGTACTTCTGTCCAGCGAACCGTACTTCTACCCATTTAAAGGTATTTCTACCCAATTAACAGTGCTTTCTATTTAGTTTAAAGGTATTTCTACGCAGTTAACAGTACTTCTACCCAGTTAAAGGTATTTTTACCCAGTTTACTTCTACCCAGTTAAAGGTATTTTTACCCAGTTTACTTCTACCCAGTTAAAGGTATTTTTACCCAGTTTACTTCTACCCAGTTAAAGGTATTTTTACCCAGTTTACTTCTACCCAGTTAAAGGTATTTCTACAAAGTTAGCAGTACTTGTACCCAATTAAAGGTATTTTTACCCAGTTAAAGATATTTCTACCCAGTTAAAGATATTTCTACCCAGTTAAAGATATTTCTACCCAGTTAAAGGTATTTCTACCCAGTTAACGGTACTTCTACCAATTTGACGGAGGGACCTTTGTTGACGCTTTATGCTTCACTGTGAGTAAAGGGACCATAATGATGATGTCGGCCCCTTTAATAAGACAGTTCGTCAGTCCTATTAATAAGTCAATATGTCAGTGGAATTAACAAGGAATTACGTATGTCCCTTAATTAAGAGACTGCCATAGAACAATACGCACAGCAATGAAAGATGACTTGTCTATTTTTTTTTGGTTTATATATTTTTTCCACGTGTACTTTATAGTGTTGTAGGGAGTAAGCTGACTTTTTGATAAGCTTCGGCGATTTGCATTATATAAGGGACGAAATTTAAGGGACGAAAGATATAGTAAGATATAATTCTACAATGAATCCAAGGTCAAATACGTCGAATTGTATAATATATATATATATAAGTATTTCTACCCATTTGATGGTACTTCCACCCAGTTAAAGCTGTTTCTACCCAGTTTTCGGTACTTCTGTCCATTTAAAGCTGTTTTACCCAGTTAACGGTAGTTCTGTCCCGCTGACGGTACTTCTTCCTAGTTGATGGTACTTCACAACATTGGTATGAACTTTCGTGGCCCAGTGGTTTAGTTTGGTGCCCTCGTCTAATCGATGTCCCAGGTTCGAATCCAAGTTATTTTGTGTTTCAGTCTTAATTTCATGTATCCGTATTTTTGTTTTAGTTTGAAGTAATTAACAGCAGCCAAATCCATCTGTCTGTCTGTCTGTCCGTCTATCTGTCCGTCCATCCATCCATCCATCTATCCATCCATCCATTCGTCCGTCCGTCCGTCTATCTGTCTATCTGTCTTTGTCTGTCTGTCTATCCGTCTATCTGTCCATCCATCCATCCGTTCATCCATCTATCCATCCATCCATCCGTCCATCCATCCATCCATCCATCCAACCATCCATTCATCCATCCATCCATCCATCTGTCCATACATCCATCCATCCATCTGTCTGTCTGTCTATCTATCTATCAGATATAATGAATATGTGCTTATTCTGAGATACCTACAGCGGCAGTTTCCAACCCGTGGTCTCGGCGAAAAAGGGGGGAGGGGGTGGAATCTGATGTAGGGTCGCGAGAGAAATTATGATATTAAATATTGGACTATTATGAAATGGAATTTATACATAAATTTAAGTGATTAATTTACAAATTTACGTCATTCTGTGGGCGCTGAAATAGACCATGTCAATTTATTTTGTTAATTTTCATAATATAGGTCGATTAAAGTGTGTTGTTTTTAGGATTACGGGTGTCATGTAATATTGTTGGACTAGGGTCGCTCACAGAAACAAAGGTTGGGAAACATTAGACTCGCGGGAGTACCTAAATTCAGAAGTTTAAAAGAATATTTTCTTCTTCTTCTTCTTCTTTTTCTTCTTCTTCTTCTTTTTCTTCTTCTTCTTCTTTTTCTTCTTTTTCTTCTTTTGTCTCCCTGGAACTGTGGGCTGATGTTCTTATCAACCCATGGTGTGAGGATGTTGAGGTGGATGACGGCAGCTATTTTTTCAGCCTCTGATTACAGCTAGAAAGCGTGATTTGGTGGGGGGGGGGGGGGGAGGGGGTGTTAAGATATGCATTACATCTTTAGCTTACTCCACCCAGACAAAAGGGTAGACCTATTGAGGGTTCTCTCAGTTTTTCTTATGGAGTCAGAATGCATGAAGAGAGTAGACCTATCGGAGGTTCTCCCAGTTTGTCTTGTGGAGTCAGAAAACATGAAGAGATTAGATCTGTTTGAGGTCCTTTCAGTTTGTCTTGTGGATTCAGAATGCATGAAGAGATTAGATCTTTTGGAGGTCCTCTCAGTTTGTCTTGTGGATTCAGAAAACATGAAAAGATTAGATCTATTTGAGGTAATCTCAGTTTGTCTTGTGGATTCAGAGTGCATGAAGAGATTAGATCTATTGGAGGTCATCTCAGTTTGTCTTGTGGATTCAAAATGCATGAAGAGATCAGATCTATTTGAGGTCCTTTCAGTTTGTCCTGTGGATTCAGAAAACATGAAGAGATTAGATCTATTGGAGGTCATCTCAGTTCATCTTGTGGAGTCAGAAAACATGAAGAGATTAGATGTATTTGAGGTCCTCTCAGTTTGTCTTGTGGAATCAGAATGCATGAAGAGAGTAGACCTATTGGAGGTTCTCTCAGGTTTGTCTTGTGGAATCAGAAGGCAATGAAGAGTGTTGACCTATTGGAGGTTCTCGGTTCTCTCAGTTTGTCTTGTGGAATCAGAAGGCTTGAAGAGAGTAGACCTTTTGGAGGTCCCCTCGGTTTGTCTTGTGGAGTCAGAAGGCATGAAAAGAGTAGACCTATCGGAGGTTCTTTCCGTTTGTCTTGTAGAGTTAGAAGACGTGAAGAGAGTAGACCTATTTTGGGTCTTCTTGGTCTATTTTGTGATGTTAGAAGATATGAATAGTGTAGACCTATTGGTGGTCCTTTCAGTTTGGCCTGTGAAGCCAAGGGCGCATAACAGCAGAGCTACTGGCCATAAAATACAGCAGCAGCAACTCTGAGCATAAACCAGGAAGTTAATGCAACGGAATGCTTAGGGTACAAATCCTAGAGACAGATCTCCAGATAGGTACAGAGAACGGATACGAAAAAGAACACCCAGCTGCTTTTTTTTTATCTCTTAAGCATGCTACACTGGGCACCTAATAAGAGGTAGAATAGGGTCCTGCCAGCTACAATCGCTATAGCACAATCATCTTTTTGGAAGATCACCCAGTACCCAGGTGCAAAATAAAAATTAGTGAATCTAGAGTTTCCCGCCAGAGATGGCAACCACTACAGGGCGTTGGGTGGAAACAACATTGGAAGACCAGTTATACTCGTAAAAATCTGTTCCATGTTGGAACGAGAATAATGTCCCTGTTATACAGGCTCATAAAATCGGGACAACTAGGGGTGGGAGGAGAACTGTTGCTTGTAAGAGGGTATTCCCATTTTTTTGTGTCGGTAAAGGATTCAGTGTACACGGAAATGGGCATGAAACAATACAGGTTTTGTGTTGGGAGAATGGATATTTCTTAATCCGGAATTTCGTAAATGGACTAATTCGTTAAGAGAGGTACAGTTTGATAGAAAGTCTTACCATTATAAACTGTTTGTTGATGTTTCCATGTGGGTGGGTAGGTGTGTAAACAGAATGTAGAATATTACAGCTGGACATACCTACAGAAACATATACAGATAACAGAAGCAGACAGAAATATAGGCAGACAAACGATTCTAAGAAAAAGACAGACAAACAGAAAAACAGGCATAGAAATACACATAGAGACAGCCAGGCACACAGACAAAGAAGCAGAGAAAAGAGACTAGCAGGCAGAGAGAAAGACAGATAAACTGACTGAGAGACAGACAAACAGACAGATAAACAGGCAGAGAGAAAAGCAGAGACAGACAGACAGAGAGAAACCGAGACCAACAAACAGAGATAAAGACAGATAAACAGACTAAGAGACAAACAAACAGGATCATGCAAATAGACTGAGAGATTAACAGACAGATAAACAGAGAAATAGACAGAGATAGAGACAGAGAGACAGGCAAAGAAAGACAGAGAGACAGGCAAAGAAAGACAGAGAGACAGGCAAACGGAACGAACGACTGATCTGTTGAACTTTATTTTCAAAGTTTAAAAAGTTACATACATAGGCACCCTACTGACACAGCCCCCCCCCCCACTGACACAAGCCCCCCTACTGACACAGGCCCCCACTGACACAGGCCCCCTACTGACACAGGCCCCCCACTGACACAGGCCCCCCATTGACACAAGCCCCCCCCCACTGACACAGGCTCCCTACTGACACAGGCCCCACCACCATTGACACAGGGCCCCCAGACACAGGCCACCTACTGACACAGGCCCCACTACCATTGACACAGGGCCCCCACTGACACAGGCCCCCACTGACACAGGCCCCCACTGACATAAACCCCACCTCCCACTGACACAGGCCCCCTACTGACACAGGCCCCACCACCATTGGCACGGGCCCCCTACTGACACAGGCCCCACCACCATTGACACAGGCCCCCACTGACACAGGCCCCCACTGACACAGGCCCCCACTGACACAAACCCCACCTCCCACTGACACAGGCCCCCTATTAACACAGGCCCCACCACCGCTGACACAGGGTTTCCACTTCAAAAAACGAAATGAACGTAAAACGAATTTCATACAGTACAGTCAGTAGACAGACATCTTTTAAAACATAAAAACAGACTAGAGTAACCTTATAATTTGTACTTTAAAATAAGTACTTTTACAATAAATAAATACTGTTATGCTATTGTTACACAAACTTGACATTTACAAGAGTAAGCCACCGAAAGGATGATCGGAAAAAGGAATTTTCGTAAAGCGGGACATCGTAATGCGGGGATTATCTGTAGTTGCTTTCACTTGATAATGCTTCATTAAAACACATTACTAAACACACACACACATACACAAGACATTTATAAAAAAAATGATTGTACTCGTCATGTTGGCGTCTGTGAGAGCGTGGCTGATACACAGAATAACCAGTACTGGCAATCTGTATATTTGATATCTTCATGACTGTTTTATGGGAAAATTAATCTTCTTTTTTAAATGTACTGTAAGGGGGCCAAGTTATTGTTAGATAAAAGGAACCGGTTATTTTGCATGTAGCATGTTGACGCTTATAAGTGTGCAATTGTAACGACGTTTTTGATTGGATATTTTTACGGATTTTTCCCCCTGACGGTTTAAGCGCCGCCCCCTCTCTCTCTCATTGGACCTGTCGCGGTTCCAAAAAAGCTTTGGGAATGGTGACCTGTAGAATTTATGATTAGGGTTGATGGCTTACGGAGTTAATTGTTGCTGACAGATGCCTGATTTATATTAATAGCTGTCATTGTTGATGAAGAAAGAATGCGACGAAACTGATGAGGATGGCTGTGTTAGGTACAGAGAGTAGCAACGAAAAGAGATGAGATAGCAATGATAGGTAATGGAGATGGCAACAAAAGCTGGTTTAGATATCAACAGTACGTGATGAGTTGTCAACAAAATGTGATGAGTATATCAATAAAACGTGATGAGCATATCAGCAATACATGATGAGTAAATCAACAATACATGATGACTATATCTACAATACGTGATGAGTATATAAATAATAGTTGATGAGTAAATCAACAATACGTGATGAGTACATCTACAATACGTGATGAGTATACCAGCAATACGTGATGAGAATATCAGTAAAACGTGATGAGTATATCAACAGTATGTGATGAGTATATCAACAATAAATAATAAAAGTAACAGCAAAAGTTTATAACAACAATAAATGATGAAGATAGTTATGTTAGATAATGAAAAAAATCTAAAAACGAAGATAACAATGATAACGATGACGATATGACGCTACAAGATTTTTCTCATGTGGCAAAAAAGCCTATATTAGAAACATAAAGCTACGCCCTGTCAGACAGCTGTAAAAGCAAGCTTCTCTCTAGTCTCCACCACGAAGATTAGAAACGGGTATATCACTGCCACCTGTCTTCAGGCGTTTGTGACACCGACTGTTGCATCATTCGCCAATGTTGGTGTTAGATGCGATGTTCACATTTGATTTACAGAATTTCCATGATGATGATGATGATGATGATGATGATCTTAGAGCTGACGGCTTAGGAATTTGTCACGAGGCTTACTCATCATCATCATCATCATCATTTCGTACCTTCTCCTCATGGAAGGTTGGTTGTAATGAATCTCCACTCTGCTCTGTTTCTCGCCTTCGTCGAACACACGGCCAAGCTGGTTCCTGTCCATCTTTTGATGTTGTCCACCCATCCATGTCGCTGTCGTCCTCTTGTTCTTTTACCTTCGATCTTGTCCTCAAGACTGGTCTTCAGTATAGTAGTATGCGTCTTGATTTAGTTGTCTTGAATCCAATAAATTAATACAGCCATTTTATCTTACTCCCCATCCGAATCTAACCCTGTGTTTTCGGGGACCTTCCCTAGGGCATCAGTTGTCAATTCTGGAATTTTTTTTTACGAACATCATAAAGCAGCCACCAACCACAGATGTCTGCCCTGACAACATTCCAGGCATTCCTCCATATGATCATGAGCTACAGCTGTGGCTACGACGACTAGTGCCAAGTTTTCAGCGGTTTATCGGTCTCGGTACAGTCCAGTTATCAAGGGCCGTTTATAGTCTACGTTGTGTGCCAGTATTTACAGTGTGTACTGTTTGTGTTATTTGCTTTTATGTTTCTTATATTTGTTTATTGAGTCTTATGACCTCGTGTTTGCTTTTTTTTTTTTGGAGTAACGGATCTCAAAGTAGGGCCCTCGGAGCACTGGAGATCAATGGGAGGAATCTGATGGATCTGGATTTCCTTCCTGCTTCGCGTTCTGTACCCCTATCTGGGGTATAGGCCATCAAAAAGGGCTCTCCATTTATTTATATCCTGGGCTGTTTCTTCTATCTGTTTCCAGGTGTAAGTCTGTCTTTTTTTTTTAAAATCTCAGCTTCAAGACTCTCTCGCTAGATGTTTCTATGACTTCCTTGTTTCCTCTTTTCCTAGGGATTCCATGTGAGAGCTTGTCTGGTTATGTTTGTGATAAGCTTTTCCGTCTCCAGCGTCTTTTCATTATCATTTCTTTTACTGTGGGATGGTCCATTTTCTGCCATAGCTCTTCATTGCTGATTGTCTCTGCCCATCTTATATGAAGGATCTTCCTTAGGCAGCTGTTAACAAGGATCTGCAGTCTCTTGGTTCTTTTGGCTGATGTCGCCCATGTGGAAGTTTTAGATGTAATTTCTTCTTCATCCTGTGTATTTATTGTCCAGATAAATTGTGGAGTCTTTTGGAGGCAATATTTCTGTATTTATTGTCTGGATAAATTATGGAGTCTTTTGGAGGCCATGCTTTCTATATTTATTTTCAGATACATTGCGGAGTCTTTTGGAGGTATGCTTTCTGTATTTATTATCCGGATAAATTGCATAGTCTTTTGGAGGCCATGCTTTCTGTATTTATTGTCAGGATAAATTGTATAGTCTTTTGGAGGCCATGCTTTCTATATTTATTGTCAGGATAAATTGTATAGTCTTTTGGAGGCCATGCTTTCTATATTTATTGTCAGGATAAATTGTATAGTCTTTTGGAGGCCATGCTTTCTATATTTATTGTCAGGATAAATTGTATAGTCTTTTGGAGGCCATGCTTTCTATATTTATTGTCAGGATAAATTGTAGAGTCTTTTGGAAGCCATGCTTTCTGTATTTATTATCAGGATAAATTGTAGAGTCTTTTGGAAGCCATGCTTTGTGGCCCAAAGTTTGTCTTCCAGTGTAGGAAAGGGCTTTCCATTTATTTCTGTCCTGGGCTTGTTTTCTGACTCCGCCTTAAGGTGTAGGCGATTAGGCCTGGGCTGGGTTCGGGATTTGTGATAGTGGGAGGGGGTAGAGGGGGGAGGGGGAGGAGTCAAAGCTGCAGGGTGTGGTCTGGAGTCTGAATACCTGTCTTGCATGTGCTGTCAGGGGCGTGTGACAGGATGAGGCAATTCAGGTTTTCTCTCGCAGTCGGCAGTGCCCCCCCCCCCACCTGCATAGTCTGAAGATGGTTCTTTGACGCGAAAGCTGCGGCATCTGATCGTGGCAGATGGTGGGCTATGCTGGTCAGTCCATACCTTCCTATACTGATGCTCTTATTCGTTCTAGTTTCACTGTATAGTACGGGATGTTCTTTTTCAATCTTGCCTGCTGATACACTTAGCCAAGGGATATTTGTGGAAGGAAACAGAGAATAAATTCCAAGAACAGGGACGGCTGGAAAGTCCTTAATCAGTGGACTATGCTCCCAAGGGAGTGGATGATGATGATGATGATGATTACACTTGACAAAGCTGTCAGCAATCTTCGTTTCTCACCAGACCACAGTGTTATGGAATTCACTGAACTTGCCAGAAAGGAAAGGTTTCACAATACAGTGCGGGGATATTTCGACTGTGCCAAATCAAAGCATGGCCGGGGAACACTAGCAAAAACAAACAATCCATTGGATGTTTCTTACCTTCAATTTTAATAAACCAATCCCTGTTGGACTGCAAGGGACCATGATGCTGCAAAGGGTCTGCGAGGTGAAGAAAACTTGAGAACCACTGTTGTATAGCTGTTTTAATTCTGGACCATAGTCTTCATATTATAAAAGCCATCACCATCATCATCATGATGTTCCATGTCCCAGTCAGTCATTTGAATGTCCCTTGCGGAACTTTGCCTCCCTAACAGCTCTCCTGTAGGCCTAACGGTTGTAAGCAAGATGCCCTGCTGCTGATGCATCCATTTGCAGATTATCAACGATGTCTTGCAGCCATCTTCGCCTTGGTCTTCCTCTCTTTCTTTTTCCCGTTATGTACCCTTCCAAGATGGTCTTCTCTAGATTATCATGACGTTTAATGTGTCCAAATTATTTAAGTTTTCTCTGTTTAATCCTCTTTACTAGCCAGCTTTCTTCAGTATTAAGTTCTTGTAGTATGGATATATTTGTTCTTTTTTGTATCCATGATATTTGAAGAACTTTTCTGCAGCGTTTACAATCCCATGACTCGATGAAATAATCTTTCCCCCTTAGAGATCTTAATCTTCTGTATCTTTTTTTTCATTTGCTTTGTTATCACGATCACTATGTTTGTTGTTCCGTTGTCTCAGTAGCGGGAATGCCTACCTATATCGATGCTGACACAGCTTCTTGGACTGGGGGTCATGGGTTTTGCCCCGGGGTCATCGCCGCATCTGTTCTTCAAAGTTTTCCCCGCTGGTAAGAATAGATGTATTTATGGACCTATCAGAACTATAATCCCTGAATGCCAGAATGGATAGGGTCTTAACCCCTCAACCACCCACCCCCCTACACCCCCCAGTTTGTATCAATACGATGTTTAAGAAGATGTTTTCAGAGTTATAGGAATATCTTACCCGAGATCATCCCTTGTTTGAGCATATCAACAATACGTGATGAGTAAATCAACAATACGTGATGAGTATATCAACAATACGTGATGAGTATATCAACAATACGTGATGAGTAAATCAACAATACATGATGAGTATATCAACAATACGTGATGATTAAATAACAATACGTGATGAGTATATCAACAATACGTGATGAGTATATCAACAATACGTGATGAGTATATCAACAATACGTGATGAGTAAACCAACGATATGTGATGAGTATATCAGCAGGACGTGATGAGTATGCCAGCAATACATGATGACCATATCAACAATACATGATGAGTATTTTAACATTATGTGATGAGTATATCAACAATACGTGATGAGTATATCAATATTATGTAATAAGTATATCAACAATATGTGTTGAGTATATCAACAATATGTGATGAGCATATCAACAATACATGTTGAGTATATCAACTGTTGGTGTTGAGTATATCAACAATACGTGCTGAGTATATCAACAATAAGTGATGAGCATATCAACAATACGTGTTGAGTATATCAACAGCACGTGATGAGCATATCAACAATACGTGTTGAGTATATCAACAATAAGTGATGAGCATATCAACAATACGTGTTGAGTATATCAACAGTACGTGATGAGCATATCAACAATACGTGTTGAGTATATCAACAGTACGTGATGAGCATATCAACATTATGTGATGAGCATATGAATACGTGTTGAGTATATCAACAATAAGTGGTAAGCATATCAACAATACGTGTTGAGTATATCAACAGTACGTGATGAGTATATCAACATTATGTGATGAGTATTTCAACAATGCGTATTTCAACATTATGCCACTAGCATTTCAACGTTGTGTGATGAGTATATCAATATTATGTGGTGAGTATTTCAAATTTCAGCATTATGTGATGTGTATGTCAACATTATGTGATAGTATATCAACGTTATGTGATGAGTATTTCAACATTATATCTCTCTCTATCTCTCTCTCTCTCTGAACCTTAAGTGCCCAAGGCACATGGGGCTTCCGCAAGGGTTTTCCACAAATGCCTGTCCTTCGCCTTTTTTTCTGCTCTTGCCCAGGTGAGCCCTCTATTGCTCAACATCCTTTCTGTTGTTCTTCTCCATGTCTCTTTTGGTCTACCCTTACTTCTGCTCCCCTGTGGTGTCCATCTTAGTGCTATTTTCAACATTATATAATGAGTACATAAATAATATCTCCCTCCCCCTCCCTCAAACCACCACCACCACCAACACACACACACACACACACGCACACACACACACACACACACACGCACACCCACACACACACACACACACACACACACACACACACACACTTCCCCATTAAAATAGAAAGAACTAGGTTTCTCTTTTTTTTTTCGTGGCCTCACAAATGAGACGCGCCCCTTTGGGGGTCCCTACCGTCACACTGAGAACCGCGGATTTGTCGTATGTAGAGATCTATGGGTACTGAATGTGTGCTGAAAGTTTCCGCTCCATTTTTAGACCTGCTATTTTTATGCATATTATATAAGATAGCACCGAGATGGACATCAGTTACAGAAGCAGGGGTAGACCAAGAGAGACGTGGAGAAGAAGAAGAAGAACAGAAAGGATGTTGGGCTACAGAGGGCTCACCTGGGTAAGAGCGGGAAAGGAAGCCCCCATGTGCCTTGGGCACTTAACGGTTCAAAGAGAGAGAGAGAGAGAGAGAGAGAGAGAGAGAGATGTTTATGCGGTCTCATTTGCATTTCAGCGACTGTGCAAGAGATTCATTGGCGATGAAAGTTGATTTATTTTGAAAGATAATGAACTACGGGGCAATATATTCATCAGTGCTGTACTCAGCGTGGTTGAGGCTCTAAGCTGCAGTGCTAGATTTACATTTGGTGAGGCTCTAAGCTGCAGTGACAGATTAAGATTTAATGAGGCCCTAAACTGCAGTGCTAGATTTAGATTTGGTGAGGCTCTAAGCTGCAGTGCTAGATTTAGATTTGGTGAGGCTCTAAGCTACAGTGCTAGATTCAGAATTGGTCAGGCCTCAATCTACAGTGCTAGATTTAGATTTGGTGAGGCCCCAAGCTACAGTGACAGATTTAGATTTGGTGAGGCCCCAAGCTACAGTGACAGATTTAGGTTTGGTGAGGCCCCAAGCTGCAGTGACAGATTTAGATTTGGTGAGGCCCCAAGCTGTAGTGCTATATTTAAGTTCGGTGAGGCCCCAAGCTGCAGTGCTGGATTTAGTCTTGTTCGGGCCCAAAGCTGAGTGATTTCTGTGGCATTCTTCCTTGACTAACCTGCAGCTTGTCCTGTGTGAGCGTGAGTTTCACCAACCTCGGGACTTCCCTTTGTCCTGTGTCTTTATGCGCCGCCTACATACGCGGAGCACCCTTACTTCTGCTGGCTACAGAGTAGCGAAGTCGATAGTGCACTATCTCTCACTGGCTGGCCCCTGATTCAAGTTCGACCCCCTGGGGTGGGCGGGGGACCCTGGCTGTAGAAATGGACACTTGACGCCTTCTGCGGCCGGGAAAGACAAGGAAGCCAATCGTGAAATTGACCACACCATCGTCTAGTGAGCTGACAGGTCAAGAAAGATATGGCCACCATCACCAGATCCTCTGTGTGCCTTTGTAATAACAGAGCCACCTATTTTTAACATTTTAACCTCCTTCGGTAAATTTAACTCTAAGCCATAAACCATAATGTCTCCAACTATTGATTACTATATCATTTTAATATCACTTGCCACAGGTATGTTCTTGTGTTAGCTGCGTGTTATACTTTCGTGTTTGGAGGCAAAGGTCTACCTGTGTTAAGCACACCTGCAACAGGTGTTCCAGCTATCGTTTTACCAGTGCTACAGGTGCAAATATTATCAAGGTTGTTGAAAATATAGTGTCTATCTCAGGTTTGCTATCGCCTACTTGCAGTGTAAAGTTGATGTAACTATTTTCTTATTAGTTTTGTTCCTTGTATGATTGTCAGCTTGGGCGCGACCTCGGACTCTAGTTATCAGTAATACTACAGATAGCTTTCACTGAATGCGCCTTAGAAATAGACTGCATCACAGAAATTAGAAAACCGCAAAGCGATAAGAGGTGGTGGAGTTTAAAAGAGAAGTTTCAAGTTGTGTTTGTTTGGAAAGTCATTTGACAAAAACTTTTTATGCAGTTTCCCCAGATATATGGAGAAACAGTGCTATCATCATCATCATCATCATCATCATCATCAGAAGGGTCCTATCATCATTGATAGGGATTGAGGGACTTTCTTCCCTATTGTGGGATATTTATAGGGTTTTTTTTTTGTAATTTCATCCCTCATCATCACCATCGTCATCATCAGCACAATCCCCATCATTAGCACAATCCACATCAGCACAGTCTCCATCATCAGCACAATCCCCATCATTAGCACAATCCACATCAGCACAATCCACATCATCACCACAATCCCCGTCATCATCACCACAATCCCCGTTATCATCAGCTCAATTCCCATCATTAACACAATCCACATCATCAGCAAAATCCCCGTCGTCATCAGCACAATCCCCGTTATCACCACCACTTCTCGCCGTCATCTTTACCATAACTACTACCATCAACACCACCACTATCACTGCCCTAATCACTCTCATCATTACCTCAGCTACCGCCATTACATTCGACATCATCGCTGCAGGCAAAGACACACAGTTCTCAATCACATACCGTTTCTGTCTAAAGTCCAGTAGCATTTCTGTTAACATTTATATTCTCTTCATTCATATTTAACCATCTCATTTCTCGTCTCAGATAAATTTCCCTTACCCTTTCACCCTTATCCTTTTTTTTTAAATGAAAGCCTCAATTTTTCCTCGCGTTTTATTCTAATGTGATAGTTTATGATTACATTTGTTTTTGTGATAGTCGTACAAATTAAGATAATTTTCCAATTTAAAAGATGTTAATAGTTCTATCTTTTCGCTAAATACATTTTTTTTTTGTACGGACGAATTACATGTAGGTTGGCCAGATTACATCGATTACTTGTAGGGGTAGGGCATTATAAAAGGTTATTTTTGTAGCACATGTATAGTAAATGTAGTGATATTACTTCGAAAAGTGCAGATAGAGACGGAACATACAAGCAATCTTTTTTACTGCCCAGTTAGATCTTGCTTTTGTGAAGGGGGTTATCTTCTTCCTGGCTTGAATTGTGGTTCTTCTTCCTAGTGTGAATAATGGTGTTTTTTTCCTGGTTTGAATGATGGTGTCTTCCTCCTGGTTTGACTGATGGTGTCTTCTTCCTGGTTTGAATGATGGTGTCTTCTTCCTGGTTTGAATATTGGTGTCTTCTTCCTGGTTTGAATGATGGTGTCTTCTTCCTGGTTTGAATGATTGCGTCTTCTTTTTGGTTTGAATGATTGTGTCTTCTTCCTGGTTTGAATGATGGTGTCTTCTTCCTGGTTTGAATGATTGTGCCTTTTTCTTGGTTTGAATGATGGTGTCTTCTTCCTGGATTGAATGATGGTGTCTTCTTCCTGGATTGAATGATGGTGTCTTCTTCCTGGTTTGAATGATGGTGTCGTCTTCCTGGTTTGAATGATGGTGTCTTCTTCCTTGTTTGAATAATGGTGTCTTCTTCCTGGTTTGAATGATTGTGTCTTCTTCCTGGTTTGAATAATAGTGTCTTCTTCCTGGTTTGAATGATGGTGTCTTCTTCCTGGTTTGAATGATTGTGCCTTTTTCTTGGTTTGAATGATGGTGTCTTCTTCCTGGATTGAATGATGGTGTCTTCTTCCTGGATTGAATGATGGTGTCTTCTTCCTGGTTTGAATGATGGTGTCGTCTTCCTGGTTTGAATGATGGTGTCTTCTTCCTTGTTTGAATAATGGTGTCTTCTTCCTGGTTTGAATGATTGTGTCTTCTTCCTGGTTTGAATAATAGTGTCTTCTTCCTGGTTTGAATGATGGTGTCTTCTTCCTGGTTTGAATGATGGTGTCTTCGTCCTGGTTTGAATGATGGTGTCTTCTTCCTGGTTTGAATGATGGTGTCTTCGTCCTGGTTTGAATGATGGTGTCTTCTTCCTGGTTTGAATGATTGCGTCTTCTTCTTGGTTTGAATGATGGTGTCTTCTTCCTGGTTTCTGGTTTGAATGATGGTGTCTTCTTCCTGGTTTGAATATTGGTGTCTTCTTCTTGGTTTGAATGATTGTTTCTTCTTCCTGGTCTGAATAATGATCTCTTCTTCCTGGTTTGAATGATTGCATCTTCTTCTTGGTTTGAATGATGGTGTCTTCTTCTTAGTTTGAATGATGATATCTTCTTCGTGGTTTGAATGATGGTGTCTTCTTCCTGGTGTGAATGATTGTGTCTTCTTTTTGGCTTGAGTGATTGTGAATTTTTCCTGGTCTGAATGATGGTGTCTTCTTCCTGGCTTGAATAATGGTGTCTTCTTCTCGGTTTGAATGAAGGTGTCTTCTTCCCGGTTTGAATAACTGAAACAGAATGTTTGAATCCTGTAAAGAGTACAGTATCAGCATATGGGATAGGGAGAGAGAGAGGGAGAGAAAGAGTGGAGAGAAAATGTCTGGTTAGGCCCAGGGGAGAGATCTGGTCAGGCAATTAGTGACCCATAACTGACATGTTGGCGTCAGGGTTAGCGAACCATAGCTGACAAGCTGGCGTCAGGGTTGGTGACACATAACTGACATGCTGGCGTCAGGGTTGGTGACACATAACTGACATGCTGGCGTCAGGGTTGGTGACACATAACTGACATGCTGGCGTCAGGGTTGGCGACCCATAGCTGATATGCTAGTGTCAGGGTTGGCTACACATAGCTGATATGCTAGCGTCAGGGTTGGCTACCCATAGCTGACCAAGACCCTGTTCCACCTCTCCGTTGGTACCCCAAGTAACAGACATAGCCTGGCAACAGGGGCAGGGATCGCTTAGTCCCCATGGTGGTGTAGTCTGCTCAAGAAGTATTACACGCCCCCTCCCCCTGCTTTTTAGCTGCACTCAGGGACTGAAAGAAGTAGCGGACATGACCCGCTCCTTGACCGACACTGCGCTGTGTCTCGACATCTTCACCGCATCGGCTGCACGAAGCACAAGCTCGCAGTTCCAGGGAGATTGCAGAAGAAGAAGAAGAAGTCGCCATCGCTTTTCCTCATCATCACATGTTCTCACCGTCACCTGTCATCATTTTCAAAAGTCATCATTGTCACATGTCATCTATGTCACATATCATCACCGTCACCTGTCATCACCGTCACATGTCATCACCGTCACATGTCACCATTGTCACATGTCATCTATGTTACATATCATCACCGTCACCTGTCATCACCGTCACATGTCACCATTATCACCTGTCATCTATGTCACACATCATCACCGCCACCTGTCATCGCCGTCACATGTCACCATCGTCACCTGTCATTTATGTAACATATCATCACCGTCACCTGTCACCATTGTCACATGTTTTTATCGTCACCTGTCATCGTCACCTGTCAGCATTGTCACATGCCATCACCATCACTTGGTCATCATCATTACATGTTATCATTGTCACATGTCACCATCGTCACATGCCATCACCGTCACATGTTATAACTGTCACTTGTCATCACCGTTATCTGTCATCAACAACACCTGTCTTTATCGTCACCCGTCAGAGCCGCCTCCTGTCATCGGTGTTACATCTTATCACCGTCAATTATGATGCATCATCGCTACATGTTATCACTGTCACCTGTCATCTTTGTCACTTGTCATCATCGTTACATGTTATCACTATCACCTGTCATCTTTGTCACTTGTCATCATCGCTACATGTTATCACTGTCACTTGTCATCTTTGTCACTTGTCAT
Source organism: Achatina immaculata (assembly GCA_009760885.1). Lineage (NCBI taxonomy): Eukaryota > Metazoa > Mollusca > Gastropoda > Stylommatophora > Achatinidae > Lissachatina > Lissachatina immaculata. Next base: position 11,480,317 of record CM019712.1, on the reverse strand, counting down.
CATCGTTACATGTTATCACTATCACCTGTCATCTTTGTCACTTGTCATCATCGTTACATGTTATCACTATCACCTGTCATCTTTGTCACTTGTCATCATCGTTACATGTTATCACTATCACCTGTTATCATTGTCACATGTCATCGCCGTCAAATGTCATCAACGTCACCTGTCGTTGTCACAACCACCACAGAGAGAAGTTCATAGAACTCTACATCACGGAACTAACAATCGCGGTCAGATCCGACAATCACCGACGACGTCCATCTTGTTTAATGCCCGCCATCACAGGCTGTTTTGGTTTCCTGTTCCACGTTAACTGCCAGACAACTGCACTAACTCATCATCATCATCATCATCATGTGCCGTCTCCCCAGTTAGCTTCAGTGATCCCCTCCACCTTGCTCTATCCCTCTGCTCTGTTTACCAGCCAATCTGAACCCAAGAATATCTCTTAACTTTGTCCATCAGCCTACATCTTTGACGTCCTCTTCCTCGTTTTCCTTCAACTTTTCCTTCTAGTATGGCGTTCATTGGAGAATCGAAAGTAGACTGTGAGGATTTCAGTGAGGATGCCTTAGGGGAAACTCTAAGAATACACCGGGAAGAACGTGTGGCAAACGAAGAAATAGCCAAACCAACGAGCATTGAGAATATTACTAAAGAGGTCAAAAGACGAAGATGGAAATGGCTGGGCCACATATTACAAATGGAATGAAAAAGACATCTCTGTACCTCCATGATGACTTGGATACCTCAAGGGCAAAAGAAAAAGGGGCTGGTCATTGGCTACATGGAGACGGACAATACAGGGAGAACTAAACAAAGCAGGGAAGACACGGTTTGAGGTATTCTGACTTTCTCAAGACAAGATTGCCTGGAGAACCTTTATTGATACCTAATGCTCCATTGGGAGTACAGAGAAGTAATGATCCTGGTCTTCATTATTGTGTTCAACCTCTTGATATGACCGAAATATTTTAACTTTTTTTTTTTTTTGGGGGGGTGGGGGGGTGGGGTGGGTATTACGTTTCTTGAACTGTTTCTCCTTTCATTAATTAACAGTTAATTTATACAGGAAACAGTTTGTCTTCTCACCTAGCAAACGGAAGCCGGGAACTGGATTTTCCCTGTTTTTTTTTTTCCATTCTCCAACTGGACGTGGTGGATCTTATTAAAATTCAGACTTAAACCTTTGGGGGGGGGGGGGGTGGGAGATATAGTGACTGCCCTAGTGGTAATCGTAGTATTAGTAGTGGTAGTGTTAATATTTATAATAATGATAGCAGTAGTAATATTGATAGCAGCTATAATAATAATAGCAGCAATAGTAATGTTATTAGAAGTAGTAGTACAATTAGTAGTAGTAGTAGTAGAACCAGTAATAATAGCAGTAGTTGTAGTAGTAGCAGTAGTAGTAGTAGTTGTGTTACTAGTAGTGGTATTAGTAGTGTGACTAAAAGTAGAAGTAGTAGTAGTAGAAGTAGAAGTAGTAGTAGTAGTAGTAGTAATAACAGCAGTAGTAGTAATGTTACTTGTAGTGGTAGTAGTAGCAGTAGCAGTAGCAGTAGTAGTAGTAGTAGTAGTAGTAGTAGTATCATTAATAGTAGTGGTGGTAGTGTCAGTAGTAGTAGTAATAACAGTAGTAGTAGTGTTACTAGTAGTGGTAGTGTAATTAGTAGCAGCAGTAGTAGTATTATTAATAGTAGTAGTAATAATAGTAATTGTTTTTGTTCTTGTTGTTGTGGTGGTGGTAGTGTTTCTGTTATATGGTTGTTGCTATTGTAATGTAGAATATGTATATGTTCGACATCAATGATTTTATGATTTTAGAAGACGTAGTATAGAATTTAGAAGGTATAACAGAGATTTTATAAGACGTAATACAGATTTTAAAAGAAGGAGTACAGATTTTAGAAGACCGTGGTATAGATTTGTGAAGACGTGCTGCAGATTTTAGAAGACGTAATACAGATTTTATAAGACGTAGCACAGATTTTTAAGACGTAGTACAGATTTTAGAAGACGTAATACAGATTTTAAAAGACGTAATACAGATTTTAGAAGACGTAGTACAGATTTTATAAGACGTAATACAGATTTTAGAAGACGTAATACAGATTTTAAAAGACGTAGAACAGATTTTTGAAGACGTGGTATAGAATGTAGAAGACCTAGTACAGATTTTAGAGGACGTAGTGGAAATAGTATATCTATTGCCACCGAAACCCTGATATCTGTCACACTGACATTTTGATGTATGCGTGTAATTTCCTGCTCTATAATTATGCTCTGCGGTATTAGCTGCAACACGTAATGCTGTGGAAATGTTATGTTCACACACTGGGTACTACTTCTGCTTTTCGCAAGATATATAATCTTCACTTCTGTTACTAGTTAATACTAACTTTACTTCATTTACACTGGAGATTTTACTCTTTCAACTACAGTCGAGCTCAGTTTCTTTCTACGTCTGCTTACCTACTCATTTCACAGACTTACTTTCCCAGGAACAATCATTTTCTCAGTGACAGATAGCGGCATAGTAGCAGCGATATTAAGTTATGAAGACTTTATTGGTGCACAAGGTGACGATGACGATGAACGATGTGACGGGCATAGAAGTGGCATTATACAATCCAAGAAGACATGACAAGACGAAATACTGACGTCCACAGACTTCGTCACCAACAGAACTTCTCTCTTCTCCTATTCTGTCTCACTACGCAATTACATATTTTCACAGACAATCTAACCTACGATCTGCCCATTGCGAAACTCAAATTTCAACTGTTCTAAATCATCTGGTTTCTGTCTCACGACATTTTTTTTTCTCGTGATTTATACGCGAAACATACCCGGCACGAGATATGCAAGAATCTGACCTAAAGGGAAATAAATCTAAACATAATGCTATTGATTTATATGGGACCTAACCCTTTTTATCCCAACTTTCAAATTCTATTATGAGTTGTCTAATTTTCATCATTCTATAAATCTGTATTTTATTACATACTACAGATTTTAGAAGACCGTAGTTCTGATTTTATAAGGCGTAGTACAGATTTTAGAAGACGTATTATAGAATTCAGTGTTAAAACATTAGAGTTAAACTTTCTGCACTTTACAGATGTGCACAAGTTATTAGAGTTATAAACTTTCTGCACTTTGGAGATGTGGACAAGTTATTAGAGTTATAAACTTTCTGCACTTTGGAGATGTGGACAAGTTATTAGAGTTATAAACTTTCTGCACTTTGGAGATGTGCACATGTTATTAGAGTTATAAACTTTCTGCACTTTGGAGATGTGCACATGTTATTAGAGTTATAAACTTTCCGCACTTTACAGATGTGCACATGTTATTAGAGTTATAAACTTTCCGCACTTTACAGATGTGCACATATTATTAGAGTTATAAACTTTCCGCACTTTACAGATGTGCACATGTTATTAGAGTTATAAACTTTCCGCACTTTGGAGATGTGCACATGTTATTAGAGTTATAAACTTTCTGCACTTTGGAGATGTGCACATGTTATTAGAGTTATAAACTTTCCGCACTTTACAGATGTGCACATGTTATTAGAGTTATAAACTTTCCGCACTTTACAGATGTGCACAAGTTATTAGAGTTATAAACTTTCTGCACTTTGGAGATGTGCACATGTTATTATAGTTATAAACTTTCTGCACTTTGGAGATGTGCACATGTTATTATAGTTATAAACTTTCTGCACTTTGGAGATGTGCACAAGTTATTAGAGTTATAAACTTTCTGCACTTTGGAGATGTGCACATGTTATTATAGTTATAAACTTTCTGCACTTTGGAGATGTGCACATGTTATTATAGTTATAAACTTTCTGCACTTTGGAGATGTGCACATGTTATTATAGTTATAAACTTTCTGCACTTTGGAGATGTGCACAAGTTATTAGAGTTATAAACTTTCTGCACTTTGGAGATGTGCTCAAGTTATTAGAGCTACTAACTTTTCGCACTTTGGAGATGTGCACAAGTTATTAGAGTTATAAACTTTCTGCACTTTGGAGATGTGGACAAGTTCTCCATTGTGTTCTTGTGAACGAAGATATTCGTATTCCTCCTGCAGCAGACAAGGGTCCTGTTGAATTTAATCAACATCAAGGCGGGGTCAGACCCCACGACTTCTATTCCTGGAAGCCACGTGGATATCGATTGGTCTATTCTTTTGTCTCGAGAATCCAGGGTACTCACAACTTAATTTACTAGTTAGTTGTTTCAGGGAGCAGTTATTTTTTTCCACTTTCTGTGTATTTTAACTTGTTATGTTAAATTTTTAACGCTAAAATTAACGCATTATTTAATATCTAGTCAGCACAGTTTTCTTCTTTCGTCAATTTGACGTTCATTAAAGACAAACATCGACACGGTGAGGACACTCAAGAGGACAAAGATGTCTGTATTAGACTGAGACATCACCTTGGCCAAGACCCTGTCCCCGTCTCTCTGTTTAATGCTCCCAGTAACGGTTTCAGTCTGGGAAACCGAGGAGAGGGGTCGATTCAGACTACAAGGTGGTGGAGCTTACTTAAAAGCACTGCTCCTTTTCCCCGCCTTTTTTAAAAATTTTAATTCCAGGTTTATTGAACCGTTTTAACCCACTCCCTATCCGACCATTGTTTGTATTTTAACACCTTCACCGTTTCTGCTTCAAGGAACATCTTACTCACAGATCCAGGTAAATGGAACAAGACATACTGAAACTTGTTTGTGGGAGAAATTCTTGACCTAGGATAATATTGAAGAAGGCTGGCTAGTAAAGAGGATTAAACAAAGAAGACTGAAATATTTTGAACACATTAAACGTCATGATAATCTAGAGAAGACCGCCTTCTTGCAAGGGTACATAATGGGAAAAAGAAAGAGAGGAAGACCAAGGCGAAGATGGTTGCAAGACATCGTTGATAATCTGCAAATGGATGAATCAGCAGCAGGGCTTCTTGCTTACAAACGAGAGGCCTACAGGAGAGCTGTTAGGGAGTCAAAGTTCCGCAAGGGACATGCAAATGAGTATTCAAAGGTTAAAATAGAACGGGAAAGAAGAAAAAAAAATATTCCTGGAAATCCTCTACAATTCTGCGAATTTATTTTCGAGTACTCTTCGAGGCGTCGGATATCTCGACCTAATTTCCTTGCAGCGTGCAAGACTCTACTGCTAAGACTTCGTCTAGTTTATCAAAACTGGATGCAGTTAGTGTTCAAAAAAACCTTAATCAGATATGTAAGCTTTAATTATCTCGTAGTGTCTCTAGTTTGTTGTTATCTGAATTATCGTAACATGTTTGTGAAGACATCTTGATGTTTAGTCTGTGTTAGAATGTTAGGTTATTGCTGCTGTAAATGAAGGAACGAACGAAGGAATGGACGAATAGATTTTATTTTTCAAAGGGTTAAGAACTGGGCATGGAGGCCGGTCTAAAAGCTGGGACGGAGAGATTGGAAGCATGTGTAGGGCCGCGGTTTGTGATATCATCATCATCATCATCATCGTCGTCGTCGTCGTCGTCGTTTTCATCATCATCATCATCATCATCATCGTCATCATCATCATCATCATCGTCATCATCATCATCATCGTCATCATTTGCTCATCACTTCCTTGGGATCATCATCATCATCATCGTCGTCGTCATCATCATCATCATCATCATCATCATCATCATCATTTGCTCATCACTTCCTTAGGATCATCATCATCATCATCATCATCATCATCATCATCGTCGTCGTCGTCATCATCATCATCATCGTCATCATTTGCTCATCACTTCCCTGGGATCAACATCATCATCATCATCATCATCATCATCTTTCACTCCCTTGAAGAACATAGGCCACGAATAAAGGCTCTCCAGCCATCCCTTGTTCTTGGAATTATTCTCTGCTTCCTTCCATGTGTACCCCTTGTCTCTGAGCACTGTCATAATTTCTCTTCTCCAAGTAAGTCTAGGTCTTCCTCGTTTTCTATTTCCAGCATACAATGGCACAAAAGGTGTCCTGGTACTCAGCTGGGATGCCAGTTCTGCAGCTTCCTTTGGGCTTTGACTGCACAACGTCATGCTCTCTGTTATCAGAGTTCCCTTCCTTTTCCAAGACAAGGTTTCCTGGTTTCCTTCTCCGTGTTTCTATAACTGTCCATTTTTTTTACAAGGAACATGTTGGCCTATCCCCCAACCTCCTTAGTCGCCTCTTACGACATACGTGGAAGCTGGCAGTGGGCCTATTCTGTTCTCCCCAAACCTGGGCCCCGGTAACAACACCGTGAGTGTATAGGCCACGGATGAAGTTTCTCCGGTCATCCCTTTCTGGACTCCTCTGCAGCTCTTCTAGTTTTTCGGACATACGGACCTTGTGTCATGTCTCTGGAGCTAACTGACAAGAGCTGGCACCAGGAAACTGCAGCATAGCCACGGGCCAAGCAGAACATGTAGATCTTTTTTTTTTCTTTTATTACATCCGAACCATCTTCTACCATTCATTCATTCATTCATTTGCATGTCCCTTGCGGAACTTTGCTTCCCAAACAGCACTCCTGTAGGCCTCTTGGTTGTGAGCAAGATGGCCTGCTGCTACTGCATCCATTTGCAGATCGTCAACGATGTCTTGCAGCCATCTTCGTTTTGGTCTTCCTCTTTTTCTTTTTCCCGTTATGTATCCTTCCAATACGGTCTTCTCTAAATTATCATCTTCTACCGTGGAGAAAAAAAAAACGCACGCCATGTCACGATATTCTGTCATCAAAGATCTACAAAAGTAAATAAAAAAAAAATGCATGGTCTACATCGTGGTTTTAAAATCCATTAATTGTTCAATCGATCGCTTGGAGCCTTGTTTTTGCATTCCTGCATCCTTCCAGTTCCGATCGATTTTGCGGTTTGTTTGTTTTTTCTTCTTGCTACCAGCGAGAAGGGTGTGGAGTATATGTTATGCAGTTTCTTCCATTGTTCTAGCGATGTAGCTACGCCAGTTTGCCTCGCTGATTGATAGTCTGCATTTTGACGGAATATTTCTATCACTTGACGTTTTATTATTATTATTATTACTATTATTATTATATTATTATTATTTAAAAAAGCGGTGTTAGGTCAAGTTTTCATCCGGCTTATTTTTGTTTAATTTAGATATAGTCAATGCTAGTTCTGTATTTACTTCTGTGAGTGTGGACGTGCTGCTAATTCCTGGCAGCATTGGCTGGATATTAAGAGAAAGGGCGTGCCCCAAAATCACGTGTTAGTTTCATGTGTTTTCTTAATTCTTCGTCGCTGATGAAATGTGATAACTGAAATCCATTTGCTTCACAATTTGTGATACAAATTTAAAAAAAAAGCAGGTTGCTGTGCAGCTCGGTCGCGAATGTTTGGATTTGGGTTCAGTGTGTAAGTGAACTAAAGGTTCAGGAACTAATCCAGAGATACTGTGGTTCTTTAGATATGGTATTATATTCACATGGCCCAGTCAAATAAGGCAGCTGAAGTATATTATGGACACAAAACAGAACAAACTTGTATATCCATACTGCAAGAATTTAATATCGGTGATGTTTCGTTAGTAAAGAAGATTCAACAGAGAAGACTTAATTAAATATTATGGACACATTAAACGTCATGATAATTTAGAGAAGATGGTCTTGGAAATATACATAATAGGAGAAAGAAAGAGAGGAAGACCAAGACGAAGATGGCTGCAAGACATCGTTGATGATCTGCAAATGGACGCTTCAGCAGCAGGGCAACTTGCTTACACCCGAGAGGCCTGCAGGAGAACTGTTAGGGAGGCAAAGTTCCGCAAGGGACTTGCAAAAGACTGACTGACTGACTGACCCAGCCACTAAATGAAACAAAAATGGTCGAGGCTTTGTTTGCCTATTGTCATGGAAGAGTTGTGGCGAAGAGATCTGCCGTCCTTGCTGTCACTACATCCGACATGGACATGGAGGTGGTGTTAGTGACAGCTGGGCGGCTGCTAGATCAGGAAGTGTCTCATGATGTTGTGACAGAAGCTGCTAAAGAAGATCAAGAAGAGGTTTCTTTGGAGAGAATGGTTGAACCTGATGAGACACTCATCTGAGGAGATTAACATAGATCTTCTGTCCAGGGCAAGCTGGTGTGCATGGAAGTGATCTGGCTGACAGACTGGCTGCACAGGCTGAAATACAAGGCGGGCTGAGAATGAATAAGGAGGACAATACGACGGCAGCATTACACTGTGGGAGGATGGGAGAGGGAGTGGATGCACAGTGTGCATATATAGAGATTGATAAAGAGAGAGAGAGAGTGGATGGACAATGTGCATATACAGAGATTAATGAAGAGAGTGAGTAGATGGACAACGTGCATATACAGAGATTAATAAAGAGAGTGAGTAGATGGACAACGTGCATATACAGAGATTAATGAAGAGAGTGAGTAGATGGACAACGTGCATATACAGAGATTAATGAAGAGAGTGAGTGGATGGACAGTGTGCATAAATAGAGATTGATAAAGAGAATTAGTAGATGGACAATGTGCATATACAGAGATTGATAGAGAGAGAGAGAGAGAGAGAGAGAGAGAGAGAGAGAGTGGATGCACAGTGTGCATATACAGAGATTAATGAAGAGAGAGAGTGGACGGACACTGTGCATATATAGAGATTGATAAAGAGAGAGAGAGAGAGAGAGAGAGAGAGAGAGAGAGGATGAACAATGTGCATATATAGAGATTGATAAAGAGAGAGAGTGGATGGACAATGTTCATATATAGAGATTGATAAAGAGAGAGAGAGAGAGAGTGGATGGACAATGTGCATATATAGAGATTGATAAAGAGAGTAAGTAGATGGACAATGTGCATATATAGAGATTGATAAAGAGAGTGAGTGGATGGACAATGTGCATATATAGAGATTGATAAAGAGAGTGAGTAGATGGACAATGTGCATATATAGAGATTGATAAAGAGAGAGAGAGTGGATGGACAATGTGCATATACAGAGATTGATCAAGAGAGAGTAAATGGACAATGTGCATATACAAAGATTGATAAAGAGAGAGAGAGAGAGTAAATGGACAATGTGCATATACAGAAATTAATGAAGAGAGAGAGTGGATGGACAATGTGCATAAACAGAGACTGATCAAGAGGGGGAGTGGATGGACAATGTGGGAGTGGATGGACAGTGTGCATATATAGAGATTGCTGAAGAGAGAGAGAGAGAAAGAGAGTTGATGGACAGTGTGCATATATAGAGATTGCTGAAGAGAGAGAGAGAGAGAGAAAGAGAGTTGATGGACAGTGTGCATATATAGAGATTGTTGACGAGAGAGAGAGAGAGAGAGAGGAAAGAGAGTTGATGGACAATGTGCATATATAGAGATTGCTGAAGAGAGAGTGAGAGAGAGAGAGAGAAAGAGAGTTGATGGACAATATGCTTATATATATATATATATATATATATATATATAGAGAGAGAGAGAGAGAGAGAGAGAGTTGATGGGCAATGTGCATATATAGAGATTGATGAAGAGAGAGAGAGAGAGAGCAATGTGCATATATAGAGATTGCTGAAGAGAGAGAGAAAGAGAGAGAAAGAGAGTTGATGGACAATGTGCTTATATATATATATATAGAGAGAGAGAGTGGATGAGCAATTTGCATATATAGAGATTGATGAAGAGAGAGAGCGAGTGGATGAGCAATGTGCATATATGGAGATTGATGAAGAGAGAGAGAGAGAGAGTGGATGAGCAATGTGCATATATAGAGATTGATGTCGAGACAGATGGATAGAGAGATAGAGAATGGATGGGCAATGTGCATTCACAGGGACTGATGAAGAGAGGGAATGGATGGACAGTGCACATATACGGAGGTTGATGAAGTTATGACAGAGCAAGTGTGCTGGAAGAAAATCTGAATTAAGTGGGAGACAACGTATACTACACACAGCATCTGACGGGACTCACTCCTCGGTGGATGTTGGAGTAGGCAGCGGAGCATGCATGGGAATGTACTCAGTGCGATGATACCGGAATTTGAAATAATCACTGATATTGCCTTATTTTTCATTCCAGCGCACTAAATGTGATCATGAATATTTTTTATATTTTTTGTTATCATCAGTCAGCCAGTCATTTGCATGTCCCCGTGCGGAACTTTGCTTCCCTATCAGCACTCCTGTAGGCCTCTCGGTTGTAAGCAAGATGGCCTGCTGCTGATGCATCCATTCTCAGATCATCAACGGTGTCTTGCAACCATCTTCGCCTTGGTCTTCCTCTCTTTCTTTTCCCCCATTTTGTACCCTTCCAAGGCGGTCTTCTCTAAATTCTCATGACGTTTAATGTGTCCAAAATATTTATTTAAGTTTTCTCTGTTTAATCTTCTTTACTAGCCATCGTTATATTATCATCATCATGTGACAATACAGCACTCGCTGGAGTCATGCTTGGCTATAGATCTCAGTCCTTTGTTTTTGTCCGTGGAATCTTGTTGGTGGGTTTCTATCATGCCATCATGGTTTGAGTATGCACCATCTTTTCTATTCGCCTTCCTCTGCCTCTCTTTCCATTTATCGTTCCTGTTGTTATTTCTTTTTCACGCCATTTCTTAATCCAACCTCCATATATCGGTTGGGGTGGGGGGGGGGGGGTAGACATCTGGATAGGTTTTTGAGTTGTCCTTCATATAAAAGGATGTTTAAAGTTTATGATATCTCATCCATCCATCTCCTTTGAGGGCGGCCTGCCCCCCTTTTATATCCTATCATTCTTAGCATGATTTCCCATTATCCTTATTTGTAATCGCTCGCATATACTTACAGCGTGATACACTTTGCAATGATTACCATCACGTTCACTTCGGACAAGTCCACGCATGCTCCCGCGTCCTCCAGTGAAAGAAGATATCACCGGGGTTCATACACTTCCTAGCATCGATTAAAAAAAAAGAATCCCTGGAATGTGTAATCCACAACATACAGTGCGAGACGCCGCGAGTTTATCGATTCGGCATTCCCCCGGACTGGTACACATGTGTTAACAGATAACTTTACTTCTGATGCGCTGTTGATAACTCTAACTCCGATGTGTTGTTGTGCAATAACTTTGGCTCTGGTGACCCGTGGTTGTGGAGTCGGCCGATTGAGATCCTTACCTCGTCTCGTCTTCTTCCTCCAGTTCCTTGCTATAACGACGTAACTCGTCGGTTCGTTTCATATGTAAGGGTGCTCTTAAAGCTTCCGTTTTCCCGTCCATCCATCCCCTTCATGGACGATATCTCGCCCTTTGTTTTCCATGTAACCGTCAGCGTGGGCGGTTTATCTAATTGCTTTTCCAGCAAATAATTTATCTCTAGAACTAGCTTGAGACCCATTTTCCCTAGTTTCTCCAATCCCCAGCACTGACTCACACGATGCGCGTCCGCACACATCGCCCAGGCCAAGATACACGCCAGCTGTTGTCATAGTTCGCGTTTCGTCACCTGTCTGAAACACATCAATGCACTATATCGCTATTGTAACTGCTGTGCGTATGTAACACATAGACAGCAATTTCGTTTAGCCCGCTGTTTTAAGAAAGGATACGGAAAATCATTGTTAGGATTTAGCCTACGTACGTACGTACGTGGGTTTAGAGACGCCACTGGGTTATACAGTACGTTGAAGCATATTCTAACGTAAATTCGTGGACTGTCTGCAGTAATCTACGTTCATTCAGCAGTGGATAGTTAATTCTGGATATTATGAGATGACATTGGATTGTCATGGATAAGGCAGTCCTGACCCCCACAGGATTGTCAGAGATATAATCAAGTTTGTCTTGATCGTAGTGGATTGTCATGGATATAATCAAGTCTGTCTTGACCGTAGAAGATTGTCATGGGTGTAAATCAGTCTGTCTTGATCTTAGATGATTCTCTGAGATATAGTTAAATCTGTCCGGACCGTAGATTATTGTCATGAATATAATCGTCTGTCTTGATCATAGAGGATTGTCATGGATATAATCAAGTCTGTCTTGACCGTAGAGGATTGTCATGGATATAATCAAGTCTGTCGTGGCCGTACCAGATTGCCAGGAAAATTACTGAGGTTCTCCTGACCGTACCGAATTGTGTGGGGTATAATCAAGCGCTGTCTTAATCGTGTCATGGCCGTGCCGGATTCTCATGGCCATAATCATTGCTGTCTTGATCGTGGCCTGTCCTCTGCGCTGAACTTCGTTGTCACATTGTTAAACAGTGATGCTTGAAAATGATCTATCTTTGTAGGTGTCTTTCTCTACTAGAATTACAAAGTTAAACTTTTGGACACTTCGAACAGAGCGAAGAAGCAGCGCACCAGCTGAATCAGACACCGGTCGGCCGTTAGTTCAGGGAAGTGTCTTCACCTACCACTTCCTTCACACACATGCCATGTATATGGATCTAGCTCCACCAAAAAAAAACAACAAAAAAACAGAAGTGTCATTCGATATTTCTCTTCTCTTCAGCTAAATATAACCATTTTCGAAGTTTGCATTTTTACAAGATGATGCTTATGTCGTAGTCTTGATGGTGGGAATAACTTTATTCATTAATAAAATACTGTCCTTTCCTTAAGTGTTTTTTATATACCAGTTTTAAATATTTATACATAAAAAGCTGTTTGTGTGTTTTATTCAGAAAGTGGATATTGCTGTTGAAACACACGGTTCTGTTTATAGTGTTCAGGACAGACAGAGGTAGCAGGTAGCAGGGTTTATTTCATAAAATGAGTTTGGCTCAAAAAGCCAAGATGAAGTTCTTGAGATCACTTTCTAAACGAAAGAAGGAGAAAATCTGTGACAAGAGATTCGATAATCCTCCTCCTCCTACTCCTCCTCCTCCTCAGCCTCCATTTTCAGCTTACTCAACTGCGCCATTTTCAGGATTTTTGAACTCGTCCGCCTCACTTCCGGCCAAGCTGGACCAATCAGAAAAGGAAGTTACATCAGTGACGTCATCTAAGTCGGAAGTTTGTTTCGAGGCGGGTTCTTTGGGGGTATCAGGACATGCCAGTTTCCGGCCTGCGGACCTGCCAGGGTCATTGTCACATCCGTCGCCCTCCATGCCGTCCGAACGTACGTGGAAAAATCAGAGTAATGTAGATAATCTTAGCGGTTTAGAAGTCGGCTCAAGTACCGGTCACTGCGAAGGCCTGCAATGTTCTGGCTATCCTTCCCTTCAAAAGGTGGAGCTTCAGAAGAATTCTAAAGATGAATCGTTGCCTCCTCTTTCGAGACAAGATAGATTTTGTCATCAGTTAACTAATTCAGAGACAGCTAAGTTCAATCAAATGAGCCAAGACACTTGGAGTATATCTTCAAATATGAGAAATCCTCCAAATACAGGTACAAGCCCTGGGCCTTCTATAAAGGGATCTCATCTCTTGGGTATAAGTGATGGAGACTTTGAAAGATGTAGTAGTTGTGAAGATAAAGATATTAAGGGCAAGTCCCAGCTTCAGTTAAGTAAAGCCACAGAAAGTGGTGGAGCCTACAAAGAGATGCATTTGCCTGGGGCTGAAAGCGCGCTTGCTTCGGTCTCAGGATTCAGTAAGAGTCACCCTAGCACAAGATACTCCTGGACATCTTCACTCTCAACAGCTGACGATGACGTACAAGACCTTTACGAGAACAAATATGAGCGACAGAACATCCATCTCTGCACAAATCCACTTTCTAATCAACCTCCGTCACAAATACCAGGAATAGACGGTTCAGTTTTAAATAAAATTAAATTCTTTGAAAGCTACGGGAAAGACATTGAGAAATCCCACACCATATCTTCAACACTGTCCTCTAGAAATAAATGGACAGCAAATAAAAGTGGCGGTGGTATAGAAAACTGTCTTCACAAGCGAAGGAAAGGTATGAAATTATGGGCTAGCGCGGAATCTATTTCCGAAATCTCTGCGGACAGTTCTAATAAACATACAAATAAAGACGATCTAGAAAGTTCTTGTCGTGTTTTGAAAGGAGCGACAGATTCTAGTCAGCGGAAGAATTTCATTTACTTCCGGAAGTCAGATTCTATTCCAGAAGAGCTGGACACGTGTTCCAGACGTTGTGATGAGGTTAGTACTTCCGCAACCAAAGAAATGAACACAAATTCATGCGATGACACGGAAGATGTTAAAGATGCGATGACCAAAAAGAGTAAAGATGAAAGCGACGTTCTTTATGAGGTAAATTAAGCAGTTTTTTTTTTAAATTTTAAACTGAGGAAATGTGGTTTTATTGTTTGATAATTCCATGTAAAAATGTGATTTATTTTTAAAGTGTTATGCTCACCTGGGCAAGAGCAGAAAAAAAAGGCGAAGGACAGGCATTTGTGGAAAACCCTTGCGGAAGCCCCATGTGCCCTGGGCACTTAAGGTTCAGAGAGAGAGAGAGAGAGAGAGAGAGAGAGATGTGAAAACTGATTAACATGGACTGGATTATTTGAGCGTTTTTTTGTTGTTGTTGTTGTTCTATTGCCAAGTGCTGTTTTATAATCAATTCTTTCACTACATTTCGTATTTATAAGAGCTGGTCATCATATTTCTCCATTTTGCACTGTCCTTGACGTTTCTAATTTGATCGTTTCTATCATTTTTCCGGTGTCACTTTCTCTCTCCTTCTCTCTCTCTCCCTCTCTTTCTCTCTCTCTCTCCTTCTCTGAGTGAATGTTTAAGAGTGAAACGTAAATGTTATATTTTATTTTATGTCTCTCAGCTTCAATGTTAGTTATGTTTGTTATATGAACAGCATATTTGTAGAATGTCTGGAATAGAGTGAAAGATGTATGATAAAGGGTAGAATGTCAGACAGGCCTGCGTGCCCAATTCTTAACCCTTTTGAAATAAAGATCAATCAATCAATCAATCAATCTCTCTCCCTCCTTCCTTCGTTTTCTCTTTCCATGGAGTTTTCAGTGTCATGATCTGTAGTTCATGTCTTATCATGATGTGTCCAGAAAAGTTTTTTTTCTTTTAATGACAGTGTTAAGATCTTACGGCTTCCATGTTGAAAAAAAAACTGCTCTGAGAATATATTAATTTTCTGTTTTTCTGACCGCTTCTGTGTTCCGTACTTTCATGAACTGTACCCTCATTACATTGAGAAGCAGAAAGTTTTTTTTTCCATCATATTTATTGTACATGTCTTGTTTTCTTTAAAATGTATGTAAGGCAGAATTGGTAAAAATTGATGTTAAATTCGGTCTTATATTTAATGTCTTATCAATTTGTCCCTTAATCGTTATACACGAAGGAACTGTTATACTTAAATCCCCCATTTTCTTTGCGTGAGTTTATCTTTACTTGTTATATATTCTATTGTCCTTGACAAAGGTATGTTGCCGAAATATTGGATTCTTACTATTTGTTCGTAATTCCTGTACGTTATTTTCCTTCCTTTTTTCATTTCTTCGTAAAACTGAATCATGTAATCCTGTCTTCCTCTACTCCAGCTGTGCTATCAAAACATTGAAACGGTGCTGGGGAAACTAGAGACAGCGTTTCTCAACCAGTTTACCATGATGGCACCCATAGAAGTTTTTTTTCCCCAAATCTCAGAAAACACGTGAGACTATGGATCCACCTGTGTGGCATAGTGGTTTGTTCGCTGGGGTTTCCACTCAGAGATCTGTGGTTTAAGCCGGTGGAAGGGGGGGGGGGGAAGGGAAGCGAATAAAAGGGTACTGGCCAGTGCTGGGACTAGGAAAACAAAGGTGGATAGATGATGATGATGATGATGATTATGATGATGACGACGACGACGACTCTGTCGAGCTGGGGTCAGAGAGGAATTTTATAAGCCCACTGAAAAACTCTTCCTCCCTCCCCCCCCCCCCCCCCCCCAGCTATCTCCCGCTCGCTTATTTGTTTTCATCCATTATGGGCCCCTCATCTCCCGGTCGCTTATTTGTTTTCATCCATTATGGGCCCCCATCTCCCGCTCGCTTATTTGTTTTCATCCATTATGGCCCCCCATCTCCCTCTCCCTTATTTGTTTTCATCCATTATGTGCCCCCATCTCCCGCTCGCTTATTTGTTTTCATCCATTATGGGCCCCCCATCTCCCGCTCGCTTATTTGTTTTCATCCATTATGGGCCCCCATCTCACGCTTGCTTATTTGTTTTCATCCATTATGGCCCCACATCTCCCGCTCGCTTATTTGTTTTCATCCATTATGGGTCCCCATCTCCCGCTCGCTTATTTGTTTTCATCCATTATGGGCCCCCATCTCCCGCTCCCTTATTTGTTTTCATCCATTATGGGCCCCCATCTCTCGCTCGCTTATTTGTTTTCATCCATTATGGCCACCCCATCTCCCGCTCCTTTTTTTGTTTTCATCCATTATGACACCCCCCTCCCATCTCCCGCTTGCTTATTTGTTTTCATCCATTATGGCCCCCCCCCCCCATCTCCCGCTCGCTTATTTGTTTTCATCCGTTATGGCCCCCCATCTCCCGCTCCCTTATTTGTTTTCATCCATTATGGCCCCCCTCTCCCGCTCCCTTATTTCTTTTCATCCATTATGGCCCCCCCCCCCCCATCTACCGCTCCCTTATTTGTTTTCATCCATTATGGCCCCCCATCTCCCGCTCGCTTATATGTTTTCATCCATTATGGCCCCCCCTCATATCCCGCTCCCTTATTTGTTTTCATTAATTATGCCCCCCCCCCATCTCCCGCTCCCTTATTTGTTTTCATCCATTATGCCCCCCCCCATCTCCCGCTCGCTTATTTGTTTTCATCCATTATGCCCCCCCCCATCTCCCGCTCCCTTATTTGTTTTCATCCATTATGGCCCCCCATCTCCCGCTCCCTTATTTGTTTTCATCCATTATGCCCCCCCCCATCTCCCGCTCCCTTATTTGTTTTCATCCATTATGGGCCCCCATCTCCCGCTCCCTTATTTGTTTTCATCCATTATGCCCCCCCCATCTCCCGCTCTCTTATTTGTTTTCATCCATTATGCCCCCCCCCCATCTCCCGCTCCCTTATTTCTTTTCATCCATTATGCCCCCCCCCCCCATCTCCCGCTCGCTTATTTGTTTTCATCCATTATGGCCCCCCATCTCCCGCTCGCTTATTTGTTTTCATCCATTATGGCCCCCCATCTCCCGCTCGCTTATTTGTTTTCATCCATTATGGCCCCCCATCTCCCGCTCGCTTATTTGTTTTCATCCATTATGCCCCCCCCCATCTCCCGCTCCCTTATTTGTTTTCATCCATTATGGCCCCCCCCCATCTCCCGCTCCCTTATTTCTTTTCATCCATTATGGCCCCCCCCCCCCATCTCCCGCTCCCTTATTTCTTTTCATCCATTATGCCCCCTCCCATCTCCCGCTCGCTTATTGTTTTCGTCCATTATGTCCCCCCCCATCTCCCGCTCGCTTATTTGTTTTCATCCATTATGCCCCCTCCCATCTCCCGCTCGCTTATTTGTTTTCATCCATTATGCCCCCCCCCCCCCATCTCCCACTCGCTTATTTGTTTTCATCCATTATGGGCCCCTCCCCTACCTTCTTCCCACAACAATCCGGGTCCATTCTTAAAACAGGGAATACTCTCCATCCCCTGGAATGACGCGTCGGCTATACCCGTTTTGCTCCCCACCCTAATTCCCCCTCCACCACTATTTGACATACAGCCTACTCCCGAGTTCAGAGAGGTCAAAGAAAACACACAAACACTTAACATATACCCGGATCGTATACATGTAATTGCTAACGCTCTACTTAGTTAAAAAAAAACGAAACGAAATTACGATGTGTTTTTATATGGTTGCGATCATAAAAAATATTAACTCCTTGGTTTCTAACATTTGTTTCTCGTTCAATATTGATGTTCTCTACTGAAAAACTTAGATCTTGAACATCGATAAGTTTTATCGACTATTTCTGCCAGTCCACGATCGTTTTCCTCTTCATTTTTCGCTTTTGTTATTATGCGCATTTTGTTAGGAGTGAAAAAACTAGACGGGAGAACACGCTGGAAGAATTTATTTGTCTCCATCAGTGAATTTTCTTCTAAATTGTTTGCTGTTCTAAAACATGTCCATTAATGAGTTTTCTGCTAAACTGTTTGCTGTTCTAAAACATATCTATCAGTGAGTTTTCTGCTAAACTGTTTGATGTCCTAAAACATGTCTATCAGTGAGTTTTCTGCTAAACTGTTTGCTGTTCCAAACCATCTCCATCAATGAGTTCTCTGCTAAACTGTTTGCTTTTCTAATATCTCCGAGTTTCCTGTTAAACTGTTTCTTGTTCCAAACCATCTTTATCAATGACTTTTCTGCTAAACTGTTTGCTGTTCTAAAACATTTCTATCAATGAGTTTTCTGCTAAACTGTTTGCTGTTCTAAAACATGCCTATCAATGACTTTTTTGGTAAACTGTTTGCTGTTCTAAAACATGCCTATCAATGAGTTTTCTGCTAAACTGTTTGCTGTTCTAACATCTCCATCAATGACTTTTCTGGTAAACTGTTTGCTGTTCTAACATCTCCATCAATGAGTTTTCTGCTAAACTGTTTGCTGTTCTAAAACATGTCTATCAATGAGTTTTCTGATAAACTGTTTGCTGTTCTAAAACATGTCTATCAATGACTTTTCTGCTAAACTGTTTGCTGTTCTAAAACATGTCTATCAATGATTTTTCTGCTAAACTGTTTGCTGTTCTAAAACATGTCTATCAATGAGTTTTCTGCTAAACTGTTTGCTGTTCTAAAACATGCCTATCAATGACTTTTCTGGTAAACTGTTTGCTGTTCTAAAACATGCCTATCAATGAGTTTTCTGCTAAACTGTTTGCTGTTCTAACATCTCCATCAATGACTTTTCTGGTAAACTGTTTGCTGTTCTAACATCTCCATCAATGAGTTTTCTGATAAACTGTTTGCTGTTCTAAAACATGTCTATCAATGACTTTTCTGCTAAACTGTTTGCTGTTCTAAAACATGTCTATCAATGATTTTTCTGCTAAACTGTTTGCTGTTCTAAAACATGTCTATCAATGAGTTTTCTGCTAAACTGTTTGCTGTTCTAAAACATGCCTACCAATGACTTTTCTGGTAAACTGTTTGCTGTTCTAAAACATGCCTATCAGTGAGTTTTCTGCTAAACTGTTTGCAGGTCTAAAAATAAGATATATTTTTTCTCTTTCATGTAATATTTTTTCTAGCGCACACCAAAAAGGCCCCAGGGTCCACCCAGCCTTTAAAAATGGGCATCAGAGAAATCTGGGAAGGTAAATGAGGCATGGCGTGATACTGACCACATCAGACTTTCATGTGCTGAAGGTCTTAGAAATACAGGCCCTACATCCCCAATATGCCTTAATGGCATGGGAACGGGAATTTTCTCTCTCTCTCTTTCTCTCTCTCTCTTTCTCTTTCTCTCTCTCTCTGAATCTTTAAGTGCCCAAGGCACATGGGGCTTCTGCAAGAGTTTCTCACAAACGCGTGTCCTTTGCCTTTTTTTTTGTGTGCTCTTGGCCAAGTGAGCCCCTCTGTTACTCAACATCCTCTCTGCTGATCTTCTCCATGTCTCCTTTGGTCTACTTTTAACCTGGTTCCCTTGAGTTGTCCATCATTTTAGTGCTATTTTTAGTAATGAGTCACCATTTGTCCGTTGCACATGTCCCAGCCAATGAAACCATCTTTCCTCAATAATCGATCTAGACTTGAGACGCGAGAGAGATAAAAATAGAGACAGAAGGTTCATAGTTCGAACCACAGACTCCAGTAGGAGAAGCTGCAGCCTAGGTGCCAAGAGATAATAACTTACTATGCACTCCATTCCACATCTTCAGGAGAAAAAAAATCTTTAATACTTGTAGGCAATGGTAAACGGTAAAATCCAGTTCCCTTGGCTATTAAGTCATATCCCAGTTCCCTTGGCTATCAAGTCGTATCCCAGTTCCCTTCGCTATTAAGTCATATTCCAGTTCCCTTGGCTATTAAGTCATATCCCAGTTCCCTTCGCTATCAAGTCATATTCCAGTTCCCTTGGCTATTAAGTCATATTGGGGGATACAATGTTAGACCCGTATTTCCAAGGCCTTCGGCACATGAAAGTCTGATGAGGTCAGTATCACGCCTGGCCATATTTACCTTCACAGATTTCTTTGGCACCCATTATTAGAGGCTGGGTCGACCCCGGGGTCTTTATGGTATGTTCATTCATTCATTCATTCATTCATTCATTCATACATTTGCATGTCCCTTGCGGAACTTTGCCTCCCTAACAGCACTCCTGTAGGCCTCTCAGTTGTGAGCAAGATGGTCTTCTGCTGATGCATTTATGTTGCTGTGTGGGTTTCTTAGTATATTTCCAGAAGATAGTTTACCATTGCTTTCCTTCCGGGCAGTGACTGTATTAGTCAGTGATCGTAGCCATTGTCCCTACACTGAGATCATCTGCCTACCATCATAGAATGGTGACCATAACCAACATTATCTGTTGGCTGCTCTCCCATTCCATCCACCACCTGCTCCCATGGCTTCACGTCACCCTGATCGGGGGGGGGCTATACGGGTACTCCACCTTGCCCAAGGGTGTCCCGTAGACTGACGGAGGTAAGGAAGCATCTTACTTCTCCTTTGATAGGGGATACCCCTACCCCGCTAACCACTTATGGTGTGTACCAGAAAAAAAAATCCCACTATTGGGACTTGAACCCAGTACAGCTGAATTAGGAAAACTGAGGCCTAACCACTCGGCTAACCAGGCCGCCCTTTTAATCTTTAATGCGTGAATGAAATCGTGGGACCCTGAAAAGGGAAACGAGGAGTCCAAAGTGTCCATAAAATTTTTGACAAGGGGTAACAAAGGGGGATAATACATGCTAAGAGGTGGTCAAACTTGTTTTAACTCTTTCAACTCCAAAACAACACTAACTGACAGTTCTTGCACGCCTGTATGAGACAAAGCTTAGAGCCATATTTAGAGAAAATCTCAATGACACGTTTCTAACACAGCCCATATTTGTGGAAGCACAGGGTAACTTCTAGTTTCTTTCTAACAAAATTTCTCATCAGAGTAAGTTCTGGCAGAGACTGGAAATTAATTCACGAGTCAAAAGGGATAAAAAAAAAATCCTATATGATAAATTTGAGACTTCTGAGAAACTCCCGAGATGAGAGCAAATTTTATCCTCGTGTTTTTGTTTTTGTTTTTTTTTCTGTTTTTTTTTGTGTTTGTGTTTTGTTTTTATTTTGTTTTTGTTTTGTTTTTTGTTTTTGTTTTTTGTTTTATTTTTGTTTTTCTTTTCTTTTTTGTTTTGTTTTTTATTTTGCTTTGTTTTGTTTTCATTTCGTTTTTTTTATTTTTGCTTTGTTTTTGTTTAGTCTTTGTTTTTGTTTTTTGTTTTTGCTTTTTTGTTTTTGTTTTTGTTTTTTTTTTTGTTCTGTTTTGTTTTATTTCTGTTATACACACACGTTTTCTGCAGAACTACTTTATTTAAATATTAAGAAACTTAAATTATATAATTTTTTTGGTACCGATTTTTATGATTACTGTTTCACCTGCACAATTCCTGTGTAATCCGTGTGCTGATCCGAAATTTACTTAGTCCTGAATGAAAAACTAGCATTAAAATCGCATTTAAATTCTTAAATATATTTAAGGTAAAAGGTAAAAGTAACCCTGTCATGTCTTAGACGCACATAGGGATATGGTGTTAGTGCCCCATATTTTCCTTGACCTGTCAGCACACTAGAGGGTGATATGGTCAGTATCGCGCCTGGCCGCCTTTCCTTCCCCAAACTCCAGAAGAAGTTGGGTATTTATTTCTAAAGCCTGGGTGACCGGCTCGATTCGAACCCCCCGACCTTCGCCGTGAGATACTAATGCAGTAACTACTTCGCCATTCACCATAAACACTGAACTTAGTTTTAATAAAGTGAAATCTCTTTTTATACACAGTATGTAATGATGAGGGGACCTGCTAGCGTAGTGGTTAGAGCACTCGTTTAGGAATCGAATGGTCGAGGGTTCGAATCCCCAGCTGGGCGGGGTTTTTTTTTCTCGACCAGTACGGCCCTGATGTCTACCCGGCCTTTGCTATGGGACTATCTTTACCTTGACCGTATGTAATTATAAACATTAAACTTTTAAGGTGGCGCATGAAATAGCTGCTCGCTCTCTTCGCCTACCTGTACGTGTGCCACTCGTCGTTTACCTTTATCGCGTTCTTTTACCTGCTGCACAGGTGTTCTAAGGTAAGGTTTCATGTGCATTTGTTTCATTAAGCCTTGGCATGTTCTTTTGCCAAAGAGGAAGCCGCCGACTTGGAGGAAGGCGGCATGTTCATACGCCACTATGTGTTAGTAGTAGGTAGTCCCATAACAAATGCCGTATAGGATGAAGCGTTAGAGACCTCATTATGTAGGGCTATCAGCGTATGAGGAAGGGTGGCCAGTTCCTTTCCTCGCTGACCTTTCCTTCCTAGACTTTCTATGGTACCCATTTTACGAGGCTGGGTCGACCTTGGGGCCGTATTCGTCGAAAAAAATAATCCCGCTCAGCTGGGGATTCGAACCCTCGACCATTCCGTTGCTGGGCGAGTGCTCTAACCACTACGCTAACCGGTTCTCACTCTGTGTTAGGATTTCTAACAAAAAATTTTTTTAAGTATATCAGCCAATATATTTCCGCTACTACACATTATACGTCAGAGGGCCGCATGCTGATCACGAGCCGTGGTTTGCCAAACCTTGATATATGCATTTCCCCACAAATGTTTTCTTTTTTATTTTCATTTTTATTTTTTCTCCTGTCTTTATAAAAAAAAAATCAAGGTGTCTCAAAAACTGCACATATCAGAAGAGAGAACTGGCGCCCTTTTGATGATCTCGCCACAAAGTGACCTCGACACCCACAAGAACTCTGACCCGGATAAGGTTGCCGTGATCACCAAATCAAAACGTGAGAACGTGGTTTCTGGTGTTCTTGTTACTGTCGTTCATTTCCTCCTCTTTGCTGTCATCTAAAAACTGTAAATGCTAGAGTAGTCAATGCAAAGTAAAACAAAACTGATGACAACTGACAAAACAAATAAGGCAGATGAAATATTTATATATCAATGAGGAAAAACTGGAAGATGTGGAGAATTTTGAAAAATTTGAATCATTACTAATAATGGAGATACAGTGAGGGATATTAAAAGGAGGACATCTATCGCTCTTCATAGAATAAAACAGCTAAAGAATCTGTGGAGAGGAACAGACAGAACTAGAAAAATAAGATTTTTAAGGGCATGTATCTTTCCCATCTCTGACAGTGCTCAGAGACAAGGGATGCACATGGAAGGAAGCAGATAATAATTCCAAGAACAAGGATGGCTGCAGAGCGTTTATCCGTGGCCTGTGCTCTCAAGGGAGTGAAAGGCGATTATGACCTTTCCCATGGCAACTTACGCCTGTGAGACCTGGACACTTAACAAAACAGCTAAGAAACATATAAATGCCTTTGAATGTAAATGCTACTGAAGCGTTCTTCAAATATCATGGACACAAAAAAGTACAAATATATCCATACTACAAGAACTTATATTGAAGAAGGCTGGCTAGTAAAGAGGATTAAACAGAGAAAACTTAAATATTGTGGACATATTAAACGCCATGATAATTTAGAGAAGACCGTCTTGGAAGACTTTATAATGGGAAAAAGAAAGAGAGGAAGACCAAGGCGAAGATGGCAGCAAGACATGGTTGATGATCTGCATATGGATGCATTAGCAGCAGGACATCTTGTTTACAACCGAGAAGCCTACAAGAGTGCTGTTAGAGAGGCAAGGTTCCGTAAGGACATGCACACGAATGAATGAATGAATTTTTAACCTCTTAGTCCAATTTTAAATTCCATTATTTTCATGATTATTTCCCTTATTCTCACATTCTTATTTTTATTATCTCCCTTCTGTCCTTTGTGACTTGTTCCTGATATTTTTCCCGGACTTTTTACAAATGTTTTTTGTTTCTATTATCAAAGTTATCTAGTTCTTTCTTGTGCCACTTTGTCTTCTTTCTAAATATTCTTTGGATAAATTTATTTTTATTAATTAATTTTTTTTCTATTTAGTTTTAGACCATCGAAAGTGACGAGTAACAAAATGAGATTTTTTTTTTTTAACTTAAAACTATGCACCTATCAGGCAAACTGAAACCAAGGAGGGGGGAGGAAATCTTTGAGTGGGATTAAACTTGCAACCACTTGCTAGTTGCGCATGTATCATACCACTTCGCCACCTGTCTCACGCAGGTCTTAGAGTTTGTAGGTGGAAAGCGACGCGGGAAATTTAAGAAAACCTAATTATACGAGGACGACCAGGCGAAGAAAATGATGCTGTAATCACAACACGGCTAGCGTAGTGGTTAGAGCACTCGTCTAGCAACCGAATGATCGAGGGTTCGAATCCCCAGCTGAGCGGAATTTTTTTTTTCCGACCAATAAGGCCCCAAGGTCGACCCAGCCTCATAAAACGGGTACCAGAGAAAATCTGGGAAGGAAAGGAACTGGCCACCCTACCTCATACACTGATGGCCCAGCATAATGAGGTCTCCAACGCTTCGTCCCCTACGGCATTTGCTATGGAACTACCTTTCTTATCTTATATCTTATATCCTTCCCGTGCCGTTAAACGTCACACAGGGCTCGCAAAGTAGTTCGGCCAATTTTTTTCTGTCTTCGGCGAGTCTTTCAACCTCATCAAGTGGGATTTTATGCCTGTTAATTTGGAACCACCTTTACCTTGACCTAATCACAACACAGTGCTTTCCCTTGTATAAATATCTTTTAATTTAGTTCCAAATATATAAACTAGAACACAATGTAACAACAGCTTTATTACTTAACGAGTACACAGTTGTGACGTTTCGGTGTGAATCTTATTCATACAAGAACACACAGACGAGGAAACAGAGTGAAGATAAAATACAACTTCACATGAGTGCTATGTAAAAAACAGAAATGGAAAAAAAATAGAATAACATAAAAGGAAAGGAGGACTTAGCTGTGACTTGTAAGAGGCTGTGTTCAGAAGTGCGCATGGTGGAATGTAAAGAATGTTTAAATGGAGACTTGTGATGTGTGATAAGTGAGTCGTAAATGAGGGAGGGAGGGACCGTGGAAAGGGGAGAGAGTGATACAATGGTAATCTAGCTTAGTGTATAGTTATATACTTAGTCTTATACACTAATTTAATTACTCGTGTGTTACTAAATTAATTTAGTTTAAAAGATTTCTGAAAGCTGTAACTTTTCCAGTTGTACCCGGTTGTAAGATATTGGCGTAAACCTATTTACACTATGGTGTAGCTATCTGTATCTATGTCAGTCAGTTAGTCAGTCATTTGCATGCCTTTTGCTGAACTTTGCCCTCTAACAGCTCTCATGTAGGCCTCTCGGTTGTAAGAAAGATGCCTGCTTCTGATGCATCCATTCGCAGATTAGCCACCTTGGCCATTGTTTTAATCTCTTTATTTTTCCCATTATGTACCCTATCAATACTGTAACTATATTACTGTACCTATGTAATTGTATAAAATAAAATCTTCTCTGTCTCTCTCTATTGTCTCTTCAGCCTTGTGTAACTTAGTCTTCTTCATCTTCTTCCTGTATTGCTATACGTATTCACTCTTTTTGTGACTGTTATATGGGAGCGGAAATAGAAAAGTCGTAAATCGAGATATACGTTAATTGTGTACATTCTTCGCCATTTCTTTACGTAAGTTAGTGCCTTTGTGTTGTTGTTCTAATTTCTCTAAATGATAACAATTGTGCTATTATTCGTCCATTTCTTTATGTCATTGTTCAGAAAAGCAGGAGTTTCCTTCCGTATTGCCAACACTTCCACCTGTTTATAACGAGAGTGCCAAGTCTGAGAGCCAGCGCCATGTGAAAGGAGATAAAGCGGTTGGACCTTCCTTAAACTACACTCAGAAACCGAGGTGAGTGCTTTGGACTCATTGAGACCTTAATCTTGAACCATAACAAGGACTACTACTACTACTGCTGCCACTGTGTCATCATCATCATGATGCTTGTCATGTTACCATTGCTGGTCTGCTTCCTGCTTTTCTCTCCATTAGTCACTTTTATAGTCCCTTTGAGATCTCCTTCTCTTTCTTTTTCCCCCTTAAGATTTTCAGTGATAACTAAGTTCTCTAACTTTTGTCTTCTCATGACATGTCCAAGAAATTTTGACTTTTTCTTGTCATTTTAACTCGCTTTCTCTGTTCTGAAACTTCTGTGGGATCTTTTAATTAGTTTTTTCTTGTTTTTTTTTGGGGGGGGGGGGGTCTGTCCAGAGTCTTTGTTACATCTTTCTCCAAAATCACACCTTTACTACTTCCTGTTTCTTTGTCACTTTTCTGTTGACTGTTCAAGTTTCACAGCCATACCGCAATACTGGTTCTATATACCACTATAGTGCCACTTTCCTGACTCTTAGGGATACTTTCTTGTTTGTTACAATCTTCTTCGTGTCATTTCACAAAGCTCAATGAACCTCAAAGAAATGGACTTCAACCGAAACTAAAACTATAAGGCAGTCAACTTCCTTATTGCATGTATTCATAACCGGAGGTCTTGTAAATGTCTGAACAGGAAAGATAAATAGGGAAAGACCTCGAGAGAGAAAGTAATGAACATTCTAATGTCATGATATCAACAGTGAAGATGTTAACAAAGGGAACTGTGAATTAGGACTATCACACACGCCTGGCAATCAATGTCCCCTCTAAGCAGCGCGACCGCGAATACAAAAAAAAAAAAAAAAGAGAAGAAGAATCATGCGCGCAAGAAATTTTATATGAAGATAAGGTAAAGGTAATCCTGTCATGCCTTAGAGGCACATAGGGATATGGTGTTGGTGCCCATATTTTCCTTGTCCTGTCAGCACACTAGAGGGTTATATGGTCATTGTGACGCCTGGCCGCCTTTCCTTCTCCAACCCCAGAAGTCAGGTACCCATTTCTACAGCTAGGTGACTGGGGTGCCTCCGGCCGGATTCGAACCTCCGACGTTCGCCATGAGAGACCAGTGCACTAGCCACTTCGCTGCTCAGACACCCTGAATATGAAGCGCCAACAATAAAAAAGAATGCTACTTTTACTTCTCAATTTCCTGGTGTTACTATGTGCTGTGGTAAAATATGATATCGTTACATGAGTTTGTTTTCCCGATTTCTTTGCATTTTAGCATGTTTTTTTTAAAATTTCTACTAGAACTTTAGATTATGCTTTATAATTTGGCATTACGACGCACATTTGTGCACAAAATTTTTTTTTCAAAATATATTTACAACGCGGGTTCCAAATTTTGCATAGGAACCGCAGAACCCTAGAGGCCATATTGCTGCCAACTTGCCGTATGACAATGTCATCCGTGTGCAAATAAAAAAAAAAGTCGAAGGGATGTAACTATTAGAAAGAGAGATGACTTTAACCTTTGAAGAGTTGTGGCCCCTAGCTCCTTGTTCCCTTGTTTTGGTTGTTTTTTTTTAAACAATAGAAATGACTTCTTCCATGTACGATTAAACACAACGTAATATCAAATAATTCTTTCATATAAGTTATGGCTGTCTGTTTTCCTTAGTTGATATTATTTTAAATATGCAGCTAGGACTTTAGACATATTTACTAGGACTTACCACTATTAAGACTTCGAATATATTGCTAGGACCTGAAATATACTACAATGGCTTCAAATATGGCACTAGGATCTCAAATATAATACTAAGGCCTCAAATGTGACACTAGGAGCTAAAATACACTAATAGGACCTGAAATATCCCACAAGGACCTGAAATATCCCACAAGGACCTGAAATATACCACTATGACCTCACGTATGGCGCTAGAACCTGAAATATATCACTGGGATCTGAAATATACCACTAGGACCTCAAATATGACGCTATAACCTCAAATATATTACTATAACCTCAAATATATTACTATAACATCAAATATGGCAGTAGGACCTGAAATATAACACTAGGACCTGAAATATGTTACCAGGACCTGAAATGTACCATTAGAACCTCAAATATACAACTAGGACTTCAAATACACCACTAGGACCTCAAATATACTACTAGGACCTGAAATATACCACTAGGACCTCAAATACACCACTGGAACCTCAGATACATTACTAGGACCTCAGATATCCTACTGAAACCTAAAATAAACTGTTAGGTCTTCATAATGTCCTAAGATATCTAATGAAACTGTCCTTCATATTATCCTAAGATGTCTCATGAAACTGTCCTTCATATTATCCTAAGATGTCTCATGAAGCTGTCCTTCATATTATCCTAAGATGTCTCATGAAACTGTCCTTCATATTATCCTAAGATATCTAATGAAATTGTCCTTCATATTGTCCTAAGATATCTACTGAAACTCTCCTTCACATCTTTCAGAACAAAACTACCACCAAGGGAGCTAAAGAGAAAATTCAGCAAGATACTGACCCTGAAGAAAAGAGATGAATATGTAAGTGACAGACATAAATGTATGTAAGTGAGAGGTATAAATGTATATAAATGACAGATATAAATGTAAGTGACATTTATAATTGTAAGTAAGTGAGAGGTATAAATGCATGTAAGTGAGAGATATAAATGTATGCATGTGACAGGCATAAATGTATGTAAGTGACAGATATAAATGTAAGTGACACACATAAATGTATGTAAGTGACATATATAAATGTAAGTGACAAATATAAATGTATGTAAATGACATATACAAATGTGTGTAAATGAGAGGTATAAATGTATGTAAGTGACAGATATCATTGATAGCATGTGAGAGGTATGTAAGTGATAGATATAAATGAAAGTGACAGATATAAATGTATGTAAGTGGCAGATATAAATGTATGTAAGTGACAAATACAAATGTATGTAAGTGACAGATATAAATACATGTAAATGAGAGGTGGAGAGGAGCAGACAGAACCACAAAAATAAGACTTTTAAGGGCATGCATCTTTCCCATAGCAACATATGCCTGTGAGACCTGGACACTTAACAAAACAGCTGAGAAACACATAAATGCCTTTGAATGTAAATGCTACAGAAGAGTTCTCCAAATATCGTGGACACAAAAAAGAACAAATATATCTATACTACAAGAGCTTAATATTGAAGAAGGCTGGCTAGTGAAGAGGATTAAAGAGAGAAAACTGAAATATTTTGGACACATTAAACGTCATGATAATTTAGAGAAGACCGTATTGGAAGGATACATAATGGGAAAAAGAAAAAGAGGAAGACCAAGACGAAGATGGCTGCAAGACATCGTTGACGATCTGGAAATGGATGCAACAGCAGCAGGCCATCTTGCTCACAACCGAGAGGCCTACAGGAGTGCTGTTTGGGAGGCAAAGTTCCGCAAGGGACATGCAAATGAATGAATGAATGAATGAAATGAGAGATATAAATGTACGTAAGTAACAGATATAAATGTAAGTGACAGATATAAATGTATGTAAGTGACAGAATTAAATGTATGTAAGTGATAGATATAAATTTATGAAAGTTATAGATTTGTATGTAATGTAAGTGATAGATATTAATGTAAGTGATAGAAACAGATGTATGTAAGTTATCAAGTGTTAGATAATAAGTGTATGTAAATAATAGCTATAGAAATATGTAAGTAACAGATGTAGAATGCATAAGTAATAAATATAGATTTTGTATGTGACAGATATAGATGTATTTAAGTAATAAATATAGACGAATGTAAGTGATATATATGTATATATATAGGTAAGTAATAATTATAGATGTAAGTAAATAATAGATACAACGATAGAAAGTGACATATTTAGATGCACATAAATGATAAATATAGTCTATGTAAGTTACAGGAATAAACGCAAATGATACATATATAATGTGTGTAAGTTATAGGAATAAACTCACATGATAAATATAGACTATGTAAGTTATAGGAATAAACATATTTGATAGATGTAGACACACACATAATCTGCAGATATTCACGTATGCAAATGATATATACAGCTGTATGTAAGCTACAGATAGAGACGTATGTACGCTATACATATAAACGTACGTGACTGCAAATGTAAACGACAGGTAACAGACCAGGGATTCTCAAACTGGAAACATGTAGCTCCCTGTGGAAGGATGTCAAGTCTAAGAGGGTGGGAGATTTACAATCGTAAAAGAATGCGGCCTGGTTAGCTGAGTGGTTATACACTCGGTTTACTAATCCGGTGGTACTGGCTTCAGTCCCAGCAGCTGGGTTCTTTTTTTCTGGTACGCACCAAGAAAGGCCTCGGGGCGCACCCAGCCTCTAAAAATGGATACCAGAGAAACCTGGGAAGGTAAAGAGGCCAGGCATAATACTGACCCCGTCACACTTTCATGTGCCGAAGGGCTGTGAAATTACGGGCCTAACCAGTATGCATTAATGGCGTGGAAACCTTTTTAAAAGAATGTATAATGGTCAAAACCCTTTCGGGACACTGATTTAATGTATACACGGGAGGATTCAGGGGCAGCCTGGGTTAAAAAGGGAGGACTGGGACATGGAAGTCTGAGAACCACTGTTGTCGGCATAGATCGTATCTTTCATGTCTTGGGTGCTTGTAAACAGGATCTAGAAGCGGCCTTGAATGCGATATCTGACCCTGAGCGCTCAGAGTTGGCAACCCTGTCCAGCATGGAGTCTAACGAGGACGATAACGGGTGGGGAAGAAATGATAGGTAAACTAGACTCACTCTCTCTCTCTCTCCCTCCTTCTCACTCTCTCTATCTCTCTCTCCTTCTCACTCTCTCTCTCTCCCTCCTTCTCATTCTCTCTCTTCCTCCATCTCACACACTCTCGCTCTCCCTCCATCTCATTCTCTCTCCTTCCATCTCACTCTCTCTCCCTCCATCTCACTCTCTCTCCCCCCATCTCACTCTCTCTCCCTCCATCTCATTCTCTCTCTCCCTCCATCTCTCTCTCTCCCTCCATCTCACCTCTCTCTCCCTACATCTCACTCTCTCTCTCCCTCCATCTCACTTTCTCTCCCTCCATCTCACTCTCCCTCCATCTCATTCTCTCTCTCCCTCTTTCTCACTCCTCTCTCTCCTTCTCGCTGTCTCACCCTCTCACTTTCTCTCCCTCATTCCCTACCTCCCTCACTCTCTCTCTCCCATTCCTGCTCTCTCTCTCTCTCCCATGCTCTTTCCCTCCCTCCTTCACTCTCTCACTCTTCCTCCCTTTCTATCTCACTTTCTCTCATTCTCCCTCTCACTCTCTCTCACTCAATTTACCTCTCTCTCCCTCTCACTCACTCCACCTCATTCTCTCCCTCCTTCTCACTCTCTCTTCCTCTCACTCTCCCTCTTCCCTTCTGTCACTCTCTCACTCTCCCTCCCTCTCTCTCTCTCTTCTCCCTCTCTCACTCTCTCTCTCTCTCTCTCTCATTCTCCCTCTCTCTTTCTCTCTATCATGTCTTGAAAAGAATGAGAGGCCAGCGAGTTGAGATCTTCACCCTTAAAAATAACCTTCACTCGTTGGCCCATTTCTCTCTGTATACTCTCTCTCCTTCTCCTCTCTTTCACACTCTCTCTCACTCTCTCCCTCTCTCTCATCTTCTCTCTAGTTACTTTCCCTTCCCCTCTTGTTTCTCTGTGTATATTTGTATATTTATGGTTGCGCATACATGTTTGTATGTATATGCATGTATGTATGTGTTTTATATGTTTATGAATATAATTATATGTATGTATTTGCGTGTATGAAAAGTAGAGGTTTATGTATAAAGGCCCTTTCGAGAGATGAGAAAATGTGGGGCCCCGCTAGAGATATGGGCCCCTGTGTATTTTTGCACCAGTTTTCGCTGACCAAATGGAGAACGAAAGGAAGACGATCTCTTCTGAAAATTTAAGTTTTTCAGAACAGACAAGTAGGAATAGGATAAGGATGTGTTCTGTCCATGAAGAAGAAGAAGAAAGCAGCAACAACAACAGCAAGAAGAAGAAGAAAACAACAACGCCAACAAGATCAACAACAACAAGAACAACAACAGCAACAACAA
The DNA here is from genome assembly GCA_009760885.1 of Achatina immaculata. NCBI lineage: Eukaryota > Metazoa > Mollusca > Gastropoda > Stylommatophora > Achatinidae > Lissachatina > Lissachatina immaculata. Next base: position 11,448,211 of record CM019712.1, on the reverse strand, counting down.
AAACAAGAACAATAACATCACCACCACCACCAACAACAACAAATGCAGCAACAAGAACAAAAAGAAAAAGAAGAACAAAGCCATAACAAGAACAACTAGAACAACAACAACAAGAACAACAACAATAAAAACAAGAAGATGAGCAAAAAAGAAGAAGAAGATTAAGAAGATTAGCAAAAAAAGAACAAGAAGATGAGAAAAAAAGAACAAGAATGAGAAGATGAGCAAAAAGAAGAACAAGAACAAGAAAATGAGCAAAAAGAAGAACAAGAACAAGAAGATGAAAAAAAAGAACAAGAATGAGAAGATGAGCAAAAAGACGAACAAGAACAAGAAAATGGGCAAAAAGAAGAACAAGAACAAGAAGATGAGAAAAAAGAACAAGAATGAGAAGATGAGCACAAAGAGAAGAACAAGAACAAGAAGATGAGCAAAAAGAAGAACAAGAACAAGAAGATGAAAAAAAAGAACAAGAATGAGAAGATGAGCAAAAAAGAACAAGAACAAGAACAAGAAAATGGGCAAAAAGAAGAACAAGAACAAGAAGATGAGAAAAAAGAACAAGAATGAGAAGATGAGCACAAAGAGAAGAACAAGAACAAGAAGATGAGCAAAGAGAAGAACAAGAAAATGAAGAAAAGGAAGAAGAAGAACAAGAAGATGAGCGAGACAAAGAAATATAACAAGAAGGTAAGCAAGAAGAAGAACACCTAGATGAGCAAAAAGAATAACAAGAGCAAGAAGACGAACAACAATAAGAACAGGAAGATGAGCAAGAAAAAGAACAAGAACAAGAAGTTAAGCAAAAAAAATAAGAAAAATAGAAAGAAGATGAGAAAAAAAGAACAAGAACAAGAAGATGAGCAAAAAAGAAAAATAACAAGAAGATGAGCAAAAATAAGAACAAGAAAGAAGATGAGCAAAAAAAGATCAAGAACAAGAAGATGAGCAAGAAGAAGAATAAGAATAAGAAGATGAGCAAGAAGAAGAAAAAAGAACAAGAAGATGAGCAAAAAGAAGAACAAGAAGATGAGCAAAGAGAAAAATGAGAACAAGAAGATGAGCAAAAAGAAGAGCAAGAAGATGAGCAAAGAGAAAAATGAGAACAAGAAGATGAACAACAATAAGAAGAAGAATAACAAGAACAAGAAGATGAGCAAGAAGAACAAGAACAAGATGATGAGCAAGAAGAAGAAAAACAAGAAGAAGAAGATGAGCAAAAAGAAGAAGAACAAGAACAAGAAGATGAGCAAGAACAAGAAGATGAGCAAGAAGAAGAACAGGAATAAGAAGAAGAACAAGAAGATGAGCAAGAAGAAGAAGAACAAGAACAAGAAGATGAGCAAGAACAAGAACATGAGGAAGAAGAAGAACAAAAACAAGAAGATGAGCAAGAAGAAGAAGAACAAGAACAAGAAGATGAGCAAAGAGAAGAATAAGAACAATAAGATGAGCAAAAAGAAGAACAAGAGCAAGAAGGATAACAAGAAGATGAGCAATAAGAAGAAGAACAAGAACAAGAACAAGAAGATGAGCAAGAAGAAGAAGAACACGAACAAGAAGATGAGCAAGACGAAGAAGAAGAACAAGAAGAAGAGCAAGAAGAAGAAAAAGAAGATGAAAAAGAAGAAGAAGAACAAGAAGATGAGCAAGAAGAATAAGAAGAAGAACAAGAAGATGAACAAGAAGAACAAGAACAGGAAGATGAGCAAGAAAAACAAGAAGATGAACAAGAAGAACAAGAACAGGAAGATGAGCAAGAAGAACAAGAAGATGAGCAAGAAGAACAAGAAGATGAGCAAGAAGAACAAGAAGATGAGCAAGAAGAACAAGAAGATGAGCAAGAAGAACAAGAAAATAAGCAAAAAGAACAAGAAGATGAGCAAGAAGAACAAGAAGATGAGCAAGAAGAACAGAAAAATGAGCAAGAAGAACAAGAAGATGAGCAAGAAGAACAAGAAGATGAGCAAGAAGAACAAGAAGATGAGCAAGAAGAACAGGAACAAGAAGATGAGCAAGAAGAAGAAGAAGAACAAGAACAAGAAAATGAGCAATAAGAAGAACAAGAACAAGAAGATGAGCAAGAAGAAGAAGAAGAACAAGAACAAGAAAATGAGCAAGAAGAAGAAGAATAACAACAACAAGAAGATGAGCAAGAACAAGAACAAGAACAAGAAGAAGAACAAGAAAAAGAACAAGAACAAGAAGAAGATGAACAAGAAGAACAAGAAGAAGAAGAACAAGAACAAGAAGATGAACAAGAAGAACAAGAACAAGAAGATGAGCAAGAAGAACAAGAACAAGAAAATGAGCAAGAAGAACAAAAACAAGAAGATGAGCAAGAAAAATAAGTAGATTTCTGTATAATATTTCTACCCTCTTCACACTAAACACACCCACTGATTTCCTACAGCACATCAAAAAGCCGACTGCCTGGTATGGACGCTCTTCTAGACCATTATCACGTGCCAGCGCTTCTACGACAAGATTCTGTAGGAAGTCCATTTGAGACCATACCTTCTTCAGCTGATATTGCTCAGTTCAGCCGAGCATCTGTAGGCAGAAAGACAAAGGCAAGTTCTGTGTTCTTATATTTATGGCGCTAAATAGTTGTAACACCCGTCATAAAAGACGGGAGATAAACGTAAAGTTAAAATTCTAGTTTCCATGCCATTAAGGCATATTGGGGAATACGGTGTTAGGCCCGTATTTTTTATGACCTTCGGCACAGGAAAGTGTAATGTAAAAAGACGGCGCAAGAAATAAAAATTTGATTTTTGCATAAACTTACCTAGATTAACATGATGCCCAGAAATAAATGAATTTTTTCAGAAAAAAAAATTCATAAATATTAACTTCCAAGAAACATTCTTCTTCTTCTTCTTCTACTTCTTCTTCTTCTTCTTTCTTCTTCTTCTTCCTTCTTCTTTCTTCTTCTTCTTTCTTCTTCTTCTTCTTCAGGATCCCTGGAACTATGAGCTGCTGCTCTGTGCAGCCAATGCCGTGAAGATATTGAGGCACAGCATCATGTCGGATTATAAGTTGGTCATATAAGATTTTTTTTCAGTCCCTGAGTGCAGCTAAAAACCAGGGAGATGTCAAACACTTCTTCAGCAGACTCCACCACCCCGGAGATTACGGCAATCCCTATCCCTGTTAGCCAGACTAGGCCTGTTACTGGGATGGGGGTGGGGGAGGGGTAACCAACGGACAGGTGGGACTGGGTCTTGTCACTTACGGGTTACTGCCAAACCGGACAACGTCTTCGTCGCTTGCATGGTACATAAGAAGCAGTTGACCGTATGTGTATATCACATACACGAACCACAGAACCTGGTTATCTAGGTTCACTAGGTTCTAGAACACAGCTGCTCAGTCTTTGCTCTCCCTTTCTACCTGCAGAGCTTCGAGAACCCACAGTAAGTGACAAAGATTTGAAATCACTTGGACATATTATAACAGGACAGAAGTTAGAGAACTAGATATTTACTCAAAAACTCCACCATGAAAAATAAGGGTAACAGAAAGGAAAATGTCTAAGATTCATAACTTTATTATTGACCCTGGACATACTTTCCTTTGTGGGAAGAGCTACAAGCCAACTCATTAAAAATAAAACAATAAGTAAAACCCGGATGATGCAAATGTTTTTTTAAGTTTTCGACGAGTCGGTCCATTTAGTGGTTCGTGGACCCATAAAAATCCTTCTGTGAGCTAGGTTCAGACCCGCTGGTGTAACCAAGTGGCACAGGAAAGGAAAGGCAAATTCTTCTAACTAGAATACTAAAATTTACAAAAGTAAACTTGTGGAGTGAGTGAGTGAAGAGTGAGTGAGTGAGTGAGTGAGTGAGTGAGTGAGTGAGTGAGTGAGTGAGTGGGTGGGTGGAGTGAGTAGGAGTGTGGAGTGAGTGATTGGAAAAATGAGAGGGTGGATAGTGTGATTAGGTGGATGGAGTGAGTGAGTAGGTGGGTGGAGTGAGTAAGTGGGTGGAGTGAGTAGGTGGATGGAGTGAGTAGGTGGATGAAGTGAGTGGGTGGATAGTGTGATTAGGTGGGTGGAGTGAGTGAGTAGGTAAATGGAGTGAGTGAGTAGGTGGGTAGAGTGAGTAGGTGGGTGGAGTGAGTGAGTAGGTGAGTGGAGTGAGTAGGTGGGTGGAGTGAGTGAGTAGGTGGGAGTGAGTAGGTGGGTGGAGTGAGTGAGTAGGTGGGTGGAGTGAGTGAGTAGGTGGGTGGAGTGAGTGAGTAGGTGGGTGGAGTGAGTAGTGGGTGGAGTGAGTGAGTAGGTGGGTGGAGTGAGTGAGTAGGTGGGTGGAATGAGTGAATAGGTGGGTGGAGTGAGTGAGTAGGTGGGTGGAGTGAGTATGTGGGTGGAGTGAGTAGGTGGATGGAGTGAGTATGTGGGTGGAGTGAGTAGGTGGATGGAGTGAGTAGGTAGATGAAGTGAGTGGGTGGATGGAGTGAGTAGGTGGGTTGAATGAGTAGGTGGGTGGAGTGAGTAGGTGGGTGGAGTGAGTGAGTAGGTGGGTGGAGTGAGTGAGTAGGTGGGTGAAGTGAGTAGGTGGGTGGAGTGAGTAGGTGGGTGGAGTGAATAGGTGGGTGGAGTTAGTAAGTGGATGGAGTTAGTAGGTGGATGGAGTGAGTAGGTGGATGGAGTGAGTAGGTGGGTGGAGTGAGTAGGTGGATGGAGTGAGTAGGTGGGTGGAGTGAGTAGGTGGAGTGAGTGAGTAGGTGGATGAAGTTAGTAGGTGGATGGAGTGAGTAGGTGGGTGGAGTTAGTAGGTGGATGGAGTTAGTAGGTGGATGGAGTGAATAGGTGGGTGGAGTGAGTAGTTGGGTGGAGTTAGTAGGTGGATGGAGTTAGTAGGTGCATGGAGTTAGTAGGTGGATGGAGTGAGTAGGTGGGTGGAGTGAGTAGGTGTATGGAGTGAGTAGGTGGATGGAGTGAGCGAGTGAGTAGACGGTGAAGTGAGTAGGTGGGTGACGTGAGTGAGTGAGTGAGTGAGTGAGTGAGTGAGTGAGTAGGTGGGTGGAGTGAATAGGAGTGTGGATTTAGTGATTGGGTGGAGTGAGTATGCGGTAAAGTGAGTAGGTAGGTGACGTGAGTAGGTGGGTGGAGTGAGTGAGTGAGTGAGTGAGTGAGTGAGTGAGTGAGTGAGTGAGTGAGTGAGTGAGTGAGTGAGTGAGTGAGTGCCTTACTGCAACATAACAAGCATACGTTAGCTCCAATAAACTCTTACACATCTCATTCCTTCTTTTCTCTAAACATTGTTCACATCAGAGTCATCTAGGTCAAGACATGATCAGGGTCAGCTAGGTCAAGACATGATCAGAGTCAGCTAGGTCAAGACATGATCAGAGTGAGCTAGGTCAAGATATGATCAGATTCAGCTAGGTCAAGATATGATCAGATTCAGCTAGGTCAAGATATGATCAGATTCAGCTAGGTCAAGACATGATCAGAGTCAGCTAGGTCAAGACATGATCAGAGTGAGCTAGGTCAAGATATGATCAGATTCAGCTAGGTCAAGATATGATCAGAGTCAGCTAGGTCAAGACATGATCAGAGTGAGCTAGGTCAAGATATGATCAGATTCAGCTAGGTCAAGATATGATCAGATTCAGCTAGGTCAAGATATGATCAGATTCAGCTAGATCAAGACATGATCAGATTCAGCTAGGTCAAGACATGATTAGAGTTAGCTAGGTCTAGACATGATCAGATTCAGCTAGGTCAAGATATGATCAGAGTCAGCTAGGTCAAGACATGATCAGAGTCAGCTAGGCCAAGACATGATCAGAGTCAGCTAGGTCAAGACAATATCAGATTCAGCTAGGTCAAGACATGATCAGAGTCAGCTAGGCCAAGACATGATCAGAGTCAGCTAGGCCAAGACATATCCCCACATGTCAGGGAAGAATGTAAGTACGAGTAGCATGGTGATAATGATCACATTTTCATATACCTGTCGCAGGTTATAAACATCACACCTGCCCTCCATTTCCTTCCCAACCTCCAGAAGAAAACCAACCCACCCATTTCTACACCTGGCTGACTGTGACGTCTCTGGCTGGATTCAAACCACCACCATTCACCTGTCAACCACTGCCCATATCAGAATTACCAGTGATTATATCGATTCTTACTTTCTGTCAACCCAGATTCCGAACACCCATGGATACTTCACGATCCAGTTTGGCGATGGCAGTGGCTTTGATGAGGACTTGGAGGAGGTGCCAGTTCTCCTCAACACAACTCTAAGGTAAGTTTCTGAGTGCCGAAAATGTCGGAGGAAGAAGGAGGAGGAGAAAGAGAAAGGAGAAAGAGAATATTTGCCTACTAATCTCACATGTACAGAAGAGTCCTTCAAGTATAATGAACAAATGTATCCGTACTACAAGAACTTAATATTTAAGAAGGCTGACCGTGGGGCTTAATGAGGTCAGCCTCCTCTTGGCTGCCGGCCGTCGGCTTTCTCATGTTGGAATTTTTCCATCCTCACAGAAGAAGAAAAAGTTTTTTCTTTGAAGTTTCCCTTCGGAAACGCGGGACGATTGCAATTATGTACAACTTTGTCAGCGAGCCGCGCCGAGCTGCATAGCGCGGGATGCTGTTGCGCAGGCCGACAGTTCTTTTAGCGAGAAAGCGCTCTCGAGTTCCGTACGTGGGGAAAAAGATTTTCGCTCCCTTCCCGGAAGGTGAGAGTTAAGGTGTTTCGATGCGCTGCTGGCGAGACTCTTCGGATGCCGCCCGTGGAGTGAAACTCCTCCCGGCCAACGAAGAAAATGAGGAGAAGCAATCAGGGTTGCCGTGCGGCGCCGATGTGAGAAGGTGATGGAAAGGATAAAATAAAGCTTAATCAGTATGTCCAGTATTCTTGCGGCGAGAGCTATTTATACCATTGCACCTATTCTCTAGAGTCCGTTCTACACCCATACTGGTGAAATATGCCTAAACCAGCTTAAACCAGGGGTGAAACTTGATGGCTACTCATGTCACGGTACCTCTGCTCTAGAGGTCGGTCACGTCCTAAACACGCCCATACTGGGATAATATGCCCAAACTGGCTCAACCCAGGGGTGGAAGTCACTAATGGCGAGGATTCGTCCTCCTAGACAAAAGCTCCGTCCTGGTCACAACTAGGAAGGGTAGCGGCCACGACCACAAAATGCTGAAATCGGAGACACAGGATCAGGGCATTCTAGATAGGCAACCACCTCTCACCCGGCGGAGATGTATGCGTATCCTAATCACGCTGAGGTTTTCCAGTAAGAAAGTTCAACGCTAGACTGGTTGGGCAATCACCTCTCACCTGGTGGGGATACACGGCTATCCCAAAACACGTCGAGGTTTTCCGGTGAGAAAGTCCAACTCTAGACTAAACTGGTGCAACGAAAACCACGGTGTCACGCAATCCCACTTCTGAGACCCACCAAGAATACAGGCTCAAGCCCTGTGATACTCTGAACCTCTTGTGGTCCTCTCGGGGATCTCATGTGTTCCTTTCGGGGACCACGTGGGGACCATGGGACCTATAAAGGACTAAGGGAGTAAATTCAGTAGGATCACAGGCGGTCTAGGTGGTAGAAGCGAACGAAGAAGAAGAAGAAAAGAAGAAGAAGAAGGCTGGCTAGTAAAAAGGATTAAAGAGAGAAAACTTAAATATTTTGGGCACATTAAACGTCAGGATAATGTAGAGAAGACCGTCTTGGAAGAGTACATAATGGGAAAAAAGAAAGAGAGGAAGAGCAAGGCGAAGATGGCTGCAAGACATCGTTGATGATCTGCAAAAGGATGCGTCAACAGCAAGTCATCTTGCTTACAACCGAGAGGCCTACAGGAGAGCTGTTAGGGAGGCAAAGTTCTGCAAGGGACATGCAAATGACTGACTGACTGACTGAGTGACTGACTGACTGACTGACTGAGCGACTGACTGACTGAGCGACTGACTGACTGAATGACTGACTGACTGAGCGACTGACTGACTGAGTGACTGACTGACTGAGCGACTGACTGACTGAGTGACTGATTGACTGACTGATCTTACAAGAATAAAGTAGGTCACACTTGAGGGGAAAAATGAAGGGAGGGGGGGGAAAGGAAGAGGGAGACAGCCGTTAGAGATGTAGGGACAACATAAAGAGATGGACAGTAATCAGCCTGGCCTGGTGCTTTGTGAAAGTCTTCTGGGTAAAAAGAGGTTTGGAGGTTCACTACAGGCAACTGATCCTGTGGAGGTGGGTCAATATAACGATGGTTTTAGTAGTGTTAGATAAACCAGAGCTTACGACTCTCTCTCCCTCCCTCATTCTCTCTCTCCTTCCCTCTCCCTCCCTCCTATCTCTCCCTCCCTCTTCTCCCTCCCTCCTCTCTCTCCTTCCCTCTCTCTCTCCTTCCTTCTCTCTCTCCTTCCCTCTCTCTCTCCTTCCCTCTCCTTCCCTCCTCTCTCTCCTTCCCTCTCCCTCTCTCCTCTCTCTCCTTCCCTCTCTCTCTATGTCTCTCAGATTCAATGTTAGTTATGTTTGTTATATGAACAGCATATTTGTAGAATGTCTGGAATAGAGTGAAAGATGTATGATAAAGGGCAGAATGTCAGACAGGCCTGCGTGCCCAATTCTTAACCCTTTTGAAATAAAGATCAATCAATCAATCAATCCCTCTCCCTCCCTCATCTCTCTCCTTCCCTCTCTCTCTCTCCTTCCCTCTCCCTCCCTCCCTCTCTCTCTCCTTCCCTCTCCCTCCCTCCTCTCTCTCCCTCCCTCTCTCCTTCCCTTTCTCTCTCCTTCCCTCTCCCTCCCTCCTCTCTCTCCCTCCCTCTCTCCTCTCTCTCCCTCCCTCCTCTCTCCCTCCCTCTCTCCTCTCTCTCCCTCCCTCCTTCTCTCTTTCTCTCCCCTCCATCTCCCTTTTCCTCTCTCTTCGGTACCCAAAGAACAAGGGTTTTCCACAAACGCCCATCCTTTACCTGTTTTCGCTCTTGCCAAAGTGAGCCCTCTATTACTCAACATCCTCTCTGTTGTTCTTCTCCATGTCTCCTTTGGTCTGCCCTTACTCCTGTTCCCCTGTGGTATCCATTTCAGCACTACTTTAAGAGAACTTTAATTTATACTTTTATAACTTTTTCATAGTTTTAAGTAAAAATCTTAGTTTAATTTTTTTTCTACTGCCATAGTTTGACTGAGGACCACAATAACCTTTAAGCTTCTCGAAAATCTTTAACTTTTAGAACTCTTTAATTCATATTAATATAAACATGTCCCAACAGAGATTCTCTGGAGTATGTTTTGGCCAAGCGAAACATGGATCCATATTCTGTAAATGTTTACGTGGAGAATTCCAGAACTCCTCTACCACTGACCAGTGACACGTCCTACCTGGCAGGACATAAGCTACAGGTCAAAGGTAAGTGACCTACCATCTGAATAAATATTCTTGTGATTTTAGCGTATCATTTTGTCGCGCAACGGGGTGTAAAGAAGCCCAACATTCAAGCTGACATCTTGGCGTGGTAATCTCGAGGCAGGAAAAAAAACAAGGCATCAGTCAGTCAGTCAGTCAGCCAGTCAGTCAGTCAGTCAGTCAGCCAGTCAGTCAGTCAGTTAGTCATGTACATGTCCCTTGCGGAACTTTGCCTCCCTAACAGCTCTCCTGTAGGCCTCTCGGTTGTAAGCAAGATGCCCTGCTGCTGATGTGTCCATCTGCAGATTATCAACGATGTCTTGCAGCCATCTTCGCCTTAGTCTTCCTCTCTTTTTTTTGTCCCATTATGTACCCTTCCAAGACGGTCTTCTCCAAATTCAACCGCTGTAACTTTGTTTTGTTTTTTTTTTCTTCCGGAGTAAAATCTAAGAAGCCTAATTCTTGGCATGATGATGATGACAATGACGACGACGACGACGATGATGATGATGTGGCAGTAGTGGTAAATAACGACGGCAACAACAAAAAATAATTCATCAGGCCCCAAAAATAAAGAATTCTAAATAAAACCACAAATGCCCATTTTCTAAAAAAAGAAAAAAAAACCTATACCGAGTTTCTTCAAACGGAAGGGCCCTATAAACGAGGTCAGACGGCCCTCACAATGGATATCTCTCATGGTCAGACGGCCGGAAATCCCTAAAAAAAAAAAAAGTGAAAGAAATAGAGAAACTGAACCGCAGGACAATTTTCGGCCTCTCGGATAACACTTCTTTCTTATTGAGTCGTCTACTTTTCCTAAGTTATCTTTAGGACCCATCTCAGCTTTCCGTTTTTTTTTTCTTTTTTCCTGACGCTGTAACCGGAAAAAGGAATTATGGAGCGTTTTCCTGGCAGCGTCTGAGAGATGAAGATCGCTCGTGTGGATGATAATGATGATGATTTGGGAGGTGTTGAGGCCCGTGGAAGTGTCTGTAGTCTTTCAGATGATGGGAGTTCGCTGGACGAGGAGGTATACGGCGTTGATGATGTGGAAGACACAGGAGGGGGGAATTAAAATGTTGAATTTATAATATAATTTCCAGAGCAGAATTAAAATCATTTTTTCCACGGTGGGATTATTGTTCATGAAACTTGTTCGTTTAATTTCCTTTATTGTTTGTTCTCATTTCAAAGCCGACGTTGTTATGAATATATATCCACTTTCTCAGTTTCATGATTCTTGTCATGATGTTTGTTACATTGTCTAGGTTCTTGAGGAGAGAAGGGCAGGGCAGAATGCGTCTCTTCTTTTCTTTTCTCGTCTCTTTTCTTCTCTCCATTTCTCTTTTCTTCTCTTTTTTTCTTTTATCTTATTTCTTCTTCTTTTCTTTTCTTTCCTCTTTATTTCTTTTTTCTCTTCTCTTCTTTTCTTTTCTCTTCTTTTCTCCTCTCTTCTTTTCTTTTCTCGTCTCTTTTCTTCTCTCCGTTTCTCTTCTCTTCTTTTCTTTTATCTTCTTTTCTCTTCTTTTCTTTTCTTTCCTCTTTATTTCTTTTTTTTCTTCTCTTTTCTTCTTTTCTTTCCTCCTTATTTCTTCTTTTCTCTTCTATTCTTTCTTCTACTTTTCTCTTATCTTCTTTCCTCCTCTTCTCATCTTTCCTCTTCTCTTCTCTTCTTTACTCTTCTCTTCTTTTTTCTCCTTTTCTCTTCTCTTCTTTTCTTTTCTCGTCTCTTCTCTTCTTTCCCCTTCTTTTCTTTCCTCTTTTTTTTCTTCTTTTCTCTTCTCTTCTTTCCTCTCCTTTTCTCTTCTCTTTTTTCTCTCCTTTTCTTTTCTCTCCTTTTCTCTTCTCTTCTTTTCTCTTCTCTTCTTTTATGTTCTGTTCTGTTCTCTTCTTTCTCTTCTCTTCTTTTCTCATCTGTTTTCTTCTCCTCTTTTCTCATCTCTTTTCTTCTCTCCCCTCTTCTGGTTCCTTTCCCTTTTATTTTCTTCTCTTCCCTTCCTTTCTCTTTTCTCCCGTTCAGCATTTCCCCTCGCACCTCAGAAACCTAGACAGTGTTACATTTGTCTATTATCAAAGTCAACAACGAAAAACAATTAAGAAGAACGTGGAGGAAGATGAATTTAAAACAGTCAGAAAAAGGACAATCGGCCCACTCAGGCAAGATACCTGGCCAAACTCCCCTCCCTCCCTCCCCCCCCCCCCCCAAGAAAAGTTCTACGGTGATGCTGAAAGCCTAAGAGAAATACCCTGGATTTGTGAGAGAATCTGACGCACAAAGTCTTTTCCCTAATTTCAAATGTTTATTATACAAAAGAACTATACCATAGTACAGATAAGCGGTCTTTTTGCAAATGTTACCATCACTCATAGGTTGTTCACTTAACAAAACAGCTGAGAAACACATAAATGACTTTGAATGTAAATGCTACAGAAGAATCATTCAAATATCATGGACACAGAAAAGAACAAATATATCCATACTAAAAGAACTTAATACTGAAGAAGGCTGGCTAGTAAAGAGGATTAAGTAGAGAAAACTTAAATATTTTGGACACATTAAACGTCATGATAATTTAGAGAAGACAATCTTGGAAGTGTACATGACGATGAGGAAGACCAAGGCGAAGATGGCTGCAAGACATCGTTGATAATCTGCAGTTGGACGCATCAGAAGCAGGGCATCTTGCTCACAACCGAGAGGCCTACAGAAGAGCTGTTAGGGAAGCAAAGTTCCACAAGGGACATGCAAATGACTGACTGACATAGGTTTTTTTTTTGTAACTCCATTAGTGCACTTCTTTATGTGCTCCTTTTATTGCCTGAAGAACTTCTAAGCGAAGGGTGTCCAACTGGAGGTCCGCAAGGCTTACTGTGCATTCCTCGAAGTTATTATGGAAATGTAACTTATATGATTAAAATTTTCGTTTGTAACATATTAAAAACATGTCCGAAAAAAAAACATTTTAAAAGACTTTAAAAGTTAACTAAAAGCAGTCATTTCTCCTTTACTTAATAACTGTTACTTTATTTATTTTTTATGTAAAAACATAATCCCCATGTCCATGCCAATAATGCATACTGTGGGAATACGGTTGTCAGGCCTGTATTTCCAAGACCTTCGGCACATGAAAGTCTGATGTGGTTAGTATCACATCTGGCCGCATTTATCTTCCCAGATTTCTCTGGTACGAGTTTTTATAGGATGTGTGGACCCTGGAACATTTTTTTGGTGTAATGGTACCAAAAAAAAAAAAATGATCCCCATTTGTTGGGACTTGAACCCGATGCCACTGGAATAGTAGACCGAGAGCCTAATCCCTCGGGCAACCAGGCTTTTTTGCACAAGTTTGGACAAACTAGTGATTTTGCTGCCGCTGTCCACTCGATTTCCGCATACAGTTGCGGCCCTTGGGGTCACAGAAGCAGGACACACCCTAGTTCTAAGAGGTGCTCGATCTCTTACCACGTGTTCTAGCACATCTCTTTAGTCACTGTCTCTAGTACATCCGTTATCCTTGTCTTCGCAGTATCAGTATCAGGAACTGGTAAACTCAACACTTTGTGTTTAGTATACATTCACTCAGTCATTCATCCAGTCATTCATTCATTCATTCATTCAGTCATTCGGTCACTCCTCCGTCATTCATTCATTCAGTCTATCAGTCAAACATTCATTCATCTTTCCGAGCCACTGCTGCAGACAAGACCTCTCTGTTCTTAGTCGTCTTCTGCCAGTTGTCCACTCCAAGTGCTTGTTGGTCCTCTTTCAGGCTGTCACGTCACCCTTGCCTCCGTCTGCCTCTTGGTCTGTCTCCGCTTATCACTTCTGTATAAGCTCTTTTTCTGTCTATTCGCGCCCAACCTCTGTAAGTGTCCGATCCATCTCAATCTGTTGTTTTTTTATAATGGTAGTTACAAGAGGATTAAAGAGAGAAAACTTAAATATTTTGGCCACATTAAACGTCATGATAATTTAGAGAAGACCGTCTTGGAAGGGTACATAATGGGAAAAAGAAAAAGAGGAAGACCGAAACGAAGATGGCTGCAAGACATCGTTGATGATCTGGAAATGGATGCAGCAGCAGCAGGCCATCTTGCTCACAACCGAGAGGCCTACAGGAGTGCTGTTTGGGAGGCAAAGTTCCGCAAGGGACATGCAAAGGAATGAATGAATGAATGAGTTACAAGTGGAGGCTGGAATAACGTATGTATTTCTTTGTTAATTCTTTTTTTTTCCATTCTTGCGACATAGGATCTCTAATTGCTTCAAAAATTCTTCTGAAGATTCTCCCCATAAAAAAGTCTGTAGGAGCAACGTCCTGTGAAAGTTTGAGAATGACGTTTATTCATTCATCCATTCATTCATTTGCATGTCTCTTGAGAAACTTTGCCACCCTAACAGCTCTCTTGAAGGTCTCTTGGTTGTAAGCAAGATTCCCTGCTGCTGATGCATCCATTCTCAAATAATCAACGTCTTGTTACCATCTTCGCTTTGGTCTTCCCCTTTTTCTTTTCCTCATTATGTTCCTTTCCAAGACTGTCTTCTCCAAAATCATGACGTTTAATATGTCTAAAACACTTAAGTTTTCTCTCTTTAATCGTATTTACTAGCCAGCCTTCTTCAATATTAAATTCTTGTAGTATAGGTTTATTTTATTTTTTTTTTTGTAACAATGGTATTTCTAGGACTATTCTATAGCATTTACATTCAAAGGAACTTATGTGTTTCTCGGCTGTTTTGTTAAGTGCCCAGGTCTCATGAGCGTATGTTGCAAGGGAAAGATGCCTTTAAAACCTTACTTTTGTAGTTCTGTCTGTCTCTCTCCACAGCTTCTTTCAATTCAAATGCCATGCCGCGTGGCGTAGACGATCATTTCTCTCCACAGTTCCCTGTCTTTAGACTTGATTGTGAGATCCGCCGGTGACTTTCTTCCTAGCCACACTGACAGCCCATCCAGTAACTTCTCTCTCTCTCTCTCTGTCTTCCTCTGTCTCTTCTTCCTTCAATTTTTTTCCAGTTGCCACGATGTGTTATAATTTTCCTCTTCTCAGGAAATGTCCTATAAATCTCGCTTGTCTACATCTGATCTTTGCTATAATTTGCTTTTTAACTCCAGCCTCTCTTAAGACTTCTTCATTGATTTTCTTTGCTACCCATGGTACTTTCAACGTCCTTCTTATGAACCACATTTCCGTGGCCTCTTTTTCTCCCTGTACTCTTTTATGCATGGACCATTCTTCACGCCCAATGCAATATTTAAGTACTCGGAATCTTGTTTTTATTGATATGGATCTGTTGCACAAGATGTGTCTCATTTTCTTGAATGCCGACTTGGCCTGAGCACGTCTGCTTTTTATTTCGTTGTGACATTTCCCTTCAGCTGTTATAATCGTTCCTAAGTACTTGAATCTATCAACTTGTTTCAGTTCTGTGCCATCGATGGTAATGCTACATTTTGGTGGTATTCTTTTCATTCAGATGACCATCACTTCGGTCTTCTTTTTATTCAGGCTGAGATCTTTATTTTTACTTTCACGAACCACGATGTCCAGAAGGGCCTGTAGCTCCCCTTCACAGCTTCTTTAGTTGTTTTATATGCACCCTTTTGATACTGGTGATGGCATCGCTGCCTATAAAAAGAAGAAACAATGAGCCCGCATACATAATACCACAACGCTCATGTTTCTTTTTAACACTGTTTCTATGATATGATTCTTCTTAATCAGGGAAGGACTTTATAATCACTCCGTGTAAACAGAAAGGGAATACTTGAAAACATCAGAGTAAAAGAGGAAACATAAACAGGGAAAAGAAAAAGAGGAAGATCAAGAGAGCAGATCATGTGTAGTACATGGTGGACCACAAAGAACCGGCCCACTTCACGTAGTTGGACAAAGGAGGCGGGCTCGTTTTTTTTTTGTTTGGCGAGCTAAAGGGCAAGGGGGCGGGCTCGTTTTTTGGTGAACTAAAGGGCAAAGGAGGCGGGCTCGTTTTTGGTGAACTAAAGGGCAAAGGAGGCGGGCTCGTTTTTTTTAGTGAACTAAAGGGCAAATGAGGCGGGCTCGTTTTTGGTGAACTAAAGGGCAAAGGAGGCGGGCTCGTTTTTTGTGTGAACTAAAGGGCAAAGGAGGCGGGCTAGTTTTTGGTGAACTAAAGGGCAAAGGAGGCCTGCTCGTTTTTTTTGTGAACTAAAGGGCAAAGGAGGCGGGCTAGTTTTTGGTGAACTAAAGGGCAAAGGAGGCGGGCTTGTTTTTTGGTGAACTAAAGGGCAAAGGAGGCGGGCTCGTTTTTTGGTGAACTAAAGGGCAAAGGAGGTGGGCTCGTTTTTTGGTGAAATAAAGGGCAAAGGCACCAAAACCATAGAAAACAAGCTGAATTCTTTCCAGACTAAATGTCTACAAAGAATTAGAAAAACATTTTGGCCAAACACCATAAGAAATAACATCTTGTTGGCAGAGATGCAGATGAAGCCACTGACAGCAATTATTGAGGAAAGACGCTGGCGATGGTTGGGACATGTGCTCCGAATGACTGACAACTCACTACCAAAAATAGCACTAAGATGGACACCACAGGGGAGCAGAAGTAAGGGTAGACCAAAAGAGACATGGAGAAGAACAACAGAAAGGATGTTGAGCAATAGAGGGCTCACCTGGGCAAGAGCAGAAAAAAAGGCAAAGGACAGGCATTTGTGGAAAACCCTTGAGGAAGCCCCGTGTGCCCTGGGCACTTAAGGTTCAGAGAGAGAGAGGGAGAGAGAGAGAGAGAGAGAGAGAGAAAGGGCAAAGGAGACGAGCTCATTTTTGGAGGGCTGAAGAGCACAGGAGGTGAGCTTCTTTTTTTTTTTAGTGAACTAAAGGACAAAGGAGGTGGGCTCGTTTTTCGTGGCTAAAGGACAAAGGAGGTGGGCTCGTTTTTCGCGGGTAAAGGACAAAGGAGGTGGGCTCGTTTTTCGTGGCTAAAGGACAAAGGAGGTGGGCTCATTTTTCGTGGCTAAAGGACAAAGGAGATGGGCTCGTTTTTCGTGGGTAAAGGACAAAGGAGGCAGGCTCGTTTTTCGTGGCTAAAGGACAAAGGAGGTGGGCTCGTTTTTCGTGGCTAAAGGACAAAGGAGGCGGGCTCGTTTTTCGTGGGTAAAGGACAAAGGAGGCAGGTTCGTTTTTCGTGGCTAAAGGACAAAGGAGGTGGGCTCGTTTTTCGTGGCTAAAGGGCTCGTTATTTTTTTTTTGGTGGGCTACTCTGTATAACCTCATTGGCATTATAGAAGCCACCAGGCGAGCTGAAGGAAAAGTATGATGATGATGATGATGATGATGATGATGATGATGATGATGATGATGATGATGATGATATGGCGGTGAATGTCTTCTAATGTGTATCCATCTTAATCCAAATGTGAAACACTCCAGTGAATTTACTATTAAACTTAATAGCCTTTTTTAAGCTCAAGATAAGTATGACACGAAACAGAGGGGGGGGGGGGTCGCTCACGTAGAAGGTGGATGGAGACGATATCAGAAACATTTAATATCCTTATATACGAAGCAATTTTTTTTTACATAAATAGGAAACAATGAGGCTTTCGTACGGTAAAGTAAGAGAACACAGTTTTGTAGGATTAGACCTCGAAAAAATCGTAGACAAAGCACTTTAGCGGGACGTGAAAGAAAGAAAAATCACAAGAAAACTACCTGGGATTCGAACCACGGACTCCGTTAGAACGAGCGGCACATCTAGCCGCGAGAGAACAGCGTACTAATGAACTGAGCTAACTCGCGCCTCCAAAAAATGGTGTTTGTAAGCATAGCCATTAGTAACTGTTCAGTAGACAGAAGAGTATATATGAAGCAAACCGCCTGGCCCCATAAAGACGTCTATTTGTCCAATCATTTATACTGGAAGGTATATGAAGAGGGAGACAGGACAAGACAATGTAATTCTTCCACTATTGATGACGACAGCATTAGGTTGGCTATGGCTGTCTTGATTTCTCTGTGTTGTATAGAAAAACTAACGTGTTCGCGATGTCATTCCATGCTACTAAGATAGCTCCACCATGCGTGGGAATATTTGAATCCTTCCATCATTGGTAATGTTGTTAATTTGTAATAGAATCGAGACACACCCACACGTTTGCTCCACTCCCCGTCCCATCAACCCAGAAAATAGCGATATTTATAGCTGCCCCAGTGAGAAAGTGATTATGAGATTGTCTCGCGAATCTGTGGAGGAGGAGGGAGGGCGTGGCAATGGGGAGTGGGAGGTTGCTGGGATAAGGAAGCTATCCTTCCTAATCGTGTTATTTAAATCTCGTCTTTTTCCTTCGTTGGATATAAATAGAGCCCTCATACAGCGTTCGTGTTTTGACGAAGTCTGTTTCCAGGAACTTCCCAAAATCAAATCAGGATTTTAACAGACCGTGGCTCTGTCGGCCTGGATAAACACAGGGAAGCTCACAAACAAAGCAAGTTTTATGTATAAGGTTTCTCGAAAAAAAAAAACGTCGATTTTTGTTTTTTTGTTTTTAACTTCAGTACCAAATATTTTAATCCCATAAAATTTTACACAGGAGGGGATAATTTCTTTCATTTAATACACAATGTCCGACAATTAAGTAATGAGACGAATTCCATTTTAGAAAAAAAATAAAATAAACAACAGTTGAAGATATAACCTGTATTTTATTCAAAGTAAGCCCCTTGTGCATTGATACAGAGAGAGGCACAATCTAACAAACACTAGAACACCTCTGCAGTTCTTCTGTTGGTATGGCCATTATACTCGATGTTACGGCCCTTTGGATATCATCAGTATCATTAAAGAAGCCCCCTTTCAGTGTTAACTTTAATTTTGGGAATAGAAAGTAATCGCAGGGAGACAAATCTGGGGAATAGGGTGAATGACTGAGAACACGCGCTTGTTTTGGGGCCCAAAATTCCTGTACAACCACCGCCCTGTGAGCCCGTGCATTATCATGAAGAAGGACAAAACTGCCAGGTGTTCAATACTCAGGTTGGCCTCGGAGAATCCTTTTCAGTGGGCTTTTCAAAATACTTAAATAAACTTTGGTAGTGACAGTCTGTCCCCCTGGACTAAATTATTTGTGAATAACTCCTTTGTTGTCGTAGAAGCTCACTAACAGTGTCTTCACTTTCGACTTTTGGTGCTGATGATGACTTCCACTGAGCTCTTTGGCGTTTAGTTGTGGGATCATAGCGGAAAATCCATGTTGCATCCTCTGTAACAATCAAATTCAAGAAATGTTTATTTCTGCGACACGTTTTGATCATGTCTTTTGCGTACTCAACACACTAATGTTTTTGGTCATCAGACAATGCGTGTGGTAGAAACCGCCAAGCAATTTTTTTCTTGCCCAAATCTTCCACTAAAACTTTACGAATGGTCTCTCGGTTAACACTAAATTCATCTGCCATCATCCTCACAGTCAAACAAAGATCTTCTTGTATCCGATCTCTGACTTTTGCACTGAGTTCCTCATTACGAACAGATATTGGACGTCCATGTCTAGTTGCATTTGTAAACATTTTCATACCACTTTTGAATTGTGATTACCACCTGAAAATCTGTGAACGAGATAAACAGTTATCCTCATAAACTTGTCGCATCCATTCAACTGTCTCAGTGACACTTTTCCCGAGTTTTAAACAGAATTTAATGTTAGCTTTTTGCTCCATGCTGATTACATGACAATCCACTTCTAACTAGGTCAACAAAATGGCCGCTTGTTTGTCATCAGCTTATCTTCGGCGATGAAAAGTTGCCAGATCATAGATGAAGGTTGCCTATTTGGATTCCATGCTTTGCTTCATAGATGGTATTTTTGTCTTGGCCATAATAAAATCAGTCTCATTACTTATTTATCGAACCTTGTATATATATATATGAACCTTAAGTGATCAAGGCACATTGCGCTTCCGAAAGGGTTTTCCACAGACGCCTGTCTTTTGCCTTTTTTCTGCTCTTGCCCAGGTGAGCCCTCTATTGCTCAATATCCTCTCTGTTGTTCTTCTCCGTGTCTCTTTTGGTCTCCCTTCTGTTCCCCTGTGGTGTCCATCTTAGTGCTATTTTTGGTAGTGAGTCGTTAGTCACCCAGGGCGCATGTCCCAACCAGACATATATATATATATTCTTTTAAACTACTTTTCTGAAAACTTAGTTCAGAGGTTCCAAAACCTTTTGTCGAGATCCAAAGTAAGGTCTCGCATAGGATGAGGTAGGGTGGGGTGAGGAGAGAGAGAGAGAGAGAGAGAGAGGGTTCGTAGTAGGGTCGTTGGATTATATTATATATGCTTTGCTGTTTTGATCTGATCATCATCATTATCATCATCATCCACTCCACTGAGAGCAAAGCCACGGATAAAGGCTCTCCAGTTATCCCTATTCTTGGAATTATTCTCTGCTTCCTTCCATGTGTATCCTATATCTCTGAGCACTGTCATAATTTCTCTTCTACGAGCAAATCTAGGTCTTCCTCGTTTACTATTTCCTTGAGGATTCCATGTCAGTACCTCTTATTGCTATGCTGGTGTCGGGTTTTCTCAGAGTGTGGCCAATCCACCTCCACTTCTTTGACATGATATGTAGGTTCATAGGTTCTTGGCCTGCCTTTTCCCAGACCTCCTCGTTCCTAATCTTGTCCTGCCATTTATTGTTTAAAATCCTCCTCAAGCAGTAGTTCTTCTTTTGGCCAGTGCTACTTTAGGGCTCCAAGTCACAAGCTTATTGCTGGTTTAGGGCAGCCCTAAAACTAAAGGTTGGGAAACACTGTGTTAGATGGCAGTGAACAGTCCATAATCCTGGAAGCTTTTTTTTATCAAATGCTTTGTTGTTGTTGTTGCTGCTGCTGCTGTTATTGTTGTTGTTGTTGTTGTTGTTTTTGTTGTTGTTGTTGTTGTGTATGTCTGTTGTAAGGCAAGCGTTTTCATGAGTTATCGCCTTTGTTATTTTATCTGAAAGTCCTTATTTTTATTTTCTGTTTTTTCTCTTGCACGTACATTTCGACTTTCATCTTTCTTTTTATTTTCTTATTTTCTTGATATGTTACTTTTTTCTGTTATTTTACGACTTTTATTATTACTTTTGCGACTACTGTTATTTTTGGCGAATTTCTTTGCTTTTTTAAAGCTTCAGTTGGTTTTTTTTTTTGGACATGAAGACCATAAATGGGCCCACTTGAGGAGGTGAAGGGGGGGGGGGGGGTCCAGCAGTTGCATGGCTCCAGAGCCCCGAGGACTTCCTCTGTTTTAAAAGGAGGGGCCTGGAAGATTTCGGGGGGCCGGCTGCCTGTAGTAGATGACAACAGAATGTCTAACCAGAAGACGAGGAGGTGAAGAATAGTGCTACACAAGTTTCCAATATGTCTCTGTCATGGCCCAACCATATTAACAAAATATAAGGGGGGGGGGGGCCGGGGTGTAACCTCCACCCCCCCCCCCCCCCCCCCCGTCTCCATGCCATTAAGGCATATCGGGTACACTGTTAGGCTTCGTATTTCCAAGACCTTCGGCACATGAAAGTCTGACGTGGGCAGTAATATTTACCTTCCCAGATTTCTCTGATGCCCATTTTTAGAGGCCGGGTGGAACTCTGGGGGCCTTTTTTTTTTAGTGTGGTAGTACGAGAAAAAAATATCCCCACTGCTTGGACTTGAACCCGCTATCACTCGGATTAGTAGACTGAGCAGTATTAATAAAACAAGCATTTACTACAGTGCTGCGTAGTCACTACTATTTACTACAGTGTTACATAGAGCTAGTACTATTTACTACAGTGTTACATAGAGCCGGTACTATTTACTACAGTGTTACATAGAGCCAGTACTATTTACTACGGCACTAAATAGAGCCAGTACTATTTACTACGGCACTAAATAGAGCCAGTACTATTTACTACAGTGTTACATAGAGCCAGTACTATTTACTACGGCACTAAATAGAGCCAGTACTATTTATTACAGCACTAAATAGAGCCAGTACTATTTACTACGGCACTAAATAGAGCCAGTACTATTTGCTACGGCACTAAATAGAGCCAGTACTATTTACTACGGCACTAAATAGAGCCAGTACTATTTACTACGGCACTAAACAGAGCCAACACTATCTCATGCTTTGTCAGATTTGGGCAGTTAGCAAAGAAGAAAAAAATCTCAACTAGAAGAGGAGAAAACTTAGCATCAGCTTTTGGATGGAAGTTGACGTTCACTCTCTCTCTCTCTCTCTCTCTCTCTCTCTCTCTCTGTCGCTGTCTCTCACTCTCTCTCTATCTCTCTCTCCATTTCTCTCCCCCTCTCTCTCTCCCTTTCTCTCCATTTCTCTCTCCCTCTATCCCTCCCATTCTCTCTCCCTCTCTGTCTCCCTCTCTCTCTTTCCCTCTCTCTCTTTCTCCGAAATTTTATTTGGTACTCATTTATATATGTTTGTAGTTACTTTCTGTACTGAGTGTATAGATAATAATGAAACGTAAAAGGTATACTACCTTATTTTATGTCTCTGAACTTTCCGATGTCAGTTATGTTGGTTATATGAGCAGCATATTTGTAGAATGTCTGGAACAGAGTTAAAGTTGTATGATAAAGGGCAGAATGTCAGAGGGGCCTGCGTGCCCAATTCTTAACCCTTTAGAAATAAAGATCAATCAATCAGACATTCAATCAATCAATATCTCTGCAGCAGAGGTTCTCAAACAGTGGAGGAGTATCTCCACCCCACATACCCACACCTCCCTCCCCCCACCGGAGGACAGGAGCTTTAAGGTTTTATTGAATATCAGTAAAGTTTAATGGCCTGTCACGATATGAAGGCACGTGGAGAAGTTAGCGTCCATATTTGTTTCCTTGATCTGTCAGAGAGTAGAGGTTGATGACAAGGATTATGTCTGGCCGACTATCTTCTCCCTGCTCCAGAAGATGGGTGGATGGATGGATGGATGGATGGATGGATGGATGGATGGATGGATGGATGGATGGATGGATGGATGTGTAGTTGAGTGCGAATATATAGATGAACATGTATGGATAGATGAATGTACGGAAGTGTAGGTGGGTGCGAATTGATTGATGGGTATGTATGTATGGATGGATGGATGGATGGATGGATGGATGGATGAATATGTATAGATGGATGAATGGATGGATGTGTAGCTGAGTGCGAATATATAGATGGACATGTATGGATAGATGAATGTACGGAAGTGTAGGTGGGTGCGAATTGATTGATGGGTATGGATGGATGGATGGATGGATGGATGGATGGATGGATGGATGGATGGATGGATGGATGGATGGATGGATGGATGGATACAAGGGCTAAACGAGATGTACGTGGTTTCCTAAGTGTACCTAATTCAACACCTTTGAGAAGTGACACGCCTCTAACTGGATTCTAATTCCCAGAGAAAACTAGCGCACTAGCTGCTCCACCACTCAAGCGACCCCGGGCGGGGGGTGGGGGGGTGGGAATAAAGGTGTAACGTGGTGTAAATTATGTACATTCTGTAGAACTGTAGTTTTGTTGATGGATCAATATCCCACCAGGCTGGGTCTGTCAGTCTGTGGTCCCTATCCTCAAACTTCCAACTTCCAGAACCTTTAAATTCTCCATTGATTGGGAATTCCTCCACCCATAAAATGAGAAGCGCTGCTTAAGAACAAACCAAACCAAACCAAACAGAGCAAAACAAAGCAAAACAAACCAAATGAAGTCCTCGGGAAATTTGTTGAATACAAAAAAAATAAAGCTTCATAAAACCAGTATTCTACGGTCATGTCAAGAGAAGACGACAGTCAACATTCTCCGGACATGTCAAGAGAAGACAGAAGTTACAGAACTTGACAGTCACTGGAAAACCTAAAGGGGAAAAAAAGAAACAATAGCAAAAGAGGTCCAGACAGAACATACCAGAAAAATAATGACCAAATGTCACAGGAGACGAAAGGAAACTTATTGTTCTTAGAATTACCATGCATCACGTGATGTGGAGTAAGCAAGGTTTCCAACGCCT